>JAKWJA010002489.1:69437831-70147383 GCA_027704765.1 Solanum habrochaites | reverse complement strand
TGAAGTGCCTGCTTTTTCACCATTGCCTCTCTTTAAGGCATTAAAGCGAGAGCCTGTCACTTCGCTTTGTGCTTAAAGCGAGCACTTCAGCGGTTTTAACAACACTGTGAAGAAGTGTCCAGGAATGAAGAGATTGCTTGGAGACAAAGATCTAGGGTTCAAAGGATTATTAGTGGGGAGGAAAACACAAAGTACTTCCATAGGGTGGCGACAACTCACAAAAGATTCAGTACAATTGACTCTTTGCAGATTGATGGACTTGGTACCACAGAGCCTTTGACTATAAAAGATTCAATTTGGAATTCAACCAGAATCTATACAGGGAAAAACAGAAAGGTGGAGGTCAAGCCTTAACATTCAAGGTGTCTCAAGTATTGAAACAACTGAAGAAGATCGGCTAACAAGACAGTTTGAGGAGGATGAAATACTTGAAGGGATCAGAATGTGCGCTGTTAATAAGACACCTGGTCCAGATGGATACACAATGACACTTTTTAAGGCATTTTGGGTTGTATTTAAGGATGACTTGGTGCAAACCTTCCTGAACTTTCATTCTCAACAGATGTTTGAGAAAAGTTTCAATGCGACATTTGTGCCTTTGATTCCTAAGAAGGTGGGTGTAACTGAATTTATTCTGCTTGTCTTTGAAGCTTGTTCTGTATTATAAGTCAATTGGATGAAATTAGCCTTTTTAAGTTGAAGAGTTTCAACAAATTCAGCTGTTAGCAAGCAGTTTGGACTGTAGGGTTGAGAACTTGCCTACTGTCTATGTTGGAACGCCTTTAGGCTCAAAGCATAAAGCTTTGGAAATTTAGGATGTCATTATAGAGAACTGAGAAAAAAGTTTAACTTTATGGAATTCTCGATGCCTCTCTTTTGGGGGGAGGACTTACTTTGTTCAGTTCTATGTTAGATGTTTTTCCTACATATGTGATGTCTTTATTTCTATCCCTAGCAAGGTGATCAAGGCACTAGAGTATAGACACTTCTTTTTGAGAGTGAATTTTCTGTGGCAGGGATATGAAGTGGGCAGAGCTTCAACTTGGTCAAGTGGGAGTCAGTTAAACGAAGCAGAGGACATGAAGGTTTGGGGGTGAAAATATTTAGGCTCCAGAACAAAAGCTTACTCATGAAATCAATATGGAAGTATAATCAAGAAGAGCAGGTCCTGTGGAGAGAGGTGATCCAACATAAATATGGACAAATTGAATAGTGGTGCACAAACACCGTCTCAAGTAACTTCATAAAAATAAGTTTCAAACACTTTGATAATGCAGTCTCAAACACTTTTTGGGCGGGAGTATGAAGGACCATCAAATTACATCTTTCTGGTTAGCTTTGAAGGTGAACTCATACATGATTGGCAGGGCTGAAGTCAAAATACAGGAGACCAGGTCTCCTTAGGGCTGGACTTTAGCATTCAGAAGGCTGTTAAATGATTGGTAAATAGCAATAGTGGCAGAATTGTGTTTCTAGCTGATGGCTTCAAAGGAACTACTCTGGAATCTGATAACGTCATATGGAGACACCACCAAGATGGAGTGTTCTCAGTGAACAAGGTGTTCAAAGGCGTCTTGAGTGAGCTGACAGACCTCAATAGGCCCCTGGAAAACCATATGAATATGGCACCAACTAAGGTGAAATGTTTCAGCTGGTTAGTGTGAAGCATTACAGACGTATCTTCATAGCTTCAAGATTCTCACAATATTTGGGGGGCAAAAGAGACTAACATTCACCGTTTGTAGGATTTGAACTACCTCCAATTATATGTGCGCATTAAAGAATACTAACTGACAGTATATGACATTTGCCGATAATATTGCTTTAATTGATGAAAGTAGTGAGGAAATAAGCCAATCGAACTATGAAGAACTCTACCAGGCTATAAATATCGAAACACCTTCTCTTTGTACACATTCCTTTTCTACTCCCCTCTTACCTTTTTACACGTCCAATATTCACTTCGTAATCCCCTGAAAGTATTTGTTGCTCTTGAGCCAAGGGTCTTTCAGAAACAACCTCTACCTCCACATGATAGTGGTAAGGTATTGATACACTCTATCCTAGCAGACCCACTTGTGGGATTTCACTGGGTATGTAGTTGCAGTCCCATGAAAGTATTATTTAAGTGTTTGTTTTATTAAATTATCTTGTGGGATGTCAGTGGGTATGTTGTTGTTGCAGTCCCCTGAAAGTATTAATTAAGTGTTTGTTTCATTAAATTATCTTATAACATGATATTAGATGAAGCTGCAATACATTATATAAAAATTGAATGACTGAATAAGGGTGCTACAGTTAATTGATTAAAAGATACTTAAATAAGATGAATTGCAGATTCTGCGAAATGAGTCTGTGACTAGCAACTTTATATAGAAGAGAAGAGGCTTAACATGTCTCCAAGATGAATATTATGCAAATATGTGTGTTAGAATAGGTGTGTTTTGCAATATTTGACAAGGCTTAGAATGATCAATTTCGTTGAAGTTTGAAAGTAGCACAAGTTGAGGCTAAGTTAACAGAAGGTTGCCTGAAATGATTTATCCACGCTCTACATAGACGTATTGATGCATTGGTCTGCAGGAGTGGCAATGTAATGGAAGAAAAGGATTCATTTAGGCAATACTAGTTGCAATGAAACTACTTTATTTTTATGACAAGGGAAACCCGCAGCCGCTACCCTTTGGGTGCACACAGGGTAAAACCCTTGTTCCTATGCAATAGCTCGCAAACCACATAGGAGAGGAAACTGCACTAGGCAAGCTCAATGCGACGAGCTCGACCCAGAAGGCAAACCCTTCCTTCCGCTGGCAAGGGGTTTCGAACTTGAGACCTCCAACATGGAAGTCTGAAGCCCAAACAAATGGGTCACCCCGAAGGGTGCAATTAAACTACGTATGTTTGCAGAGATAAGTGTGGTATACAAAAAACACTTCTTTTCTTGAGAAATATATATTTGGTATTTGATAAAAACCTGAATAATGTGTATAGATATAGAGGACTCGTAAACTTAACCCCAAAACTTGATTGGTTGATCAATTTGTCATGGTTTTTGGTTTCCTGTAGTGCACCTTCTTTTTTGCTCCTCCTACTCTTAACCTCTTCTTTTCTGTAGTTTAGGATAGATGGTGGATGGTCTCTCCTTTCCTTCTCTTTGTTTGTAGTGTTCTGCATGTCGTTTGTTTCTTCTGCTGGATACATTTCCTGCCATTACTTTTTGGGTGTAATCCACTCAGTTATACGAGTTTGATTAATATGACAGTTTACTCCGCTGAATTGAACTTCCATTGTATTAAGTAAAATTCAGCACGGCATGTATCAACTAATCATTATATTGAAAGATCACAGACACCCTCATCAAAATATTTCAAGTAGAAGGTACACTCCCATGATCTTTCTATACGTAGGACAATGCCGTTGTTTCTTTATTGGTCATATTTTATTTCTGAACAAAAGTACATCGTGTTCAGTTCTGTTCTAGTCTTTGTATCTTATGGTTTTTTGTAGACAGTTCTGCTGTGGTACTTCTTTTTTGTATAGCAGACTTGTTGAGTATGGACTTTCTGCTATGGAGTGCTTTTATGCCAATGCAAATCGGAAAGCACACGGGATATTTGTTTGTTTTTGAATCGCTTCAGGTCAGAGTATGCTAACGATTTTCGTTTTGAGGACATGCAATGGATCGTTTTAATGATTAATTCTTAGACAGGTTCCTTTATTTGAGATCTGTCATTTGTTTAGCGTTAAGGTTACGTGTGCCCCCCTTTGTCATAGGAAACTTGTTTCCTTCTATATGCGTCCCCCTATGCATGATTATGGTTTTTGTTTGTATTAAAGGGGTGCCTTAACCCTTCTTCTATCTGCTTTGTTTACTAGTGTGAGTTATGTTAAAAGTGATATGTAAGTGCTAAGTTCATAAGCACATAATTACAATTCTTCTCTTTCCTTCTTGTACTTAACTTAGAGGTCTCCTTATTAGTCTATTCCAAGACTTAATAACGAAACCTAGAATGAGGTGAGAAATGATATCTGTCTTGCAGTTTCAAATATTGGATTATGCCTACAGCCGTGGTCGATCCAGTAGGAGAGAGAAGGGAAGGTTAACATAAAATTAAGTGATTTCTTTTATTTGTTTTTTTTTCCCGCTTTCAAAGCGATATGATCAGTACGTGGAAACCAGTACCCCAGTTTTTGGGTTGAAGCAAAGCAACTTCAAAGAAGCATGTGATTTGTATAGTTAGACACAAGCTTTTCGGAACAGGAAACTCTGTTGCGGCCCACTCTTCTAGTGCAAACGTCGCATTACTCATAATAGTTCCTTAGGACTACTTACTATGAGGAAAGATGACAAATAAAAGGCGTAAATGTACGAACATCCGGCTTTTGTTATCTGGGTCTCCAATTACAGTTTCCCCTTAATCAAATTTTTTTTTTTTTTCGTTCTCCCATTTCCCAAATTGACTCCTTCATCAACACGTTTTTTTTCTTTGTGTTTTTTTTTCGAAAATTACTGTTTTTTTCGGACCTCTCAACAGGATTCAAACCCTAATGAAGTTCTGACCTTTCAATACCTGGTCTTCTAGTACTTGTTGACCCATAACCCGCAATGCCCAAGGCCAACTGCCCAGATACCTCGACCTAATTTCACCAGCGCTTATCTCTATCTTCCCACACGAACCAATTCCTAGGTAAATCTTGTCCCTAAGCGTAAAACATATTGGAAGAAATTGGGTAGTTTTTTACCACCATTAAAATTTGAACCTAAAACCTCACGACTTTCAAATATCTTGAATTTTTGTCTTGTGCTTCTCTGTTACACTCTTTCTTGTTCTAAGCAGTGTTTTTGGAATCATGAAGCGGAAAAAAGTAAAAGGGTCTGACTCGCTTAATGTGAGAAGCAAAGCGCTTGCCTCAACAAATAACTTTGCACAAATAAAGAAAATAACTAACTAAACAAAAGCTCAACAAAAATAATATCCATTAGAAAATATTTCAATCTAACAAGCAGCCAAATAATTTCCCATATGAGGGGCTAATCGAAAATAGATTTGTTTAGAGCCCAAATTAATCTGAACATAAATGAAAGAATAATAGAACCATTTTTTCAATCAAAACGGTCCTAATAGGGGAAGTTAACTTCATTTTTTCATTAAAAGTTTTTTCTCCAAAGGTTGTGCCATACTTCCAATAATTCACTTTATAAGGACTAGAGGGAATATTAATATTATTTAATTATTTTTTAAATAGAGGGATTATTGAACAAACTGATTTTTACTATCAATCAAACTGAAAAGTATTTCAATATATTCAAAATGTATCACATAAATTGATTTTCACATGAACAAACTGAAAAGTAGTTATATAAATACTATTGAAGAAATATTAAATAAACTGATTCTTCTTATTATCATATAAACTGAAAGAAAACTAAATTCTTTATAAAAGACCCATCAGCAATGGTGGTAGTTGGAGAAGAAGATGCAGCTGCAGCAGCAACATCAAGAAGAAAAAGTACAAAAAGAAGCAATAGTATCCAAGTAGAAAAGCATTGTAGATGAAGATAGAATAAGAAGAAGAACAACAAAAAAGAATGAGGAGGAGGCTTATGTCAAGTTTGAAGAAGAAACAACTCATTAGTATATGAAGTGCGAGCCTTTTCCCGAATTGAATAACATATCTAGAATGGACAAAACAAGGGGTATCAAGTGGAAAATCGTTCACCCATAGGAACTACCTTAGCTTAGCTGTTAATCATCTTTATGTTGGGCCGTTTTCACTTACTACTTTGCACTAGCCTATGATTAAGTGATCTTAAACAACTTGACCTTTGCCCCACAGCTCAACTGATAAAACCCATGTTAGATAGTCAGGACTTCCTATTAAGGGTTTTGAATAATTATATGACTTCATTCCAACTCCAATATTTTTGGAACTAGAAGCATCAAATTTGAGAGACGTGGGTGGATTGAAGAGAGTTCTAAGCAAATAGTTTCCAAAAAAATGCAAAAGAAGATATGCCACGTACACTCCGAATTAGAGTATGCATAATCGAAAAAAAGGGTGTCAAGCGCGCACTACCTAATCAAAAGAAGACTAAAGTAGCAACCAAAGTCTAGGTGTTGGCTATCTTCTCTCAAAATCTCCATGTTTGTAACTTGTTTGAGAGATGTGTACAGAGGCCCTCATAACCGAAATCTTACTCACTGTGAGGTATCATTTGTGTGGAAAAAACCCAAATTTACCTTCATCTTATCCAGCAGACTTCAGTGTTCTGCTGGATCTAAAACTCTTAATCCATGAAATATAAAGGGAAGGACCGTTTTTAGGGGCTCTACACAGCACATTTGTTGGGAAGCCGCTGTCACAGATTGTCCCATTCATATCCTAAAGATGGGTTCCGATGGATATTTTTTAGCAGGTCTTACCAGATTTGATACTGACATGAGGACCAAAACACCCTCCTTAGCATGAGGGCTAATCCAAAAGTTATCACTGGGGTTTGGTTGCCAGAGTTTGTTGGACCTTGTGGTGCTGTTTGTTCTTGCAAAATAATGGGAGAAATAATAGTGATACTTATCAGATCTGAAAATTCACCAAAAAGAAAGCACGAAAATTGACTTCTATATACTGGATGTTTCTCATGGTTGCTCTGATACCATGTGAGATGTAAAAGAAGGGGAAAATATTAACATGCATAAACTACATAATTACACTGAACCTATTTATAAACAATACATTACAATTCTTTTCCATGTGGAGCACTAGATACATTAATATTTTAACAATTTATATGCACCAACTTGAGGGAGAGTGCAAGTGTCTTGTGGATATTAGAGGATCTTGTACATATAGTATAGCTTCATTTACTATTGTAATTATTTATTTTGATTCTCTTTTCCCTTCTTAGAATATGTATACTTGAGCCTTTTTAACCCCAATGCTCGAGGAAATGAGCAAGATTTCTATCAATTTTTCTTTTTATTTATCGTGCTTCCTAACATTTTCAATTTGTTGCAGAGAGACACTATAGTTGAAATTTTTTATGAGAAGCACCTAACTGGATTGGTTCAAGCTATAACATTATCCTGCCCCCCAAAAGGTGATTCACTATCAGTCAGTGAGTCTGCAAACTCGAGGACGGAAACGGTAAGCAAAGTCCTGGTGAACCAGCGCAAATATGCTAACACCTATATTGCTGAACTACTTATGTTTTGTTCGTGACCATCCTTCTAGAATCAAATCCCATCTTAGTCATCTCGCATGCAATTTGTTTGGTACCAAAGCCCTATTTCAGCCCTTTGGTATAATGTGGTTTCATTTCTTTGTTGCAGGGGTTCAGCACTCTTAGGTCTTAAGAATGTGGTATGATTAAAGTTTATTGTTGTTGACACGGAAGGAGGAGAAAAGCTACCTAGTCAGTTGCCCTGCTGTAGATTCATGCGAACCTCGTTATACTCGCCAATTGTGAGTTGTTGACTTCTATTAACCAAGAGGATCATTTGTCAGTGTGATTGAACTGCATCAAGTTTTGATTAATTTGTCCTTCATAATGACCACTTTGTCTCTGCCATGATCTCAGATACTTTGGCTCTTGTTGACTAATCTGGTCAATCCTCTTCTGTAAGAAGCATGTCTTGCACCTATTATGTTCCTCATGTGTGTTACTATTTAGTTGTCCTGTATTTATGTCGTTGTATGCAAGATCGACTTGGCCAATGATGATAGTACTGGTTTGATCCTTAGTTAATATTTTTTTCAACTTCTTATATGTAAGGTAAGCAGTGATTCTATAGGCCTAAAGGAGGAAAAATGTGAACAAGATAAACAAAATAGAACCCTACAAGCTAGAGTCCCCTTCTCCAAATTCCTCTCAATGATCTAGTTTAAGGTTCTATCTCCCCCTTTTTGCAATCGTCTCGGCTGCAAACACGGCTGCCTAGCTCAATTGTCCACTCATGTATAGTGGAACAAGTAGCAAGAAAAATATTCGCGCCAGAATGGCTGAGCTGCATATCACTTGGAATTTCTATTTATAGATCCACTGGTACAATCCTCTTTCACAGAAATATCATGTTTAAAGAATGACAAAAGGTCCCACTACATCGGTGGTTAATGAGTATGAGGGGAACTCCTATACAGGCTTGAGCTATTTCTTGTTTGTGGGTGGTGACTTGTGAGTTTTAGGCCTCAAGTGCTACAGAGCGGGGCTTCTTCGCCCCGATGTGGGGTCACCAAAAAATCCAAATTTCCCACCTCACTGGAGGCTAAACACTGAGCGTCGATGGTGGGGGTGTAAAGCATGACATAAAAGTCATACATAGGGTTGTTCAGTGAGATTGTGGATTTTCCCCTTACTAGGTTGACCACCTCTTTTTGCCATGATTTGCTAACTTTAGGTGTGAGTTAGGCCTAAACCTAATCACAGATCATAATACCATTTCCGATTCTAAACTCCCCCTCAAACGTTGGAGTACAAGTCATATGTTCCCCGAGCTTGTGACACATTGTAGTCAATTTTCTCCTACCCCAGAGGGCGGTGAGGGACTCAGTGTGAAAATTATAGGCAGTTAATACATACGAATTCAAAAATGATCCCGTTGACTATTCCGAGAGTATTTTGTTTCACCTTTAAAATCAATTCATGGTTGACCTTAGACAAGGTATGGAAGGGATTTCTTTTTTAGTCTCCCGCAGACACATTTTTTCAGAACATTCAACTGTGATACAATGAGCCCAGTAGTCCCTTTCACTAATAAGAAAAATCTGTTATGTGGAAGATTCGATTTTTCCTCTTAAGTTGCGTTGCTGATTAAATACCTCAGTAACAAGGTTGTTTTCTATAAGTAGCTGTGTTCTAGGATTATTAATATTGAACAGTCCTCACCGTAAGACTTATTTAGTGAGTTAGTACTTCGCTATAACAAAGACATACCCATGTTAGTTGATGCTTCTGTTTCATGTAAGAATTTCCCCAGTCTAGTCTATGCCTGCTGTTATAGTAAATATTTTTTTAATACTGGGTGTATTTTTGCAGTGTATGAGTATTATGATGAATATATCGCTCGAGAATGAATCCTTTTAATAACTCAATCTTTAATGCTTTTGTTGCTATGGATATACGCTAATATATTCTGAAACTGGTGTTCTAGAGCTTTCTGAGTACATCCCTGTTAAGTACACAGACCCTGTCCTCACACCGGTCGGCAGGCTGTTGCCTCCCTGCCGTTTGTCTCTTTATATTTGTTGTCATTGATTTGGTGTGCTGTGCCACTTATGCAGGAACAATTAAAATTAACTGCTCACGTATGTCCCCAGTGCCTCATTCTGGTAGGAGTGGTTCAAGTTCAACAAAGTTCTCAATGTCCACATAACTCTCGAAGTTAAATTATTGAGCAGGTATCTTCATAGTTATGCCTGTTACTGTCATGTGTTCTTGTTGGATACTTGAGCTTATTATGACTGCTTTGTGTTATTGCAGTCCCTGGAGGATTCAGGGATTAGAAGTCTGGTAATTATTATTTAGACCCAAGGTAAATCGACCCGTTCCTCGTCATGACGCGTATGTTTAGGGAGAAAGAAGAAGAAGATTTAGTTTTCAAACGATAGAGAGGCTATCCCCTCTGAGCCTATTGATTTGTCTGCAGTTTTTATTTTGTTAACGCTTAGTTCCCTGAACAAGCAATCTGTCAGTGATGAGGAAGATTCTACATCAGCCTCTGGAGCGAATGCAAGCAGAGTTGAAGCCTCTCAATGGCAGCGTCAGAATGGATCTGCCATCCAGATTACAATATCCCCTCGATAGGTATTTTTGTGATTTTCAGAATGGGTATCTGCTAATTAAGTGCACAATTGTGTGACTTATATAGTTGGAGATATGGGGCATGTGTTTGATATAGGTCTCGTAGGACGACACGATGAAGATGAAAGCCACCACCTAAGAAGCAGTCAGATACTTCTGATGAAGATGGAGCAGACTCTTTCCCATTGAAACGGAAGGTGGCTCCCAAAGAAGACCCTGAGCCAAAAAGGTTGCAATGTGTTGTTAAGGGTTCTAAATCAAGGGACAGTGTTTTTGCTGCTTTATGCTCTACCTTACTTTGTTCAAGCGGTGGTGACACTCCAAAATACACAAAGTCCTTGTGTAATGGAGAAGTGCTGCAACAGGTAGCCATCAATTGTATACAAACATAGAGATCTGTGGAGGCTAAACCATTATGAGGTAAGGGAGGTATTTCTGCATAATGTCGGTCCTAATGCTGATGTTGAAATTATCATGCTTACTAAACACCAAACACAGGCATCACTTCAACCTAAAAAAAGTCGTAAAAGCTTGACCCACCCCAAATCCTCCTGATAGTAGGGAGCCACGAAGACAGAACTGTCAGTTGTTTGATACACCCAAGTCATATCTGGAAATTCGCGCTCGTAATGGGGTCGTAATAAAGATCTGCTGATACCATTTTGTTGTATGATTAACTATCTCTTGATGCATGCGCTTGTGCAGATAAGCTAATTTGTACAAGTTCCAGAGCAAGAATTTGGTTAGTTGGTGATGTTGGGATTTTATGAATATTGGTGGAGAAGAGTATGTACAGTGCTGTTACAAGCATGGGGAGAGATTAGTGGCTTCCCCATTGCTAGAAAATTTTCTTCTATTCTTTACTTCTACTTTTTCCCATTTTCCTTAGTTATGTGAACCATATGTAGTAGGGCATCAATTTTCGACCCTGGCAAAGGTGTTTTGCGTTTTCACATGGTCAATGGGTGATCAACAGTTACGTGGGGGGTAGTGAATCTGTTGATTTGGGCAGTTTTCTAAGTGGTTTAGTATGAACTTATATAGGGAATTGTACATCTATGTACTTCCAGTTACATATGTTTTGTCTACTAGTAATATATTTGAGAGAACACACATGGGGTGAAGACAAATAGGCAAAAGCTAGCTGGTCATATCACCGCCTTGCGCTTTTAATTCTCCTTGACGGTTTTTGATGCTACTTACAGAAATATATAACTTTTTATCACATAGGGGTAAATGTTCTGGTTGTGCTGAAGGATTGCTCTCAGACTCATCAATCATACCTCGTCTTTGTCAACCTTCTTGTTCTCTAAATTAGTGTTCTGAAATTTTGATTATGACAGTCAACTCCAGTAAAAAATTTGAGACAGTACTGAACAATTAGGATAAGCTCTATGCTATTAATCAGGATAAGCTCTATACTGAACATACTAGGTTTTTGTTATGCTTCTTCAGAGTGTAAAGTTCTTTCTATTGTTGTTAAGACCGCGAGGATGGATATTTTCGTGTGGTCTCGTCTCTTGTTGGAAAGGACACAGGAGTGTACTGTTGTATCTCCATTCTTTCCTTGGGATTCGCCACCACGGTGACTAGCTGTTTGTTTATACCCCTTGCCGATATTGCTTGACTTGATTTTTAATCAAATGATTATTGCAATGGCATTGCCACTCTGTAGTTTGTGGGTCATTTAATAAGTTTATCCACCATTCCCCTGAAATGTAGTTGAACCAATTAGTTAGATAAACACTGATAGACAATCCCAATTCCCCACATAATACTTACACCAAGTATCGCGAGACTATGCTACACAGTAGGGATGGGTCAAACCTGGGTGCGGTTGTGGGGTCAATACCCATATTTAAACTCGTGAAGATATTGATATGCCACCTGCTTGCCCTCACATTATGTACGACACACTTTTTTTATCTTCACATCTGCAACTCGCCCTGCATAATTGAGATTAATATTGATAACTCATGCTCGACTTGAAAAAGGGAGACTATTCTACCACATCTTCATCCACTGCAATTTCACCATGAACTGGTACACTTTTTTCTCAATCTAAATAATACCAGCCTTTTGAACTGTAAATGAAATTTTGCAATCCAATACTACAACCATCGATAGACAACTGGTGCCAAAAATTGAAATCGTCCCCAACAAATAAGAATTTCGTTTCCTTGAAAAGGATTAAGATTCTCTTTTAGTGATCCAGGCTATTCCCATAATTTTTTTCCGGTTAATCCAAATGAAATTTATGTACATACAAAATTATATTTATACCTTAGTAAATTATAGAATAGCTTACACTAAATCAGAAATATAATTTTATATAAAATAAAAAATAAAAATAAAGCATGACTTGCTTTGAGATTCAGAATACCACTAGTTTGTACTTACAACATAAGAATCTTACACTCAATGCACATCACTTCGCCCACCATATAATTTTTCAAAAAGTTCAGTATAACTAGGCTTTCTGCTCCATCTCAGTAAACCCCATAAGCTCTACCCCAAGCATGTATTAGCCCTTCTTGCCTCCAATTATGTGTCATACCCCCCCATAAACCACAGACGAAAACTGCTATTGTTGATGAATATAAACGGTCTTCGAGAATAATACAGATAGAATGACTCCAGTTCACCCTACACCATCTACGACACCCTACCTTTACTATCGGGATAGGTTAGAGCCTTATATCTAGATTTACCTCACAATAAGATATGGAAAACTAACAGCTCCGAAATATGATATTCCATAGTAGTCATCTTATCCTGAATATCGTGTATCGAAAAGTGGCATCTGAAAGTTAGGTAATGTGTCTTCCAAATGCTTACATAGAAATAGCCACGAAACAAGTCAAGCATCCCTTAGAATGTTACATCGGAGTAACTACAGAAACCAAGTCAGTCCTGGAATCTTACATCGAAATGATACACATAAACCTAATAGCTTTCAATAGTATACATTGTATACTGTACATAACCTAGCACTATACAGAATCCTTTTTTTCACCCACAAAATATATCTGATGAAACCCTATCTGGCCCTCCTAAATCTTTCTCCGACCATTAGCCTTTATGAAACCCTAAAAGGAGTAGGTCCCAAAAACACGAGACGGGTGTCATACACACCACACTTGTCTAGGAAGTACACAACGATCTTAGGTCTACTCGAACGTCACAATCAAGCCCGAAGATCAAGATTGATATATAAAATTGTAAAGTATTGGGGACATTTTTAGAAAATATTCTTTTTTATCCCTATATGATAGTTAGTCGCTGCGACCCGTCGTGCCCTCGATCCAAATTTGAGGCTTAGATTGAAATCAATCAATATAGTTGGAGATTTTTGAAATGTTTGGATTTTAAAACTTTGAAGTCGAAATAGTTGTCTTTAGTCAACATTTGCAATTCTGAGTGTCAGGATGGAATTCTATCAGTTTCATTAAATCCAGAACATGCATGACGTATTGATTAGTATGACAATTGACTTAGGTCATGAGGTATTTAGATGAGTTTTGAAAGACTTTTTTTGTTTTGAAATTTTAACCAAAGATGTAGTTTATCAAAGTTCATTATATTTAGTGGTAGTGAAGCTCCACGAAAGGGGAATCTGAGAATTGGTTTTATTTTCTATCTATAATATGGTTTTAGTCTAGATCTGTATATGTGTTTCTTGGGTTATATTAGGATTGTGTTTTGAGGATGAGACTTAGTTACTCTGTGAAAAAGTTTATAAGCTTAAAATTTGTACTTTAGTCAAAGTTTGACGTTATAAAGATTATTTTTAATTGTGATTTTGTGATGATCATCGTAGATCTTCATAATTATTGGCCGATTATTTAGTTAGTTGATATAGATGGTTTAGTTCAGTTCCCGAAGCTTTTAGATGAATTTTATGCCCTTATTTTGAAAATTGAAGATCGTGTATTTAATGTTATAAATCTGACTGGTTAAAACTCGGGTTAATGATGAGCTTGTTGGGTGTCTTGATGATTTATTAAGGACTTATGATTTCACGCTAGTAACATAGTGGTTTGTTATGGGGCTATTCCGAAATTTGCCTTGTGAATAGTTTTTTGTGTTTTCTACGCGCTTACTGAAAGTCGCTTTGAATGTCCCGTTAAACCCCAATTAATATCAACTAAAAGGTTTTCATATTAGTTACAAGATCAATAATAAATATTTGAACATCTAAAAGTTTGAACATGAAATATAGAAATGATCTTCAAAGTTCGGTGTATTTTCTCTTAGCAAGATTTGAACTTTATCGTGATATACTGAATAATTTTTTTTATTTACGAGCAAAATGTATATGAATGGGGAAACAGAGCACAGAAATTGAGTTTTGATTGCATCCCCATGAGCATTGTCCATTATCTTATTAAGATATTTAGGAAAAAGAATGGAATTATGTTACGAAGTAAGGATGTTATAGGTCTTGTTACGTATAAAAATTAAGTTGGGTGTATGTCTGGTTATAAATAGTGGTTTTCAGGCATCCTAAAATTTCGATTTTTGGTGTTAATTTGGCAATTTGAGCATATTGGTAATTTCTAGAGCTCGGAATAAAAGTGATTCTTATGTCATACTTCTCGATTCAATATAGAGGTTATTTCGACACTCTCATGATTTCTTCATTTGATTTTTTCCTTATCTGTGAATTATATCAGGGAAAATTGAGATTTTATCGATATAAACTCAACTTTTGATGAAAATGTGTATATAGGATTCTTATGTATGGGTAAAATAATTTTGACATAAACTTATTGATTCATCAATTATTTTCATCATATTAACCGCGTATAGGTTTTGATGAATCTGTGGGTTTCCACCGTTTGATATAATTAGCAAAAATCGCAATGGAGTCAATTAACCTGGTTTTGTGATCGAAATTTGATTTATGTGAGCTTGTCCTAAGTATCCCCATGGATGAGAGATCTTTGCAAGAAAAATTTCAAACCTTGAGTCATTGAGTTTCGATTTGAATATTGCGGGTTTTTATCATGAACTTTATGTTTTATTTAAGAGTTTTGAGCAGCGATTTGAACATGTTTTTCATTATAGTTTACGTTTTTGCAAAGGGTTCCAAAACCTCATTCGATATTATAACTTTCCAATAGAAAATCTAGTCCATCTAACTTCCAGGAATGATCTTTTGTTTCGATTTGAACCGATTTTTCAAAATTTCCTTGATATCGGTGTGTAGTTTTCTTAATTCGTGTGTTTGATTATATATTGGTACGATTGTGTGTGAATTGGAGAATCAGTCATGGTATGGAAAAACCAACACTCAATGTTGTGTTTAGCTTTGATGTTTGTTCTTGTTAAGCCGCATAGTGGATTTCTTGAGGATTTTTGCGCTAAACATAGTTTAGTGATCATTCATTGTATTTAACATTGTGTGTATTGGGGAGTAATGAAAATTGGTGAAGGATTTGATATTCGAGGTCACTTGTTCTTGTTAAATGATTCTAATGATGAAAAAAGAAAATAAAATGGCTACTTGATGGTATATTGATGTTTGATGTGTTGTGTATAATTTGAACAATTGTATTGATTCATTATTGATGATGTATCATGATTGTATTGATATAGATTTTGTTTTGATATGAAAATTGTCATCTTCTCATTATTTGTGTGAACATGCCTACTTGCATTGATTGTAAACAATGCGATGAGAACTGTTTTGATGATTATGCCGAAAAAAAATGATTCCGACGGATACATGGACCTTGTGAGTCCCCCATGAGTTTCGGCCTATGATTCTATAATCTCTTTGTGTATTTTGTTATAGACATTGTGATTGTTGAATATGAAAGACTGTGATGATGACCTGATGACCTGTAAATTTTAAGGTGTTATTAAATGATGACTTGTAAATTTTGAGGTGTTGTTAAACGCGTTGTGTGCTACAAGAATTGAGAACTGTTATGTTGAGCTGATTTCATTTTGTGTAGGTTGTAGTTTTGTGAATGTTCGGTAGAGTGTTGGGAGTACTTGTGTTCTGTACTGCTTCACTTAGGATTAGTAAGGATGTTTGTTGAGTATCGTTGTTGTTTGGTACTCCCTTGTCTTTTTCACTTGTGTAGGTTACAAGCCCGAATTATCTTGAACATCTCTTCTCATTTTCACTCATTTAGGAGTTCGTGAGGTAGTTGTTTGTCATCTTGGCAGACATTATGTAACACCCTAAATTGTTAAGCTAAAATTCAAACCATTTTTCATGTGTATAAGGTTGTTTAGAGTGATTCATAATTTCGCATAGGTGTTAAAAGTCCATTATTTGTGTTGGAAGAGATTTCGAGATGAATTAAGGTCATAAAAATCCTATAGGACAAAATTGAGTTGAAAGATTCCTTACCCATTGAATTTCGATATAAGATTTTACTTGGGTAAATTTTAAACGATCGTATCTCTTAGAATATGAAGTTTTAGGTGGCTCATAATCTATAGAATTAAAGGTCTTTGAGTATTCATTTCTTTGTCAACAAATTTGCATCAATCATAATTCATAGTAAAGAGTTATGGCCATTTTACTAAATTGACCTAGTATAGTAATGTTTTGGCTGATGAGAAAACATAAAAAAAATCATTTTTGTCTTTTTACCCCTAGAAAAACCCTAAATAAATTTCTTAACTCCTAAAAGACCCTAAACAATCATAATGTAAGACCTCCAAGCATGATTCTTTCAAATTCATTTCAAGATTCTTCTTCAAGGTAAGTCCTTCGAAAATTTCACTCTTTCCAACTCAAATTCTTTCATATAATTATGAATCATTAATAGAAATCTTATTTCTTGATCATAGGATTTTCAAAACTAATTCAAGAATCTCAAGAATGGTTTTCTGATCATTACTCTTCAAGTTAGGGTTCTTTTTCAAGATTCATGGAGCTTTTAAAGCATGTAAGACTATCATAATGAGGAACATAGTTCTTCATGACGTCCTAAATCTACAATATTAGTGAGTACATTCAAAGCTAAGGTTTCTACTCCAAAAGTGTTGTCAATCTGTGTTTAAAAATAATAATACTGATACCAAAAATTTACAGAAACACGAAGTTGCCAAAGTTTCCGATGAACTGGTGAAAAAAAGAAGAACATAACTTAATTCACAAAAAACCAAAATCTCTAAAATATACCAGAATGTGGAAAAAAAATAGAACGGAAAAAGATCAAGTCCACTGAATGCATTGTGTTCCCTTAAGGATATTCGAGGTTTGATTTGGTTTATGTCCTCTCGGGATAGAATGATCTCAATCACCAGTGTATTGATACCCAAAACACTGGTGTCAGCTAGCCACTTAACAATAATAAAGTACACGAAGAAACTTTGTGTTGAATAAGAAGAAATTAGAAAAAGTCTGAAGAATCAATGCTATTTTTAGCTAGGAGGAACTAGTTCCGAAAGGTTGCAACCTTTCAGAATCCACACGACCGTTCTTGAAAGTTTACAACCTTTCAAACGGTCATGGTTTGTTTCTGAAAATTGCAACCGTTCAAAACTGTCATTTCCAACGGAAAGAAATTTAAATAAAACAAAAAATTATTTTAAATAAAATGGGTAGCGTCGGGTCGGAACGTTTCAGTTAATCAACTAAAAAAATGAAATGTTTCAGTTAATCAACTAAATAATTGAAAACGTTTTGGTTATCAACTAACTAATTGAAAATATTTTAGCCATTTAATTTAATTAAATAAATAAATAATTAACTTAAAAATTGAAACAAAACTTTGTCCCAAAATATCTTGTCTACACCGCTTTTTAACAATTTAGTAGGTGGGTTTCTATATTTAAAAACTCTTCATCTATTTTTGTTCTACCCCCGTAGAGAATGAAATACGATTTTACTAAGCATAAGAGGACTTCTAGTGCCAACTCTTTAAATTCCCACACGTTTTCAGTTCCTCTCTTTCGTATTTCCTCCATTTCCCCATTAACACTATCTTGCTAATATACCCAATAATCCCCCACATAAAATGGGGAATGTTGATAACTAAGGAAATGCATTGCAGACTATTACTACTTTACAAGCAAGAATCCGTTGCTTTTTTGGGAAGGAGGTTTCCATTCCCCTTGGACTTTCCATAGTGAACATATGCGGATCTACTCGGTCAATCGTAGATGATTTTTTTGCGATAATCTTTGAATGGGTCGAATTTAGTAGATCCTAGCAACAATATTACACAATTACAACCCTTTACCATTTATTGTTTCTTAAAGCTTCTGTCTTTTCAACCATGAACACATGTTGGTTTCATAAGTTTGAGAATAAACCTTTGATATAAAATTCTCTTTGAAACGACTTAAAATTTACACTCACATAGGTGAAATCTAACCGCGTCATCTCGTAGATACACTATTTGGTCAAATCTGACAAACTTAGCAAATCATTAAAAACTTTCAGTTTTATTAATTCATTACAAGCCTTAAAGTCTTAATCTTATTCCTGAACATTGTCTTCATCATGAGAATGAATCGAGTTGATTGACAATGTCGAAACATTAGCATAACTTTGTTTTTGTCCTTGAATCTAGTTATTGGGATCTCTAGTCTGGTAGATAGAGTTACCACCATGTTGACTAGTCCTAAGCTGTAACACATTCCCTTAGATGATCTTTCAACTTTATCTCTCACTAGGTCTTTCGTTAGTGGATCTAACATATTATTGGTTGACTTCACATGTCATTTGATAAGTAAAATTTCCACTATAAGTTAGTTGGTCTTAACGGTTTATAGTCTCCTCGTGTATGACAGAACTTTCCATAGTACATGACACTTATTGCCCTACCTATTGCTGCTTGACTATCACAATGTATGTCAATAAGCCCCAGGGTTTAACCAGAATGGAATATCCCCTAGGAAATTCCGGAGACATTGAGCTTCTTCACCAGTGTCATGACCCGAGAGCACTCCCAAGTCGCCACACGGCGTATTCAACCTCTCAGAGGTCTTGTACAAGTCCACAGATTCATTCATCGCATAAATATGAAAAGTAGTGCATAATTAAAACTTTTTGCAATAAAGTCAATAAGGAAACTCTTTTATAAAACATAAGATGAACTAAGTCTTATCACTAGCCATATTAGACACATCTCGTTATCATAGAGTCACGACCCTTACATTGAAAGGAAACTAGACATAAAATCCATGTCCTCAAACATATGAGGACATACCAATCTTGAGAGAAATCTACTTCCCAAGCTTCAACTATACGAATCCTCACTAGCTACCAACTACACTTGTAGACTAGAGAAAAATATGGAATTAGTACAATTAAACACTAAATCTGGTGAACATGCAAGAAAACCATGCAAAAATGGACACTTTAATTGAAATATGTTTTTCATGCTATGTTGATAAAATCTCATGACAAAGTACAAAAAACATCATGCAAGTTAATCATCAACATACAAGCTAATATTGCCGTAATTCACAATGTAGGAACCTATTCATTCAGTAACCCATTTAACCATTTAGACATCATATCTAATGTTATCCTAAGACACGCCTAGGTAAGACATGAAGAGACCGCACATACAACCTCTTCAATACACACCTAAGTATTCCTTAAGACTACCAAAGATAAGGATGTTTCCTTTCCAATACAACCACAACAAGTCAACATTCATTACTAAAGATCCTAAAAGAGACATTCATGCATTTAAGGGGACTTCACATAATGGTCTTAGAAGACCTAGGGAACTCACTTTAGCATCTTCAATGCCTACTCGTGTTATGTGTAGAAAGTGTTCCATTCTACTATCTAGGTATGAATCCGGTGTCAAAAAATGTCACACCGTGGAAGATGTTCTACTTGACAAAGGTAGAACTATGACACATCCTATGTAGCCACATGGTTTAGGGAATATCAAAACTTCTTTGTACTGTAGTCTCATGCTCAAGTAAATCTACTAACATAAGCATATCAAATCAGTGTTTTCTCTTGGTTCTCATAGAGTAAGTTCATTCACATAAAGGTATTTGAGAAGGTACCATGCCTAAGCCCTACCAACTCATAATAGTATTACCAAGAAGGGGTCCACAAAGGTCTACCGATCAAGGTTCATTAGGATAGCTCATTCATGAAACGGGTACCATGCTAGGTCTATCTGATTCACTTCATTATAAACCTTCTTTTATTATTCAAGATTTCACATTCACGTAAGGTTTTAGACCCATCAAGAAGGGGCACCATTCTTAGGTCTACTGGTTTAAGACATACTTTAGAACACCTCATTATCAATCATGTATCAAGTAGGGACAACTAGGTATACCTAAACAAGACATCATATCATCATATAAAGACTCTTCATAGTCTATCATCGTCACATACCACCCTTTAGAGGAAACATTATTTCATTCACAATGTCACATAGCCTTATACAAGTTCATCTTAACATCATATAGCAACTTCACAATATGTTTATCTTTCACATAACAACATAACCAACCTTCAATTCACATCATAGATCCATCAAGATCACATAATCAAATAAGAACAAGAAGTAAGAACCTCCACTAGAAGTGGATCAAACCATGCCAAAACAATCCTACTAAATGAAGCAATTAAATCAACTCACCATTCTTCAATATCATAATTCACCATCAACTACCGATACAATAAGAGAATTTACCCATCATTATGCCCATAAGGCCAAGACCACCAACTCATCCTTATATCCATAATTCATTATATATAGAGATGGATAACAATAAGAATCAATACTATAAAGCAATTTAAGTACAATTCCTTCTATAACCAATCACAATTATCAAACTCACTTTAGAAACCAAAATTAGAGAATTTGGAATATCATGGGTTCATTGAAATCATAACTCATACATTGAAATCATAACTCATACATTTAAACCTTTTAATGCAAGAGAACCCATGCTTGAGAATTCAAAAGCCTTGATTGAATGGGTTTAGGGTTTTGAGAATTCTGATCCCTAAGATCAAATCAGCAACTCCTAAGTCCTTCATATCGAACTTGCTGGACAACATGCACTTAGTAGCATTTATATAGTCAATATCTTTACTAATTATTAGCATGTCATCAACATACATTACAAACAATAACTTCATGATTCAGAATGTTTTTAATGTAAACACACTTATCACATTCGTTAATCTTAAATCCATTTGTCAATATTGTTTGGTCAAATTTAGCATGTCATTGTTTGGGTGCTTCCTTGAGCCCATAAAGCAATTTCACAAGTCTGCACACTTTCTCTTCTTTACCAGGAACCAAGACTGGCGGCAGTATCAAAACTGGGTGAATCGGACCGATAAGTTCCGAAGCCGGGACGGAATCGGTACTGTGCGAACCGATATCGTTCGGAACCGGAACCAGACCGGACCGGTAAACCGTTAAATTTAACATATTCCATCCCGTTCTGGAATGGACCGTATTAACCGACCATAACCGGGACATCCCCGGTATTCAATAAACCCATTAATTTAAATTATTTAAAACTTAAAAGATTTAATTTTTATTGACTAACATTTTAGTATAATAATTAAAAATTTCACACCATTAACCAAAGTTAAATTTCAAACTTTAAATTTCCACTTAAAGTTATAAAATTTAAATTTCAAAACCTTAAAGTTGAGATTTTAATGTCAAACTTTAAGTTTTAAATTTTAAAATTTTCAAACGTTTAAAGTTTGAAATTTAAATTTATAAACTTTAATGTTTGTGAAATTTTAAATTCAACTTTAAAGTTAGAAAATTAAATTTCAAACTTTAAAGTTTGAATTTTTAAATTCAAAACTTTTAAAGTTTGAAATTTTAAATTCAAATTTTAAAGTTATAAATTGAAATGTCAAACTCTTAAGTTGAATTTTAAAATTCAACCTTTAAAGTGTAAAATTAAAAATTGATAATATTAACAAAAACTATTTAATACAACAATATTACAAAATAAATTTAAGGCGAATAGCCTCTATTTTTATAATATTTAACTTTGCATAGTTACAATTACTTTAAGCACAAATACTTTTTGTAGAGTAGTATAGTCGGTCTAAAGACTTGTTTTCATATACTACACACCAACGTTCTACACTGCGCCGCGCCCTCCACCTTCGTGCTTGCTAGCATTTGTGAAAGCAGGTGGCCCTCTTCATAGATCTTGCTTGAATAAAGTATCTCGAATTATCATATTCTTACTATAATTTGGTTACCGAACACCTATATAAATCCCTTCGTATACATCAGTTAATCAACATTTCTTTAGTAACTGGACGTGGTCCGGCCCTGTCGTTGAATTAGCGCGTCTCTGAATAGAAAGATCTTCCATTTTGCTTCAATCTCGTCTGCTGTCATATAATCTTCTACTGCATACTTCATGCACCATCACATCCTTTCTTTGTGTAAAATTTTGTCTGTGTCGGTGTTGCTTTCTCTCTCCCTTTCCCCGTTCTGGTTGCTCCATATGCTCTAAATTTGCTTCTCTCTTCATTCTTTTGTGCTAGGTGTGCTCACGGCCATTTTAATGCCAAGCTCTAGAATCACTACGACGGATAGTTCAACATGCTCCTGTTCGTCGCTGCAAGTAGATGTTAACGGGCCCTAGGTTTGGCCTCTACCATTGGCCTAAACCCTTGTTGGCCAAGAAAGCGCTCTTCCTAATAGCCCTACTTCCGCCCCGTAAGCGCGCGTCGCTGTCGCCTCCCATAGGCTCGCGCATCTCGGGTCCCATGCTCGAGCTCAGCCCCGGTGGCTAGCTTCGTGTTGAAAACTTCCTGGCCCAGGTCGAGATGTTCTTTCTCGCGCCGGCGCGGCGAGGGCCACCAAGCCGTCGGGAACGCGTCCCTCGTAGTGGTCACTGCCCAGGAGGGGGACGCTGGAGCAGAGCGTCCCATGTGCGTGCACGTCGCATTTGTCGCACGTCGCCCGTCTGATTGCGTTGTCGTGCCAGCTCTTCTTAGTGGAACACGAGGTGGGGCGCACACCTCACACTTCTGGAGTAGTCCGCTCACCTGTGTGTAGGGAGGACCTTGTGCTCAGCGGGCACAAGTGAGACCAGGAGAAATAGACAGCCAGTACGTATGAGGTTGGGGCGGTTGCGCACAACGCAATCACGCGCCGGTCGTCTGTCACAGCGCGACGTTGATCGTGGGATGGGCACACGGGAGACGGGAGAGAGCAGTAATAAAAATAAAGCAGGCGACGGTCAGGGGATGCGAGCGCGGAACGGGGGCAACTAGGAAGGGGTGCGAAGACAGCAGAAGAGCGAAGGGACAAGACAGGGGGGGCAAAACCAGTGGGAGGCACCGACAGCTGATAAAGGGGGGGGGCAAACAAACACGCGGGAAAGAAGGGAGAAGAGGACGAGAAGAGGGGAAGGGGAGAAGCAGGGGGCAAGGGGGGGGGGGGAAAGCGGGGGGAGGGTGAAAAACGAGAGAAGGGAGAAAAAGCCGACAAGAGCAGGCAAAACAAGACAAGGAAGTGACTAGAAAGGACAAGAAGTCGGGGGAGGGAGGACAAAAGTTGGGGAAAGCGAGAACGCAGGAGATCACGCCAAGCACGAGCAGCGAGACGAGAGGCAGCAGAAGAAGACATGGCAAACAGGGGGAAGAGGAGGCTATAGGCATGAGTGACTAGAAGCATTGCAGAGAAGGAGTCAATCTAGGCGCCCGGGGGTTGGGAATGGTGAGGTGGAAAGGTGGGCAAACAACAAGGTGGAAAAGCGGACGCCGAGATCGTACGTGACATGCAATAGAAAATGACAGGCAGGTTGGAAAAGGGCGGACAGCCGTAGGCATACAGCTGTACTCCATCTCGAACAACCATCAAGAGAGAGATAGGTGTCGTACCCTAAATGATAAGTTACACCAAGAAAGACAAAGAGTAGGTTGTTTAAATATTCAACAACAACATTATTAGTTAAGCATTAGCTAAGTTATACTACTTATGGGTATCACAAGCCAGAACTGGGGTAAAATATCTAAAATAGTGTGAGCATATAACTAGCATTGGGGGCAGGTGACAACAGTTCTACCTAAAATCTGGTGGGGCAGATACTTGCTCATCCAAGGTGCATAACAGTCATTATAAGCGTTACCCAGTTACACTACACCCATATCCAGAAGTAATAAGCTAGTTTACAAGAATATAAGAAAATAAACAATGAAAGAATATTGAAAATGTTTGTGCATGATATCAGAATCCCAATATGTTTTATTGTTTTCAGCAAAACCTTTATACTTTGGATTATATACAATTTTGAATATAATGTATAAAAATCGAAATTTTCAGCAAAACTAAATGGCAACGCCCCTAACACTATTATTTAGCTAGTTATTGAAGAACTTTTTTCTCTAACTATATGAAAGTGGTAAACTAGAGCCAAATAAGTAGACCAGATTTAATTGTGTTTGTAATAGTACCATGTTAGAGCCGCCTACTCCTACATTTTCAAGAAGGGGGGTACGTCATTTTTTCAGTTTTTGCTATCTAGTCTTTAGCTCAGCAAAAACATTTTTACAACAAGACATTACTTGACTACTCAATGTCCCGTCCCATCCGATTTACCAACAGTTTTATATTATTTATCTATGTTTAACATTTATTACAAAAACTTGTGTTTTTTTTATCTTTATTTTTGTGTCATAAATTTCGAAACATCGCTTTTGTTTTAGCACGTTCTACCTTAGTGCTAGATGTACGGGGGGAAACAGGGGAAAGGACAACCGAAAGGGAGCGGGACTGGGGAGTATTAGTAGCCTTAGGTGGGCATCTTTCATTCATTTCATCATCATCATCAAAAGTAGGTATATCATATAAGTATCAATATCATTAATCCTTCTCCTAGGCAATCCTCATTAAAATTAACCAAAGCGACATGGTAAATGTTCATGATAAGGATCTAATCCATGAATTACAATCATATTAAAAATTTATCATCAACATGTGTATAATCACTTCGAATTATTCCTTAATATAGTAGATTTTTTAGTTTTTGATTTTATAAGAACTATCGGCTTTTGCATTATGCAGGATGTAAGTTCCCATAGTTTTACGAGCTCAAATGCCCTTTTTTTTAACCCTTTCTTTTTTGAACATTTTTTTACCCGGGGGAATCCAATTAAAATATTAAACTTGAACTTATATATAATGCGAAAAATGAAATGCAAATAATAAACCACAACACAAATAAATAAATTAGTTTAAATAGAAATTACATGTTAAATAAAAGTTTGGAACGTAATGTACCGACGTCTACTTAAAAAAGTAGACGTTTTTATGACCGCCGAAAGCCGAACGTGGAAGTTTGAAAGTTGAATTTTGAAGCTCTCAATCCAACTTCCAAACCAAATAATGCACACCGGCATTTTAAATATTATTATTAGAATAATAGAGATAGAGAGTAGAAGGAAGTTGAGAGAAATCTATGATTCTGTGATTTAAAAGAATGAAATTTAGGGGTATTTATAAGTAAAAAATTGGGTTAAATTATAATTTTTAAAACTTTAGGATATTAAAAAAGTTTGGGATAGGGGGGGTAGGGGGTGTAAGTGGCTGAAATTTGGGTCAAATAGTCGTTGGGGGGCCCACTAGCCGTTACCCAACGGCTATAAACAAATAGATTTTAAAAAAAAATTGACCGGATCCGTAACAGACCGGTAATTTTCAGAACCGAAAGGGACCGGTAAATTCCGGTTTCCGTCTTGTTATCTGTCCCAAAACGGGACCGAACCAATCTATATAGGGATTAACCGATATCGAACCAGAATCGGACCGAACCGGGACGGACTGGACCAGTAATCGGGACTTACTGGTTCCACTGCCAGTCTTACCAGGAACTACAAACCCTTCAGGTTGTTTCATGTAAATTTCTCCCTTCAACTCTCCATTTAAGAAGGTTGTCTTTACGTTCATTTGGTAGATTTTGAGATCATGCACTGTCGTAATTGATGTTATTTTTGTTATTGGAGAGTATGTGTCAAAATAGACCAGACCTTCCTTTTGTTTGTATGATTTGACTACAAGTCTAGTCTTATATTTGTCAATAGTCCCATCAATTTTCATTTTCCTTTTAAAATCCACTTTGATCCTAAAGGTTTATTTCGTGGAGAACGAGCAATCAATTTCCAAGTATGAATACTTAAATTGATTCGATCTCACTATCGACTGCTTCTTTCTGATAAGTTGATTTAGACAAAGACATAACTGCTTTAAATGTTTGAGGCTCATTTTCAAGTAATAGTCTCACAAAATTTAGTCTGAAAGAAGGAGTTTCCGTTGTCGAGTGCTATGCCTTCCTCACTAGGTAGTAGTGTATTTTTCGTTGATTCTTCCAGTGGTAGTTTAGATCTTTCACTTGTTGATTCACATTTAGTTTTATACGGATAAAAGTGTTTGAAGAACTCTGCGTTATTTGACTCATTATCGTATATTACATGAATCTCAAGATTATCAGGTTTGTGAACCAAAAATTGATAGGCGTTACTCTTTACATTATATCTAGGGGTGGGCATAAACACCGAAAAATCGAAACACCGAATCGAACCGAATTTTTTTAGAATTTTGTTTTGGTCTTGTCGTTTGGGTTCGGTATTTCGGTTTAATTTTTTGTATTGTTCGGTTTGTTTTTGGTTAGCATCATTACTTTGAAATTCGTTATTTCGTTTTAAACCGAAATATTATGCTAGAATTTCGTAATAATTTCTAACATTAATTATATTAATTATATTATTAATATTAAAATAATTTTTTAAAAAAAGTAAGAAACCCTAATACCCCTACTTTGACTCTTTCTCTTTCTACCCAGATTTTTCTCGCCCTTCATCTCCTCACTTCCTCACTCTGCCCTCCTCATCCTCTCCTCTTCAGCTCTTCTTCTCGTCTTTTCTCCTCTCCTCTTCTACTCCAGGCTCCAACCACTCTTTCAGCAGCGCGCCCATCGAGCCGCCGTCCACAACAGGGAAGCAGCAGCAGCAGCCAGCTTCAGACTACCATTACCCTCTCATCACAGCATGCAAGAACCAGCCCGCGACATCATCACCATCCGCCAGTCGCGAACGAGCAGCAACCAGCCCGCCAACCGCGATAGCACTCAGCAGTAGCCAGACGCCGGCCCGTGCGTATTCAACATGTGCAGTCATGTTTTTAGGTTTTTTAAATTTTTTTTCTTGATTTTTTTCATTTTTTTTCTTTCTGATTTTGTAATTTTGTTTTTGTTACTAGACACTGGTTATTGGGAATTTATTGTGAATATTTTTTTATATATATAGATGGCTTAACACAAACCGAATAAATATGGTTGTAGCTGATCAAGACAGTCGGAATAGTATGGCTGATTCTACTAATAATACACCTAGTAATAGCAATGATATGTCATTTGGCCCGAATACAAAAAAGAAAAGAAATGGATCCCTAGATCTCTTGTTTTGTCAACACTTTGAAAAGATTTTTGAAAATGGGTGTGTTAGTTTACAGCAAAGTGCTTACATTGTAAACCATTTATGCTGCCATACAACAAGAAATGGAACAAGTTGACTAAAACACATTTGACTTTCGGTGTAAAGTGTATAACCTCCGATTGTTGCACCAGTATCAAAATTATTAAATTTCAAATAACAATTTAGAGACTTGGAATGTCGCATAGGTATGTAGATAGCTTTAGTTAGATATTATTTTGATGAACTACCTTTTAGTTTTTGTTGAAAAAGAAGGCTTTAAGAAGGTTATGAGTAAAGCCTCCTTTGTTTCATATTCCTCTCGTAAACCATACAAGGGATTTTATAAAGCTTTATGGTGAAATTGAGAATAAATTTAAACAATCGTTAATAGAAATACAACCAAGATTGTCCCACACAGACCATAGATTTTCAGTGCAGAGAATCAATTAGATGTGTTTGACTGCTCACTATTATTGATAGGGATTGGTTCTTCATAAAAGCACATCAATTTTTTTCCTATCCTAGTCATACAGGTGAGCATTTGTCTGAGTTTAATTGAGTATTGTTTAACTTGATTGGAAGTTGGATAACGTTTTTACTGTTACAGTTGATTATGTCTCTCAAATGATGTGAGCAGTTTTTAGAGTTGTCCCAAAAAAATTAGATATGTGGGGAACTATTTGATGGAAGGTAAGCATCTCCTCTCCCATGTGAGATGTATGACTCACATACTTCATCTATGGTGCAATGATGGTGAAAGAATTGTGGTTTTTTTTTTTTCCTTCTATCAAAAGGTGAGCACAACTGGTGATATATGGTTAGATCATCTTCTTCAGGCAAAGAAATTTCTTGAAATGTGGGTGAAATGAGCAAAGGAGAATGTGATAGATTTTGTCCTTTAGATTCCTACTAGGTGGAATTCCACCTATTTTATTTGACACATCAAAAAGGTTTGAGCAAGGCTTTTTGAGAGGTTGATCTTTATGATGGTAATTTAATTCTTTTCTTGCTACTGATTTTTTGGAAGATGGAAAATCCGCAGGGTAATTCAATATGAAGATTGGGCTAATTGCGAATGTCACAAAGTTTCTTGAAAAATTTATGAACTCACTTTGTGAAAAGTTTCAAATTTCACGGTATGTTACTTGTAATAGTCATTTTGAAGATATATTTGAACTTGATTCTTATTTGAAATTATGTGTAGGGGGCAAGTGATAACCTGGATTTGATTAAAATGGTTTGGGCGGAATGAAGAAAAATCAAGAAATATTGGGGGACCTCCTGAAAAAAGGACAAATAATTTTTATTATTGCTTCTTGTTTTTGGATCCTCGGCAATAATTTTGTCTATGGTAGTTTTGCTCTTGAAGAATTACTTTGTGAAGAAACGGGAAATGTAGTGATACTAAAGTAGAGGGCTTACCTGAGGGGATTTTTTGCGATATATGTAATAAGTAGGGAAAAATTTCCAAAGTCAACCATCTTCATCTGACTCATCTGAATTCCGTCTGGTAGTTGGCCGTCTCAAAATATGCTTTCCAAAAATTCTTATTCTTGAGACTAATTCACATTGAAGACACAAAAGAATGATTCCTGGAGTTTAGGTGTTAAATCTGATTTGGATACAACATTCTTGAAGACCCAAAACCTGAATCTGAAGCTTTTGATATTTGAGTTGGTGGAGAAGTTAAATTCTCCTAGATTTCCAGTACTTCACATTGCTCGAGATGTAATTGGCTATTCCTATGTCGAGTGTGCAGCGGAACGGGCATTTAGCACCGGTGGTGCGAATTCTAGATCCCTTTAGAGAAGTTCCTTGAGCCCAAATGTGTGCATGTCTTATTTGTGTCCAAGCTTGGCCTTGCAAGAAACCAAGCCCCTATTTGTTTTGAAGAAGTTTGGAGTTTCCTTGAAAAAATTGAACTTGTAGACTTTTTATTTTATATTTTTTTTCTGGAAAATAAAATACTTAGTATTGTATCTTGGTAGACCTGTTTCTTTTTATTAATTAAGAGATGGCAAATAGTGGATAAGCTCTCCATTTTTGAATCTATGATTGACTTGCAAGCGGTGAGTTTAATACATCGTTTATTTCATCATTATCATGTTTTATCTTAACAGTAGTATTTCTAAGTTTCTAAATATTTGATTTTATCTTAAAAGGTCCAAGGGTCAAGAAATGAATGAAGAAATATTTTGTTTGGCACGTGGACACTTGAAAGTTGAAAGCGTATCAGGGAAGAAAGTCAAAGAAACTCATCAGTGTTGTTTTGTTATTGTTTGAAAGTTAATCTCATGGAGAAGAAACAAGAAGTTCAAAACATTGTTTGTTGCTTATTATTGTTTATTATGCGTTCATGAAAGACTTTATTGTTACTTGTTAGTGTAACGAACCTGTTTAGTAGATTCGTTTGAGCAGTAGAGTTTATCGGTAATAACTGTCTAAGTCGAACGTATCCCACGATGTACCGTCATGGGCGTCGCGGACCGTCGAGGGTCCTCGTGCCAAAACACTTAGAATCTGAAAATTTGGTTACTGAGATCGACTCTCTGAACGTCACGACGTAATTGCAGGACGGACCGCCCGTCGTCACTGGACTGACCGTCAAAAACTTCTATAGAAGTAATCTCTGAACTTTGTGACGGATACGCAGGTACGACCTTCACAGTCTACAACCCTGTGCTGGGTCGGATTTCTGTTAAATGTTTTAAGGGGCGTTTTGGACTTATTCCTGCTTATAATTATAAAGTTAGTGGTTTAAATGTAATAAGTAAATTAACTTGGGGTTAAGGAGATAACCTTGAAATCAATAGTGAGTTCTTTTTTTATCATTTTTATACTGAATTATATACAATTAGTGTAAGAGAAAAAGGGGTTTTGACTAAGAAAATAGAAAGAACAGAGAGAGATAGGGAGAAACGAGCGAGAGAAGAGAGACGAAAGAGAAAGCGAGATTTTGAGGAGGCTTGCGTGATCACAATCTTCGTGGGTAGGTTATGTTTATGCTATTTCATAGTAAACTCTTACAGCGAATGATATGTATTGGGTAGTATTGTAAAGTCCTCCTAATGCTTAATTGTTTGCATGCAATGATGTTATTAATATAATTTTGATGAATTAGCATGATAATGCTGTTGGCATCTCAAACCTTAAAAAACCTCTTTGTTAATGATGATGCCTTGGTATAAAAGAAGCTTTGATGAACTAAAAGAAATGAGGTTAGTGGATCGGTTGTCACGTCTGACACAGTAGGATATAGTAGTGGATCGGGTGTCCACTTCCGAACACCAGGATAGTAGTAGTGGTCGGTGGTCACTTTCCGACACCAGGATGTAGTAATGGTCGGGGTGCACGTTCGCGCACACCGCTAGGAAGTAGAGTGTCGGAGTGTCACGTTCCGACACAGGATCGTAAAAGAATGAATCTGTACTTGTAATATACTCAATTTAATAACTTGTTTCCTCCCAAAGATTATGGTGTGCGAGGCTTTGATTCCTCCTAGATGTGCTTGGTATTTTTCCAGGTTATGTAAATTTGTTTTGTCACCTGTTAAAAATCTTAGTTGATTTATTTTATTATATGAAATATATTTGTTTTCCTATTTTGAGTTGGCCGTGATACCTACATCAGTACTTGTGTTTTTGTACTGACCCCTACTTTATGTTTCTTTCTTGTTATTTGTGGAGTGCAGCAAACGTGCCATAGACTTCGACTCAACTGAAACTCTAGCCAGACTTCAGCATAATCATATTTCAGGTGAGCTATTGTTCCTAGCTCGACTGGATTCTTCTTTCGCGTCTTGATGTCCTGCAGTTCGGACATGACCATCTCTTTTACTTTTTTAGTTTCTTTTAGATCTCTTCAGATTTGTAATTTGAGGATAGATGTTCTGTGATGATGACTTCCAAGTTTTGGAATAGTAATGGATAAATATTAGAAGTTATTTAAAATTGATTTGTTAATGAGTTTTAAGTCTTCCGCATTATTTGTCTGTTTTATTATGGTTGGAATAATTGGGATTAGGTTTGTTGGTTGTTTTCGCACGCTCACATAGGAGCGTAAAAAATGTGGGTGCCGCTCGGGGGTCGTTTTGTGTCGTGACAACGTGTATCAGAGCATTAGGTTCGTTGGTCGCATCCCCATAACGAGTTCTAGTAGAGTCTTAAGGAACGGTAGGGGGACGCCCTTACGTTTTCTTTGATAGGCTATATGACTTGAGAAAATTCATCGCATTCGTCTTTCTTTCGTGCTATTACTACTTGGATCCATTTTGGTATCTAGGGATACCACTGTATCTGTCGGCCTCCTCCCATACCACCTCTACCCTGACTATTGGGGGTTCGTAACTTTGGTTTGGACAAAACCTCCTAATATGTTCCCTCTCTCCACATCCAATACACTCTCGGATCCAAGCTAGGTCTCTGGTGAGAACTACGAAGTCTGGGGATAACTCCAGACTCAGAGAAATATTGACCGTTCTGCGGTGGACCCCCAGCTACAGCCCTCAGTGAATACGAATAGGTCGGCTGGATAACCCTCCTGAACCTCTGCCCTCTGGGTAAGACCCACTAAACTCACCTCCCTTACACAACTTCTTGTTTTGTTGATGCCTGGTGAAGTCATCTGGCTTCACTCACCGCCCTCCATCCTCCTATACAAGTCAAAAATCCCCCTACCACTTCCTGAAAGCTTTTGCTGCGTAGATACCTGTAAGCTGGAATCTGTAAATTCTGACCTCAACCCCTCACAAAATGTGCGATCTACGTGGTGGTCGAGGTAATGGTGGTCACCAAAACGGCCGGGGGACGTGAAAGAAGGGAACTACTGCAGCGCACAGGTCGGGGCAACGGGCAGACGGTGATAGGCCCATTGTTCGCTTTCCCCTGGGCGGTCGAAAGCTGAGAACAAAAATCGGATGCTGTTATCACAGGTAATCTTTTGTTGGATGCATGACTTCTGTATCTTATTTGATCCTGGCTCCACATTTTCATCTGTATCTTCCGCATTTGGCTACTTGGCCTTAATTAAATTGTGAACTGCTTGACGTGCCTATTCCAGGTTTTAACTCCGGTGGGTGAGTCTGTGATAGTTGAAAAGTTATATATAGGTCTGTCCTGGTGACTTTTTTTTTTTTTGTGGGGAGCAATACTCATGTATACTTGGGTTATCTTCAATGGTTGATTTCGATGTAATTCTGGGTATGACTTGGCTTTCTCCAAATTTTGCATCTTAGATTGTAATGCTAAACTGTAACGTTGGCCAAGCCTGGGACAGATCCGTTAAGTGTGGGAGGGGGACTACACTCCACTCCCAGTTCGTATCATCTTCCTTCTTCGTGCTAAGAGAATGGTTAGGTAAAGGTGTTTTAGCTTTCTTGGCACACTCAGGGATATACTACCCAAGTACCTTCAATTGGTCGTTTCGGTAGTCTGTGAGTTTCTTGAATGTGTTTCCTGCAGACTTCCTGGTAATGCCACCGGGATAGAGAATGACTTTTGCATTGATCCTGGAGTCGGGTACTCGCCCCATTTTCCTACCCCCTTACAGGATTGCTCTCGCTGATTTAAGAGAGTTAAGGCCGCCACTTCAAGAGTTGTAGGGAAAGGCTTTATTAGACCAAGTGCATCCCCTTGGGGTGCTCCGGTTTTTATTTGTGACGAAGAAATAGTGGAGTTTTCGGATTGCATAACTACAGAAACTAAATCAAGTACTGTTAAGAACAAGTATCCCTTCCTCACATTGATGATTTTTTCGATAAGTTAACAAGTTCTTTGTCCCTTCTCAAACATCGATTTGAGTCTGGTTATCATCAATGAAAATAGGGCCACGTATGTGCCCAAGACTCCTTTTCGGACCAGTATGGGCATTATGAGTTCTTATAATGTCTGTTGAGCTTACGAAGTGCCCCCGACTGCTTTCATGAGCTTGATAAATTGGATGCTTAAACCATAATCTGGATCGCTTTGGTCTTGTATTCATGATATATACTGGTATAAAAAACTCAAAGATCAATAAAGAACATGAGGAGCACTTGAGAATTGAATGGAAATGTTGAGGGAGAAATCTTACCAAATTCTCCAAGTGTGAGTTTGTGATATATTCCCCGGTTCCTTCTTGGGGGACGTTGGTTTTCTAAGGATGGAGTGATGGTGGATCCTTCGCAAATCGAAGCGGTGAATAATTGGGTAAGACCCACTAATGTTTACAAGAGTAAGGAGCTTTTTGGTTTACGCTAGCTACTACCTTCGATTGTTCAAGGGATTTCCTCGGTTGCTTCCCCGATTGACAAATTGGACGAAGCAACAGGTGCCATGGGGAGGGTCCGGGACGAGATTGGAAGAAAGCGTTCAGAAGCTCAAGACTTGTTTGACTACTGCAACAAACCAATCCGTACCCTGCAGTGGAAGGTAAGAAGTTCGTTGTTTTTGTGATGCCTCCTATTCTGGTTTTGGTGCAGTGGCTATGAGCAGAGAAGATGTGTAATTGCTTATTGCTTCGTGCAATTAAGGTGCTGAACGTAATTATCCGCCCCATGATTTGGAGTTGGCTGCGGTATGTGTTTTGCATTAAAGCAATGGGACACCTATCTTAATGGGGTTACGTGTGAAGTCTATCGGATCATCGTAGTTTACATATGTCTTACTCAGAAAGATTTGAAGTTGAGACAGAGGAGATGGGTGTGAACTACTGAAGGACTACGATAATCCTATCCTGTATCATCCATCCGGAAAGCTAATATGGTGGCAGATGCTTTAAGTAGAAAGGGCAGGAAGCATGGGAGGCTAGCTCAGTTTGCAAGTTTCTAGACGCGCCCATTGGCCTAGATAGGTTCAGACTTCTTGGCTATGGCTTTATGAGGTTAAGAAGTAATGAGAAGGGAGGATTGTTGGCCTGTGTGTAGGCAAGATCCTCCTCTTGACAAGATTAAGGGAAAAACAGTTTTTACTGATGAGAAACTGATCCTATCCGAGATAAGGTGTTGCTAGAGAGGGCTAAAGAGCAAAACTCGTGAGGAGGTGTTTTGAGAATTATGGAAGGGTATGTGTACCCCCCTTCGATGATTTATTCACACCATTTACAGAGGCTCATAGTTCAGGAGTATTCGATACATCCTTGTGCACCACGATGTATCGTGACCTAAAGGCAAACATTTTTGGTGGAGTATATGAATGAAGCGCGACATTGTTGATTTTTGTTGCCAAATGCCCCGAATTGGGTCGCAAGTAAATGTATGAACACAGAGGCCCTGGAGGAACGCTTCAGAGAATGCCCATCTATCGGACTGAAGTGGGAGGAATTGCAATGGACTTCGTGGTTGGTTCTTCCCAAAGACAATTGGCAAGTTTGATTCTATCTATTTGGGTAATTGTGGAACAGATTAACAAGTATGCTTCACTTCATTTCCGTTTAGGTGACTTACAATCAGAGCAATTAGCCAGACCTCTACATCTGCTATAAATTGTTCGATTGCATGGAGTTCCACTTCCATCATATCAGATGTAGGTACGCAATTTACTTCTAGTTTTGGAGAACATTGCATGCTGAATTTAGGTACTATGTTGGACCCCTTATACTCTGGCATTTCACCCTCAGACCGAGGTTCAGTCTGAGCGAAACAATTCGGTTTGCAATCTGCTTCGTGCATGTGTGATAGAAGTTGTGGTCCTTGGATCAACTTCTTATACCCTTAGCATAGTCTCATACAAAATAGCTATCACTCAAGTATGATATGGCCCCATTCGAAGCATTGTATGGGAGGAATGTGGTCTCCCATTGGTTTGGTTTGATGCCATTTGATTTAGCCTTGGTGGTACTGACCTTTCTAAGGGAATCGTAGATAAAGTGAAATCATTCAAGAAAAGCTTTTAGCGGTCTCAAAGTAGGCAGAAGAATGCAGTCGAAAGGTGAGGACTTGGAGTTCATGGAGGGTGAACAGTTTTGCTGAAGTTCACCCATGAAGGGTGTGATGCGGTTTGGTAAAAGAGGTAAGCTAAGCCAAGGTGTTGGACCATTTGAAGTACTTAAGCGAATAGGGGAGGTAGCGTATGAATTAGCCTTGCCCCCAGGATGTCGGAGTGCATCCGGTATTCATGTGTCTATGTTGAAAAGATACCATGGGGATGGAAACTACATTAATTCGTTGGGATTCAGTTCTGCTTGATGAGAATTTGTCTTATGAGGAGGAGCCTGTTGCTATTTAGATAGAGGAAGTCCGCAAGTTGAGGTCCAAGGAGGTGCATCCATCAAAGGTTCATGCTAATCTCCGTTGGAGAGTCCATTGGGAGAAGGAGGGCTGATCTGCAAGAAAAGATACCCACACCTGGTTTACGATTCAGGTTACTCCTTTTCGCCTTGTTTTTCTTCTCTTGTGATCGTTCGAGAAGCCGAACTATGGGTAATTGGTATCTATTGTACAACGCGTTTAGGTTAGATCGTTTGGAGCAGTAGAGTTTATTTCTGTAATACTGTCTAATCGATGGTATCCCACGACTGGACCGTCATGTGCTCGACGGACCGTCGAGGGGGTCTCGTTCCAAACACTTAAGAATCTGAAAATTTGGGTACGAGATGCTCTCTGAACGTCACGCGGATGGCAGGGACGGACCGCCGTCGTCGACGACGACCGTCACAAAACCTTTCTATAGAGTAACTCTCTAAACTTTGTGACTGATACTCAGGACGGACCGTCACATTCGTCGACGGACCGTCACAGTCTACTACTTACAACCTGGCTGGGGGTCGGATTTCTGTTTAAATGTTTTAAAGGGTCGTTTGGACTATTCCTGCTTATAATTTAAATTTTTAGTGGTTTAATGTTAATAATTCATTACTTGGGGGTTAAAGGAGATAACGCTTGAAGAAATATGAGTTATTTTTTATCATCTTTTAATATCTTAATTATATACATTAGGGTAAGAGAAAAAGGGTTTGAATAAAAAAATAGAAAGAACATGAGAGATAGGGAGAAACGAGCGAGAGAAGAGAACGAAGGGAAAGCGAAGATTTTGAGGGTACTTGCGTGATCACGAATTCTTCGGTGGAGGTAGGTTTATGGTTATTGCTATTTTATAGTAAACCTTCTAATAGCGAAGATATGGTATGGGTAGTTTGTAAAGTCGCCTATAGCTTAATTGTTGCATGCATGATGTGATTATATCATTGTGATAATTAGCATGATAAGGTTGTTGTCATCTCAACCTTAAAAACCTCTTTGGTTAAATGATGCCTTGGTATAAAAAGGCTTGATGAACTAAAAAGAATGAGGTTAGTGGATCGGGTTCACGTTCCGACCCCAGGATCGTAAGTAGTGGCTCGGGTGTCACGTCCGACACCAGGATAGTAGTATTGATCGGGTGTCACGTTCCGACACCAGGATAGTCAGTAATGGATCGGGTGTCACGTTTCGACACAGGACTAGTAGAGGATTGGAGTGTCACGTTCCGACACCCAGGATAGTAAAAGAATGAATCGTGTAAATATGTTATATACTCAATCTAAAGAACCTTTCCCAAATGAGTATGGTTGTGGAGACTTGAGTCCTCAAGATTGCTTGGTGTTATGGCCAAGGGGTAGGGTAAATTTGGGGGTTTTTTTTTTTTTGTCACCCTGTTAGAATATTATTGATTTTTATTATTTATTATCTGAAAGAATATTGTTTTCTATTTGGTTGGCCGATGATACCTACTCCCCAGTACTTGTGTTTTGTACTGACCCCTACTTGTATGGTTCTGTCTTTTTATTTGTGGAAGTGAACAAACGTGCCATCGACTCGACGCACCGCAACTCTAGCCAGACTTCGCATAATCAGATATAGGGTGAGCTATTGTTCCTACTCGGACTGGATTCTTTCTTCGCGTCTTGATGTCTTGAATTCGACATGGAACCATCCTCTTTTACTTATTTTAAGTTTTCTTAGATACTCTAGATTTAGTATTTGAGGAATAGATGGTTCTTGTGATGAATGAACTTCTTTTCCAATCCAGGTTTTGGGAATGTAATGGAATAAATTTAGAGTTAGTTAATTGATTTCGTTAATGATTTTAGTCTTCCGCATTATTTTCTGTTATTATGGTTGGAATTTGGGATTAGATGGTTGGTTTCGCTCACAACATAGGATAAGTAATGTGGGTGCCGCTCGCGGCTCGTTTTGGGGTCGTGAATGTGTTATTATGTTGGATGTGTGAAACATTAAGACAAATCTACAATTCAACTTTTTGTTAGTGTCCTTGTGCATTTTCAAATTGTGGTGTTTTAAGTGATATGTGAATTTAAAAATGTGCGTGTTATGCCTAATGACCATATTGAAGATTTGAATCATTGATATTGATATATTGGAAATTTGATAGTAATTATTAATGCACTTCTTTGATTTATTGTCGATTTTTACTTTTTTATAGACCCATTAAGTTGAAAATCAAACAAAAAAATTGAAAAAATTGTAAAGTTTAAAATGTTAAAAGAATCCCACTAACAGGCCGCATTAAAAACCGAACCGATTAACAAACTCAAACCGAACCACCGAAATATTTGCGGTTCGTATTTCGGACGCAATTTACAAAAACCGAAAAAACCGAAAAAAAAATCGAACCGAACCGAAATATCGAATGTCCACCCCTAATTATATCCAATAAATACATAATCCATAATTTTGGGTCCGTTTTTCATTCTCTTAGATAAAAGAACCTCTATCTTCGCTAGACAACCCACACTTTAAAATATTTCAAGTTAGAATTTCCTTTCTTTCTTTAATAATACAAGTGTTTGCTTTTCCTATTACGTATAGATAAACTTAAAAAGTTTTAATTATAATAGCAAGTAGTTTATATACATTAATTAAGAAAGAAGAAATAGTAAAAGGTGAGAGACAACAAGGCTAAAAGGATTCAATATCAGTAATCAGTAAAATAAATACTTATGTTGTCAAAAAAAAAAAGAAAAAAAATATTAAGGTTAGGGCTGTTTCAAACCTCAAAGTTTGCCACGAAGACCGGTTCACAATTTTCAAAACTTTAGAAAAATGGACACGTACCTATCTTGTCACTTGCACTTCCACACATCAATTCATTGATTCTCTAAATTTTTTTCCCTATAAACTCTCCCTTTCTTCACAATTTACTTTTTTATTTTGCTTCCTCTCTTTTTGCAAAAAAAATAAAACAAAAGTTTTTCTTAAAAAAAGGCAAGAAAATGAGTAGTAACTTGGAGTGTCGATCATTGCTTCATGGATTTGATAAGGGAGGACTTTTTGATTTGGGACATCCTCTTCTTAATCGTATTTCTGAAAGTTTTGTCAAAGCTGCTGGGGTATATATTATAATACTTATATTTCTCTCTTCTTTCAATATAATTATGGTTTAATTTCTGTATTTTCATTTTCACTTTCATCATCAGATTGGTGCTGTTCAAGCTGTTGCTCGCGAGGCTTATTTTACTGCTTCTGAAAGTAAGTCTATTTTATTCTCTTTTTGAGAGAAGTATCACCAATTATTAGTTTCATTTTTTGAATTATTTATAGTTTTAAAAGTACTTTTTAACTTGATTATCCGAATGAAATTCATTTTTTAACAACAATAAATAGACACATTGATAAATATGTTAATCTTTATCGAAACATGATTAGATATAATGACACATTAATAAATATGTTAAAATCTTTATCGAAACATGATTAGATATAAAGACACATTAATAAATATGTTAAAATCTTTATCGACCTTATCTAAACATGATTAGATATGATGAAACCTTAAAAGACTTTTGGACATATATCAGCGTGTTAATTATCACTAAAAATACTTATTTAGTAGCAATTGAGCTATTATCGTTAATTAATTGCCGCTAAAGTTTTACAGAGCTCTCTATCTCTATACCACATAAGGGAGTTTGAGATAAACTTGTTGTGTTACATGGGTGATAAACCAGGGTGTGTGTGAATTTAGTGAGTCCATTAAAAGGTTTTTTTTTAAAAAAAATTTGAAGTATAATTTGTGTCAAATTTAGGGTGTTTTCAATATGACATTCTTTATTTAATTGATTGTTTTAGGTACGGGTGGAGATACAAGTAGCATACCACCAGAGATCACTGGTCCCAAGAAGAATCGATTTCCAGACCTTAGAGGTCAATACTATTCCATTGTGTTGTTCTACATTGCCATTTTGCCAATCAATTACCTATTCCCTCAAGTCTTTTTGGTGTCTACATATGATCATTTGAGTCGAATTTTCTGAAACGCTACTATTGTTCACTTTCTTGTAATATTGGATGCAGGTGAGACCAACAGAAAGTCAGTTGAGGCCCTGGTAAGATGATATTTCCTCCGTTGCTGTCTTTTTTTATTTACAACTGTTTACATTTATGTCGATGCATTCAAAATATGGAGAAAGTACCTACACAAGAAGCGAAAGGGGTTCAATATTTCTACTATATATACCTAAAGCTAATTTTAACCTATATTAGCCGTGTATAGTTCAAATGAACTGCTCGGTGCTGCCTAACTCTGCCCTTGTCTCCAATTAGATAGACAAGAAGAGTAGTGGGTATATAGTGAGTTTCCTAGTTTGTTTGTGGATAATATGAAACCGTCTTTGGAAGATGTGTAAAATATGTTGATTTCTATTTTTACTCGGATAAATTTTGAATACCATCTTATGCATTTTTTTCAGGTAAAGAGCACTGGAAAAGAATCTGTTCAATGGGGTAAAGCCTACTCTCTCAATTTTTTTCTCTGATTATAGCAATTTGAGTTGTGAGTGTGATTTCTTTCTCCTTTAAGAACAAAAAACTACCATATATATATTTATTTGTTATTTTATTGAGATTTTATTGGAAGACACTCTTTTATCTTTTTTTTTTTTTTTAAAAAAAAATAAGCCATCACCCTAACGACATGGGCATAGGCTTGACCCCTTCCCATGTCTACAAAATACAAAAAGTTCCAAAGCATAGGGAAACATGGACCTAACCTCTGATAGAGGACGCGAGAGGATAGAAACTAAACAATTTACACAAAGGCTAAAATGACGGACTTCCATATTATAAGCAAAATATACAATGGTTCAACCAGCAGATTTGTCGTATCTTCTCTTTATGCTAGGGATCATTGCCACTTATCTAGTAGTTGATTCTACTTGATGTGCTAGTCTAATTGCATATATGAAATAGCTTAACCACAAAATAATATCATAAATAAGATTTCACTAGAAAAGTGAAATGTTTAATTTCTTTTTATTTGTTTGATGGTAGTAATTTTATCTCTACTGCAAATGTGACATTCAAACTCCAATACGTTACATTCATAAATCATTTACATTGAACTTCCGCAGGACTAGCTGCGGGGATGTACTCTGGACTTACATATGGATTAAAAGAGGCACGTGGCGTCCATGATTGGGTAAGTTCTTCTGTTTCCTGAAAGCATGATATGATCATATGTTTTCGTAGTGTCTAGTTGTTGCTTATTCATTAGCAGGATGTATATTTCCTGTACTCGGTACATGAATTTGTTTGTTCGTTAAATTTGTGGTGTTCTTCATTTCAAACGTAACAACTTAACTACCTTGATTCTTCATCTAAGACAAAATACATCGAGAGAGATAACAATAAGTTAAAAGTTTTCTGTTGGCTCTGAACCTCTCTGGGGCAAAATCCTCTTGAGATCATCGCGGGGAGTGTAGTAATTGTAGTTGCGTTTCTACTATTGTATTGAAATTTTTTTTCTTGTTGCAGAAAAATAGCGCGTTGGCGGGAGCAATAACTGGTGCAGCATTGTCTTTAACACTAGAAGAACGTTCTCATGAACAGGTGGTTCAGTGTGCCATCACAGGAGCAGCTATCTCGGCTGCTGCGAATCTGCTTACAGGAATATTTTAGGCCAAAATAGGATTATGTTCAGCTACTATTGTGTTTGTATGGCACTGCACTAGACAATTTAGCTATCATGTATGTGGATAGTGCTATTTTTGAATTTTGTGGCATTTTTTGTGCCTCTACTACTTATGTGATGTGGATTTTGACATTTCAAGGTAAAATAATAGTATAAATGTTATCCCATTTGAGGAAAATTTCTTGAAAGGTTGACTTTTTATGAAGTTTACTGAGGAGATGAATGCACAGGACATGGTATCACTCGATGCATATTATCTTGGGTGATATGATATTGGTGTTCTTACTGTTCGTTTGGTAGACTATATTAGGAAAAATAGTATATGTATTTGCTTTGTGTATGATTAATATTTTATGAATTTGCATTATTGCACTCTATTTTGTATTAAGGTTGTACTCTATTTTGTATTAAGGTGTACATGGCTAATATCATAAATTTTTAGATATTAATAATTTTTAATTATATAAGTGGATTATTTTTTAAAAATAATTATTTATTTTAACTATATCCTTTTTAATTATTATCATTTTATATTATATAAATAAGACATTAGATTATTATAATTTTTTGGCTCGCTCTTTCTCTTTTTTCTATGCCAAACTTTTTTCTTTTTGTTTCTCTCTCTTGCTTTTTTTTTGTTGTTGTTTTGTGCTCTCCCTTTTTTTGTTTCTCTTTTTCTCTTACTCTTTTTTTTTTGTTTTCTGCACTCCCTCTCTCTCTCTGTTATTTTTTTCCTTATAGTTTTTCTCTTACTTTTTTTTAGAGTAATCAATAATTTGTAGAATAAATAAAATTTGTTTAATAATTAATTAAATAAATAAATAATTTAATCGTAACAAATGAGGACATATAATAGATTAAAAAAATAAATTAAATTTGAATTAAAAATGTATTTCACAAATATTAAAGTTGAATTAAAGATGTATTACACACAATGATATATAGAATAAATTAACTTGTATTAATAATGATTAAATAAGTACTTCAAAATAATAAATAATTTTAAAGTTACAAAATAAATTAAATTGCTTTAAAATTGTTTACCAAATTAAGTTGAATTTGAAGATATTTAAAGATGAACAACGTACTACAAAAGACAAGACAACGATCTATAAATTAAGTTAAACTCATATTATCCATAAATAAAACTTATATCATATGTATCTTATAGATTATCTTTGCTTTCATCACTAAAACTAACCAATTAATTAGACAAGTAATCTAATTGTAACAAATGAAGAAACATAATAAATTATCAAATGAATTAAACTAGACTAGAATACAAGATGTTACACACATATCAAAGTTGAATGAGAAGCAAATTAAACATGATTGCAAAATGTGACAAACGAAAGAGCATTATGTGACTTGTAAATTGAATAAAATTTGGTATCAATAATGATTAAGATTTAATCAACTTAACAAACCCCCCACCCCCCCCCCCCCCCCCCCCACCCCCCCCCCCCAATCAACCAATAAAATGCAAAATGAATAACACAACTTGTCTTAAAATTCATACACAAATATTAAATTAAAGTTGAATTAAGCATAATAAAAATTGTAGCTAATGAAACACAAGACAATAATCTATAGAGTTAATTAAACTTGTATCAATAATAAATTAAACAAGTAATCTATCAATAACAAATGATAAGTTACAAAATGAATTAAGTTTGCATTAAAAGTGTATTAAACAATATTAAAGCTGATAGAAGAGAAAAATAATAATAAATGAAAAAGTAGCTAATGAAAGACAAGACAATAATCTATAGATTGAACTAAACTTGTATTATTCATGAATAAGTTATAAACTTAACCAAAATCAATTATAAACTTAACCAAACCTTGGGATATGAACTACAAGCGACGTTTCACTTATTTGTAGGAACAACCTATCCAAACTAATCACAAATTCGTAAAATTGAATCTTTATAATGACCACCAACGATGAACTCTTGTTTCTATAATTTTAAAATTCCTATTTGAGAACATCATATTGTACAATTTTTTGTTTTTTCTATTCCTTTTCTTGTCGTGTTTTTGAATAAAAATAGTGAAATATAGAAAAACTAATTTAAAACTAATTATTTAAATGAAAATTTCAAAAAAAAAAGAATAAAAAAAGAGAGGAGGAAGAGAGATTGACACAGAAAGAAAAAAAAGAGAGGAGGAAGAGAAAATGGCAGAGAAAGAGCGAAGGAAGATTAACTGTACAATTTCTTAATTCTTAAAAATTATTATATTTATTTAGAAAAATTATATTGACATAATAGTAAATATTTTTTTTAATATGGTATATTTATGTGATTTACCCTATTAACAATACAATGATTTTAATGCTTTTATTAAAATGATAAAAAATCCTAATTTTTTTTATATTTTTTCCACCATAAAAGTGGAGGATATATTTGTCATTTTTAATGTAATATATATTATTTTTAATGTATCAAATTAAACAATGAATTAAAATAATTTATGTATAATTAATGCAAGCATGATCAATACATGTATTACTAATGCAAATATTATTTATATACTCTATTTAACATTATTCTTATACATTTTACTAAATGACCTTTTAGTGAAGTAAATATTTATTAATATGAAGGGAGAGGAAAAAGATTCAGTTTTTTTATTGGAGGGAACTTCTCTTTATGCTATAGTAAATATTACTGTTTATTCAAGCAAAGACTTGAATAATAAGCTTAGTACAAAATAAAACTGCAAATGTTTTTATAAATATTGAATGTGGATCATAATATATTTCTTGTTCACGCGAACTTATGAATATGGTCAATGAAAATTTTTATTAGTTAAATGTAACAATATTTATATTTATTTTAATTTGATTAGGTTCAATCATATAGTTAGTTGTGTCTTACTAATAGTACCTTATCGATAATATTTGTTGTGTATATAAAAGTTAAACTAATACAAACTTCAACAGGCGTTGTTACAAAGTCATATGACTTTTCTTCGTCTAAAATACAGAAATATTAATAAATTATTAATAATCAAAACAAAAGGGCAATGTTTATATTGTATTAACTATTTTGAAGCAAAACTTTCTAACAATTCAAATCAAGTAAGTAGTATCAATTAAAAAAGTCATTCTTTTATTTTGAGCATAAAAAAAAAATCGTGACAATTATCTAAATTTTGAAAAAAGATATTTAGAAGCATATATCTACATCACAAGAGAAATTGTTAGCATAAACAAATGAATTTACACTACATAACGTTAACTTTATATATTGAAAAATTACATAATAATGTATATATTAAGAAAAAATAATTATTATATCATCAAAATAATTTTCCTCATTTACTTGAGGTTATAGAATATATCAGCTTAGGATAGAACGATTTACTCCATCAGAATAGTGATACCTCATATTCCACTAAACTTTTAACTCACTCAACGACAATAAATTACACAAAAATGTTAAGATTAAGAAGAAGACGAAGAAGAAGAAAAAGAAGTAGATGAAGAAGAGAAGGAGGAGGAGGAGCAGGAAGAGGAGAAGAGGAGGAGGAAGAAGAGGAGGAGGAGAAGGAGGAGGAGGAGTAAGAAGAGGAGGAAGAAGAAGAAAAATAATTGTGGTAGGAAAATGAGAGGAAGCCCACTATTTATAGTCAACAAAGAAAGTCACAATTTATTAAAAAAGTCACAATTCATAAAATTCAAAATCTTTTGAGAAAAGTCACAACTCATATAAACAAAATGCTTTAGTGTGTATTTGAAAAATCATGACCTTTTCGAGAAATCACAATCCTTTGGAAAAGTCACAACTTATTGAAAAATTCAAAACTCTTTGTAAAAGTCACAACTCGTCGAAAAATCACAACCCTTTGAGAAAATTCACAACTCATCAAAAAAGTCGCAACATAAGTTAAGAATATAATAGTAATTTAACATTCAATTAGGTGTAACACTTTATATTCTAGCAGTAGAATCAACTCTTTCGGTCCTTAATATATGAATATATGTTTTATTGTGACCTTTAACTTGGTAATGAGTACATATCATAGTTATTTAAATTTTAGTTAATTTGTCGGACACCTAAGTTTCACCCACCCTTTACTTCTAAACTTTCTAGGTCTGTCTGACATTTATTATTCACTAATGAAGCAACAAGATGATTTATTGATTTTGACCACATTGGCATGGTATTCATAGATTGAATGTAATGTGAGTAAGTTATTATATACATTTTTTTAAAGTATCATGGATGAATAAAATTATGTCGATCATATCGCTAATCCATCATTGTAGCTAAGACATATGCACATAGTATCCCCTTCAATATTCAAGATCTACAATTACACTCCATCTTCCTTAAACATACATTTTGATTTTAGTATCCATTCAAAACTACATATCATATTACTTCATTTAGATCAATATTACATTTCATTGACTTGTCAATATTGGCCTCCAACACTTTCATTGTCGTTAGAGAGAAACAAGTTACTGATGAGTTTGAAAATTCACTTAACCTAGTTAGCCGGGTCATGACCTTAACCCTTATTTTTTCGAGTATACTATTAATTTTTTTTATGTCTTGCAATCAAGATCTCAAGCATTAAAGCTCTAATACATGTTACTATTTACTGCATCACATTTAATTTTACAACTATATTACATTTTGCACCAATATATTTTTTTACATTGTAACATAGATCATCAATTATTTCTTACCTAATTTAGACAACTCATTATTTCTTTGAAATCAACTTCAGAAGTACTAGAACACTTTCAAAATAATTCTTCCTTTGCAGTCTCTCTTAATTCTTTAACCAATTTGCTAGAATATTCCTAGCACACTTTTTTCCCCCAAAAGCCAGTAATAGCTCATTAATAGCTATGTTCAGCCATACAAGTTATAACAAATATTACCGGATTATTTATCAAAAAAAATGTTAACCAAAAGATTGTAATAATGAAACATAAAACTTTCCTACTATAATTTACGTTTTTTCTAACATGATGATGAAACTTGTTCGGTCTCATAATTCCAAGTCAACTTACAATAGAGAAATAAACCAATTTTAATTATATGTTCTTTATATTTTACTACAATCCAAGCAAGGAAGCAGTTGGTATTCTTTGTCCATGTAACAACCCATAAAATGAATAAGTGAAACTAGAGTCTAACACAAACTTTGACCTTGAGTTTGTAATGAGGTTTCTTGTTATGTAATGTTATCCCAAGCTAATTAGTGAGTCAACGTCAAAGTACATGTTAGACTCCGAGTTAAATGATCCTTTTAAGTTTGGAGTGGGTTGACAAGGGCTTGTGCCAAGAGGGGCAAGGCCTAAGCCAAAGGCCTAGGCTGCCCAACCTTGGCCAAGCACTGCCCCAAGTTCATGGACCACTTCACAATCAGTGGCCTTGATGTAGAAGTGGCAGTGAAAGTAACTTGTCCATGAGGTAGGGCAAGGCCTTGAGGCCAAGCCACTACCTCAAATCCACGGACCACTCCACGGTCAGTGATCATAAGCACAGGTGGTAGAGATGGCTGTGGAGATGCCTTATCCACATGAAGGTTGGAAATCTAAGGGAGCTCACTGACTAGGGACCACGGGCACCTCTATGGGCTGTGGTCCCCCTTTGACCGTAGAGTTGGCCGTAGTCACTGACGGGGCTGCCTTGGATAGGGGTTTTTAAGTAATTTTCCTTTCATTAGTTATTAAGTGGGATTGATTTTAAATGGTTTATATCATTAGTATATATGGTTTTAAGTCCTAAAACAATGCATTTACTCCTTATTTCCCAAAAATCAAACCAAAAGAGTTTCTGCTTTCAAAAATTCTCTCTATAAGCTCAAGGAAGAAGAAGACAAAGAAATGGGAGCTAGGTTTTGGATTCAAGGTGTTTTTTTCTTCAAATTTCTTAGGGAATCTTAAGAAAAGTATGGTGATCCTTCATCTAGGTATAGCTTTCATACCTAGAGTCAATTTCAAAGAAGTTATCAAGTTCATGAAAAACCTAGGGTTTTATTCAATATCATGGGTTCTTTAACCGATTTCAAAGATTATTAATGGCATATTATTATTCTATTAGTGTTTAATTGATGATTTATGCTGAAAATACTCTATGAACTCATGAATTCTCTCAATTCCCAAATTGTGCATTAATAAAATGGGTTTGTTGATGATGAATGCATATCAATAGAATTTGCCTAAATTGTTTTAGATTGTTAAAGTTTATATTACCTATGCCTTAATTATATGGTGAATTGTTGGTGTCTTGGTGACTTGAGATTTATGGTCTTGAAGGCAAGTTATGAATTATTACTTGATGAATTAGAAGTGTGAATTTGATGTTGATCCACTTGAAGGGTGAGTATTTATTTATTATGTATCTTGTGGTTAATAATATGGGACACTTTTCCTTATACCCTTAGATATGAGAATTGACTTATTGATTATGATTGTGAGCTTATGAATTGGTATTTAATGTAATAAATATGGTTATGCTTTCTAGAAGTATAGTGTTGTTGCATTGAAGGTTTATTCTCACTTGAACACTCGTGAATGAAAATGATAAAATGTGAAGGTTTGTTCCTCAATGAATTGTACACTTCGAGCTGGTAGACTCTTGTATCCTATTCTTGTGTAATTGAATGTAATGTGTCCTAAAGCATCTTGAATTGGTAGGCTTAGACATCCTTTTCTTGAATAATGAATGAATGTAATGATCATGAATCGGTAGGTCTACCTACTCATGGTAACCCTTTCATCAATGAATTCTAAAGTATTCTAGACTACGTCTCTACCTACTCATGGTAACCCTTTCATCAATGAATTCTAAAGTATTCTAGACTACGTCTTGAACCAATAGACCCAAGGATAAATGACACCCTTCATGATGAGTCTACAAACCAATGAATGATAAGCCTTACACCGGTATACCTAGTTTTGGTAACCCATGCATGTATGAAATTATAAACCTCGTATTAGTATAACCAATGTAGATGTCACCCTTCTTGGTTGATCATGAGATATCCTTAATGTACCTTGATTCGGTAGATCTAGTATTGGTGACCCTTTTGTTGTGTAATGTATTTAGAGTCGGTATAATCAATCTTGGTAACCCTCTCAAGTACAATGAGTGTGAATAAATAACTCTATGAAAACGTAGGCGCATCGAGCGAATATGGTACGATGGAAACTCTCCCAATGTTAGGCTAGGGGTCCGATGAACATCTTCCTATCCAATAACTATGTGCCCACATAGGGGTATATACTATCCAATGGTTTTCTACCAAAGCTAAGATATCACCTAGTCTACCTTAGGCAAGTAGACAACCTTTTTACGGTGTGTGGTCATATGACATCGAATTCTATGATCTAACTATCATGGTCTATGTCGGTTAAATGCTTATTCCCATCACGTGAGATGTGCATTGTAGTTTCTTGTGAAGTTGTATAATGAGTTCTCTAAGGTCTTAATGACCTATGTATGAATGTTTTCTTAAAAGACGGATGTTGACTTAAATGTTTAATGTAATGAAGCATGCTAAGATAACTTTTGGTGACTTTCAAGTGGTACTTTAGTGTGGACGGTGGTATGCGATGCTATCCATGCATTGCACAAGGTATAGCATAATGGTGGTTTAATGTAAAGAAAATAACTTTTATGAATGGTGTGTCTAAATGTGATGAAAAGGACTTGCATGTTGGTTATGTTATGTATCATGCCTCTTTTACCTATTTTCATGAAGTTTTATCAAATTGTCAAAAATGTATGACTTTCAAATTAAATGTCCCCTTTTAAAACATGTTTTTGCAGGTCATCATACTTAGTATATTTTTGTATGCTAACTCAAATTTCTTCATGTTTTGCTACAAGTGTAGGTTCCGGCAAGTGATTGCTCTCTTTAGTGAAGCTTGGATTAGAGTTCTTCCAAGACATCTTTTGGTATGTCCTCATAGATCGAGCAAAAGAACTTTTATTATTTCTTTTTCCTTATAATAGACATTTTAGTATTCATCTCGATTGTAAAGGATCGTGTCCCTATTATGTTTTGAGATTGTGTATTAGATAATCATTTTGAGACAATAGACTTCTGCTATGTTTCTCAAAGAGTTTTAAATGACTGTTTTGATTGTTTGGTTTCAAATAGAGTTTTAATTCCACACTATTTTTATTATCTCATGTTATGAATGCTAAGAAGCTTGTATGAGACTCCTTCGGGGTCAAGTACTCCATGTAATGTCTAGGGGATTCTCTCGGGACATGAGAGTCCACTGCAAGATATGATTGACCCCTGCGTACTTCTTAAGAAATAACCATCTAACCTGATGCATGTTTCACATAACATGAAAGCCATCTTGAATGCTTTAAAATACGTGTAAAATGTCTTGAATACTACCTATCAAGTTTATTAATGTCATCAAGCTTCACCACACAGTTACTCTGTCATTACCCGAGATCAAACCCTAGTCGTAACACAACGTACTTGACCTCAAAAGGGTATCATACAAGCCCTTAGCATATTTGTCACGACATAAAACATAGAAAAATGCGAAAGATTTAAAACTTTTCTTTAAAATCAAAGTCTCTTATAAAAAATGAAAGAATATCTATGACACTATGTCTCAAACTATCTTATTACTTAGAATAAAACTCTTGAATACAAAACTTGCTCAAGTGAACTCATGAAGGAGTTATGAGGAGAGTTTACCTATGATATGAACTAAATGGGTTATAGCTAAGATGTAATGAAAGAATGAGTTCTTATATGATACTAATGAAGTATTTTAGTCTTATGTCTAATGTTAAATGAATATGTTGTGACTTGTTGAATGTGATGTGCCCACTTTAAGGTGACTTCATAGAAGCACTTGGTGTGAGTAGTATTATGGGATTACTACTGCACATTGTACTAATGTGACTTGGGGTTGTCTTAGGTGAGGTTTAATTCTTATGATGTGCATATGTATTATGAATATATGTGGTTGTATTGATGAAGTTTGGATGAGACTTCACTTTTGGGTAATCCTAAGGCGGTTCTCTTGTATGGATGGTGGTGTAAGACATTGTGTATACATTGCACTAGTGCCACCTAAGGTTACTAAGGGTGAGGGGCTTAGGTAAAAGGGAAGGTAATATGTTGTAGGAATTAGATGTGCCTCAAATGTGATAAATGATTTTATTTGTTGTCATGAATGGTATCCATGTATATTATGAAGTGTGTGAACTATATTATGTCTATTGTATCAAAGTTTCATCAAGTTTCTCTAAAATGACATGATGCATGGTTTTCAACTAAGTGTCCCCTTTTAAGCATGGTTATCATACTTAGTCCATTCTTGTATTAACACCATTTTTCTTCATCTTTTTACACCAAGTGTATGTGGTGGTGGATAGAGGACCTTTCCTAGAATGAAGAGCTTGAATTACTATTCCCAAATTTGGGTGTGTCCTTAAAGATTCAAGGACCATTATATTAAGAGTTTCTCTAAGTTCACGTAATAGACTAGTACTGTTTCTTTTTATATCGTAAGGGTCGTGTCCCTATTAAATTGAAGTCGTGTCTAAGATGAAAAAATGAGACTTAGTATCCCAACTTTGTATTAATGGTTTTAAATGAGACAACTTTTAGTCTTTTGTTTCGCATGAAAATTTTTAAAATTCTGCATTCTTTTATGCCTATGTGATGCAAGAATGCTAAGGGCTTGTATAAGACCTCCGAGAGATCGAATACGTCGTGTTACGACTAGGGGATGCTCTCGGGTCATGACACATCACCTGTCATGTGAGCCGCTTACTATTATGATTTAATAGATGCATCTACAGTATGGTCACATATGTATTTGTGTCAACTTACAAATTGGTTTTTGTAAGGATGTTTGCTCGAATTGTTAAATTAAGAGCACAACTTCAAACTATAAAATTATTTTGATAATGTTGGTTGGCTTAGCAGAAATTGTGTGCGTCCAATTATAGATAGACCAATGATTATGAAAATCAATCTCTCAAATAAAATTTGGTATGGAATGAGTTTATTTAACATATGTGCATCAAGCCAACAAGGTTCTCTCATCACAATTGGTTCAGGGTCAAGAACTAAATAATTTCCATCTAGAAATTTAAGGCGTGCACATATGATTGTATTGCTCCACCAAGTAGAAAGATGGATCTCCAAATGAGGTTGGAGGTAAAGTTAGATTTCCTAACATTAGGGGGAGATATGTTTAGCAGCTGAAATTATGTGTGGGGTGAATTATCTATATCCTCGTTAAAGAATGTGAACTTGAAGTTCAGGAGATAATTTATATGCAAAATGTTGTAAATAGTTTGCCAGATGTATTTGCTGACCCAATGTTTTAACTAAACTTCAAATGTTTCAATAAATTTTTCTTGAAAGATAGAGTCTATGGTATTCCAGAAGCGTGATAGACCAATCGATTCCAAACATAAAATTTCTTGAGGAAGGAGAGGAGCAAATTATCAAATAGTCATGGTAATGAGGTAAGTGCTTTCAAAGAGCACTATGACATAACACTTTATGATAAATGAAATACTTGAATATGTATAATGACTACTTTATCATGCCTAACTAGATGATGATATAAAAATTCTTGAAGTATTTGAAATTTCTTAAAACAATTCCATTGAGTGGGACCAATAGTTCTGAGATTGCTTAACACAAAGAAATAATCTTTTCAAGCTCATGAAAATGATTTAAAATGTCATATATTAGGGTATAACGGCTTGTGTATTGATAGCTCAAACTACTTCTCAAATAAGAAGTTAAAAGCGGTCGTGTCAAGTAAATAACCCAACTAGTGAGGTTTGGGATCGTTCCCACGAGGGGAAAATAGTTTAGACTTAACTTGCAATCTATTTATTACTATGGTTCAGTCATACTTCCTTGAAAAAAAAAACGATAAAAGGGGGGGGTCTATTTCTGAATAAATGAAAATAACTAGCAAAATTAAAGGAGACATTAACAACTTCGAATGTTTGGAGTTTAATCAATTAATAAAAGTAACTAGAGTTTACGTGTTCCCACAGGTTAATTGATAATTCTAACTATCAACAATTATTTCCTAGTATCTTACATGCAAGTGATAAGTTTATGTATTTTAATTCATTGGTATGCATCTATAAAATTCACTCTCCGCACCGTGGTCCAGGCTACGTGTGTTGGCTATACTAACCCTTCTCTTTACCGAATATTAAGCATTCTTATTAGTTATATTGGACAAGTATTACCTCGCATACCAAATAAATACTAGGCATTAGATAGTATAAACTAAATCTTTGTTGATATAATTGTTTTCCTATTATCTACCTCCTTGGTCCGGCAAGTAGCTTAGGCGAGTTTCTAACGTTGCCATGTTAAAAAGACTTCTAAACTAAAGAATTTATCCAATACATGGAAGACACTATTCTAGAATGTATTTGAGTTAGTTTTACCTCATTATTGCCTATGGTTCACACAACCCTAATATGGGTTTAGTGACCCATAGTCATAATCACAATATTCAAAATATGGTATAAGAATTCATTTGTCGCTTACTTCAATGAGAAAGAGGAATATCCAAAATTTCGCTTGATAATCAACAAAAATCACCAACAATCAATTTTTTACAAGAGTCTTAAAAATATCCCAAAGAGTCTCACAAAGGGTTCTAAAAATCATAAGAGTCTAACAATGAGCAAGGGTCTAACCTCAAAATGAGGTTTTGAAACTATTTATAAAAAAAATAACAAACCTAAGTAAATAAGGACTCTTTTAGCTGGAAAATATGTCAAACGCGTTGATCGGAAGAACCTCGCGACGGATAGTTGTGGTCATGACGGATGGCATGGACTACGTCGTTCCCATACTTGTGAATTTCGCTTGCGCTATCACTTTTACCCTTCGACGGCCGGTAGGTTTATGCGGATCGTCCAAGTCACAACGGTCCGTTTAGGGTCTCTGTTCCAAAACACTTAAACTCTTGAATTTGAGTACAGGATACTTCTATGAAATCATGACTGAACCAGTAGGACGGCGTCATGGATACGACGGTCGTCATGCACTCTGTAACCCCACACTTGGATCAGATTACCATCTTCCTTCAGCAGCTGCCACTACGATGCCACCTCGGACGTAACGGGGAAGAACGAACCGTCACAAGCTCCGGAGGTGGTACTTTTCGGTATTCTCGCTAACCCAAGCTCGCATTTCATCGTTTAGACGATTTCCGAAATAAAGAGAAAACTTACATAAAAATTAGCACCAAAAAGGCTTTTGGACACACTAAAACTTAAGGTAAAAAGTACTAATAATACGTGAAATGAAAACACGGTAGATCAGTATAAACTGTGAGAATCAAGTAGTTTATAACTTATCAAGGTCAGAGTTGTGCGCTTGCCTGGGAAGAAAAATTGTATTGAAGATGCTTCATGGAATAAATAGAAAAAAACTTACATCAAAAATCAATACAAAAAAAGGCTTAACACATTACTACACTTAAGGAAAAGGCATTTAAAAGTAAATGGAAACACGGTATATCACACCCTCCAACCTTAAATTCGTGTTTTCATCAAGCGACGCAACTATGACTCAATAAAAAAGCTTGGTTCATAGTATTCCATGTTTTATCCGTCACAATCATTTGACTACAATCACGATCAATTCATCATATTTATTGAAGGCACACTATTAGGCTTGAATTATGTGGCATCAGACCAGACACAGACTCACCATGCACTGTGATAATATCTTCTCAATTTCTCGCGAGGGTCTAATATTACCGGTATTGCAACTAGTGTTCTCACTTCAAAACAAAATCCTCATTTTTTTCACACAATGTTTCCAGTTTGAGTATAAGGGATACTTTTCAAACACTCACTCTCAGAGAACAAAACACCCTCATTCAACAGGTGACATAAGGATTGCCTTATTTTCACTGACTTAAGTTTCGCTATACAACTCTTAGGACAAACAGATAAGACTTTTCTTAGCTTGTAACATAGGCTCCGGGTCAGGGATGGTTATATTAGGTATTACTTAGTGAGTTTTGTTCCTCCTGAACAGATCGGCGCTAAACAAACCCATTTTCTAGCATTTATTGTGCAAGTTTCTCATAGTCTTTCACCTGTTATTTTCCCTTTTTTCTTACTGTGGAAGTGACACTCTTTTTTCTTGTTGATTATATATATCTTTTTTTCTTCACTTTTCCTTTCATACTAATTCTGAAAAAAAAGTCACTTACTTTTGTTATTTTTTTTCCCTCCCCTCTCTTTTTTCTTTCACCCCACTTTCAAGAAGCACATAATAGCCACCCTCAGTCAGGCTTTGCCATTGAGTCAAAGTCACACAATACCCAAAGTTGGGTCAGAGCAATAAAAGGGTTGTTTATGCATTAGCCACCCTAAACTTATGCTTTGTCATGAAGCTGAGGTGCCACATGTCCAAGGCGGGACCAGGGCCAACAAATTTTCTCGGAAAAGATTCAGTTATGGTGAAATGAAAAAGAAAGGTCTAGTTTAAGCTAATCATTTTGGATACAAAGAAGGATAAATTTCATTTGGTTGTTCTTTTTTTTAGGGTAAAAATGGTGGATAGATTGAATAAGGCCTATGATCCTTTCCTAAATTGTCTATTACAACGTACTTTAGACCAGCGACTAACAAGGCACGTTCTAGATCAGTACAAATAGTGGATTATTCAAATATTCCTCACACTCAATTGCGCTCATTACTCTACCAGATTATCAGGACACCTAGTTCAAAATGTAGACTTGGGTGACGCAGTTGTGTACCTCTCTGTATGCTTAGAGCCAACATTATCAAACTATACTAGTAATGCAGATTTTCCATTTTCTCAAGGATATCATTTTAGCCATCAGCTTCAGAATTAAACTATGTACAAAGATGTAGAACATGCCGATTTCAACAGAAAAATAATCAGCTTTGGGTCAAAAGAACCAGGGTGGAGACGAAGAAAGAAAACCCCAAAAATGAGGATTGATTAGGAATTATGATACTCAGACACTTCAACCTAGCAGCTCACTTTACATTTACCCACCCCCAAAACAAAAAGACATGCAATTGTCCCCAATGCCATGAAAAATGGAAATACAGAGTGGTAGTGAAGCAAACCTGGGGTGCACAAAGCGGCGACGATCAGCAAACTGGTGGGTCGGTCCCCGGAAAACCATACCTCTGTAATCTGGATACCCTCAGTGGGTTCTTGTCATCCGCATCAAACAAACACTATAGTCGTGCTTCTCGCTTATCTCCACTGTGGACTAGACGCCCCCAGCCAGCATAATCTCCTGCTCTACCCGACGCGCCTCCTCCTCAGCAAGGAGAGGGATCTCCGTGGATGAGGCAATTCACTCGGTTATCTTATTCAGGGCTCGCGCTTTCATCTTTCTCTACCCCTACTCCTCTGGCATGGCTCTCAAGGGGAGGGGGGTGGAATATCTGAAGTGGCGAATAAGGCCTCCATCACTATATCTTCAGCAGGCTCTGCAAAAGGGGCCTTAGACCCAGGCACCCTAGCTTCTAAGATCATGTCGATGTCTGTGTGAATACTGTCTACTGCAGCCTGAAGGTTCGACACATCCACCAGAGGGGCTGGTTGGTCTAACACCCGCAACTTAAAAGCGTCTAAGCGATGATAAACCTCAGAGATCTTTCGCTCTGTGTGCTGGACCATCCTCCTCTTCAAGCGCTCTTCTTCCTCAGCAATAGACTTCTGCATCCATGGATGATGGTGATTGCAGAAGTGTAGCATCTATGCCTCTAATTTTAGACCCTAGCAAGCGGGGGACCAGAGCGGGGAAGGAGGAAAAGGGGCTTAAACGAGATGAGCTCGGGTGGCCATGATATACCTGAGATAGACTCGACGGGGTAGTGTGGGGCGGTGGGGGTGGTAGTTGGTAGTGTCATGGAAACAGCCTGCGTATCCATGACGGGCCTGTGCTACCGATCATCCAGATATGTCACCAGTGGAGGCAATCTGGATTGGGCCCCTGGCGTGGAGCCAACTCATTTGTCCTCATCCCTGATGGAGGCCGATATCAACAGTTCCCAGCGGGGTCTTGAGCTCATAAACGTTGCCATATTATAGGCAACCACCTGCGACCTGCATAGAGAAAATATCATGCACGGGAAAGGGTAAGTAGTTGTGACCTTAAAAGCCCCTCTCGTGCATGATGCCTGTAGAAGCCAAGCAAATCCACCTCAAACCGGCTTGGCTATTCATCGCGCCATATCAGTACTGCTCAATCCCGTGACTATATTATCAGCGGCTATGAAAGAAAGGATCAGAGGCGGACAATCAACCACAAAAAAACATTATCGTGGAAGGTCAGGTTGGCCTTTTGATGGTCCCATTCGGCTCGGTCACCAGTCGGGGGCACCTCCATCAACGGAAAATGCAGGGCAATCAACTCTTGGTGGTGTCTATAGCGATGGCTCACGCAGGAATGGCCATCTTGACCAAATTCGCTACCAGTAGTCAAACTCGGCGGTTTGGTAAAAGGGGTCCGATTGGCATCAAATTCCGCCGTATAGATACCCGGCGAATGCAGGCAGGGAGATAGCAACTGAATGCCACGTGTCGGACCTGCTCTGTGGGGCCTGTTTGGCGGGGGGGCATCCCGCTATTCAATCTGTTGCTGATTAGAGTCGCCTAAGTATGAGGGCGTATTAGAACTCTGGGACCAACTCTTCACTATAAGTCCCAACGGACGCGCTGTCCACTCCAGTCGCATGTTGTTTTTTGCGTGAAGAGATTGTGGATCTCCTGGAATTGTGGGGACTTTCCGTTAAGGCACCCGCCGTCCAAGGTAAGTGTTTAGAGTCATGAATCCTTTGTCATTCAAGGGAACTTTGCATCGGAAATATAGACTTGATATGCACGTGATTAAATCACCGTTGGGCTGAGTCAGTTAATCGGGGTGGAGAGAAAGATGGTGAACGGGTTTGGATTCTAACTATCGGCCTCATCAAACCGAGACAGTGACTCTGCAGCCACAGAGCGGTGGGGCGGGTGCGGGACTCAGCAGAGCGGAGGATTCCTCCGACCACGAAACTCCTAAGGAGCCAGATGCATCCTTCCTTCATAGTAGCTGACCCAGAAGGTGTGCCGGTCAGTGGTGTGCTCCTCATAAGACTTGGGATGCAGTGACTAAGCCGGGCGCCCACTTTTTGGGCTGGGGTGTAGGGTGTGCTCTGGCAGCACATTGCAGCCAGATGGGGTGGAATTTTGAAGTAACCTAGGGGCACGTTACTCGGGCGTCACACTCAATCCAGAGCCAATGAACAGGCAGGCAGACGGGGGGCGACAGATTTGATGCCCGCTCTGTAGAGTCGATTTTGTTTTGGTTCCATAATAGATAGTATCTGTAAAGAATCAATATAAGTACTAGAAGGAGTAGACAAGACTAGAAAAACCACACAAAATAAATAAAGAGTTAAGATGTAATAACATTTCTATAGTAACAGTGAAACACGACGGGCCCGGTGACGACTCGTCGTGAGTATGACGGACCGTCATGGGGTCCGTCGTGTCTTACTTATACTTTGTTTATATGGAGAACCCTGAAGCAGAGTCTATGACAAGTATGACGGTATATGCAGTACAGACTGTCACAAGTACAACGGTCCGTCGTAGGTGTCCGTCAGAGGACACTTGAAAAAAAATATGGAGACCCTTAGTAGAGGGGTCTCTGACCATCATAACGGTCATGCAGGACGGGCTGTCGAGGGTATGACGGTCCATCATAGTTGTCCGTAAGAGGACATTTAGAAAAAGTATGGAGACCTTTAAGAGAGGGGTCTCTAACCGTCATAACGGTTATGCAGGATGGACCGTCGTGGGTATGACGGTCCGACGTAGTTGTCCGTTTGAGAACACTTAGAAAAATAGAGAGAGACCCTTAGGAACGGGGTCTCTGACAACCAGAACGGTTGTGCAGGACGGACAGTCGTGGGAATGACAGTCCGTCGCATGTGTTCATTGGAGGACACTTAGAAAAAGTGAGAGACCGTTAGGAACAGGGTCTCTGACAACCAGAACGGTTGTGCAGGACGGACCGTCGTGGGAATGACGGTCCGTCGCATATGTCCGTTGAAGGACACTTAGAAAAAGTGAGAGACCCTTAAAAATAGGGTCTCTGACAACCAGAACGGTTGTGCAGAACGGACCGTCGAGGGAACGACGGTCTGTCGCATGTGACCGTTGGTGGACACTAAGAGAAAATTGGACAGTGGGGTGTTAGGCCTGTTGGAACTGACCCAATGACGGTCCGTCGTGGGTACGACGGTCCGTCAACAGGGTCTCATTCTGTAACTCATTGACAGAGCTGGGGATGCCCCATTCATCCCCTATGACCCAAATCAAATTTGTAGTGTTTTAACCTACATTTGTCGAACCCAAATACCTAATAAACTAGCAATGCTAAAGCACCTATTTCTAGGGTTTTAACACGGCAATTTCGATGATTTTCAACCTAGGTCAGACAGAAGCTAATACTAATGATAAACAAAAATGCCAATAGAAATGAGTAGAAATTAGAGATACATACTAAAGAACTTTGAGGAAAAAAACGAGAGAAAGGTAATTGGTGATCAAGTAGCGACCAGAGAGCAGCGTCGACTATTAGATGAGGACCTTTAGGAAATTTGGAGAATTTGGGGAAACTGACGGTTGTAAGAGAGAGGGGTGATGATCTTTGGAAGTTGAAAAAGGAGGGAAATGGGAGAAAGAGTGAAAAGAATGGAGATGAAATGAAGGAGTGGGGGTTTTAATGTGAATTTTTAAAAAAAACCCCAGCGGGGTCGGGTCGAGTAGCGTAATAAGGAAGCGACGAGCCCCGATGATAGTCCATATCGATGTGACGGTACGTCTGTTGGTTCCATGGTGTGCCCTAGTTTTAAAAACAGAAAGACGACCTGGCATGACAGATTATGCGACGGTCCGTCAACAAGTGAACGGGCAATCGCTTGTGTCCGTCAGTGACTGATGCCCAGAGTAATTTTTTTGCAGAATTTCCTGTGATGTGCCTGCAAATTAAAACCAATAGTAGAAAATGCTACCATTAATAGAAAGAAAAAACAATAAGTATTAGGTTGCCTCCCAACAAGCGCCTGATTTAAGTCGCAGCACGACGGAGGACACTTGATTACTCAGCCTTCACAAGATGGTATGCCTCATCACTTCATTCACCGATGCAGTATTCCCAAAATAGAGTTAATCGTTCTGATATTCAGCTTAAACCACACTCCCTCTTTCGTTTTTAACTCAACTGCTCCATGAGGGAATACTTGGTAACTCAAGGTCCGTTTAGAATTGAGCTTGCCCGGAAGCATGCAACCTTGAAATGGTCTAACCGCACCGAATCCCAACCCTAAATTCTCATTTTCCTTTTAAGCGTTATTATCCCTTCATCTTTTCTTTGTGGGATATAGCAGAGACCGATTGAGAGATACCACTCTGCTCATGGACCTACATTTGAGGTGCTTCTTATTGTTCAACTGGAATTTCATTAGCCCCTTTTCCATTCACCTAAGCTCTATCGTAGAATGAATGGCCACAAGAATAATAGAACTTCAAAATCGACTTCACAATCAAGAATAACAAATCTGCGGGACATATGAACAACTCCACTTTAATAGACAATCATTGAGATCCCCTATCGGACTTTCTCATGGTGATCAGCCATCGTAGCCTCATCACAGTGGGCTTTGGGTCACCCAACCCAATCTTCTGTAAAATCGAGAGGGGCTGGAGATATTCTTTCCCCAGAATCACAATAATGCTTTCGCAAAATGTAAATGACCCAATACACAAGGAAGAGATGAACGCACCCGGATCTCTTCTTTGGTTCAAGGATCTTGTGCACTCGCCAATACAATGTGCCATTCGATCATCTCCTCGCAAGTGGACCGCTCTTTTCTTTGTAACCAATCTTCAAAATTAGCATTAACCGGGCATTTGTCTAGAGCTTTACCAAAGGGGACATTGATGAAAGCATGCTTCAGCTGATTATAAAACGACGATATATACCATTCTCGGTCTTTTTCACTACTCTCTGAGGAAGGGAGGGGTGTTAGGCATTGGGCGAATTACCTTCATCGGGGTTTTCTGCATATTTTCCAGTGCTATTTTCTGCCTTCAACACTACCTCTACAAACATTATCATATCCTTTCTCACATCTTTCCTCATAGAAAGCATACATGGGTCAATGGTTTGCTTACCACCCAAGTAGTGATCGTCATACAGTGTGCATTTATTTTTTGGATTTTGGACAGTGTTGCTAGGAAGAGTGCCAGGTGCCGTGTATTCACAGTCGCAGATTAATGGGGCCATTTGCAACTCGATTTGCTAATTGATATGCATGTGTATCACTTTTTGCTCAATACCCAACAAATCAAATCATTAACTCTTTAATGTGCTCATCACTAGCAATCGAACCTCCTCACATTTTGTGAAACATATCCTCAAACTCGCGCCATACTATCTCCACACTCCCTAGGCGTAACATCACAATTTTAAGGAGGGACATAGGGCCCATTCCTATCACCGTAGTACCCCTGTGAGTTGTGTGTCGCGGCTTGTAGTTCCATCTCGGACATAATTACCCTCACAGTATAGTAACATAGGGCCGACTTTGGTTCCCTTGACTTGGCGCCGATTCTCCTGATTAGAGGCATTGGCACTTGTCGAAAACCCCCGTCTGCTCAATTTACTGCATAGGAATCCTCAAATAATAGCATTCATCATTAGGTGGTGGTGGTTTAGAGAAGTAGTTGACTGCCATTATCTTTTTTGCACCCCAGTGACATGTTTTTAGTACCAAACCCAAGCCTCAGTTCTCATTGAGCCATTTTTTCACGAATCTCATATGTGCGGGTTGTGAGTGGACTGCACTGAGAAGGTATTTCTCCCGAAATCTGCCTTCCAAGTACTCGAGCTTTTTATTTTTTCTCCAGGAGATTTTGCTCTAATTTTTCAGCAATCTCATCATAGAACAATCCCATCAGATCCACCCGAATGATATTGTCCAACACCGCTTGATTATATCATCATGTCCCCGATAGAAAGCATTCCTTCAGGATCATCATCATACGGTGATTTGGGAACTTCTCAAGACCGAGGTGAATCTATCCCAAGAACTACTAACTGAATATCCTGGAGTGACAAAAGTTGTTCACTCTGCTTTGTGTTTAGGTTCTGGAGAACGGAGAGTAGCGTGCTAAGAAAACATCTTTTAGTTGGTTCCACGTGAAATTGAGTTGTACGGAGCTCAGGAAAAATATAGCAGCCTCTCTTTCAGTGAGAGAGGAAACACTCTGAGCCACTTTTACAAATCAAGTTCAAGTCAGGCCTCCCTAACAGCTTTTACACACTGCCCTAACCTTAGCCATATGGGCATGTGGACCTCAGAAGGTCGCCCTAAAAACAAACCTTGGCAGTGAGCATTTGCATATGATACTCGTTACCACAAAGGTGGGCATGTGGTAGAGGGGGAAAGAAAAAAGTGCCATCGAGTATGCTAATATTGTCATAGCCTCTGTAGTATTCTTGGGCCATGGAGCAGGATTTTGTCCTTGTTGGTTCCCACCCGGAGCATCGGGTAACCAATTGACCCAATGAACATCAACCTAGCTGAGATGTTCTTGTTGGAGCATCATCAGTGATTCCCAAGTTTTCTATTATGCTTGCGTTAGTGCACGCTCTAATTCGTGATCATAGGGAAACAAGGGTTCTCTTCTCCTTATATTGGAAGACAAGGAAGGATGGTTCTGCAAGAATCAATTAAACAATCAAAACAACGTAAAATCAAGAAAATTATAAACTAAATTATAGCTAAATAAGTTTAAATAATCTGAAAAGCTACTTTGCCCGGCAACGGAGCCAAAAATTTGGAACGCTCAAAACTTACTTCTCAAATAGAAGTAAAGCTTAGTGTCAAGTAAATACCCCAACTAGTGAGGTTGGGATCGTTCCCACGAGGAAAATTAGGTTTAGCGAAGTTAACCTTCAATCTATTCTTACAATTGTTCAGTCAATTACTTCCTGGAAAACAAAAATGATAAAAGGGGATTTTTCTATTTCTGAAATAAATGAAAAATAACTAAAAGAAATTAAAGGGGACCTTAACAGCTTCGAGGGTGGAGTTTAATCAAGTAATAAAAATTAACTAGGGTTTTATCGTGTTCCCACAGGTTCATAACTGATAATTCTAACTATAAAAATTCTTTCCTGTTCTTGCATGCAAAGTGATAAGTTATGTATTTCTAAAATCATTGGTCCGGCATCTAGAAAATGTTCACTCCGCACCATGGTCCGCTACGTGTGTTGCATACTAAACCCTTTCTTTACCTCAATTTTTTTTTTTTTTCAAGCATCGACTTCGTATGTGACTAAGTATTACCTCGTACCAAGCAATAACAGCCTATTTGAATAGTATACATAAATCTAGTTGATAATTCTTTTCCTATTATCTACTCCTGGGTCCGACAAGTATCATTAAGGCGCGTTCTACGGTGGTCATCGTTAAAAAAGCACTTTATAAGCGAAAGAATTATCAAACATGAAAGACACTATTCTAGAATTGGTAGTTCTAGTAGTTGTTACTTCATTATTTGCCTATGGTTCCCACAACCCTGTTAGGAGTTTATTACTCATGGTATAATCACAAATTCAAATATATGGTATAAGAATTCAGTACTTACTTCAATGAGAAAGAGTACGTTGAAACTGCGTGATTAATCAACAAAAACATCAACAATCAATTACAAGAGTCTCAAAATACCAAAGAGTCTCACCAAAAGGGTCTTAAAATTAATCAAGAGTCTAAACAATGATCAAGGGTCTAACCTCAAAACGAGATTATTTAAAACTATTTATAAAACATAAAAACCTAATTAAATAAGGACTCTATAGCTGGAAATCGGTCAAAAACGCGGTTGGTCGACGACCTCGCGACGGCCGTCATGGTCACGACGGACCGTCATGGACTCCGTGTCTATACTTGTGCAATTTCTTCTTATCTCTTAATTACCCTCGACGGCGGTATTGCCGGATCGTTATGGCACAACGGTCCATCAAGGATCTCTGTTCCAAAAACACTTAAAAAACTCTTGGGAATTTGGGGTGTACTGGATACTTCTCTGAACTTCATGCGAACCAACAGGACGGGCCGTCATGTCTATACGGTCCTTGTATCGCACTCGTAACCGCAACACTTGGTAAGACTTCCCATTTCCTTCAGACAAGCTGCACTACGATTGCTACCTACGGACCGGCACGAGCATGACGAATCTACAAGCGCCGTAGGTGGTACTGTTATGTATTTCTCGTCAAACACCTCCGCATTCATCTTTGACGATTGTTCTGCCATAAATAAAGAGAAACTTACATAAAAATTAACACAAAAAGGCTTTTGGACACACTAAACTTAAGGAAAAAATATTAATAATACCGTGAAACCACGGTATATTAGTACTTACAGATTGTTGGTTATGCAAATGCTAGAAAATTATCTTATATAAATAACGAAAGTTATGTGAAAGGATTGTCATATTATCATTCAAGATATGACAATAAAGTAACAAAGCAAGTGACTCAACGCATAGAATATGTGTGATTTTCCTTGAGAATAAAAAATGAGCTTCAATAAAATTGAAATGATCATTCTTTGAGTCTCAAGTGATTTGATTATGTAGATGCAATATATTCATTTGATCCGCATAAATCTCGATCACAAATAGACTATTTATTTACATATGAAGGCACAACAATATTTTGGCGTTCAAAGAATCAAACATTGGTAAACTTCTTCAAATCATGCAAAAAAAATATTGATCTATCAAGTCAGAAGTGTTTTTGGTTGGAATCATGACTATCATATTCAGAAAGTATGTGATTTTCCTTTGACAAAAGATATTTCAGCCACCATATTCAAAAATAATATTGAAGGGAGGATACAATCAAAGAGATCCGACAAAGCATATTTCACCAAAAGTCTTTTTCACACATGATATTCAACAAAATGGTGAGTTAGACGTTCAAAGATCCATTCAAGTGATAATTTTGTAAACTTAATCACTAGATATTGTCAACATAAATATTTGAGAAGTTGTGATACAATATTGGAATGCGTTGTTTCTAAGATATCAAGTAAAGCTTTTATCATGGGGAGAAAAATATGTGTTGTACTCTTTTTCTTAACCATGGTTTTATCCCAATTGAGTTTCCTGATAAGGTTTTTAACGAGGCAACATTCAAATTATATTAAAAGATATGTGTACTCTTTTTTCTTCACTAGGATTTTTTTCTAGTAAGGTTTTAACAAGGCATGTCATCTATAGGCATCCAAGGGGGAAGCGTTATAAAATAATATATTGTGGATGTCCGCTACATCAAGAAGTTGATCATTACTTTCCTCCATTATGAAGATAATTAGAACCTGCATAACCTTCACCTTTATAACTATTATTCTTGTAACCTTTCACTTCCTTAACCTCCCCCAGTATATTCATGTTAATGATTAACCTTTTGTATGTCTATATGTTACACTATAAATAGAGGCATAAAGGTTCATATGTATATTCATGTTAATGACTAACCTTTTGTATGTCTATATGTTACACTATAAATAGAGACATAAAAGTTCATAATGTATATAGCGTAGAACATTTGGTGAATACTTTGGAAAATAAGAACTGCTTTATATTGTCTCTTTATTTCTATTATTTCTCGTCTTATATTCTTATTGCTTTCATCTTTTATATTTTTTGTCTTATTTTGCTTTAATTTTATGACATATTTATAATATAAATAGATAATCTTTTGAGAAATTTTTATAAACTATGTCTTTAGTTTAATAAATTATTTTTGTATTAAGCAAAAAACTAAGCTACAAAGATTTCCTTACCGTTTTTTAAACTTATATTTAAATCACCCTGTTAAAATCATACTAATATTTAATTTATTTTATATTTATTTGTATATAATAGTGATTGAACGAATATATACATTTTAATTTAATTTACAATTTTTATAAAAAATATTTAAAATAATTGTAATATTAAAAATGCATTGATACTTATCTTTTTTTCATAATAAGGTGTATTAATACTTGTCTTTTTCGTAATTTGACTCTCAAAAGTATGTTTTTTTAAAAATTAGTCATACACAATGTATTTACATTTTCCAAAGGCATTAATCAAGAGAAAATTTTTTATATAGAAAATATAAAATTCTTAATTTTATGCTATAGCAAACTTTTTAAAATTGCATTCTATAGCAAAATATTAGTTTCTACGGATGTGTTTTTATGTATATGCGCTGGATCACCATTATACATTTTAATTGTTTAAAAAATGAAGTAATTTCAATTAGATAAATAAGGGGAAAAACTCCCTGAATTCGTGTGCACTCTATTTCAGTAGAATTTCATTCCTTCTTCGTCTCCTTCAACTGAAAGAAATCCATTGTATTCAGTTCAAAAAATCGATTAAGCTATTGAAGGTACTATAGAAACAAGCAAGACAAATTTGATTTTAGAGATAGCAACAAGAGGTAATTTCATGATGAAAATAAACTCTGATTTTATTTTTTCTGGTCGAAAATGGTGTTCAAAATCAGATTTCATTTTTAACTTTCATCAATTTCAGTTGAATGTATATTGAGATGTGTATATTTTGTTCATAATAGATTTGAATAGTTAATTTGAAATTTAGAAAATCTTGTGATAAATTTGTTGATAATTTTAAATTTGTAATCTTAGATTCGCTGATTTCACAATAATTTGTGTTTGGAATTGTATATGTGATTTGAGAGTCGTTGATTTTCATTGAGGAAACTATCACGTTGTCGTTTTATACAATACATCTTCATCCTGTTTTTAGATATCATGTAATATATTATAGATATAGATATATAATATATTATAGATAATATATATAATCTATATATATAATATATATATATAGAATATAAGTTATATGAAATGTTGAATATTTATACGGAATTGTAAGTTTATAATAGACCTATTTAGGCTTTTTGTAAATTTTATAAGTATATGAAATTGTTGACTGTTTATTGAAATTTGTAAGTTATATACATATACCTATTTAGTGTTTTTGGTGAATTGTATAAGTATATAAAACTGTTGAATGTTTACATGAATTTGTAAATTATATACATATACCTATTTAGTGTTTTTGATGAATTGTATAAGTATATGAAATTGTTGAATGTTTATACGAATTTGTAAGTTATATGCATATACCTATTTAGTGTTTTTGGTGAATTGTATAAGTATACGAAACTGTTGAGTGTCTATACAAATTTGTATATTTATACAGTGCTGATTATCATGTGTATTTATTTGTAATAAGTATATGTATATGTAAATTATTTTAGGTTTGTAAATTGTATATTTGTAGAAATTAAAGTTGTAATTTGCGTATATAAAGGTTTCTATGAGTATATAATTTGAAAATGTGTATAAGTGAAAAACTTAAGTTGCTATAATTTGTATAAATATATGTTATGTTTGTTGTTGAAATTCTTAAACTTATAAATGTATATGTATATAATTTATTTTTTTATATGTTTCATTAGCTATTTTTGTTATGCATTCTAATATATGGGACAATGACAACTGTTATATTGATTATACAATTGAGGGAGTTATTTTTAAATAAAGTTCATCGTATAATGAGTTGTATAATGTCATTGCATTGCAACTAGGAATTGATACGAATGTGATTAAACTCAAATTGAGTATAAGGTTGAAGAAAGCAACACACCCATGTTGATTCATAACGACATAGGTGTTAGAGTTTATATCATGCTTAAAAAAGCTAGATATGAGTTCAACAAGTATCCACTTTGTATAAGCAAACTAGATGATAGTAGCAGTGCTAATGAACTGTGTGGAAGTTCAAATCAGGAGAGCGGTATGGTTACATCTATTTGCAACGATGGTATTGCTGAATTTGAGACTGGGCAACTGACAATTGGTGAGTTGGTAGTCACTTTATATTTTGGGGTCAGGGAGCTGCGATGGAGTCATTTCAGATCCTTGTAATAAGTATGCAGAGGTTTACCAAGTGTATAAGAACAAAATCACTTTAAAATATGTGATGGAAAAATATGCAATTGACAAAAGATTTCAATATAGAACTGTGAGGTTAAACTCAATAAGGTAACTGATTTATACATACAAATACATAATTGTATATGTTGTTTTAGTTATTCGTACATTGATGTGTTGTGTTGTTTTTGCTGATGTAATTATACGCTGACGCCACCTCCACCACCCAAAATCCCCCTTCCCCCCCCCACACACCCACCCCCCAACTTATCTACTTGCCCCACTCAATTTCCTCTCCCCTAGTCCTCGCCCTATCCTTTTATTACCCCACCCATCCCCAACCCAAACCTCGACCCCACCCCCAACATCCCCCCCCTCCTCTCCATCCCCACTCTCTCCTTTTACCACTCCACACGGCACTCAACCCTCTCCCACCCCACCTCCTTCATCAACTATACCGTACCCCCCCTCTTCCCTTTCTCCCCAAGTCACCAATCACCAGCTCCTCCCAGCCTTTCCACCAATCTATTCCCCCCAATCCCTCCCCGCCTTCCGCCTTCCCTCCAATTCTCTCCAACACCACAGTACCCCAATCTTAACTTCCTTTCGCCACCTACACCCCTTCACCCCTCCACCAACACCCACCTTCACCCCGCCCCCCCCCTGATAATCACCCCCCTCATCATTTAGAACCTCTCAACCCACTCCCCTTCACTCCTCCCCCTCCTCTCCTTATTCTCACCCGTCATCCCTCCCCTCCTTCATCTACCTCCTCACCTCCTCTCCTCAAACTCCCCCCCCATCAGTCCCACCGCTCCCACCCCAAAACCATTTCACCTTCCCCCCTTTCCCCCCCTCCGCCTCCTCCCACCCAGCCTCCATCCTTTCCCAACAACATCCCATTCCTACCTTCACCACATAGTTCTAGTGTGCACCTGAGTGTATTTCTGATGAATGTGAATGAATAATGAAAGCATCCAATATCAACAAGTCTGGTGTGTTCATAATACGAGCATTTAATACATATCATACTTGTCATTTGAAGGATAAAGTGTATTCACAAAAACATGTCACAATCATACTGATTGGGGGGGGGGGGTCACTAAGCCTATGCTTGACGATCACAAGAGAAAATATACATTTTCTGATATTCAGAGTGATGTAAAGATATATTTGGGAGTTGATGTAAATTAATTGTTGGCTTGGAGGGCTAAAGAAAATGCTCTAGTTTCATTGAGGGGCACCACAGCTGCATCCTAAAATAAACTTCCAACATACTTGTATATGATGGATATTACATATCCAGGCTCGTATATATGTCAAAAGGAAACTAAAAAAAATGAGTTCTTGTATGTTTTTGTTGCGTTGAATATTTTTATACAAGGCTTTGAACATTGAAGGCCTATCATACACTACAAAAAATTAGCATTTAGCGACTGATGAAATTCGTCGTTCATATATGATAATTTTAGTCGCTAAATCAGATTTGCGATGAATTTTTGGTTGTTACTATTTTGCTCGTTAGTAATCACTTAGCGACGAAAAATAAATTTCGTCTCAAGTTTAACGACATATTAGAGACAAATGATATTCGTCCGCACTTGTTAGTGATGAACTGATTCATCTTTATACTTATATAGTTCGTTGCTAATTTCATAATTAATTTCGTCATTCCAAATATATTCGCGACGGATTTCTATCATAAACCCGTCACAAAATATTCTGTTATTTGATTCAGCATTTTTTCACTAAATATTTTATCGCTAATCCATCGCCAATATTTTTTTATATCAACAACCAAATCGTCATTAAATTTATTGTTAATTTTTTTTGTAAAATAATTTCATTTATTTATTTTAAATATACATTACTGAAATAAATTAAATAAATGTAATAATAGTTACTAAATACCTCTAAAACAAGAAATATTCATATAGAATAATACTTAGACGGTTCAAAATTTGTAGATAGCATAATCCAAATCACATATTTTCGGAGCAAAACATCAAAATCAATCTATAAACTATTCTAATTAAGAGAACCTATGTTCATTTACTTTGGATCATATTGAGACGCTTTTTCCCGTAATATTTCTTCATATTTTTATAACTAGAGATGAAGAGAAATCATTAAAGATTAGGAACAAAATTATAATTAAAGGAAAATGTAGTAACATACATGACCTTTTAGATTAATTAAATGTACTATATTTTTTTAGCTAACTTACATTACGTTTAGTATTAGATTAAAATCAACGAGTTGATAACTATGTACAACAACAAAATATTCGACAATACATGCTATAATTCTATAACCCTACAACTATACATTAATTCCCAACAAACACATGAGGAGACAAGTTAGAAAGTAGATATGGACCTAAACTAAAACTTGATCAATGATCCAATAAGGGGATAAATATTTTTGAGTCATTTATAATATGTTGAGGATATTTTGATCCTTTTTTGTTGTGCAAAACTAGATAGAAAATAATAAACACACTGTAATTGACACATCAAAGTTCATAAAATCTTGGATGGATTTCAAATGTTTCAGGACCAAACATATGCAATTCATATAAATGTCATGAAAAAATAGCTACCTGATCAAATTTATTGCTATGGTCTATATCAGAAACTTTATACCATAACTCCTTTAGAGAAAATTATAAACAATTCAACATAGAAACAAGAAGTCTCAACAAGTATCATCCTAACGTAAACTACACAAAAGCATATGCATGAAAATCTAAGATTGTTTTGTTATGTTCTGTTTTTGTTGCCCTTTCTCGATTTTGCGGAATGGTTACTAGCACCATCCTCTTGTTTAAACTAAATGAAATATGAATTATAAATGAGGGAAGGGTTGCAGTCCATAGGAAAGTCAAAATTACAAGAGGTCTCTGCATAAGGAACTAGTTCTCGCAAGTAGGACAAGCAACCTCAATATTCATAATACTACCATAGAGAAAGTAAAACTTACCTCATGTCATTTGACCATGAGTTGAGACATAGAGAGAGTAGACTGCCTAAATCATCAACGAAATGCTATATGGATCTGTTTGAGAAATAACTAAAAAAACATTTGATTCTCACAAAGCTAGATAAAATTTTTCATCTTCAATAGACAGATTAGGAATAGAATGTTTGTTCTGCAAACTAGTACTTGAAATAACAGAAATAATATCATTAATGACCATATTAACAATCACCAGGTATTGTCGTCATGTTCTAAGTTACAATAACAAGGACAGATGAAGAGACGACTTAGAGTAAGAATGGATGGAAAAGTATAGGTAAAAACAAAGAGAATGGAAATTAATTTTACTTTAAATTCTAGGTGGTCATGTCCCACCTTCTAGATTTTGTTTCAAAAAGATCACCATTAACTTTCTTGTACTACTTTTTTTCCTTAGTCTTCTTTAGAGAAAATTCTCCCTCTTCATACTTATCTTGGTAATTACTTTTGCATTTCTCTAAATTGTACAAATTGAAATTAATATGATGGAAAACTCCTTATTGAAGATAGAAAAAAGAGTTATGTTCTTCCTACTTATCGATGATAGTCAACGATTAACTTGATCAGAAGGACTCAAACTGTGATTAAAACATTTTAACTTAAGAAGACAAATCAGTTTAGAGTTAAAAAATTACATAAATTCCACGCACACGGCAGGTTCACAAATCAGTAAGCTAAGAAAAAAAATAGAGAAGAAGTCAAACAAGAATTAGAGAGGTAGATTTTAGGGAGCAAAATTACCTTGGCAGATTCACACTACTACCAATTAGGCAAAGTGATAACAAAAATCATCAATAGAAGTCGATAAGCATTTCAAAACTTGAAACAAAGAAAAAATGTGCAGGTAATGAGAGTAAGAACAATAACTTAAAATAAATTTAAAAGCAGAGATAAATAAACCATCAAGGCTACATGTTAATTTTCATATCGGGAGCGTCATCAACAAAAGATGTTTATTTTCATTTTCAGCCAAATTTCCCCTACTAATGTGAAATGACATGTATATTTTCAGATACATCTCAAAGTTTTGAACTTACATGGACAATTCTAGAGTGCTGATCAATAAAAAACTTTTCATCATGACCATGTGTATGGACGTTCAAATGTAACTCGTTTAGTGTTAGATCTCGACCCTTTTCAATAGCCTATACAAAAGAAAATTACTTTTTAGATACAATAATATTTATTGTGTAATGTGTGTTTAGATACAAGTGTATATTTCAGACAACCTAAATATAGTACTTATATAATTTAAAAAGTATATACTTACAAATTTTTTACGAGATTCTCAAAATGAGATAGAGCTGCCCGTATAAGTCCCATAAGCAACTTCACGGCCACCAACACAATGATGAATTTGACATAATAATTTCTCTTTATACACCTAAATGCAACAGCTTCAATGTGAACTGAAAAAGGGGAAAGGATTCATAAAAGAAAGAGCATAATACAAAGTTGAGGAAATAAAGGAGAATGACAATGTATAAAAGAACACATTGATCTTTAATGGATATTATAGAAATGCCACAAAATTGTACAGAGCAAACGTATATATCCTTTTGAACTACTCTAATTGCTTCAGTTGATTTAAAACTACCCTATTTATAAGTTCCACCTGGAAAAAAAAAGGAAGCAAACCACACACTAAGTATTGTGCAAATATTTTTACCACTTTCTAAAAACTTAAAATAGGTTAATATTGCAGTGATAGAACTTCTTGAGGAAAATTTAAAGCCACATATAAGACATATTTTGATTGCTTACTATCTCTCACAAACGTCAAGAGGTGGCATCTGACTTGAGTTAAAGAAATTCAAGTTAAGCTAACATAGATTACTTGTTTTGGATCAATTTCTTTAATATATCTTTCAAGAAACATATAAAATCAAATTACATAAGAATTGTTGTCATTCTGTTACTTTTAACGTTTAGTGTTTCAATGAAAAAAATATGATAAGAATGTTTTATTTAGAAAATATTGAAGGAAAGGGTTTCTTCACCTAAAATCCTGATAAGAGCTCCTATGACGAAATTGTTTCTTTTGTTCTTATGTGAAATTAGATTGTGTTTTGTTTACTTTTTTAAATTTCTCCACTTCCTTGAAATGTTTCAATTGTGAAATTAAATGTATATGTATACTCTTAACTCTGAACAGGCCAAATATAGTGTAACTAACTCCTAGATCTAGATATACAGGTCATGATAAAAGACAGTACTTGTTGATGTCTGATGAGGACTTTATGAAGCAGTGAGACTTCAGGTCCTGGAGAACAGTATCACAACTAGTGTCGATCCTCTTTCATAGCATTAAGGTAAGCGACTTTTCGTTACTTCTTGTGCTATCCTTCCTGTACAATCTTTCAAGCTTTTGAGGTCCCTAATAAATGTAGTTTCTGAATTTTTAGTTTTAGTTAAGTAAGGTTTTGAGTATGCGGTGCTATTGTTTATACTGTCTTTATAATTTTTATATAATTTTTTAGGCGATTGATTTATAAAATATTTTTGTTTAATTCAAAAATTTGTGTTAATCTTGTGAAACTCCATTCAAGTATGTTGCTTTGTTATCCTAATTACTAGTATGTATGAATGATATTGTTGCCAATCTGTGTTATAAAAAATCAGAAATTACTGGTTGTAATAAATCAATCAGAAACACGAAGTAACTGAGATTTTTATAACCAGTAAGTAAGATGAACCAGAATTTAGTCGTAAGAAATAATGAATATGTAAACAACTTACCAGAATTGTATACTCTTTTTAGAATTAATAGGAGAAGAAAAATCAAAGTCCACTGAATACAGTGTCCCCTAAGGAAATTATTCCGTCTCTAGTTCCGAGTTTGATTTGGAAATAAACTCAAGGTTTTTAAAATGATCTTATCAGTAGATTATAGTACCCAAAAAAATATACTGTCAGGCGAAAATCATCCAAACAGGAACGTACCGAATGATAGAAATATTGTTTTTTTTAAAGAAGATGGAAGATCAGAAAATTCGGTAGGAACATATTCTAAGACTGATGGTATGATAGCAAGAAGCAATATATTCTGAAAGGTTGAACCTTTCAGAATTGACAAGACCATTAATGGAAGGTGAAACTTTCAAATGGTATTGACTGTTCCTGAAAATTTACAACCTTTAAGAACAGTCATGGCGGGAATTTTTGGGGAATTTTTTGACATCTAACGGATTGAAAACGGGTCACGCCGCGCGGATCCGGTCGGGTCGAGGTTAACTAAAAAGTTGAAAAATTTCGGTTAACTTCTGTTATTCAACTAATTAAAGTTGAAAAATAATTTTTGGCACATTGATTAATTAAATAAATAATAAAATCAAATTGTTCCAAAAAATTATCTCTCGACGATCATGCCCAAAGGCAAAGACCGAAGAGTAGCGAGAGAGAAGACACGAAGGCGGCGCGAGAGGGGGCGATCCCTTTCGTCCAACCTTTTAACAATATAATAGGGTGTTATTTATTTAACTCTCCATTTCTCATCTTGCCATTAACGAATGAGGGACTATTGCGTTTCATTAAAGCATTAGCGACTTGTCAAGTTCCACAAACCTTTTCAAGTTCTAAATTTTTCAAATTCCTCTCCTTCCCCTATTTCCCACAATCTCTTACTACATACCAACAATCCACACATGATGGGGAAATAGTATAACATAGGAATGGACTCTACGGACAATTGTGTACTTACAAGCAGGATTATGCATCTGCTAAGAGGTTTCCCATTGACTTTCCATAGTGAACATATTGGGATACTCGGTCAATCGGTAGATGTGATTTTAGATGTGATATCTTTGAAACCCGTCGAACTTTGGTGTATTACCTAAGACAAACCATATGTCACAAATTAACCATTTACTGTTATGATTCTTACGGTTGGCTCGTTCAGCCATGAACACCTTATGGTTTCATGGGTATAGAGAGCGCTTTTTTGACATAAAATGCTCTTTGAAGTGCTTCCACTTTTTTTTTCCCCAAAACACTCACATAGGTGATTTCTAACGTGTCATCTCATAGATACAATATTTGGGTCAAATATACAAACTTTGCACAATCATTAAAAACTTTAAGTTTATTACTCAATAACAAGGACTTAAAGCTTAACATTGTTCCTGAAGGTCTCATCATCGAGAAGGTTGACGTTATGGAATCACATGTCAGAACACGCAGCCACAACTTGTTTTTCTACTTGAATTCTAGATCTTGGGGGGGATATCCAGTTTGATAGATAGAATAGAGGACCGTCATGATAACTTGTCCTAAGCGTTAAACACCCATTCCCTTAAGATGATCTTTCAAATGCCTCTCCCTAGGCTTTCGTTAGGGATATGACACATTATCGCTTGACTTACATAGTCAATGTGAGAATCAACTAGAGAGCAGTTGTCTTACGGGTTATGTCTACGTCGTATTATGACGGAGACTTCCCGGTACAAACGCTCCCTTGCCCTACCTATTGCTGATTGATATCGCAATGTATGCAAAGTGGCATTTCCAACAGGGTTTGGGACAAATGGAAATCCTATAGGAAATTTCGGAAAAGCCATTCCGCGGTCTTCACCAGCTTGATCCAAAGAAATGAATCAGATTCCATTGTTGACGCGAGCAATTACATGTCTGTTTGGAAGATTTCCAAGTAACAGCTCCTCCACCAAGTATGAATACCTAACCACTTGGGGATTTACATCATTTGACCCGGGTATTCAATTTGCCACATATATCCTTCAATCACAACAGGATTATTTTTTATAAGCAAAGCATCAATGTTGTGTCCATTTTAGATAACCCAACACACGGTTCATAGCCATTCAGTGAGTTGATTAGGATTATCGTTCCGACCTCTAAGTTGTACATAATACACGCGTTGCAAGCATAATGTCGCGTGCAATAATAATATAATCAAACTTTAAACTACCTCTGGATATTCCAATCTGAGCGTCACTTTGACCTTCATCTTTTTAAATGTACAATTTAAATAAATTGGAGTTTGACTACATGAATTCAAGTAATTGAACTTATCCAATACTTTTCAATATAATGAGATTGAGATAATGGCTAGCCTGGGGAGTTATGATAATTTAACTCCTTGAACACTAGATCAAATCAGCACCCTAAGTCTTTCATATCGAACTTGCTGGGGGACAACATGAGCTTAGAACATTTATATCGTCAATTTATTTAACTCATATTAAATTCATTCAAACATAATAACCAACAATGACTTCAGCTTCATAAGTTTTTAATGTAAACCACATTTATCAAATTCGTTTTAATCTTGAATCCATTGTGCCAACCATGATTTGATCAAATTTAGCATGCCATTGTTTGGCGTGCTTGCTTGAGTCAATAAACGTGACGTCACAAGTCTGCACACTTTCTTTTCTTTACAAAATATCAACCTCAGGTTGTTCCATGTAAATTTCTTCTCTAACTCTCCATTAAGAAGGTCGTCTTTACATCCATTGGAGAGAGATTTTAAGATTATGCACGTGCTGCTAGTGACTATTAACATCCTAATTGATGTTATCTTGTTCTGGAGAGTGTATGTGTCAAGTAGTTTCCCGACCTTCCTTTTGTTGGTACCCTTTGCAGTGATACCAGTCTAGCCTATTATTTGTAAATAGTCCCATGTCAGTGCATTTTCCTTTTAAAGATCCACTTTGATCCTAAAAGGTTTATTTCATGGAGGAAGATCAGTCAATTCCCAAGTGTGATTGTTATTAAATTGATTCAATTCTCATCACTATTGACGCGTATTTCCAATAATTGACCTGACGAAGAGACCCATTAGCCTGCTTTAAAGGGTTTGCATTGAGGCTCGATTTCAAGCAATTAGTGCTACAAAATTTGGTCCGAAGAAAAGAAATTCAGATTTTCGTTTTGTCGAAATACTTTCGCCTAGCTTTCCTCACTAGTTTAGAATATATTTTCCATTGATTTCTTCGCGTGTGTTCGGTCTGTCCCTTGTGACTCACTTTCAGTTTATTAACGGATAAAATATTCAAAAGAACTATGCATTATCTGATTCAATGATCGTATAACATTGAATTCTAGGAATATCAGATTTGTGGTGAACCAAATATCGACAGGCTTTACTATTCAAACCAATACTAACTCAAAGACACCAATCTATTGGTTTTGGGTCCAATTTTAATCCTCTTCGTTATAAAGGAACTCTACCTTAGGCTAAATAACCCCCCACTTTGAAAATGTCAAGTTGGGTTTTATTTCCTTTCCAGAACTCAGATGGGACATTGATTGTATTTTCGATGGGTACTATATGGAGTATTTTATTACTGTAAGGATGGATTCCCCCAAAGCTCGCGTTGTGTGGAACCAGAATTGATCATAAGGCATTCATCATTTTCCTTGTAATGTTATGGTTTGTTTATTCCGGTTCTGACCAAACCATGTTTTTTGACTGTGGGTGTATAAGGTGCAGTAGTTTGATGAATATACCATATTCAAACATATCTCTCCCAAAGGAGTTCATATTCTACAACCCTATCAATACTGATCATTTTTATCTTTAGATTCATTGTTTCCACTTCATTTTGTCTGCTTAAATGCATCAATTGTTCGTTATTATATAAGCAAATAATAATAACAAAATGGAGTGCAGTCTCAATAAAAGTTAAAATACTTTTTTCCCACCACGAGTAGTGTGACTTATATCGAATTATTGTGTGAAGTAAGTCTAAAGTTTTTTATGTGTGAATTTCTTTAAACAGACTGTGTAAGTGTTTAACAACTAGTACTTCACACAAAATTGCACATTCGTGTTTTTGACTTATCGAACTTAAAATTCAGGCAATACTTCTAGATAAACAATTTTAGCAGGCTTGTAAGTTATATGTCCCAACACGGGCTATGACATACAATCACTAATCCAATAAGTAACAGAAGCAGAATTTATTACTACTTTCAACAACATTACATTTAGTTTGAACAGAACCCTCATTGCTGTAGCCCTTTCCTTATGAAAAATTTCATTTACTTATTACAGCGTTATCATCCTTTACTAGGACACACTTAAACCCGTTCTTAACGGTAGTGCCAGAATGAAAACTAAATTCTTCCCTAATAGTAAAGGACAGGCAGAACATGTTCAAAGTCAACACCTGCCGGATGTCATTTCAAAAATTACTTTCCAGTGAATGAAATAATGGAGCGGTTGGTGATTGTGTTTACAATGATAATCTTCATTGTATCAGGAGGACGTGTAAGTTGCAAAGGCTTCTTTCGCAGAGCAAATAGTTAGTGGCACCTGAGTCGAGCAACCCCTCCTGGGGTTCAACTTAAGTTTACACTCCGATAGAAGTCCAAAAAAGCATATGACCATCTTCCATTTTTTTTCAACAATGTTTGATTGACTGTTGTTGTAGCATTTGTTTTTGACCATTCGTGGATGATGACAATCAAAGACTTATGGACCAGCATTTGCCACAATTTAAACAGTTGCCTTTGGAATTCTTCTTGGCCGTTCTGAATTCTGCACGTTGGATTCTTCTCTTTGTCTTTAGTATGGCTCATCAACAATATTAAACTCCAATGATTGTTGAAATCCTTACGCGACTTATTTTTCAGGCCATTTATGTTATCTTCCTCAATCTTGAGCCGAAACACAAGATTCAAGGCTTCATTATGTACGCTTGTGCTTTAGATAATTCTTGAATCTTCCACGAAGAAGCGCGCAACTTTCTATTTAATTGAAGCCACTTGAAAGCTTCATTACACCATAATTCAGCAATCAGATCAGGAGCAAGAAGTTGAAGTTCCTGCACTCTGTGATCAACCGTTTACTATCTCCCATTTATAGTATAAAACTTTGGACACACCAAAACTTTTTCAAGCATGGCCAGCTTCTGTGTCTTATATTTTCTCAAGTGATCAAACAACTCATTGTTGAAAGTTGTTATGCCCTATAGGACATTAATAAGTCATCCTCTAAATCACGTCAAAATAGGGAACCTGGACAGAGGAAGGCGGACGGGGGGCAGGCGGCAAAAGAGCAGAAAGGGTGGCAGTGGAGGGCATTCCTAAGCAGGATTGGAGTAGAGTATATTCACATTTTGTAAATTCGCAAACCAGCGTAGTAGTTAAGCCAGGAGGAAAAATTATCATTGCTGAAATCCTTTGAAATTCACACTGGTGAATTATTCCGGTTTTCTATACTTGTGAGACAAGAGTGCAAGGTTGTGGTGCAAGCAACAGCCACTATATAAACCGTATTTTCCATTTAGATAAACAAAATTTGATTACAATATAAGTAAGCAATAAAATTATAATGGAAGACTTTCAAGGAGTATAAACTCACAAAGAATTGTTGTTTCTCCACCGAGAAATACAGATTAATAATTTTCCCCGATTGTTGTCCATCTGTGCTTATAAAAATCAGAAGGACAATTACTGGTTTAAGTAAATCATTAGAAAACCACGAAGTAGTAAACTGAGATTTTTAACCAGTAAGTAAGGATGAATAGAAATTTATTTGTAAAAAATAATGAAATTTGTAAAAACTTACCAGAATTTGTGTATACTCTGTCTAGAATAATTTAGGAAAGGAAAAGAAAAATCAAGTCCACTGCATTCAACAGTTGTTTCCCCTTAAGAAAAATTATCCCCTCTCGTATCCGAGGTTGATTTGGAATATACCTCTCAGGGTTTTAAAATGATCTTAATCAGTAGATAGAGATACAAAAAACTCTGTACTGTCAGACGACATCAATACACAGCAGGGGAAAGTACACGAGGAGAAATATTATTTTTTTTAAGAAGATGTGAAGATCAGAAAAATTCGTAGGAAATATTCTTAGACTGAATGGTATATTATAGCAAAGAAGAATATATTCTGAAAGGTTGCAAACCTTTCAGAATTAACCCACGACCATTAATGAAAGGTTTGCCAAACTTCAAATGGTAGTGACTGGTAGGAAATTTGAAACCTTCAAACAGTCATGGCAGGAGAGGGGAATTTTTTGAATCTACGGGAATTTGAAAACGGGTCACGCGAGCGGAACGGGTCAGGTTAGGGTTGGTTAAACTAAAAAGTTGAAAAAATTTCGGGTTTGTAACTGTTATCAATAATTAAGGGAATTAATTTGGGCCATGTTAATATTATTTAAATAAATATTAAAATAAATTTTCCAAAAAAATTATCCTCTCGAAATCGATTCATTTGCAAAACGCAAAAAGAAGAAAGCGAATTGCGAGCATGAAGGAAGGCTGGGCGGGCGCGGGGGGATCCCTATTTCCAACCCTTTTAACACAATAAATACGAGTGTTTATTTATTTTTAAACTCTCCTATTTCTATGTCTATTAACCGATGAGGGAATATGCCTTGTCATTAAACATTTAGAAGACTTTCAAGTTCTAAACTTTCAAATTCCACTCCTAATACTCGATTTCCCATCCATTCGGCTACATTACCCCAAATCAAGATATATATCAATAATGATTTAAAATTTTAGTAATTTCTTATTGATATCAAGATCTTTATGTCTTAGTAAGAACTGAGAATTTATGATGTGAAGCATCAGTTTCATTTTAGAATTAAAACTGAAAAATCTTTTCAAAGATTTGTAATAGGAAAAGTAAGCGTAAATTTCATCGAAAAGAAAGAAGGAGAAGAAATAGAAAACTTACCAAATGTTTATGTCTTTCTCAAGTTTTTCGTACAGATGGTATACCTTCAAAAGCAAGGCAAATCAAAGGCAACATTTATGAGATGAAGTCCGAATGAAAATGAAAACAACAACCTAAAATGAAGGATTAGCTCCCCCAAATCGATCGGACATTGACTTCCCCCAAAATGTGGTATTACTTGTGCGAAGTAGAAACATTGGACCAAATATGTAGATACAAAAATAGTAGTTTGCTAGAACATCTTCACCTGAGACAGAAGCTTGAAAAGAGTTGGTGTTTTTAAGAAAATCATATTTTCAAGGGAGAAGTTTGTAAAGAGGAGAAAATTTAAAGAAAAGTATTCTTTTAAGTCTTGAATTAACTATTGGTTACAAAGTTGACCAAAAATACGTCAAAACACTTAAATAGTTGATTAAGTTAATTGGGGACTCAATGAATATTTTCAAAACTTATAATTTTTTTTAAAATACAAAAAATGACCCACACATCAAATAAAAAAATTCACTCCCTCTCTCTCCTCAAACACTTCTCTCTCGGCTGCACAACAAAATCTTTTCAAAATTGAAATTGTTTCGTTCTTTCAACCAGTTTCTCGGACAACTTTCAACTTCTGATGCGTAATGAGCTTGCAATTCACAATTCGAACAGCAAGGGAAAAGAGGAGTTGCGGGGGGGGACGCGTGGGAGGGGGGAGAAAAAAATCGTGAATGAGGGGGAAGGGAAGGGAGGGAAACAAAGAAGGAATGAACAAAAGCGTTTCTTGTAGTTTGTTCCATTAAAAAAAAATTAATGTTTTTCAGGCTTAAGTTTTATTTATGTGATTTCATTCTTTTAGTTTATCAAAAATGTTTATCTTGGCCTCTTTTATGCACTGTTTATATAAAAAAATATGGTGCTTGTTGTCGTTTAGCACATGCTTTAATGCAATTTTGGTCAGTTTAGGTTATTGGTTTAGTGTAGATATTGTTGCAGTTTTGGTTGCTAGTTTAGTGTAGATATTGCTGCAATTTTTTTCAGTTTTGATAACTGATATAGTGCAGCTGCTAATTTGTGCATTTTTTGGTGTTGTATTGATGTAGTTTTGCTGCTAATTTGTGCATTTTTTTAAATCTATTTTATAAGTCATATTTCCTCAAAAATGACTACTTTTTAAGTCATTCTTAGGTTGAATTTGGAAATATGCATATTTCTGTATCTATTCTTACTTTTTAAGTCAATTTTTCATCAATTTGGCAAAGCTGGATGATCAAATTACAAGTTTTATTGATAGTTTTTTTTGTTGTTGATTGTGAGTGATTGTCCCTTTTTTATTTTATTTTTATTGGTTGAGTTTGTACAAGTATGATGTATAGGTATAACATAATATTGTTTATTGTACATCATAATATAGATAACTATGGATTTGGGACCATTTCAGCTTTTAGAATGAATCCTTGATCACAAATTTGAGTTGTTTTGGACTAGATACTTGTGACTTCAAAAAAAATAGTTGTTAAGGCTTTAAAAATGATTGTGAATTGAAATATGAGTAGCTTTTGAATGATGCACTAATTGATTGAATCTTTTTTCAATTTTTTTTATTTGTAGATAAAATGGCTTTCAAAAGAAAAACAAGTGAATCACTATCTTATAAATCATTTACTACTGATTTACTTACATCCAACAAATGACCAATTTATTGCAACTAATAGGTAATTTGTTGGACAGAAACTTAATCATTTGCTACTGATTTGCTTACGTCCAACAAATGACCTATTTGTTAAAATAAATTGGTCATTTGTTGAACGAAAACTCAATTAATTGCTACTAATTTACTTACGTTCAACAAATGACCTATTTATTGCAACAAATAGGTCATTTGTTGGACGAAATCTCAACTGTTTGTTACTGTTTTACTTTGTATTATAATTTATAGATTATTTTTAATATAAACTACTTTTATTTATAGATTGTACAACTCTGGCTAGTCCCCACAGTGCAAGAGTTGCAACTGCCATTTTTTTAACTCTTGGAATCATTGATACAAAATCAGACCCTACAGTGGATCTGATAAAAAAAGAATTGATTGAAGCAACAACCATCAAAAGGGAAGCACTTATTGTTCTTGGTGATGCTGATGATGTTGCAATAAATGTTGTTGATGTTGATGTTAATATTGATTTTGATATTGGTGATGGTGCTAAAACTTGTGGTGAGCGTGTTGATGATGTTGGTGATATATATGGTGGATTCAGTCCTTTCAGTGGACATACCATATCTTTTGCTCTTTCTTCTAGCTCATGTTCTACATGTAAATGTGAAGAATGCAAAAATAAAGAGGCTCAATTAATATCTATGGTGAATATGTGAACAAGTCTCTTGATGCTCTTACTAGTGTTGTTAAGAAATTGATATCTAAGAGAGGTATTATTTCATCAAGAAGAATTTCTGAGTCATTCACACCATCAAAAAAATTAAGAGAAGAAAAAAAATCAATTTCCAAGATATTATCAAATATGAAAAAGAGACAATAAATTGCAAGCACTCCTCTTCCTTGTAATGTTGAGTCATCTTCAAGAGTCATAGAAGAGCAACACAAGTTATATTTAATAGACAATATTTAGTTAATTATATTTTTGTTATTGCTGATGACAATATTTTATATTTAATAGATGTTCAGTTATTTTATCACGAATTCCATTATATTCTTAGAATTTTGAAATCTTAAATTATATGGGTCATCTATTGCAATAAATAATATAAATTAGATATTTGTTGTAACAAATTTCTATATTTGTTGCAACAAATGAATCATTCATTGCAATAGATAAGCATATATGGGTCATCTATTGCAAACAAATAATACAGATTAGACATTTATTGTAACAGATGGGTTATCTATCGCAACAAATAATGCGCTGAGATTATAACTAAATTTATAATTGAATGGTAATTATCATTAATAACTTTATTTATTACTAATTATGGGTCAATGAAGCATTTCATATCAAAACAATCAATTGATCATTTTATTTAAAATGAATACAGATAGTTGATCATATAAGTATTCTACAACACATCGAAAATATAATTGAAATTATTAATTAAAAGGTAATTATAATTAAATAACTTTATTTATCACTAATTATAGGCTCATGAAATATATCATATCAAAATAATAAATTGATCACTTTATTTAAGACGAATATTGTTAGTTGATCATGTAATTACTCTACAATAGATAAACATATATGTTTGATTATTTCCAATGAATGGATCATCTATTGCAACAAATAATACATATAAGACGTTTGTTATAACAAATTAATATGATTGTTGCAACAGATTATCATTCATTGCAACAGATAAGCATATATGAGTCAACTATTCAAACAAATAATACAGATTAGTCATTTGTTGTAACATATGGTTATCATTCAATACATAAAATGATTGGAGATTCATAACACACTTATACATTGCAAGGTTTTAAATTAGTAACTTTATTTATCACTACAGTATGGTTTAATGACACATTCATATCAAATAATCATTGATCACTTATCAAAGACTAATACAGTTAGTTTTATCATGTAAATTACTCTACATACATTGAAAAATGTATTGAACTTATTATTAAAAGGTAACTTATAGTTCAATCTGTTATTCAGGTCTTCTCAGTATAAACATAATGATTTTGATCACTTATTATGGGTTTAATGGACATATTTTCATATTAAATAATCAACTGATCACTGTATGTAAGACACAATCCAATTAGTTTAATCATTAATTACTCGCACATTACATTGAAAATGTTAAATTGAACTTATTAACTAAAAGGAATTATAATTAACTCACTTTATTTATTACTAATTATTGGGCTAATGAAGTAATTTCCATAACACAATAATCAATTGATCCACTTTAATTTAAGACGAACACAGTTATTTGATCAGAATTACTCTACAATTTACATTGAAAATATAATTGAACTTATTATTAATAAGATACATTATATTAAATAATTTTATTTATCACTAATTATGGATTAATGAGGCATTTTATATCAAAATAATCAATTGATCACTTTACTTAAGACAAATATTGTTATGTGATCATGTAATTACTCCACAATACATCGAAAATGTAATTGAATTTATTAACTAAAAGATAATTATAATTAAATAACTTAATTTATTACTAATTATGGATTAATAAAATTTTATATCAAAATAATTAATTGATCACTTTATTTAAGATAAATATTGTTAATTGATCACGTAATTACTCCACAATACATTGAAAATGTAATTGAACTTATTAACTAAAAGGTAATTATAATTAAATAACACTATTTATCACTAATTATGGGCTAATGAAGTATTTCATATCAAAATAATCAATTGATTACTTTATTTAAGACAAACACAATTAGTTGATCATGTGTAATTAATTACTCTACAATACATTGAAAATGTAATTGAACTTATTAATTAAAAGGTAATTATAATTAAATAACTTTATTTATCACTAATTATGGATTAATAAAATATTTTATATCAAATACATAGAGTCAATTGAAAATGATCAATGGAGCATATATGCTTGATTATTTTGCAACAGATGAGCATATATGCTTGATTATTTTCAATGGATGGGTCATCTATTGCAATAAATAATACATATTAGACATTTGTTACGAATTCCTATAATTGTTGCAACAAATAATCATATTTATTTGATTATTTTTCAACAGATGAAAAATCTATTATAACAAATATTGCAATGCAATAGAAAATGCATGTAATGCAAAATATGCAAAGTTTGTTGCAACGGATGATCATAATTAACCAAAATGAGTTAAAATTGTCACATTCATAACTAAGTACAAAATAGATACTTCAGTATTATAATAATTATGGAGCATTTCGATCTAGGCATGTAGTTCTCTTGTGTCCAATATTTTTACATATTGAAATTATTTTCCTGTTGGAAATGTTCTCAGACTCCATGCCTCCTCTTTGTCCCTTCTTTCATTTGCTTAGGTGAGCAGATGAACTCATTGATGCAATAAATGGACCATTATCTGTGGGACAACTGCTGATTTGTCCCAGCGTGACATGACACTGTCACACCCAAATGGATCGCGGGACTGGCACCCACCACTTATCCTTCTATGTGAGCGAACCACCAATCTAACCTTAACATTTCAATTTAATATCAACAGAAAGTAATGCGGAAGACTTAAACCATTAATAAAAAGCAATTTAATAACTTCTAACATTCAAAATCTATTATTATCCCCAAAATATGGACGTCATCACCACAAGAAAATCTACGCTCAAATACTAAACTAAGAGTATTTAAAAAGCTTAAAATAACAAAAGCTAGTCCATGCCGGAACTTCAAGCATTTTTGGGCTAAAGACATGAGGAGGAAGAAGATCAGTCCAAGCTAGAAAGATTAGCTACCCTGAATCCGGAGTAATAGACTGGCTTAGAGTTACAAATGTTGAGTCGAAGATGTACGGACACGGTTGCTGCAATCACACAAATATAAACAGAAAAGGAAAACAAAAAGTAGGGGGTCAGTACAAAACACAAGTTACGAGTAGGTATCATCGGTCAATCAAAATAGAAGCAATCATCCAATAACATCATAAAATCAACTAATATTCTTAACAGGTGATAGCCAACAAGTATAAACATCATTTTATATCACCGAATCATATATATGAGCGAATCAAGCCTCCACACCATACCTCTTTGGGAGGAAAACATGTCTTTAGATTTTGAGCGATATTAGCATCATTTCAAGATCATTATCTATATTTCCTATTGGTGTCGCGTATGGGAATCGACCCTCGTTAGTCTTTATGCCTCTTGCGTCGGTACGTAGACACTCGATCCCCTACTACTATTTTTGGTCGGAACGAGGCACCTCGAGCCCAAAATCTACGTGTCGGTTCGTGACACGATCCCCTAAATCTACGTGTCGGTTCGTGAAACCCGATTTCCTAAATCTACGTGTCGGTTCGTGACCACCCGATCCCCTAAATCGACGTCTGTCGGTTCGATGACACACGTCCCCCACTAATTCTACGTGCGAAGTTCGTGACACAAACCAGCCCCACTAATCTCATTCTATAGTAACTCAAGACTCTTTTTATACAAAGGCATCATCATTTTACAAGAGATTGTTTTTTCAAGATTGGGATTCAATAGTTCCATCATGCTTGTTTCATCACAATCATATATACAAAAATCACATCAGCATTACACACAATTAAGCATAATAGAAGACTTTATTAATACTACCCAACACATATCATTCGCCTCTTAAGAGTTTACTACGAGTGTTTAAAAACCAAACCTACCTCATACCGAGTTCGTGTCAAGAAGAAATTCCTCAAATTTTGTGGTCTCTTCGTTCGTTTCTCTCTCTTTTATGTCGTATCTCTTTGTTCTTGCTATTTTTCTTATTCAAACCCTCTTTCTTTTACCCTAATAATCATATAATTAAGTATAAAGATGGCACTAATAACCCACTAATTAAACTTAGGTTACCTCTTTTACCCCCCAAGTAATAGACTTATTAACATTAACCCACCACTTTTAATTAAGAAGGACAGGAAATAGTCCAAAACGCCCCTTAAATAAATTAAAGAAAAATCCGACCCAGACCGGGATTGCCGCAGCGTGCGGGCAGAGTAGTGCCTCGCCGCGGTCCGTTCCTGAAGGTCGTCGCAAGGTCAGAGACTCAATTTCCACCAAAGAGTCGTGACGTCTGTCAGCCTGTGTTGTGCGGTCCGTCTTGCCATTCCATCGTGAGTTCAGGAGAGTTCGCTCTCAGTACCCAATTTTCTAATTTCTAAGTGTTTGGAACGAGACCTCTCGAGTTCCTCGTGACCATGACGGTCCGTTGATGGAGTTCGTCGCCCGCAGCAGTTTCCAGGAAATAAAAGTTGGCTGCTCAAAACGGAACTAAACATGCGTCGTACAATAGATACCAATTTCCCCATCGTTCGTCCTCGAATGATCATGAGAAGTAAAAACAAGGTGCCCAAAGAAGTACCTGAATTTGTAAACGGTGTGGGTATCTTCTTGCAATCGCTCCTTTTCCCAAGTGCTTCTTCAACCGATCGATTTCTTCATTGCACCTTGATGGATGAATCTCCCTTGACCAACTTGCGAACTCTCTTCTAAATGCAACAAGCTACCCCTCATCAGACCAAATTCTCATCAAGCAAAACTGAATCCCAACGGATAATGAGTTTCTCCCCATGTATCTTTTCAAAAATCGAACATGGAATACCGGATGTACCGGAGAGTGCTGGAGGCAAGCTAATTCAAATAAGCCACTCCCCCATACTCCGCTTCACTCAGAACTTCAAATTGAACCAATATACTCGGACTAAAGCTTCCTCTTTACCAATCGCATCACACCTCTGGGTGAAACCTTCAGCAAAACCTGTTCACCTTCCATGAACTCCCAAATCCCTACCCTCGATCGGCATACTCCCTTTTGCCTTACTTTGAGGCTAAAAGATTTCTTGAAGGATTTCACCTTTTATAACGAGTCCCTCAAAAGGCAGTACCCCAGGTCTAACCTCGAATGCCATCAAACCACCCAATGGGAGACCTACCTCTCCACCATCAAATTGCTTTCAATGGGGCCATGTCAATAACTTGAGTGATAGCTATTATTGGTGAAAACTCGATAAGGGTAAGAAGCTATCGCCAATGGCCACCAACTTCATCACGAGCACGAAGCCATATCTCCAACACTGTGAATCGTTCGCTCAGGACGACAGTCGGTCTGGGGGTGGAGTGAAATGCAGAGTATAAGGTCCAACCTTAGTACCTAATTCCGCATGCAATGTTCTCCAAAACGTAGAAAGTTAAACTGCGTACCTCTATCTGAATGATGAGACAGTGGAACTCCATGCAATCGAAAAACTTGAGATGAAAGTTGCTAACTTCTTGCACATGTAAGTCACTTAACCGGAATGATGAAATGAGCAGACTTCAGACTTAGTAATCTGTCCACAATTCACCCAAAAATGGAGTCGACTTTCCCAATGTCTTTGAAGACCAACCACGAAGTCAATTGCAATCTCTCCATTTCCATCCGGAATGGGCATTCTCTGAAGTGTTCATCGGGGGGCTTTGGTGTTCAACTTACCTTGTTGACAGTTTGGGACCGTTTGCAATAAAATCACAATATCACGTTCATCTACTCCATCAAAAGTGTTGCTTTAGTCACGGTACACTTGTGGCACCCGGAATGTACGAATACCTTGAAATATGAGCCCTCTGTCGAAAAAGTGTTGATCAAACCATTGACGCGGGGTAAATTACCCTTCCCTAATCTCAAAAGACCTTCACTATCGATTGTCGCTTCTTTAGCCTCTCCTTTGCACCACTTATCTCGGATCAGATCAATTTTTCATCATCATTAAACTGCTTCCTAATCTTGTCAAGGAAAGAGGAAGATTCTGGCCTCAAACACCTAAAAATCCTCCCTTCTCATGTACGTCTAATCTCATAAGGTCGTCGTTAGCCAGAATCTGAACTTCTTCATAGCCAATGGGGCGTCTACGAAGCTTGAAAGTGAGCTAGAATTCCCATTTTTTTTTTTGGCTTTTTTTTCCCGCCTTCTACTTAAAGATCCGCTACAATTCGCCTTCCCGGATGAACAAATAGAGTGAGGTCGTAGTCATCAGAGTTCCATCCATCTCCTCTGTCTCAAGTTTCAAATCTTTCTGAGTAAAGACATAATTGGATACGTGATTCCTATAGACCTCACACTTAACCCCTATAAAATTTTAGTGGTCTCCATGCTTTAATGCAAACACTACAGCGGCCCAATTCCACATCATGGTTGGATAGTTACGTTCATGCACTTTAATTGTCTTGAGCTAAGCAATAACATTCTTCTTTGCATTGCACCGCACCCAAACCCGAATAGGTGCATCCACTATAGACAATGAAATTTTACCTTCCATGGCAAGGTGAGAATTGGTGCAGTAGTCCAATAGAGTCTTGAGCTCTGAAAGCTTCCTCACACTCATCCGACCATACAATGGAACATTTTGCTTAGTCAAGTCGTCAGTTGGGAAGCAATAGAACGAGGAATCCCTTGGACAAATCGACGGTAATAACTGGCTAAACCAACAAGCTTCTATTTCTGCACATTAGTGGGCGTACCCCAATTCTTCACTACTCGATTTAGAGAAGGACCCCATCACTCCACCTTGGAAAACCACGTGACCCCAAGAAGGACACTGAATCTAGCCAAAATCACACTTGGAGAATTTGGAAAAATTAAAACTTTTTCTCCATAACATGTTCCAATACCATTCTCAAAGGCTCCTCATTTCATCTTACTTTTAGAGTATATCAGTATATCATCCATAAATACGATCACAAAAGAGATCCAAATATGGCTTTTTAAACATCCGTCATCAAACTCATGAACGCCGCAGGGAGCAGCAGCGGGCATTCGTAAGGACCAAAGACCATCACATACAAATTTGTAATGCCCATTACCTGGTTCTAAAAGCCAGTCTCATGGCAAATCCGTTGCCAGTTTTCAAGTGATGATAACCGGATTCTCAAGTCCAATCTTAGAGGAAGACACAAAGCACCTTGTAACTGATCTAACAAGTCATCATGCGAGGAAGAGAGATACTTGTTCTCTAGGTCACCTTGTCAACTGTCAGGGTAGTGCGTAGTCTATGCACATCCGAAGAAAATTCCCATCCTTCTCTTCCAACAAAACGGAGCACACCAAGGAGATGCACTTGTATAATGAAGCCTTTGCCAACAATCTTGATTGGGCTTTAACTCTCTTAACTCCGCGGGAAGCCGGGGAGCCATTCTCATAAGGGGGGGTTATAGAAATTGCGGGCGGTACCTGGTTCAAGATAAATCAGAAGTCAATTACCTATCTGGTGGCATACCAGGAAGATTGCAGGGAACACATCAAGAATCAGCACCGAAAAACCGAATCAATCGACGGACTTGGGTGGTAGTTCATCCCTGGAGATGTGCCAAGAAAGCTAAAACACCTTTATAACCATTTTCTAGCAAGAAGAACAGGGGAGATGATACGCACCGGATTTTGGAACAGTGTAGTCACCCTCCCACACTAACGGATCTGTCTCAGGCTTGGTAACGTCACCGTTTTTAGCATTACAATCCAGGATCGCAATGCAGAGGAAGAAAGCCAAGTATACCTAGAATACATCAAATCAACATTTCTAAGATAAACCAAATCTACATAAGTGTTGTCCCCACAAAGTCACAAAAAAGACCGATAACCTTTTCAACTACCACAGACTTCACCCATTAGGAGTAGAAAGTTAGAAACAAGATAGGCATATCAAGTAATTCCCAATGTAAATTTAGGACCATTAGCCAAAAGAGGAAGATAATAAGAAAATGTGGATCCAGGATATCAAAAATTACAGAAGCCATTGCAATTCACAAAACCAGAAGATAGCCTGCTTGATGACAAGCATTAGATTTTCTCCGCCTCAGAGATCGCCCAGGGAAAGCGTAACATGGGCCCCATTTACTTGTCTGTATGTTGGCCCCTACCCAATGTTGTGTTTTGTGTAGTGGCTCCAGTTTGCCCATCACCCCGGCCGTTTTGAGGACCACCCCATTACATCGGCCACCACGCCCTCCAGAATAACGGCCTTCCTTACCATGACCACCTATGAGCGCTAGCTATTGGGGGTCTAAACTTAATTTTGGACAATTCCTTCTAATATGTCCAGTCTCCCCACATCCATAACACTCTATAGATTCAAGCTATGGTTATCTCAGAGAAATGTGCCAGGTCATAGGTGGACCCCCAACTTCAGTGTAGTGAAGATGAATGGGTCGAAATGAGTAACCTCAGGAACCCTGTCCTATAGAGTAAGAACCATTTACAACCTCCACATCCCTTTCGAAACCTTCTTGATTGTCGATGCATGGTGAATTCCATCTGGCTTCACTCCTTCCACCTCGATCACGAAGTTCTACCACTCTGGAAAGATTTTGCCGTCGCCGCTATCGTAAGGAGAAATTGCAATCTGATTCAACCCTGCACCAAAACGGCGAACCCGCTCTTGTGAAGATGAAACATGTTTGGGGGACATACTAGATAAGCGCGAAACTTGCCTCATATGCCAGTAACCGACATCCTACCTTGCCTAGGCTAAGAACTCATCCATTTCTATCCTCAAAGACGGGGGAATACTTCTCCATTAACAAGCTAGAGAATGAGGCCCCATCATAGGTGGTGCATCTGTTGGTTGAAACTCAAACATGACCGCCACCACATTTTGGCGTCTCCCTTGAAACTGGTAATCACGAACTCAACACCAGGAACGTTTTCTACTATACACATCTTGTGTAGTAGCTCAGGACAGTCAAACCAGAAAATCGACGAATCTCAGATTTCTGCACCCTTGAAGAATGGGGTTTAATTCAAAACTTTACTGTGAACAGTTCATGCTGTGATCATTTGTCATTATAGGCCCAGTAGTCAGGCGTGGAAACGTGCCTATGTCAATGAGCCACATCGGAGCCATAGTGGTGCATGTTGTACTTCTGAAACCGGAGGTGAGCGTGTTGGTCAAAAACACAGGAGGGGTGCCTGACCCTGATCAGACAAACCCATCTAAGTAAGCGAGAACCTGAATGATCATTTCTGGGGTAGGTTGGGGCGGCAATTTCCTCATTCTGCACTTCTTGGTTAATTCTCCCCATCTCCCCTTCTCTTACACTTCCCTCAGCTAGGTGGAGGAGTCAACGCATAGTACCAGCTGGGCTAGGTGCTTGTCTTTCCTATAGAGGACGCCTCCCACGACTATCCACGGCCTATTGCCGTTGCTCTCCTCGAGCAACCGACCCAGTGGTGGCTTCAGTATATACTGCCTTGCTCTGGTGTTGGTTGTTGGCATAGGCTTTGCTCTAGTTCTAAACATCTGTGAAAGAGAGAGTGAAGATGCGGTCAGATACCATTTGATCACATAGAGATACCAATTGGATCCAAAGTAAGTAATAGCATGAAAGCAAGAAAGAAAAGAATGGAATTTTCCTAAAGTTTATAGCCTCTCAAGGAAAAGTTAAGGCTATAAGGCAGCCCCCTTACCGTTCTTTAAGACCTACTCGACCTGTTCTGTGTGATGAGACAACGCAACCTAATGCTCGATACCAAGTTTGCACGACCCAAATCGGACGCGAATAGAACCCAACTTTTCCTTCTATGTGAGGAGGACCAAATAATCTAAACCTTACATTTCAATGTACATCATAGAAAGTAAGCGGGGAAAGACTTAAACTCATTAATAAAAACAATTTAATACTTCTAAAATTCAACCTATTATTTCCCCAAACATCTGGATAGTCATCACCACAAGAACATGATCTATTGATCAAATTCACTAACTAGAGTATTCTAAAAAGCTAAATAACAAACGCTATAGTCCATGCCGGAAACTTTCAAGGCATCAAGACATGAGGAAGATGGTGATCCCAGCCCAAGTAGAGTCACAGCATTAGCTAACCTGTGTAATCCGGAAGTGTGGAATGAGGGAGTTTAGTTCAAGATAGAACGTGTGTGTAAGTGGTTGAGTCGATGAGAGACGCTGCGCGGCATGATGTTGCTTAATGTGGGCTCCACCCGCACTATGGACACACACCCACGGCACACAGCACACCCTCAAGTCGGCGGGTGTGGCCCATTGACGATGTACCCAGTCCCCAGCAGACGTCCATGCTAGTTGCCGTCCTCTAAACATTATGAAGAACTTGGTATAGCCTAAGTGTGCACAACTCACACACATGGAGATACTAACAGCAACATCTCTCGTCAAATGTCACACTCGATGTTACAAATAAAGAGTGGATATAGTCACCAGTCGTGTTTAAACCTTGAGGTGATAGCACCTAAGTAATGTAAAAACCTAGGCAGATCATTAATAAGAACTTAGTGCACCGGATCATATTATGAGGAGGTGGCACTTGTCGAGTGCTATCGACAACCTGTCTGACACTTTGGTGAATACATGTGCACTATAAGGTAAGACTTGCAGATGGTTTATGAGCATTGCATTCAAAGTGTAAGATTGCTATATGTATCGTATATTGTCATTCTGTGTCGCCGTACGTGACACTCCGATCCCTACTTAGGCTTTATTCCTTCTTTGTTGGACGTGACACTCCGTCCCACTACTACTATGTGTGGCGGGAACGTGTGACACTCCGATCCCCTCTAAATCTACGTGTCGATTCGGGACACCCGATCCCCTAAATCTTACGTGTAGGTCGTGACACCCGATCCCCTAAATCACGTGTCGGTTCGTGACACCCTATCCCTAAATCTATGTGTCGGTTCGTGAAAACCAGTCCCACTATTCTAACGTGTCGGTTGGTGACACACCCCGCCCACTAATCTCATTCTATAGTAAATCAAGCCTTCTTTTATACCAAGGCATCATCATCTCATTACTTTTAGATCATCAATCCTTCTTTTATAACAAGGCATCACTTTACAAGAGATTAGGTTTGTATCAGCCTTGGGATTCAATAGCTTCATTCATGCGTGTTTCATCACATCATATATACAAAATCACATCAGCATACACACAATTAAGCAATAGAAGACTTTTTATAATACTACCCCAACCACATATCATTCGCTATTAAGAGTTTACTACGAGTAAGACATAAAAACCATAACCTACCTCCACGGAAGCTTCGGATCAAGCAAGCAAATTCCTCACTTATTGGTCTCTTCGTTCGTTTCTCTCTCTTTTTCTGTCACCTTTTGTTATTTCTTTTTCTTATTCAAACCCTCTTTCTTTTCCCTAATAATCATATAATTAAGTATAAAAGATGGCACTAATAACCCAACTCTAATAACTGAAGGTTACCTCTTTTAACCAACAAGTAATTCGACTTATTAACCTTAAACCCCCACTTATAATTAAAGACACGGAAGGAAATAGTTCCAAAACGCCGTTTAAATACATTAACAGAAATACGAACCGCATGAATTGCGCAGCCTTTGGGAGGGTGTCAGGCCTGCGACGGTCAGTACTGAAAGGTCGTCGCAAGGTTCAGAGACTCATTTCACCAAAGAGTCTGTTGAACGGTCCGTCACGCTTCGTGTGACGAGTCCCCGTCATGGCATTCCGTCGTGACGTTCAGTGAGTCGCTCTCAGTACCCAATTTTCTTATTTCTAAATGTTTTGGAACGAGACCCCATCGGAACCTTCCGGAGTGACCATGACGAGTCCGCGTGGGGTCCGTCGCCTCAGCAGTTTCCAGAAATAAAAATCTGCTGTCAAAACGAACCTCTCTAAACAGGCGTTATTTACAGACACGTGGTACTATGTAATCAAACAACTATCAATCTGTTGCAATAGATGACTTACCTGTTGGATGCACGACTGTAAATTTTTGAAGAAACACTCAAACTATCAAAACAAAAAATTAGAGTAAAAATCATTAATTTACTAACCAAAATCACCTATTGTATAATGCGCAATGATATATATATGAATGAAAATTGGTCTACAAGCAGTACAATTTGAATATCAACCGAAGAAGAAAGAAATGATGAACAACGAGAAGAAGATGAAAAAGAACAATGAAGAAAAAGAACAACAACAGTGGTCCCTAACAATGGAAGAATAAGCAAGGGAGGAAAAGGGGAACGGGAGTCGTTGGTATCCTTCCATCCCCCCTCAATTTTTCTTATTATTTAGAGTTTTTAAATAAGATGGACTAAAGTGTAAAATAAAAAACTTAGGGATGAACAATTCATTCTCTTTCTTAATTTAAAAATTGTCATCCCTACTCAATGCTTAATACATGATTCTCCAATCCCTCATTTTGAAACTTTTTGTAACCCTTAATTCATTGTCCCTGGAAAGAGATGGTGTTCTTTTTAAGTTTTATGTGGACTCACTCTGAGCCTAAAAAAATTAATAAAATGTACCCCTCATCAAAACATAGTGTTAAAAAATTTTTTACAACAGCCTAATTGACGGATTTAATATTCGTCACTACAAAAAAAAATATTTAGATTAAATTTCAGTAACAGATTTTTCTGTCGCTATATTATTTAAATTTCATAAAAATGTATTTATAATACTAGCAACACTTTTCATCACAAATTTCATCGCTGAATATTAATTAAATTTTTCACCCCTACTTTGTTGCAAAATTGTAGCAAAAATTAGGGCGCCAAAATTTTGCTCTAATTTTTAGCGACTAAAAAAATATTATGTCATCAATCTGTCGCTATATCGTACCTCAAAAAATTATTTACTAATTTTTGTGGCAAAATAGATATTCCATTGCGAATCCGTCGTTATTTAGCGACGGAATATAATTTATAGCTAATATATGTCGCTAAACACATTTTTTTAAGTAGTGATAGTTGTTGATAACAAGTAATCGTCTAAAGCGCTAGAGGGGACCATTGATAATTAGTCATGAGAAACATGATGTTCGTTAGATCTCATGTTATGTTGGCTGCACGTAAACGGGCTCAGGGCTATATCAGCTAAGTGAGTACAGTGGTCAGTTATATGCTGTAGGTATATTGAGCTAACGATGTTTGATGATGTCGTTGTGCGGGGGTTGATTATATATTAGCATTCATACTAAGATGACCACACATTGTTTTATTGTTTTCCGTAAATTAGTTATTAACGCAATAAATGCCTTACAACAATGTTTGACTGTGTTAACAGGAACACTATGTTAGGGGATGCCTTTAGGAAGTATTGTAGTCGTGCGTGGAGAAATCATGAGTTGCTGCTCGAAGGATTTGGAAGAAATGATCTGAGCTTGGTCTTGAATTTTTATAAACTAAGGGAGATTATTGTGAAGAGAGATAGTTTGTAAAGATTGAGTGAATTAAGTGTCCTGTGGTTTAAACGTGATTGTTAGCAGCATTCGGTGAGACTACATTAGACAGTCAGAGGTACACAATCAACCCTAAATTATGTTTCGTTTAGTGGTAGCAATTACTGATGTTTTTTAAGAACAGTTTCGAAGGGTAAAAACACTACAACAAATATGATATATATAGCTACGAATTATTAGCTATCACTTCATATTTGTCACTAATTATTCGCTTTTAGTGACAAAATTTACTTTTCGTGCTTAAATATATGAGACACACACTTTTATTGACGAAACATAAAAATTCATAGTAAAGTTTTGTCCACTAATGTTTCCCATCAAAAAATTAATTGGCGTCATTTGTTATATAGTGTTAGTCACAAATTTAAAGTTTCAGCAACAGACACATTATTCGGAACTACTACTGTATAATTCAGGCAAATTATTTTTTATTTAAAAATTTATTAAGTGTGGAACAAAAAAAATTGGAACCCTGTGTAAAAAAATCTGATGTTAACAATATCGAACAAATAAGAGGTCATAGTTAAATTTTATAAGTTTTAGCTATAAAAGTTTAGATTTAATTATGACATTTATTTTCGTCACTAACAATATAAATAATTGTTGACAAAGATTTTATTGTCTCTAATCAATCTGCGATTTAATGACAACAAAAATTGTCATAAAATATGTAACATGTTAAATAGAGACGACTTAAAATTTGTAGTGAATAATTCAACTATTTACTACGAAAAAATTCATATCTAAACACAAGTTTTTACAATTATAAGTGACAATTCACAAAAGGAATAATACAAGTCCTTATAAGAAATAAACAGAATCCATTCGTTAATTTTCGAGGGAAAATATTAAACCAACGATTTCAAACGATTTTGTAAAAATGAAATAGTTCATTACATTAATTTTCTTAAATTACGCAATTATAAAATGCATCATTTGAAAAATATAATCCATGTTATAAGTACTGTGAGTGGCGTAAGATTCTACCACTAGATTGCTAATATTTGTTGGTTTCACAGTTTTATTTTTTATTTGATACACTTTCATTGATAAAGACGACAAAAATAGTAATTTTTCAAGTTTTTGGTGCTATTTTTTGTGTGTCTATTTATTTGTGATTGGTAAATTGCATAGACTAAGTTGATCTGATTGTTTTTAGCTATAAATATGTACATACATAATAGTAATTCCACATACGTACGTAGAGCAACTATACAAAGATAATATCAACTTATAAACTTAGACTTTTCAAAGTTGCGAAATATTTCATGAATTTCTATAACTTTTTTCATTAGCGTAAAATTTGAAGTAAAAAATAAAATAAATGAACCAACTAAGATTTTAAATATATTATGATGAAGTATTATAGTTATGGGTATCGATGTTTTTTTTCAAACAATTGATTTACTGATCAAATCGAATCGAGTATTCAAATTTTTAAGTAAAATTGAAAGTTTAATTTTATATAAATTTATAATTGTATCAAATACTTTTTAATTTATTAAATAAATAAATAAAAGACAGATCATACTGCATATATTTTAAAATATTTTAAAATATATACAGTTAAGTAAATTAATCTACAATGAATGATTGTGGGCTCGTAATTTTCATGCATTTGTGGAGAGCATAAATAATCATATAATATATTATTCTTGTAAAATTTAAATTTAAAATAAGGTGAATAATAAAAAAAAAGAGACAAGAGAGAGTTAGTCAGATTGTAAGTATTCTTCGCTTCTAACCTCAAAGTTGTGAGTCTGATTCCCCAAGAAAGCATAATGTGCTACAAAAAAAATATTTTTATGAAAAATAAACTTGACACAAATGTTTAAGCATTTAGAGACAATTTTTCTTTTTGTAGTTAAAATAATATTTTTAGCAACGAAACACTGCATCGTCTTTGTATACATTAGAGATGCACATTTAGTGACGACTGAGTGACGAATTAATTTTCATCTCACAAGATTTTTAGTGAAGAAATATGATTTATAAATGACGAAACAATTTATTCAGATTATTGAATTTGTTGTAGTGAAAAGTGTGTCACATTATGCTTGTATATGGCACTTGTAGGGTAATGTAGATAAGAAATTCAGGAAGGCCTCCAAGGAGTTAAGTCCTGTGTTTTATACAATGAGAAAGACTTGCAATAAAGTTGAGTTTGATAGGCTGATGGATACTGTAGAAAAAGTTGAAGTAGGTGTTAAATAATATTTGAAGTCAGCTGGATATGATAAGTGGTCAAGGTGTCATGCATAAATTCATCGGGGATGGGCTATGACGTCTAACATTGCAAAGAGTATAAATGTTGCATTAGTGTCTGCAAAAGGTTAGACTGATGTTTGGAGATGGAATCATGACAACAAATACGAGGCAGCCTGCACATTTACTTCATTTATTGGAAAATCTCAGAAGTTATTGTTCGAAAAATAAAGCAATGAGCACACGAATGAGGGTATATTTTATGTAATATGTATTATTAAGTTAGGTTTGCACACAAATAGAATGAATATATATATATATATTATAATATATCTATATATATATATTAATATATATACACACACACAATGTTACTGATGATGGTAAGGAGTTTTGTGGTCTTTTTACAGAATAACATGCAGATTTGGAAAGTTTAATACGAAGACATACAGTGAACACGCTTGGGATTACTAAGCGGAAATTGGTAGTTATTAGATGGATATTGCTCGAATTTGTATAAATCAAAGATGGTTTTGAAGATTTATGAGATACTAATTTATCCATTGTCTAAAGTAGCAGAATATGTAATATTTGAATACATAATGTATGGCGATGTCCGATCTCCAAAATTCAAAAGACCTCCAAGAAGGCCTTAAAATAAACCTTGTTCAAAAACAAAAGGTGAAATGTTTGGTCTCAAAGGAAGCATACGTGTAGCACATGTGAATTTGCAGGTCATAATAGGCGTTCATTTAGAAACAAACCTCAAGAAGTTTAATAAGCTCTTTCGATTATATTGGCCTGTAAAATTCAATTTTATAAATACTTGAATGTTATTCTAAATTGGTTTAATGTTTAAACTGTATGAGTTGGGATGTTGATGATGGAATAAATTTTTTATATCCTTGTAATTGTGATCATTTTTGTTCTTCATTTGTATTCATGCTCTTAGTATGAATTATCGTTGGCATATATATTGTACATCATATACAGAATTTTTTTACGTATAAGTGAAATTGAACATTTCTTTATATTTGTATTAATTGGCTAATGAAATAGTATATGTATAAGTTTTACGATTCATAAGATTATACATATAGTTAAGACTATGTATATACAATATACATACTTATATGCATAATTATACAATTCATAATCTCTTATATATGCAATTAAACATATGTTGAAACAGTTCATGTACTTATATGTAAATTTATACGTTGTCACGATACTTATAGAACTAATAATTCGAGGAGAACATTTATACATATACTTATAGTATAGTCATAATGAATTAACGATTGTGTAAACTGTCGAGATTTATACAGTTGATGTGTACCTATATATTGTTACTTAAGTGATTTGTATATTTATACTGAACGATCCTATAAGCCTAATAATGTATATGTATATATCCAACATAAATGTAATACTAGATTTATATTGTTAGTCTATAAACATACATTGTATAAGTTGATTTGTATATCTGAACTTTATGAACAATTTTATAATCGTAACAATGTATATTTATATACTCAATATAAAATGTACCATATATTTAAATAGTTAATGTATAAAAAAAATTGTTATTTAAGTGATTTGTATTTTATATTTTATATTTTATTGAAGTTTGTATAAGCCTCACAATGCGTGTAAACATATACACAAAATAAACGATACACATATATTAATAAAGTTAATGTATAAGTATACATTGTATAATTTAGTTTGTATAAGTATTAAAGTGTTAAAAAATATAACAAAATAAAATACTTAATTGATCAAACAAGTATATTATAATCAAAAAACTAAAAGTCCAAAACATTAAAGGTTGTTATGCATGTCATTTGCATATACAAAAAAAATAAAAATTTAGTACTAGTTTTATAATCAATTTAGTACTATTTTTACTGCCAAGATTCAGTTTTTTTCCGCTGATCAAAGGACGTTAAATGATGTTTAACACATGATTGAATAGCCTCGAAGGACCATAGTTTTATTAGTTTATTCTATTTCAAGGAATTAAGAACAAAATTAATTGGTCTGCAGATGCGAATATTTATTTGACCGCATAAAAACTCTATCTCAAGCACCCTATGTGGTTTGCATGTGGAGGCACAATTATATCCTGGCGATCAATGAATCACATGTTCCTATGAGGAAATAAAATCCCTCCATTAAGCAAGCGAAAGTTCGTCTGGTTGAGGAAAAATACACACATATTCAGAAAAGGTGTGGTTTTTCAAAATATATCAACCACAATGTACGAAGATTGGGACACATCACAAGAAATTAAGTGATGTTTTTAATTAGAAGGAGTATAATACTTGCACTCTTTTCTTTCCCTTGACCAGGTTTTTTTTCCCACTGGGTTTTTCCTGGCAAGTTTTTTTAATGGGTCACAAACATTCATATCCAAAGAGTCTTTGTACTCTTTTTCATTCACTACAATTTTTCCACGGGATTTTGTCCTAGTAAGGTTTTAACGCGACACATTATCTATGGACATCCAATGGGGAGTGTTATAAATTCATTGATGAAAAGATAGTCCATACAGTTATACATGACAATCCAGCCCTATTCACTAGGTTTCATGAACCTTTTTGGATAAAGACTGTTCTATTTATTATGATACTTAATATGATTGGATACTTTTGGAGTATTCTCAACCTATAAATCGGGTTTTTCTCACTATTGTCTATATACATATAGACTAAATATACTTGAATAGAAGAAATCTTCTATCTTCTATTATTTCTCTTGTCTTCTTCTCTTTATGATTTTAGTCTTATGAGCTTGATTTTATAACAAATTAAATGTAGTAACTTTCTTTTTAGTTATTTCCTTTAATAAGCAAAAACTAAGTCACTTTGTTATTATAGGGTTGTACTGAATTGTATAAGTTATCAAAAAAATAAAACGGAACTTTTCTCTTTTCCCTTCATATTATACAATATCTTCTCCTTTAATTTCTCCCTAATATTCTTCACAAATTCAATTTCAAATTTCAAATTTCTCTAACACGTACTCATCATTTTCAAAACTATTTCAAATTTTCAGGTACCGCCAAAAACTCGTCTCATTTTATCAATTTTTTGTTAATTTGTTTCAAAATTTTCAAATTACTTTTTCACTGCAGTTCATAATTTATTCAGATTTTTGGTTCAAACAATTGATGTCCAATCTCCATCGAAGAGATTCACAATAGGTATACCATTGCATGTTGAAAATAATGTTGAACACCCATCATTTTTCTTGGATCCGACTCAAAATTTGGAGAGATTTTAGGTTCAATGTCCAAATTAAGTACCATGTAAGAGATCATATTCAAATTGAGGAATGACTCAACTAGATTTGTGAATGGAGGTGTGAAAGATCATTCGATGTGGTTGCTAGGTCAAGTAAGAAAAGAAAAGATAAAATTGAGGTTTATACAATACACAATGACAAAAACGAAGTTGTTGGTTCTGGATCATTCGAGCATCATAAGGTATATGTATAATCATTACACACACACACACTTCAATTTTGTATTATATTTATATTTTTGTGTTTATTCATGTTTTATGCTACCTGATTATACAATTGTGATTGTTAAATGTATAATCTATCTTAATATCTGTTTTTGTGTCTGTATTCTAATATCTGTTTTAGTATTTAATTTTTGTCTTATTTTTAATATCTTTTTTGGTAAAATTGTATGTACATTTTTTCAGTTAAGTTTTTAGGCCAAAGAGAACCAACATGCATTCTTCACATGTAGTGTTACACAAATATTGAAGTAATGAACGTGTTAGCTTCAAAACCTATTGATTCACAGTATATTTAAGTATGTGGAACTACATGTTTTGCTCAACTATCTAGCATTTTTAGGTGTCATGTTCAGGCACAACTTATTAGGTGCGTGTTTTTGAGAGAAATTGAAGGTAACTCAAAAGATGCAATTCTGATATATGTGATTGATACCACTCTACAATTCACCATTAGTGAATTTGCTACAATAACAGGGTTAAAATATTCACACAATGAGAAGAATTTTTTATTTAATACTGAAGAACCAAACAATATCATTCTTTAGTATTTTGAAGTCGAAAATGTTGTCACCAAGAGTAATTAGTTGTAAAGTTTAATAAAAAGGTATGGAGGGATAATGACGATGATGTTGTGAAGTTTACTATATTGTTCTACATACATTCATTCATCCTTTTTGAAGAATCAACCACTACTATAAGTGATATTAAAGACTTTGATTTAATTGAATCAGGCAGATACATTAACTATCCATGAGGTAAAGAAGCTTTTGACCTTCTCATTTTGCATTTGCACACTAAGATCAAACACTATGGGAAGTATTTCAGGTTGTATGGTTTTTCACTTGCTTTTCAAGTGTGATTATATGAATGTTGTAGGAAGTTTGATGAGGAAATTGTTGTTAAAGTGGCAATCATATCCCTAGGATACTCAACTGGAAGACCAAAAAGAATTTTCCCTCGTTTAAACTATTTTGCTAAAGGCATGTTTAGAGACGACAACAATCTGATACGCACTGGACAAATATATGTATATATTTTGGCATGTGTAATTGTAGTACATATATAACTATATAAATATGTAATTGTATAAATACATGTATCAATATCTACTATTAAAACTATATGTCTAAATGTGCTCCTTGTATTAGTTATATAAGTTTTTGACATTGTATAAATATACTTATAACTATGTGAATTTCATAAACTTAGGCTTAATTGTATCTATAAACTTATGAATTGTATGATTATACATATAAGTTTGTCTAACGTATATATAAATATGTTTTTACATTTGAATACAATAAAATTGTATACCTATCTAATTAATAAATACATGTATCGATTTGTGTATATAAAACTATATATATAAACATCTCTCGGTATATACAATTATATAAGCTTTTATACAATGTATAATAACCTATAAGTATGTGTATTGTATAAACATATGCTTAACTGTATATATAAACTTATGAACTGTATAATTATACATATAAGTTTGCCATATATGTTTTTATATTTGATTAAGGAAACATTTTGTATAATGTTCATTTAGAGTATGTCAATATAAACAAATCTATATTTTGCAGCTTGTTTTTTAGAATTTGACTCCAACTCCGATATAACTCAAGATTCTTGAATTACCTCCTGAGTATGCTCAATCATACCAATCTCCAACAGAAATATCAGCTGCAAATGATTTGGACGATGATTTTCAGGATCCTCCACATCCAATAAATAAAAAGGAAAAACAAAAAAGTTGATACTTATTCGTCTCCTCCTAAGAAGAAATCAAGTAAGACAGTCGCTACTTTTCAGAAGAAGACACCAACCGGTTCATTTCAAAGCAACCCTGTTTAGGAAAGTCTCCTCGATGTGTCAATGTTGCAAAAATACCTAAGTCACCACTTTCAAAAAGCATGCCAAAAACCTACTAATGTTCCATCATATACATGCATTAAGCAAAATGTTGAGATCAAAATCAAATGTTGCTTCTGAAATACCATCCATTAGTAATTCACATGATTTCAGTATATCACATGATTAGTTTGATCAATTCAAAATATTGATATTTATTTGTTTAGTTTTTTTAATTAAAATTCTATTTAATTTGTATATTTAGCGTTAAAATTACTTATATATGTCCAAATTTAGATGGAGAAACAGTTTACTTATTTTAACTTATTTTAAGGAACTTCACTGAAAACAACTTCAAAGTTGTGTTGGATCCTATCAAAACAAAGAATGCGGAAGATAAATTTAGTTAATATAGATCAGTAAATATATTTTATACATAATTATTATATATACATGATTAACATTTTCTTTCAGGGTGATGGTGTAGAAGTTACACATAAAGTGTCAGCAGTTGGTGTCGTTCAGTCTGAAGAACCTTCTCAACATTTACCTTCTCACTTGAACAGTCAATAAGTTTTTAATGATATAAATGATCAAGAGGTATTATACTTATCTATCTTTTACGTCATTCAAATTTTATGGCGTTTTGTATATAACGTATATTTTTTTAAAAATTATGCAGAAGGTTGTTCGAGTAACAGTCCCATCATCTAATCCAGAAGTTAGTATTCACCAGTCGCAGTTATACTCTCCAGCTGGCAATCAGAATTTAGCCCTTTAGGTCAACAATTCAGCACTCCCGAGCCACAAATAATTTATTACTTTTCTGTTATAGACAACATTATCAATTATATATACAAATAAACTTAACATATATATACAATTAAAAAATTTCCAAAGAAGTAACATACATATACATATATTTGTAAAGATATGATCATCATATACATACAATTCAGTAGTTATCCAAGAGATGTATAATTATCTCTTGTATAATTTAATAGAAACATTTCGGTTGTACAAATGGGGGTAAAATAATGTAGAATAATCTTATTAAATATTAACGTTACATTTGCGAAGGTTCCACAATTCTGCGTTTCATCATTTTGATGTTCAAAACACTTCTAATATTTCTGAGGTTCAAAACAATTCTGAGGTTTGAATTCGTCAACAATTTTTTTTATATTTTTATAATATATAAATATATGTTTATATTACAAATATATATATTTAGAAGGACAAGTATGAAGATGTTCCAATTAAAAGGTCAAAGAGGGATCCCAATTCATGAATGATTAAGCAGACTTCAACAATTCATCTTTTGTATGTTCTTGTCATATTTTTATATTCCCAAATTTAACTTTATAATTGTATATAATTCGATCATTTGTATGTTCTTGTCAACTATATTTGGGATAATGCACAAATATTCTCTCAACCTATGTCCAAAATCTTAGAGACACACTTATATTATACTAAGGTCCTATTACCCCCATTGAACCTTAGTTTATTAATAATTTTATACCCTTTTAGGATCGTGGTTACTATCTGGTGCGGTCCAATGTGATTCACTTTTCTCTCAAACTAGTATCAGTAGGCCAAAAAAGGGGTGGGTAGAAAATTTTTTATAAAAGAAGTTCAAGGGGGTAATAGGACCTTAATATAGTACAAGTGTGTCTCTAGGATTTCGGACATACGTTGAAGGGGTACTTGTATATTTTCCTAATATATATTGTTTATTGTTATATAACAATAGGATTTATCAAATGTTATATACGATTAAACTGAAAAGATAAAAAAAGAAGAATTTACAGATACAAACAAATTAGGATCATCCAATGCAAATGAATTAGTTGTTGAAGAAGGTTTCATGTGTCCAACACCTCTTTAGATGGTACATGATCAACCAAACATTAATTCAGAAATAATCATGGTGTTACATTCCTTGTAGTTGTTGGACGAGCCACCACCATACCAATTAATAGAAAAAGGCATCCAGGGCCCATTCATATACATTCAACCTTATGTGACATTCATGCGGTCAAAGTATGGATACGATAATTCTTTATTTTTTTATGGTGTGTAACAATGATTATACATATACCTATGATCGCCTCAAAAGATCCAGAACCAACAACTCGTTTTATAATGGTATGTATAAAGTTCAATTTTATCTTTCTTTCTTAATGACCCCAACAGCAACACAATCGCATGATCTTTCACACCCTCCATTCACAAATCTAGTTAGGTCATTCCTCAATTTGAATATGATCTCTTACATGGAACTTAATTTGGACATTGAACCTGAAATCTCCCCAAAATTTTGAGTCGGATCCAAGGAAAATGATGGGTGTTCAACATTATTTTCAACATGCAATGGTATACCTATTGTGAATCTCTTCGATGGAGATTGGACATCCATTGTTTGAACCAAAAATCTGAATAAAATATGAACTGCAGTGAAAAAGTAATTTCAAAATTTTGAAACAAATTAAACAAAAATGATAAATGAGAGGAGTTTTTGGAACTGAAATTTGAAATCAGTTTTGAAAATGAGAGTACGTGTTAGGAAATTTGAAATTAAATTGATTTGTGAGAATATTAGGGAGAAAAAGAAAACTAAAGCGAAAGGAGAAGAGATGTCTATATGAAGGGAAAAGAGAAAGAAAAGTTGTCCGTGTATTTTTGATAACTTATACAATCAGTTAAAGGCCCTATACTAAACAAAGTGACTAAAGTGTTGCTTATTAAAGGACTAACTTTAAAAAGGAACGTTACTACATTTAATTGTTATTAAAATCAAGCTCATAGACTCAAATTATAAGAGAAGAAGCGAAAAAAAAGAAATAGAAGAAGACTTTTCTTCTTATTCAAGTATATTTAAGTCTCATATGTTATATCATACAATAGTGAACGAACAAACCATATTTATAGGTGAGAAATCACTACAAAAGCTCACCATATTAAATATCATAATAAATAAATACATTTGCTCCAAAAGGTTCCACGAAACCTAAGAGATATGGATGATTGTTAATGTACAACATTATGAAAAACTATACACTCATTCAATGGATTTATAACACTCCCCTTGGATGTCCATAGAAAATGTGTCTAGTTTAAAAACCTTACTAGGAAAAACCTGTGGGAAAAAAATTCAGTGAAAAGAAAAAAGAGTACAAATCTTTTGATAGCACTATTTGTTGACCCATAAAAACCTTGCAGGAAAATTCCAGTGGGAAAAAAAGTCTCGGTCAAGGGTTTGTGTTTTTTAAAAAGAGTGGCAACGCGTCATTATTACTCCCCCCTGGATTAAAAAACATCACTTTTTCTTGTGAGGATGTTCTCCCAAAATCTTGACATTGGGGTTGGGTTGATTTATATTCTGAAAAAACACACATTTCTTGATATGGTGTGGTCATTTATCCAATCAGAGCACTTTCGATGCTTAATTGAAGGGCTTTTATTTCTGCATAGGAAACATTTGTTACCTTCATTGATCGCCCAGATATTATTGTGCCTCCACATGAAAAACACATAGTATGATTGAGATAGACCTTAATTTATGCGGATTCAGATAAAATTCTACATTGCTTATCCAATCTAAGGTCTTGGATCCTCTGGAATAAATATAAACCCATAAACTATGGTCCTTCGAGGATATTCAATCATTGTTCCACATTTCAATTCCTTTTATCGAGAAAAAAACTGTAATCTTGCCTATACAATTTTTGCAAAAAAATATCTGGTAATAATTGTTAGCAAAATGCACTAGTGCCTGATGCACCAATGTATGGAGTTTTATCACCAAGAAGTATTTACTTGGGCCAATCATCTCTGTCCCCACTCTACGACAGATTTGAATTCAAGATTCTTGTCACAATTTTATATAATTGAGCGCTACCTCATATCAAGATTACCGTATCGGTATTCTGATATAGATTTCAAAAGACTATAACTATCGAGTCTCTCATTTTTCATTTTTTCAGGGTACACTGAACCTTTTCCGGGAGTTTTATGAAGTGTTATGGGTCAATGTGCTCTTTTATAGCACTTGCTCATTCATGACCATATTGATCATGTGCTACTTCTTCTTCAAGAAATTCTATATTGAAATAGATTAGTCTATACGCTTACGGCATATTCATAGACCTGCTTCAAGGACTTCACATTGGAGCATTGCAGCTGATTTATATAATTAAGGTCAGTGCATGTTTCATTTTGACAACTGATTTGCAACATTTATGCAAATGAATATCCCTTGTTGAACTTAAGTTCACATATTATTAACGAGAATCTAGATAGTTATAAATTAACCTCACACAAAAATTTTTCAATTGGCAATCATCTAACCCCCCCCTATGTTAGAAAATCTAACATAATTCACCTTATTGGAAGTTCATCTTTTTGCCGTGCTGGGAGCAATTAAAATCCTAAACCGAACATTCAACATTTAGAGAAAATTATATGGTTCCTGATCTTGAACCAATTTAATGGAAAAACCTTGTTGTTTGATGGCATACATGTGTTACTACATGTTAACTAAAATTTTTTGTTTTTTCTCATACCAAATCTTATTTGGAGTTTTGTTCCATAACCATGATTTAGCTATAATTGGAGATACAAATTCTGGTAATCACCCAGCAGTACAATATATTTCATAGTTTGAAAAAACTGTGATCTTTTAATCTTTTTAAACTTTGAGAAAGAACCTTACAATAACCAATTTATAAGTTGCAATAAAGCACACGTGATCATCGAATAAATGCATTATAATATAGTTGCAAAGATCCACATGGAGGTGAATAGCCCATATTCACTTTTTATAGATCCCAAAAAAACTTCAGGACTTACAATTCAACCTTAGCTGTACACTGATCATATTATGAGAAGAACAAACAAAATGGAGAGTCTTGAAAAATCTTTATTTCTTCATCATTATCTACATGAATTCTCAATTAAATGTAATCACATTTTAAATTAGAATGATCAAACGGTTCATCCCAATCAGATCTTTATTTCAGTCCACTGATATTTATTGTGCATTGTGATTCCATCAAGCATGCCCACGTTTGTGTGCAACAAACAAGGAGAAAAAAAATGGATAATCTTTTACATACATATTTAACCCGTTTCAGTGTAGTAATTAACGACATTTAAATATTTTCATAAATTTATAGTTCAATATTTCTTTTAATACTACAAAACTTAAAAAGTTTTTGGGAGACTACTACAACCCCAAATATTATTCCTCTGATAATAGCCACAAAACTTGTTAGTAGAAATGCAATTAATTTTGTGTACTATACATATTCCGATGACACATCCATATGGTGATGAACATCCTCAAGGAGAAAGATATATCATATTGTCATGGTTAAAATCTTTTATCGAAAAATATGTCTTTAAAAAAAGTTCATTTTATTTTTAAAGATATTTTAGGTTTTTTTAGAGTCGCCATTAATTTTTAAGAAAAATCAAGAAAAACTGTGTTTCTAAACAACCCTCTAAACAGAAAAATTATTTTGACACATTTTTGGGGGTTCAGGATTCATTTAGGGTCTTAGGGAAGGTGATTAAGGCACCCTAGACACTCCGTTAACACACGGTTTTCCGGGCGACTAACTTCATTCACTATATTTTGACTTTTCGAATTTTTGTGATTAAACTTTATAGACATTTGACTTAGGCAAATTTTTCAAGGTTTGGAAATATCATCGTTTATTTGGCAACCTTTTGTGAAGCTAGTCCGAAACTAACTCCTTGAAGTTTATCTAAAACAAACTTTATGAAATTTTGAAATATATCGCTTTAAGCGTGATTTTAAAATTCCCAAAGTTGATAAATAAAAAAGGCGTCGATTGGGGTTTGGCAGTTTCTAATCCTAGACTAACAATTATCTCAAAACAACAAAAGCACGTAAACAAAGAAGTAAGGGGAGAGGAGAGAGAGGCGGGAGATGGAGACGAGAGGAGAGATTTGGTCAACTTCGGTTCTAGTTCGCTTGACCGAATATTGAACCACCTGATTTTGGGTATTTGACCGTTCGGTAATGTCCTATCAAACATACAAAATAGGTACAAGAAATAAACCCATAAGGGCTAGGCCCATATTACAAATGAAACAAAAATATAAAAAAAAAAACTAAAGAAGTCTTTGTATTTAGTCGTATTCTTTTAACTTCTTAATCTTCACGACACTTTGGATCTTCTACGTTTGCCTTGACTCGACAAAAGAGTTAAGCCTACGGCCTCGCTCCGGAATGCGAAGAGATTGGATAAAGGGGAGCCCGAAAGGGTTCAAGAGGAATTTTTATGCCAAAAACCAAACAAGAATGATATAAGTAATGCTAAAAAAAACCATGCGAAGGCTATTTGTTGAATGTAAGTACACAATAAATCCGAAGAAATAAATAAACAAATACAGATTTATAAAAAGGTAAGAAAAAACCTAGAGCCACAGACTTCTTCCTCAAAAAGGGTCAATAATACCAATAAACAAAATCGGTCTGACGAATGCAACAAACGAAGACAACAAAGAAAATGTAACGACTATTAGGATTAAGAGGTTTCAACTAACCCATTTCCAATTTTTCTAAGAACTAAGACATAACAATAGGATATTCCCAAAATGCTTCCTTGGTGAGAAAAGACACATGCACTAAATAAGCTAAGCATGACAATGATACATACATATACTGCACAATCATGTTAAATACGAAAAATTCAAACAAGATGATATAAAGGAAAATGAAGGAAAATGCACTTCCAGAGACACAGATTAGTCACCTTTATCAAAAGCAAGGGTAAACAAATAATATTTAAATGGGTTCGATAGTGCGAAAAGAGGATACCCGACTTTGAAAATCCTAAAAAAAAACGGCAAACCCTTATTCCTTTCTCTTCAACTTCAAACAAGGATAACATATTTATTAAAAATCTATTAGATTACCAAAAAACACCAGAAAATTGACGGAAGACAGACGACAAGATCTCTAGCATGAAACTTACATCAACAGCCAGGACCAATCCAATGTATTCACGAACAAAAAATTAATGATGAAACAGGGGAAGCCAACGACGGAGTCTCATTTGTTTGTAAGCATTGAAACAAATTAAGCGAGTAGAGGGTAAAAGAGGGGGAAAATTACCCTTCTACGAGCAGCACATCGGGAGACCAGATGACGAAACGAACGAAACTTCCACCTCAGACAAGACAGCGAATGGCGAAAAAGTGGGGGGATTCGAGAAACTTCGTCCTTTGAAGTCTCTTCCTCGAAATCTCACACGTAAATGTATGAGGCTCCTATCTTCTTTTACGTTCTCGAAAATGAAACAAAAAAAGGACAAACAGAACACTCTTTCGAGATTTCTTTATGATAAAACTCTCCAAAGTCCCAGAGAAATCGTCAAATAAAACACCCCCACTGGTCTCCAGCATCGAACAAAAAGAAAACCAAATGAAGATTGTTGCGTGTATTGGCTGTGTATTTGTATTTTTCATATTGAGTGTTTTCTCCGCTCCATTTTAGGTTTTTGTCGTTTTACTCTTTTGATTTGATGTTGTTCCACATTAATTATCAGGTTACGTTAAACTTTGAGAGACTAAAGAATATGGTAAAATTGAAGACTTGGGGTAGAGACAAAAGAGATTTTGAAAGTTTCTGCTTCCCAAAATTTTTCCAACCGGGGTAATAGCTTCAGCTTCCACAAACTCAATTGCAGACTTTATAAGTGTTTGGTGGTCTCTCTGTTAAATGTTTTCAACCAGAAATTGCAACCAAAATCGGACAACAAACCCAACAGCTAATTCGCAATGGTTTAGCCACGTTGAAGGATTTGAGTGTGTTCCAAGAAATTTCACCAAAATGATACTCCCAAAAAATTTAATTCTTTTTCCAATCACTCATATGTGGTTCTATACGTAAAAGTGATTCAACCTAGATTTTCCCAATCAAATTTCCCAACCCAAATTTCTAACCAAAAAATCTAACCCAAGTTCTGCTTCTCTGAAATTTTTTGATAAAAATCTCTAACCCCTTTTCTTGAAGACGGAAGGGGTTTATATAGGGGGATATTAGGATTTTCGGAAGAGGGAGGGCGGGAATGTGACTATTGATTTCAAAATTTGAAATCTCTTCCATTAATGGAGCCACCTTTTTTCTGAAAAATTTTGCCCTTTTTGCGGAAATGGAAAAAGGGGAGGGGATGGCTGGGATCGCTCCAATCGTCCTTGAGGGGAGACGTGGATTGATCTCGCGCCCCCAAGGACGAAAACGCGTCTGGCGAAGACGAAAATGCAGGTCTGCCAGCTGCGATGCGTACTGGCAGGGGAGAGAGGAGGAGAGAGGGAGAGAACGTGAGGGAGACGCGGGAGAGGGGGGGGGGGAAAAAGGGGGGGAGGAAGAGGAGGCGTGGGGGAGGGGAGGGGGACGCGTGTGGAACTGTTGTTTCACGCGTGGCTGGCTTCTGTTTTGGACGTTTCTTTTGCTGTTCTGAGTTTCTGTTTGGGGATATTTTTTTTTTCCTGCGTTTTTTTGTCAAAGGTTTCTTTGGCTTTCGTTGTTTGGGGCGTGAGGGGAGGAGGGAAGGCGGACAGAAGACAAGGAGGGGGGGTCGGGCGGGATCGGGTGTGGGTCGGGGGTTTGATTGAAGGGTTTGGGTGGTGGGTTGTGGGGGTTTAATGGAGGTGGGCTGTTGGAATAAGAAAGGATTGGGCCTGGGATAATTTCAAGTGGGTTATAATAGAAATGGGATGGGTGTTGGGCTAAGTGTGCTTGTCTGAAGTACTTAGGATGAGAAGAGGGGGTTTTGCGGGTTTGGGCGTGGATAGTTGAGGAAGGTAAAGGGTTGGGCTTTGAATGGTAAGGGGAGGCTAACAAGGAAGTGGGCCGCCTGAAAATTGATATGGGAAGCCCAAATAGTTAAATGAAAACAAAAATTAAAAATTGGCGAATCTTAAATAAAAAAATGAACTTGTATAATTAATCAACGAGCTCCACTTTTTTTAAATAAAAATATATTAAAATCGGAAAAGTAATCCCCCCCCAAACGTATAATGATAATTTAAATTAAACTAGTTTTAATAAGGGACATTTAAATGTATATTTTGATGGTTTTGAATCAACATAAATCTACAAACTATATACATAATTTTGTAATATATATATACTATATAAAGTATGCAAAGTAGCATAAAACGGCCATATATACACCATAATATATATTATAATACATCAGACAGACATATATATATATATATATATATATATATATATATATATACTATAATCTATATGAGATATTTTATCTTTTGGTTTTAATTTTTTTTCGCATAAAGTTATAGACATGAATAATTTAAAGTATTTTAAAAAATTTACGAAGGCTCGATAATTAATTTTATAACGAAGCGGGTCAAAATTGGGTGTTGTCTTGGTTTGGGTTCAACAACTGGTCCCTCATTTTAATTGGGGTGATGCAAGCAACTCGAGGAAAATGAAAATTGACCAAACCAATTTTGACCAACCCCCATCATTTAAAAAAAAGCTTCGACAAAGGGTTTGGGAATTATGGCCGAAACCTTGCAAAAGGGTTCCGAACATATCTCGGCTGTAGAGAATCAGGCCACTTGTAGTCGATAGCTTGATTTTATCGCACGATTTGAAAAAAACCAAAAGCCACCCGCGATACCGAATTATGAAGGTGTCGAAATGCTAGAGAATAGAATTCGAGAGCAATGTTGGAATACAGACCGAGTTTAACTGAATCCGCCACAATATCATTAAACCTTCAGGAAATCAAGCGGTGTGTAGGTCGATCGATCGGTGGAAGGAAAATCTGTTATGCTAGATAACCTTTTGGTTGTTTGGACAAGTGACAAATTAACGAGCATGGCAAGGAGGTTGAACCCTCTGAGCCAGAATTTGGTTGGAAACCTTACAAGACGTTTCATTCCAAAGCTCTTGGCGTGTCGTCACTCAGATTGGAAACTTGGCTTCACTAAATCGAAACTTTCGGAATGCCGAGACTGAAACTGAAAGAAAACTAGGGAAAACCCGCGGGATGCTTCGAGAGGGGTGGTTCGATTGTGGTGGCAGTCGTCATCTGCTGCGTACTAAGAGTTGACATTCCTCTTTGGACCTGTGTCCACCCAGTTCGCTGCTACAGAAAAAGTTTACGTTGGTTGCTGCTTCCTTTTGATGTCGTCGCACCTTGTGGTTTTTGGAGAACCATCATCTTGGATGATCTCGACCAAAGACTGAGAGAAAACTCGTCAGCTTTCAAAATGCAATTAGGATGGGAGACAGGGTCTTTTTCCATGTCGACACTTCATTGTTCTCCTCAAATCGAGTCGACTCGATCGGTCAACGTCCGGCAAATAAGCTTATGCCCTGGTTTTGAATAAAGTCTCGTCGATGTACTCTATATTGATTTGTCGAAAATAATAGGAAATGCTGATGCAATATGCATGTATCGTTTGTCGTCATCTTTGTGCTCTTGTGATGTTTATTTTTATCAGAAATTAAAAATGCAGTGAGGCCGATGGATAGAATATTGCTCTTCTTTATTCCGTGTATGTCCTCTTGCGGGGCATGATATCTTCCCGCAATACATTTAAATTCTGCGCGGTTATGAATTTCTCGCGATGCATAACTTTCAGCGAGGAATGAAATCTTCTAGCATGTACCCTGTGCAAATTTCAATGGAGGCATGGATCCTTCTCGCGAGTAGAAAATTCAGCACGCAGGCATCAAATATCTCATCGCGAGGGTATTTGGGAAATTTTTTAGTGTATGACTCAGCGATGCATGTTGCCGCGAGGCATGATTTCTCGATATGCATGATTTTGCAGCAGTATATGACTTCCGCGATGCATTGAATATTTATATCATATGCTGTTGATAATACAACAGCAAAAGCTCAAAATAATATGCCGACTTGACTCGATAGTAAGAAAATAAGATAAAGTAACTATCTCTTCTGGGGTAATGCATTGCTTGATTGACAATAATTACCTTGCTTGATAAGTATGCAAATAACGTCTTTTACGAAAATCGTGAAATCTTCGTTGAGATTCCTGTTTGATTTCACCTTGTTGAATCTGTCTAGACACTTGTAAATCCATTATTGTGGGAATGTCTTGAAAAAACAACGCGCATTCCAAGCATCTTGACACGAAACGAGATGAACAGGCACATCCTGCTTTCAGTTGAAAATCACTTTTTGGAGATAGTTGCTACCTCTTGGGGTGCTCCCGTAACGAGATAGCTAGCTCAATAATTGATCCAGCTGTAACAAGGTGGATGACTCGATAATAGTCCAACTGTTGTAACGAGGTGGAGCTCGATAATATTCCAATGTAACGAGGTGGATGCTCGATAATATTTCCAACTGTAACGAGGTGGCTGCTCGATCAATGGCCAACTGTAACGAGGGCGGATGCCTACGATAAATTCCAACTGTATTGAGGCGGATGCTCGATAATATTCCAACTGTAACGAGGTGGATGGCTGATAATATTCCACCTGTAACAGAGGTGGCATGCTCGATAATATTCCAACGTAACGAGGTGGTGGATGTCGCTAATACTTCCAACTGTAACGGAGGTGGATGCTTCAATACTATTTCCAACTGAAGAGGTGGATGCTGATAATATTCCAACTGTAACGAGGTGATGGCTCCGATAATATTCAACTGCTGTAACGAGGTGGATGCTCGATAATTATTCAACTGTAACGAGGGGGATGCTCGATATATTCCAACTGTAACGAGGTGGATGCTCGATAATATTCCAACTGTAACGCGGTGGATGCTCGAAATATTCCAACTGTAACGAGGGTTGGAGACTCGAATAATATTCAACTGTGTACGAGGTGTAGCTCGATAAATTCCAATGTAACGAGGTGGATGACTCGATAATCTTCCCACTGTAACGAGGTGGATGCTCGATAATTTCCGACTGTAACGAGGTGGATCTCGATAAATTCCAACTGGAACGAGGGTGGATGGCTTGATACTTTCCATCTGTAACGAGGGTGGATTGGCTCGATACATATTCCAACTGTAAAGAGGGTGGTGCTCGATAATTTCCCAACTGTAAACAAGGGGATGGCTCGATAATAGTTCACCTGTAACGAGGTGGAATGCTCGAACTATTCCAACTGTAACGAAGGTGGTGGTCGATAATATTCCAACTGTAACAGAGGTGGATGCTCGATAATATTACAACGTAACGAGGTGATGACTCTATAATTATTCCAACTGTAACGAGGTAGATGCCGATAATACTTCCATCTGATTTCAAAAATCGAAACCTGAAATGGAAAAGCCTATATACGGAATCAATATGGGGTGGATCCAGCCAACAAACTATATTGCTAAAGTCTTTGATGGCAATCACAACACATAATCCACTTATGGGGTGGTTACCCAACAAATTAGAATTATGACTGGTCATATCAAGGAACAAAGTACGCCGAAATGCACGCAAAACAACAACTAAAAAACCAAAATTGGGACGGTTATGAACGTAGCGACTTATGATAGTTCCTTAAAAAAAAGAATTATCGAGGTGAATGACTTATTCATTCCACACGAAAAAATAAGGACACTTCGTATTCCTGACAAACTCAGTAAGAATTTGATTTGTTGTCAACGTCATTTAATCATTCTATCGAAAAACTTGAAACAACTCGTTAATTTTGACTGTCAGGAGATTAATATGGTCACCATCATATTTCTGAGTGAGGACCCGGACAAAAATTCCTTGCAACACTTTAAATTAGTGTCACTCTTGATCACTTCAAAAAGAGGTCGCTTTCATATACGACTCTGACAATATATCACCTGCCAAAGCTCGACACCAAACATTAGTATCGATGATGAAAGTAAAGAATAAAGAAATTGACGTAACTTAGATTGAGTCGTTTGGTTATCCAGATTAGGCTATCCGATGAGTCAAAAGGTAAACTTTGATCCATGACTCATAACTAGCAATCCTCCTACACCTAGTTTATTGCGGCAACTTTGAAAGGAAGCTATAGTGTTCGGCTAAAAATTCCTATGCAAGATAAAACGAAATTGTGTATAACCTTGATAAATAAAAGCAATAGAGAAAAATGAGATTGGAAGATTTTAGAGTTTCGCTGTGAGTCCACGATGGGTCGAGGCGCCCTTTGTGTTCAGGACAGCTTTATATAGCCATTTCTGATAAATGTTCCTGCACCAAAGAAAAAACTCTTAGGTTTGAAGGACGATCTGTGTGTTGGTTTATCTCATGCTCCTTCTGAAAGATGGCTTACCACGCTCACCCGTCCTTATATGACATATTTGATGGAATTTTTGATTGAGAACCCTTCTCAAAAGTTCGGTCCCGGTCTCACACTATATAAGAATTTCATAACTTGTCGGTTAACTCTGAGGTTGCTTCATTCTGAAGTTTGAGGGCCCTTACTTCCTCAAAATTTTGTCCCAGTTACCTCAATAAGTGACGCATGTATCATTTGCGGAATTTTTGAGCTCATCATCAAAAAATTTCCCTGTCCCAGTGCAAACTAGATTGTCGTTAATTTTGAGATGCACCTACGCTAATATCCGTAGAATTCGGTCTTCTTTTGGATAGTAAAGAAGTCCAAAACTTCAAATGAATTTTGAGATCCTCTCAAAAATTCTGTCCCAGGTTCCATTATGAAGAGAAATGGCAATCTTACTGGGTATATGACGAGCCGTTGGGCGCCTTACGTATCCCATGGGAGCAGGGAATCAGGTCAAACGTAGTTACCCCCCTCTCAGGATTAAACCAAAAATAGGAAGTTTTGATAATGAAACGACCCGAGGCCGACATGGCCGCCTAGTATATCATTCTTGAGAATTCAGGTTCGAACGTAGTTCCAACTAGAAATGTGCGATACATTTTTCCAAAATAAAGGGTAACAAATTCATATTGCAAAATTTGGCCAGTTGGGGCTTCTTCTTTCGAACGAATATCTTCAAATGACTCAGTTGGCATTGACTGGTACTCACTCTGAGCGTCAATATGTCACCCATTCAGGTGGTTCCTCAATAATTGATCAAGTTGTTGTTGATCATGTTTTGTACTTTGCTCAGAGTTGACAATTCTCGTGTCGTGTCTCCAACGGATCTGAATGTAAGACATCTGTGGTTCAGTCTGTAAATTTTCCCAAAGGAGGGGTGGTCTTCCTTCTATGGGATAGAGCATACCCATTGCCTTCAACCTTTCATAAAGTTGAGCTTGAGACTCCCTTAATGGTGTAAATACTTTAGGAGCCTTCCTAAATTTTGGCATTTTTTCCTGATTGACATAGTTTTTGATATTTTCCTTTAGAAGCTGCCTTCATACGGGTACCGTGATCATACTACTCCTCACTTTTCCCATTTGATTATCCATATCATGATTCTCGCGATTTTCCCATTAGATTTCGCATGGCGGTAAAAGCTGGTGAGCTTTTCAGTCGTGAAAAAACCATCTTCCACAAAGCGTCGCCCACCTGGGAACAATCGCGAACAAACTTTTGTCCCATCATACACAACATTCTTTCATAGTACTCAGGCCTTGAGTACGAATGAAACATTTCAGTGATCTCACGTTCGACATTAGAGGTTTGAACTCTTGCGGGCCTCTTTTCTCCCGCGAAAAAGGTACCTCTCGATAATTTTCTTTTTTCTGTAGATTTCCTGCCGATCTTCTTCTTGTCCCAACGTAGTAGCGGATCTGGGGCAATCTTCTTACTTTATGTCCGAATCTTTCCGTGCAATCCTTTGCGAGTGCATTCCACTTTTTTCCTTATCTTCTCACTCCCTGTTGATGTAGCCCACTCCAGAGCTTCTCCACGTAGACTTCGACCGAAGAGACGCATCAACAATGCTTTCGCGTTTTTTGCCAACCTCCCACGAGTGGATCAAATAAAACTTTTTCAGATGTGCTAGAGGATTTTCCTTGTTCCATTAAAGTGACAAACTTTGGCACTTTGAAAACTCCCCTTCGGGGATGTCGAGATTCGATGGAGCTAAATCCTTTATAGCCAATCCATCGACTTCAGAAATTCAGTGCAACTCTCACTGCTTTCCTGATCTCTTTCTTTCATATTCGGCTTGACTACCTCTTCTTTTTGACCTCCACTCTCTTTCCCCTCCCCCCCCCCCCCTTGCACTCCCCACTGCCCCCCCCCCCCCCCGTCTTTTTCCCCGGTTCCCTATAGTGAGCAAGCTCTGGACAGTTGGCATAAGGTGCATTCGAAAATTGGGATTTGGAAGTTTCTTTCTGAGGTATGGGTGGAACATGGAGGGATTCCTGGGTATTTTGAGTGGCTTGATAGTTCGAGGGAAATGGTTGATGATCAGTAATTTTGGGGTTTGAAGATGGGTGAGGCTGAGCATTGTTCGTACGTTTGGTTTTGGGAGATTTTGAAGTTTTAGCATTGTTTTATTTTTTGGTTTTGAAGGGAGATGGAGATTTGAAGGTAGTATTTTGAGGATGTTGCGGTGCTTGACAAATGTGGTGGCGTGGACGCGGGATTGGGCTAGTTGATTCAATGGTTTGATGATTTTGAGAAGCGGGGTTAGAGAGAAGGCTCTGAACCTGTCCGTGCTTGAGGGGAGGAAATGGAGGTGAAGGTCTTTCCTCCTTTGAAAGGTTGAAGGATGAAGTGGATTAGGCAAATCTTGCTTCTTTGCTTTCGACCCTCATTCGGCAACTTGTCGCAATCAAACCTGGGATATCAATTCATCTTTGTCATCAGCGCGGTGGAGCCATAATGGCATCATTCACGTCAACTCATCATTGTTATCCCCCATTTTGTCTTTTCTTTTGGTGGAATTTGATCAGGGAGGGATCTTTATGGCCCTAGACTTGTGCAATACAGATGAGCAAGACCAACTTACCAACACATATCATTTTAAAATACCTGACAAATACAAAACTCAAAAGACAATGTGTTATTGCCGGATGTGGTAAATACATACAAGATTTCACATATAAGTGTAAACACACTAAGAGTTTTTGCTTATTTCGGAGATAAACTGCTCGCAAATATAGAGAAATCAATATAGAGAAATGGTTAAATATACAGGAATTTTGTCTACTTGACCTTTGGGATTGGTGAATAAACCATCGACTTGATCACGAACAAAGTTACAGTATCTTTCATTCGTACTTTTGATTTTTGATTAGATGTAACTCTAGATCCTTGTATAGTTCGAAAAAGATAAAATTTCTCAAAATTCTTTTGATTTGAAAATGCAGGAATCTTTTTTCTGGTATGAGATTATACTAAATCAAAGAAAAATGGAGTTCGTTTTTTTTTTTTTCGAAAACTAAAGACTCGAATAGTATTTGGACGCACTTTTGAAGTGCTTGATATTTGTGCTTACGGGTTCTAAAGTATTTGAAGAAGAGGAGCTAGAATATCTCCCATATCAAACAACATATTCACATAAGCAGTTTTGTAAACAAATATTAACGCGTTCTAAACAGATATGTGAACCCTTTTCTGCCAAGGGTGGCCCTAGCGATGGAAAGGATGTATACGTCATGAAAATATTTCTCGAACACCTGTACCTTCCCACATTTAAACATATACAGCATGAAAACGTCCATTTAAGGCCGTGGTGCCTTTTTGGGACTAGGCGTCCCCCTTCTAACTGGGCCCAACACGCCATGGGTATTGGGCATCTTAGACATATGCCGCTCTTTTTTGGGAGTTTTGGTTGTAAGCTCTATCCTAGGTTTACTATAATTGGTTTTCAAATAGAAGACGGTTACCCGAGTCGGACAACCATCGGTGTGGACTATCCGAACAACGCCAGATTCCCCGTTCCGACTATTTGTTCGATACTCCACTACTACCCCAAATATTTCTTGTGTAGATTGGATAGAAGTCCGGTACTACTCCGCGTAACGTCCGTCTCCTAAATGCATACTCCTTTTGCCGTTTGGCGAGTTATCCATGAAATGCAATTCTTTTCTAAAAACTAAAGTATTTAACCAAGTAACATTTAATAAACCACGCCATTAGTCAAACAATTTGCCTTAAGGTTAGAACCTCCAAATACTCCCTCATCGTAGTCGCCATTTCTGTTTTAATTAAAAATCGAAAAATATGTTCTATTTTCAATTTCCATTTTCAAAAAAAAGGTTTGTTTTATTTTTAAAATATTTTTAGGTTTTTAGGATTCCCGCCACTTAATTTTAAAGAAAAAAATCAAGAAAACCCTTTGTTTCTAAACAAACCTAAACAGAAAAATTATTTTGAAAACATTTTTAGGGGGTTCCGGATTTCATATTAGTGTCTTAGGGAAGGTTTTAAGGCACCTAAGACACTCCCGTTAAACAGGTTTCTTTCCGGCGACTAACTTATTCACTTATTTTGACTTTTGGCGAATCTTTGGTATTAAAACTTATTAGACATTTACGTAGGCAATTTTCAAGGTTGGAAATATTCATCGTTTTATTTTTGCAACTTTTGTGAAGCTATTCCGAAACTTAAACTTCCTTGAAGTTTTATCTAAACAAACTTTATTAATTGTGAAATATTTAATCGCTTCTAAGCCTTGATGTTAAAATTTCAAGTTTTGATTTTAAATAAAAATGCTGTCGATGGGGTTTGGAGTTTCTAATTCCTAGTACTAACAATATTCAAACAAAGCACGTAAACAAAGAGTAAGGGGGATAGAAGAGAGAGAGAGAGAGAGAGGGGAGATTTGGGTCCAACTTCGGTTTCTGTTCGCCTTGACCGAATATTGAACCCACCTGCTTTTGGGTATTTGACCCACCCGTTTCTGTACATGTCCTAATCTAAACAGACAAAAATAGGTACAAAAAATAAAACCATAAGTGCTTCGGCCCCTTACAAATGAAACATACAAACTCTAGAAAAAAAACTAAAGAGTCTTCTTAGTTTCCGTCGTGCTTTTTAACTTCTTCAAATCTTCACGATACTTTGGATCTTCCTACTTTGCCTTGAATCGACAAAAGAGTTTAAGCCTTTACGGCTCCTCCGGATGCGAAGAGAAAAGGATCCCCCAACGGGTTCAAGAGGAATTTCTCATGCAAACAAACAAGAAATGATATAAGTAATGCTAAAAAACATGCGATAGAGTATTTGTGAAGTACACAATAAAATCCCGAAGAAAATAAATAAACAAATCATTGATTTAAAATACAAAGGGTAAGAAAAAGCTCAGATCCTAAACTCTTCCTCAAAGGATAGGGTCAATAATACCCAATAAACCAATCGTTCTGAACACTGCAAACAACTATAAGACCAACAATACACTGTTAACGACTAACTTAGATAAAAGAGGTTTCAACTAACCCATTTCCAATTTTTTTTTTTTCTAAGAACTAAAGCCAATAAACAATATGAATATTGCCAAAAGCTTTCACTTGGTTAAACAGACCATCGGCAAACTAAACTAAGATAAGCATGGTACCTTGGCTCATACATATACTGGCAACAATCATGTTAAATACAGAACTACGCTGAAAATTCCAACAAGATCCTATAAGGGAAATGACGGAAATGTCACGTCCAGAGACACAGATGAGTCACCTTTATCAAAAGCAAGGGTAAACAATAATATTAAATGGGGTTCGATATGTGCTAACGAGTGTATAACCGACTTTTAAATCCCTACAAAATGACAATCCCTTTTCCCCCCTTTCTTTTCAACTTCAAACCGAATTAACATATTTAAACTCTATCGATTACAACACCAGAAATTTTCCGCGAAGAACATACGACAAGTATCTCTAAAGTGACAAACTGACAATCAACACCAGACCAATCATGTATTTCACGAAAATAATGAATGAAACAGGGGAAGCCCACGAGGAATATCTTTTTTTTCAGCATTGAAACAAATAAGCGAGTAAAGAGGGATAAAATTACCTTCTTACGAGCAGCGAAACCGGGAGACAGACGAACGAAACGAATGAACTTCCAACCTCAGACGAGACAGCGAATGGCGAAAGTGGGATCGAGAACTTCGATCCTTTTGAAGTCTCTTCCTCGAAATCTCACACGTAAATGTATGAGGCTCCTATCTTCTTTTACGTTCTCGAAAATGAAACAAAAAAAGGACAAACAGAACACTCTTTCGAGATTTCTTTCTGATAAAACTCTCCAAAGTCCCAGAGAAATCGTCCAAACCTCGAAATCTAACCCCCCCACTGTCTCCAGCAGCGAACAAAAAGAACCAAACAATTCTTTATTTATTTATTTTTCAAGATTTTTCTCCGCCCAAGTTTTCCCTCTCTGAGATTTTTCCACCTAAAATCGCTACGTTTAACAGAGATAAACAAGGAAAAGAAGACTTTTCAAAAGAGAAATCTGCTCCCAAAATTTTCCAACCAAAATTTCAGCTTTCCAAAACTCTAACCCAAGTTTTTTTTCTCTCTGAAAGTTTTTCAACCAAGAAATTGCCAACCAAAATCGACAAAAAAGCCAACAGCAATCGACAACAGCCAACGGAAAGAATTTTCCAAAAATTTCCACCAAAAAACCCCAAAAAAACTTCAACCCAATTTTCTAACTAAAATTCCAACCTAAAATTTTTCCCAATCAATTTCAACCCAATTTCTACAAAAAATCTAACCCAAGTTCTGCTATAATCTGAAATTTTTTTGATAAAATCTCCAACCCCTTTTCTCTTGAAGACGGAAGGGTTTTAATAGGGGGAATTCAGGGTTTTCGGAAGGGGAGGCCGGGAATGTTACTATTGATTTTCAAAATTTGAATCCTCTTCCATAATGGAGCAAAACCTTTTCTTTCTGAAAAATTTTCGCCCTTTTTAAAAGGAAGGGAAAAAGGGTATATGATGGTTTGGATCGCTGTGTCGATCGTCCTTGAGGGGAGACGTGGATTGATCTCGCGCCCGGGGCTCGGGAGTGGGACGAAAAAGCGGGGTGTCGTCCTGGGGGGGGGGGGCCCCCCCGCCTAAGGGTCACTAAAGTCAGTCTGTCCAGCTGCGATGCGTCTGGAAGTGAGAGAGGAGGAGAGAGGGAGAGAACGTGAGGGAGACGCGGGAGAGAGCGTGGGGGAGACGCGTGGGGAGACTGTTGTCGCGTGGCTGGCTTCTGTTTTGGACGTTTCTTTTGCTGTTCTAGGTTTCTGTTTTGGGGCTGTTTTTTTTTTCTTTTGCATTTTTTCAAGGTTCTTTGGCTTTTTCGTTGTTTGGGGCGTGAGAGGGGAAGGGGAAGAAGACAAGGATGGGGGGTCGGGTCGGATCGGGTGCTGGGTCGGGGGTTGAATGGGTTTGGGTTGGGGGGTTTAATGGAGGTGGGCTGTTGGAATAAGAAGATTGGGCCTGGGATTAATTTCAAGTTGGGTTATTAATAGAAATGGGATGGGTGTTGGGCCTAAGTGTTGGGCTGTCTGAAGTCTTTAGATCGCGAGGGGGTTTTTGGGGCTTGGTAGTTGAGGAGTCAAAAGGGGTGGGCTTTGATGGAAGGGGATACAATGGAAGTGGCCGCCTGAAAATTGAATGGAAGCCAAATCTGGTACTTCCATGGGCCAATTTTTAGTAAATGAAAAAACAAAAATAAAAATTGGCTATCCTTAAATAAAAAATGAACTTGTTATTAAATCTAATCACCGAGCTCCCCTTTTTTTAAATAAAATAATTTATTAAAATCGTAAAGTAATTTCAATTCATACGTATAATTATAATTTAACAAATTAAACTAGTTCATATAGGACATTTAAATGTATATTTTGATGCTTTTTTGAATAATCATAAGATATACAAACTATATACATAATTTTGTAAATATATATATACTATCTAAAGTTATGCAAAGTAGCATAAAATCCAGCGTATTAATATACTATATACTATATATATATATATAAGATCATATATATATTCTCTATATATCTAACTATATCCATATCTCTATATATATATATATCTAGATATATATTATAACATTATAGATATCGCATCTTATATATATATATATTATATATATCTTTAATCTTTTTTTTTTAATTTTTCGCCAAAATTTATAGACTATTACTTTAAATTATTGAAAATATTAACGAAGCTCGATAATTAAATTTATTACCGGACGCGTCAAAATTGGGTGTCCAACAAAAATTTCATGACCGAGCACGACAGTTTTCTTACTTTTCTTTGTTGTACGCATCGGTACACACCCAATGACAAATTTGTATTGTCACGGCAGTGTATTTGAATCATTGCCACAACCTTTATATAGGCACGAATTCTTTTTTTCTTGTTTTTTTTTGCCCTTTCGGTGTTCATAACAAAACATCCATAATATTTCAGACGTATAAATGTACATGACTATTCACCGTTCATGTCAAATAAAATTTATTTATTTCTCTCAAACCTCTCGTAGAGATGAGATGTGACATATATCTTTTTTTTTCTCAAACCTTCAATAGAGGTGAGTTGTGGCATATATCCAACCCATAATGATTTTATCACATCTTGACTCATTCTCTTATAGAATGGTCGAGCATTCACGATACTCATCATAAATCACATTCTCTTCAAGGAATGGACTAAATATTTATATGTACTTCATAAATTTGCATTATAGGCACATTGTCATGACATTAAAACTTATTATATTTCCATGACATACCTCAACATCACTTTGAAAAATAAAGTGCATCATCACTTTATATTCTTTTATTTTGATGGAGGATTTATAAAACTTATCAAATATTGGGTCGAGCTCACAGCCAAAAAAAAATTTTTGGGGGAAAAATTTTTTTTTTTTTTCCATTTAACAAAAAATTTTTATAATAAAAATTGTGATTCATTGTCACGACCCAAATGGGTCCGGACTGGCACCCCCAACTTACCCTCCTATGTGAGCGAACCAACCAATCTTAAACCCTGACCTTTAAATATAATATCATAGAAAGTATGCGACGACTTAACTCATTAATAAAAACCAATTCAATAACTTTAAATTCAAACACTCTTATTTCCCAAAATCTGGATGGAAGTCATCACCACAAAAAACATCTATTGATCAATTACTAAATAGAGCATTCTAAGCAAAGTAAAATAAACAAAAGCTAGTCCATGCGGAACTTCAATGGCATCCAGACAGAGGAAGAAGAGATCCAGTCCAAGATAGAAGCGTTAGCTACCTGAAAATCCGGGTAATGAAGATGGCTAGAGTTGCGGTTGAGTTGAAGACGAGTATGTTTGCTACAAGCCACATATAACAACGAAAGAAACATACAAGTAGGGGTCAGTACAAAACACGAGTACGAGTAGGTATCATTCGGCAACTCAAAATAGAAAACAGTATATATCAAGATAAGATCATAAATCAACTATAATTACTAATTGTAGCAACAACACGTTCTATAATCATTTATACGTACCCGCCAGTTCAAAAATGAGACTCAAGCCTCAATACCTATCATTTGGGATTAGGTTCATTAGATTGAGTAATATTAACATCTTTCAAGATCTTTTTTTATCTTTATTTCTCTTGTGTCGTACGTGCACTCCGCTCCCTTAATTATACGGTGGTTCGGACACCGATTCCATATTCTACGTGTCGGTTAATGACACCCGATCCCTAATTCTACGTGGTCGGTTCGTGACACCTGATCCCTAATTTAGTGTCGGGTCGTGGGACACCCGATCCCTAATTATTATGTGGCAGTCGGGGAACCGATCCCCTAAATTCTACGGCGGTTCGTGACACACGGCCCCTCATATAGTCGTCGGTTCGTGACACCGCATCCACTAATTCATCTTATTAATTTCATCAATCCTTCTTTTATATTCAAGGACATCATCAACCCCACTTACTTTAGTTCATCAAGCTTCTTTTTACCAAGGCCCTCATCCTTTAAACAAGGGGTTTTCAAGATTTGGGATTCACATAGCTTAATCATTGCTTATTTTATCACAATTACTACACAATTATACAAGCAGACATTAAGCATATAGAAGGGTTAAATACATCATCTTGTATTAGAGTTTCCTACGATAGCATAAAAACCATTTAAACTACCTCCACGAGAATTTGCCTATCAACAAGCTATCTCTCAAAATCCTTGTATCATCTGTGTTTCTCTCTCTCTTCTACTCGTTCTCTCTCGTTATTTGTTCCTTTTCTTTTCTTATACCCTCTTTCTTGTTACCCTAATAGCATATAATTAAGTAAAAAGATGGCCATAATAAACCACTAATTAAATTAAGGTTACCCTTAACCCCCAAGAATTAGACTTATAACATTAACCCACACTTTATAAGTAAAGCAGGGAAATAGTCCAAAACGCCCCTTAAATTAATTAACAGAAATCAACCCAGCCTGGGATTACGAAGCCTGTGACGGGCCGTAGTGCCTGCAACCGGATCCGTCCTGGTCTGTCCGCACAGAGTTCAGAAATATTATCGTGAATGGCTGTGACGGTCCGTCGTGGCCACGACGTTCGCTGCCATCTCCGCGTGGACGTTACGGAGGAGTATCAAGCGTAATACTCAGTACCAAATTTTCATATTCTAAGTTTTGGAACGAGGACCCTACGATGATCGTCGTGCCCATGACGGTTGTCGTGGGTCGTCGACTCGCCAGTTTTTCCAGAAATAAATCTGCTGCTAAAAAACACTAAACCGTTCGTTACAATAGATACCAATTACCATCGTCGTCCCGACACGATCACGAGAAGGAAAACAAGATTAAGAGTGAAAAGACAGTACCGAATCTGTTAAAAGGTGTGGGTATCTTTCTTGCATATCAGCTCCTTCTACCAAGTGGATCTTCAATGGTCTGATTCTTCCATGGGCACCTTAATGGATGCAATCTTCCCCTTGACATTCAACTGCGGATCTTTTATCTCAAAATGGCATCGGTCCTCTCATAAGTCAAATTTCGTTCAAGCGAACTGAATCCCAAAGAATGATTGTGTTTCATCCCATGGTATCTTTCAACATGGAGCACATTGAAATATGGAAGGACTCCTGACAGCCCTGGAGGCCAAGGCTTAATTCATAGGACCTCCCTACTAGTTAGAACTTAAAAGGGTCAAATATAAATGGACTTACTTACCCACTTTGTTCAAACCGCATCTACCCCTTTCATGGCGAATCCGCAAACTTGATCACCCTCCATGAATCCAGCCCTAACCTTGCGAGCCGATACTCCTTTTTGCTACTTGAGCGCTAAAAGCTTTTCTTGATAGATTTCACTTCTCTAACGACCCCTCAAAGGTCGAGTACCAAAAGGTCATAACGCGAAGCACAAACACCCAATGGAGACCTACTCTCCTCCCATACAACGCTCCAAAGGAGCCATATCATACTTGAGTGAAGCTATTATGGTACGGAAAAACTCCGCTAAGGGTAAGTAAGGTACCCAATGACCACCGAATTCTATAACAATGCCGAAAAGATATTTCCAATCTTGAATCGTTCGCTCAGACTATCCATCGGTCTGAGGGTGAAATGAAAGTCTAAGGTCCAAACCTAGACTACTTACGAGCAATGTCTCCAAAACTTATAAGAAAACTGTGTACATATATCTGATATGAGGACAATGGAATCACTGCAACCGAAACATTTATGAGATGTGATTTTGGCGAAACTTCTTGCATTGTAAGTCACTTACGGAAGGATGAAATAGCAGACTTAGTTAAATCCTGTACAAACAATTACCCAAATAGAATCAACTTGCCAATGTCTTTTGGATGACCAACACGGAGTCCATTGCATTCTCTCCCACTTCCATTCCGGAAGGGCATATCTGAAGTGTTCCTCCGAAGCCTCTGTGTTCATTTATTTACTTGCTGACAATTTGGCACATTTGCAACAAAGTCAACATGTCGCGCTTCATTACTCCACCAACGGGTTTCCTTAGGTTCACGGTACATTTGGTTGCACTAGGATGTATAGAATATTCGAAATGAGCCTCTTGTAAGAATAGTGTGGATCAAATCATCAACAGGGGTCTACAACATACCCTTCCATTAATTTCAAAACACCTCCTCATCCATTATTGTTTTACTCTCTCGCACACCTTATCTCGGATTCGGTTCAGTTTTCTCGTCATCAAACTGTTTCCCTTGATTTGTCAAGGAAAGAAGATTCGCCTCACATGAGCCAACAATCCTCTCTTCTCATTTACTTCTACCTCATAACGTCATTAGCAGAGTTGAACCTATTAGCCAATGGGAGTCTAGAAACTGGTAAGGGGCTAAACTACCCATGCTCTGCTTTCTACTTAAGGTTTCTGGAGGTTGCCACACATTACATTTCCCGGTGCTACAGTAGTAAATCTAATCCTTAAGTAGTCCATCCATCTCTCTGTCTCAAATTCAATTCTTTGCGTAAGACATATTCGTAGGGCTTACGATGATCCGTATTTAGGATTCACCCTTAAACCCCATATAGATAGTGTCTCCCATTGCTTTAATTGCAAACAACCGCAAGCCAACTCTAAAATCGTGGGTCGGGTAATTACATTCATGCACCTTTATTGCTCGAAGCATAAGCAATTACTTCGTTATTGAATTAATACTGCACACAAAACATAATAGGAGGCATCACAATAAAAATGAAGTTCTTACCCTCTACTGCAAAGGTAAGATAGAGTTGCGGTGGTCAACAAGGTCTGGGTTTCTGAAGCTTTCCTCACATTCTCACCGACCATACCAAATGAACATTCTGCTAGTCAAGTCGTCACTTCGGACAGCCATAGCAGAGAATCCCTTGACAAATCGAACTGTAGTAATGGCTCTAAACCAACACAAGCTTTCTTATTTTCTGACACATTTGTAGGGTCTTACCCAATTCTTCCTACTTCGATCTTAGAAGGATCCACCATCACTCCATCTTGGAGACCACGTGCCCCAAGAAGGACATGAATCCTAGCCAAAACTCAGCACTTGGAGAATTTGGCATAAAGTTTTATTCTCCTCAAATTCCAACACAATTCTCAACTGCTCCTCATGATTCCTTCCTTACTCTTGGAGTATATCAGTATATCATCAAAAATCGCTCACCACGAGATCCAGATGATGGCTAAAAATACCGTTCATTAAGCTCAAAAGTAGCAGGGGGCATTGTATAGTCCAAAGGACCATCCAAGAATTCATTAATGCCCATACCTGGTTCGGAAAGCAGTCGTTGGCACATTGTTTGCCGTATTTATTGACTGATAACTTTAGACTCAAGTTAATCTTAGAGAAGACAAAGCACCGTGTAACTGATCCAAACACAATTCAATGCGAGGAAGAGTGATACCGTTCTAACAATGACTTTATTTAGTTGCCGGTAGTCTATGAACATCCGCCGGACTCCCATCTTTTTCTCACAAACAAAAGGAACACCCAAGTGACTGCACTTGGTAATGAAAACCTTTATTCGCAAACTCTTGAAGTTGGGCCTTTTTAACTATCTTAACTCCGCGGATCATTCTAAGGGGTTATCGAAATGGGGACGGTATTGCGTCAAGAGATGCAGAAGTCAATTATCTTATTCGGGGGCAATACCAGGAAGCTCTGCAGGAAACCACTCTAAAACCGCGGACTATCGAACCGACTAATGAGGTACTGGGTAGTATCATCCCGGAGGTGTGCCAAAAACTAACACCCTTACTAACCATTTCTTAGCCGAAAAAAGAGACGCTACGAACGGCTTGGAAGTGTAGTTCCACCCTCACACACTAACGGATCTGTCCTCCCCCCAGGCTTGGCTCAAGTCAATTTTTAGCGTACAAGTCCCAAGATTGCGAAATTTGGAGAAAAGCCAAGTCATAGCCCAGAATTACATCAAAATCAACCATTTCTAAGATAACCACGTCGACCAGCGTATTTCTCCCAACAAAAAGTCACCAGAAAACAGACCTATACACCTTTCAACTACCACAGACTCACCCACCGAGTAGAAATAAGAATAGGATGTTCAAGCAATTCACAATTGTATATTAAGGACCAGTAGCAAAGGAGGAAGATACTATGAAATGTGGAGCCAGGATCAATAATACAGAAGCCTGCAATTCACAAAACGAAAGATTATGTGATAACAGCATCTGATGCCTCCGCTTCAGACCGCCAGGGGAAAGGTAAAAAGGGCCCTATCAATTGCTTCGCCCAGTGCCTACAATGTCCATGTGCTTGTTTTCTGTAGTGGCTCGACGTTTGCCCTTACCCTTGACGTTTGGTGACCACCTTACCTCAGCCACCGCGTTCTCAGTAATAACGGACTCTACATTGACCACTCTCCCTCTAAGCTATTGGGGGTCTATAACTCTCTTCGTTTTTGGACAATCTCCTAATATGTCCAGTCTTACCCACATCCAAACACTCTCGGAGTCAAGCATAGGTCTCTAAGCGAAGTGTTGGACCCGGTCTAGGTGGGACCCCCAATAATACGTCTGTCAGTGAAGACTGAATTTCGGACCGAGAACTCCGAAACCTGTCCTCTAGTAAGACATAAACTCACATCCTTTCGATACCTTTTGTGATGTCGATGCCATGGTGATGAATTCTCTGGCATGCTCCTTCCACCTCTATCAGAAGTTACCACATCTTGAAGGATTTTGCCGTCGTAGCCGCTACCTGTTAAGGCTGAAAATCCGCAATTTGTGACCTGCAACCCTTCACAAAACGGGAACCCGCTCGGTGACGGAAACATGTTGGGTGCGCATACCGGGTATGCGCGAAACTAGCTCATAGCGTAACCGACATCCACCTTGTCTAGGTCAAGAACTTCTCTTTTCCTATCTTATCAAAGTCGGGGAAATACTTCTCCAGTAAAAAAGTATGGAGAATGAGGCCCAAGGATAGGTGGTGCCTCTGTTGGTGACACTTCAATATTGGACCGACACCACATTGTGGCATTCCTTGAAATTTGAAAATGGATTAAGTCACAAACTCAACACCAAAACCGTTTATTACTATACCCCATTTTTGTTGTAGTAGTAGCTCATGACAGTCAACAGAGAAATAATAGGGCATCTCGATTCAGCCACCCTTGAAGACTGGAGGTTTCAATTTAAGAAATTATGAAAAGTTTATGTGTCATTGTTATTATAGGCCCTACATGTGGTCTGACGAGGGGAGGAAACGTGCCATTTCCAATGAGGCATCCATGCGGGGGAGAATAGTAGTGATGTGGTACCTCCGAAACGGATGTGTGGTGCAGAAAAACACTGGAGGCGTCTGGTCCTGATCAGAAAACTCACTAAGATAAGCAAGAACTGATTGATCATTCTGGGGTAGGTTGGGGAGGTTCGGTGGCAAAATTCTCATTCTGCCCACTTGTTCAGTCTCCCCATCATCGCCCTATTTACCATTTCATCGTTGGTGGAGGAGTCACCGCCTAGTACAGATGGGAGGGTGCTCGTCTCTTCACTCTAGAGGACGTCCTCCCACGACTTGCACGGCCCTCTTTGCAACTACTCTCTTCGAGCTAAGCCAAGTGGCTTGGCTCAGAAGACCTGTCCTGCCGCGTGCTGGTGGGCGGCGCCAGTTGTTTGCTCTTAGTTCTAACCCATCTGGCAGAAATAGAGTGAAGATGGTAAGGATACCCATTCGTATCCCCCTAGGGGGGATACCAAATGGATCCAAGTAATAGAACGAAGAAGAAAGAAGAAAGAAAGAATGAGTTTTCTAAAGGCGTTAGCCTCTCAAAGAAAAAAGTAAAGGAGTTCCCCTCACCGTCCGTTAAGACTCTCACTAGACATGTTTTGTGTGATGAGACCACGAAACTGGTTGATACCAAGTTCGTCAAGACCAAAAATGGTCCGCGACTGGACACACTTCCCTCTATGTGAGCGAACCAACCATATAAACCCCTAAACATTTCAATAATTTTTTGTTTTTATATATCAACGAAAGTATGCGGAGACTTAAACTCAGTAAATAAACAATACAATTCCACCACTCCCTCTACTCAACCAATGCAACTCTATTATATTCCCAAAATCGGAATTCATACCACAAGAAACTCTATGATCAAATTACTAAACCTACAGAGCATTCTAAGAAGCTAAAATAAACAAAGCTAGTCCATGCCGGGAACTTCACAGCTACGACATGAGGAAGAACCATCCAGCCAAGCTAGAAGCGTTAGCTCCACCCTTAATCCGGTTTGTATGAAGTTGTGGGAATGGAAGACTGGCTTAGAGTTGCGGTTGCAGTTGAAGACGACGGTATGTTGTGCAATCACATATTAAAACAAAGAAAGGAAACATACAAGTAGGGGTCGTAAAACACGACGTACTGGTAGGTATCCAACTCGGTCCAACTAAATGAAAACAGTATATACGATAATATCATTAAATCAACTTAATACTCAAACATGTAGCAAAACAAGTTATAATCCATTTATAAGTACCGCCAAGTTACCATGAGACTCAAGCTCAATACCATACTCATTTGGGATTAGGTTCAAGATTGAGTATATTCTTAAAATCTTTCAAATTCATTATTTATTTCCCTCTTGTGTCGTAGCTGGACAACTCCGCTCCCCTAATTTCTACGAGGTCGGTTCGTGACACCCGATACCTAATTATACGTGTGCGGTTCGTGACCACCCGATCCCCTAATTCTACGGTCGGTTCGTGACACCCGCAATTCCCTAATTCTACGTGTCGGTTGTACACCCGATCCCCCTAATTCTACGATCGTTCGTGATACACGGTTCCCCTAATACTAAGTTCGGTTCGTGACACCCGCTACACAATCTAATCTTATAATTCTCAATCTTCTTTTATATCAAGTTATCATTCAACCCCATACTTTCGTTCTCACGCCTTTCTTCTATCCAAGAGGCATCTAATGAGACAAGGGGTTTTCAAGATTTGGGATTCAATAGCTTTCATCATGCCTTATTTATCACCACAGTAGTCATCACATCATACAAGCATTACATTAAGCATATGAAGGGTTATACTATACTACTCCAATGCTATTAAGGTTTACTCGAATATCATAAAACCCATAACCTACCTCCACGAAGAATTGCGATAAAAGGTATCTTCTCAAATCCTTGCTTATCCCTTTGTTCTTCTTCTCCATACCTTGTCTCTCTCTCTTTCTGTTCTTTTCTTTTTCTTATTCAAACCTCATTCGTTTACCCTATTAGTGCAATAAATTAGTATAAAAGATGGCAATATAATTAACAACTAATTACTTAAGGTAAATCTTTTATCAACACCCCCCAAGTAATTGAATTATTAACATCTAACCCACACTTATATTTTAAAGCAGAAAATGTTCCAATACCGCCTTAAATGACTTAACGAAATCCGACCCAGCCTGGGATCACGCAGCTGTGACGGGCGTCGTGCCCTGCGACGGTCCGTCTGCGCTCCGTCACAGGAGGTCAGAAATCATTGATTCTAGTGAATGGCGATTGTGACCGGTGCGAGGCCACGACGTTCGTCCTGCCATTCGTCGTGACGTCAGGAGTCGATGTCAGTATCCCCCATTTTCATACTTCTAAGTATTTTGGAACGAGACCCCCACAACGGTCTGTCGTGCCATGACGGTCGTTGTGGGGTCCGTCGACTCCGCGTTTTTCCAGAAATAAAATCTGTGCTCAAACGATCTAAACAGTCGTTACCCAGATTTTGAGGACTATTTGAAGAACCATAGTGTTCTTGTTAGTCATCTACACAAACGATGAAATATTATATCCGTACCTTCACGCTCTTATCCATATCATTAGTATTTGTCCATCGTTCACGACTAATTCTTCAATGCTGCTACCCACCATTTATAGATTGAATGAATGGCACGTCAACAGACGAGTTGAAAGTTATCACATGTGCTACAACATTTTTTCAAGGAAATGAGCAAATCAATTCTGTGATGAAGTCAAGACTTTTCATTAAAACGATATTATTTTGAAGTATCATCATTTTGTATACTATGGTGCCTGACCTCAAAATCAAGTCTTATCACTATACATGGTTTTAGGTCAAATTCTATGGGACTTGAACCCCATTCCTTATAATCAGGAGTGCCATCAAAACTCAACTTGATTGTGTTACCATCTTGGTGAGATTTTCGAAAAATGAATCTACGTCTTACCCTCAAATATTTTTATTCTGTTATCGGATTGACCAGATGTCTTACCCTTTGGTGCGATTGACGTGAATCCATGCGTCATTACCTTCAATTATGTCAATAAGTCAATACCAACAAAAATCAAACATGAGCTTTTAAATGCAATCAAGAATATAGAATAGCAAATTTAGGCAAAATAAGAGTAAGAGTTTTATACCTCTAGCAATTAAAATTAGTAAGTCCTCACTAATTAAAACCTAAAAGATCAACATGAAATTATTCTTAGCCTTTCAATTCTTTTCTGACAACGAAGAACTGTTAGTGTAATCATAATCAATGTATAAAAATTGTTAAACTAACATAGCAATCGGTTTACCGTTTTCATATATACATATATCACTAAATAAAAAAATTATTAGTATAAGAGAAACTTTGAAAATCGAAATGTGTAACAAGAAACATAAATAACCATCGTTCGTGCTCACAGGGTGTGCACTTGCGAAAGTGTACAACTTTTAGAGCATTATAGTTGCTGATAGCTGTTAAACTCAGATATAGACTAAAATCATAAGAGAAGAATAAGAGGCCAAGAGAGATTTTAGTGTTGATAGATCAAAGAAGAAACTTTTCCTTATTCCAGTCTGATTTACATTCCTACTGTATATCATACAATTAGGAACGAATAACCCAGTATAGGTTGCGAACTCACTCCAAAATCCCCACACAATTAAGTCTCATAATAAATAGCTACATTCTTATTCAAAAGGTTTATGAAACCCTAGTGAATATAAGAGCTTGTCTGTACTAACGTTGATGAACTATTACTCCTTCTTAACTTTATAACATAATTTACTTATGAATTTATTATTTCATACAACTATTTCATTAATCAAATACAAATTATATTTATCAAACAAAACTTTTGTGAACTATAAAGATTCGGCCTCACACAAGTTTAAACCCACCTGTCCCGCCCCGCTTCACCCCATTGCCACACAAATTTAAATCCGCCCGTCTTGTCCCGCCCCGCCCCATTGCCAGGATTAGGCTAGAACTTGAGGCAGGGTTATTTTGGTCCTTCCCAGTGCAGCATTGTCTCTTCTTTCTGCTGCTGCTTCTTTAAAATACGGTGCTTCTCCCCATCAAAAGTATACATCGCCTTCGCCTTCGTCTTCACCAGATTTGTTTGGTTCGTCTCTTTTATCTCTTGCCACTTATTTATGTATGTATTCTTTCATCTTTTTGGTTTACTCTTTCTGTCGCTTCTCTGCTTTTGGGGTTGTGTTCTTCGTTGCTGAATTTACTTCTTTTTGTGAGATTTGGTCTTCGATTAGATACAGATGTGTTTGTTATTTTGAACGAACTAGTTGGGTTTTGGTTTCCTCGGGATCTATTTGAGGTTTTTGGGCCTAAAGCCGTGACTTTTAGGGTTGAGCCGCCCGCCCTTGGATATGTATGATGCACATTATCATTGTTTACTCCGCTTGTAGATAATTGGTTGTGGTTGTTTTAAGGTCGTATGATTTTTAATAACTAATGTTACGTGGAATATCTAAGCAAGCATTCAATATCCAATTTTCAAGAATACCCAAGACTTCCTTTGATTGATAGTTTCTGTTAACTTAAGACCACTAATTAGCTGGGAAAAAAAATCTTTTTTGGGTATTGGGATAGTGTATCCTAATGAACTAACATTGGAATGAGGCATAATTTATTGATCATTACTTGGGCATGCACTGTGCTTGGAAGGCTATAAATTGTAACAAAAATTGTGCTTACAAGAATATATTGTCATTACCTTTTAGTGTTTTGTCTAGTATTTGGTTATCTTGTTGACAATTTTATCTCTTTGTCTATTCTTCTGTCCAGGGTGCTGGTATAGATTAACATAAACTCAAAGAGGGGGCTTCTCTTTGTTGAGAGCCAAGATTATGGCATCCTCTAAGAATGAAGAAAGTGGTGCTCAGGATGCAGCAGAAAGGATTAAGGCTCAGGCCTTGTCAGCTGCAAAAGGTTTGAGTCGGGCTCAGGCTGAGCGTGCTGCTACTGCTGCTGCGAGAAATGTCAATGCATATGGCCAAAAGGAAGAAGGACCCAGTCGATGGCAGGAAAGAAAAGAAGCAAAGAGGCAGATGTATTTAATGAGTACTGAGAAACAGGTGCGACTGGGTGAAAGGAAAGACAAGCCTTCAGGTTCCACTCTTGGTGCAGCTTCACAATGTCAGAAATGTTTCCAGGCAGGGCATTGGACTTATGAGTGCAAGAATGAGAGGGTGTACATATCACGACCATCTCGCACGCAGCAGCTGAAAAATCCAAAGTTGAGGATGAAAGTTTCAGCATCTTATGATCTAGAAAACCCAGATATTGAGAAGGAGATGAAGAGTGAAAAACCTGTGAAGAAGAGTAAGAGGAAGCATAAGTCAGATACAGAGTCAGGGACTGATAGTGAGGCTTCTGTGTTTGAATCTGGCAGTGAGGCATCATCAGTCACAGGGTCAGATTATTCTTCTGGGGAAAGTGACTCAAGCGATAGTTCTTCAACTGATTCAGAGGAAGAGAGGAGGAGGAAGAGGAAGAACAAGAAGAAGAAGATGCAGAAGAAGAGGAGACACCGGAAATACAGCTCAACATCTGAGTCCTCTGATTCATACTCAGATTCCGAGTCTGATTCTGAAGGGAGGACTAGCCGTAAGAAGAGCAGCAAGAGGCATAACAAAAAGCGGTGAAGCATTGAACAAGATGAGAACTCCATATGTGGTACCTGGTTCTTAAAACTTGAAAATATTCAAATTTATGTTCTATTGTGATAAAAGATCTTTTGAGCGATGCACTTAAGATAACTAGGATTTTCCTGTCTCGAAGGTTTTGTAGATTGTCATAAGCTTATGTTGTGGCTGTAGAATTTAATGTGGCGAGAGTTGTCTCTTGTATTAAATTTTTTCATGTGCTAGCTTGCTCATTTACAAGCTGTTATGTGGCTCTTTTTCTGTTGCTTGCTTGATATTGTCTTGCTCGTTTCACTTTCCTGTGTTTTTTTTTTCTGGAGTTGGACTTCAATGGTAAAATTATATCATGTGGTTTGGCCGTTACTTGGTGTTAGTTGGACCTGCCAGTAGAAACATTTGATGATTTAGCAGTTGGCAAGTTTTCATGATATGTCTTGCATACACATATATTGTAACTTGTTAGCATTATTCCTCAATCATTGTTCATCTGTTGAAATCCTTGACCAATTGCCATTGGTCCAAGCAACAGGTTTGTAGTTGGACAGATTCTGACCCTTGTATTGTTAAGATTTAATTTATGAAAGAAAATATTGCTTGGATGAACCAGATCACCAGAAAGTAGAATATTCTCTTTATCTGCATATCTTGAAAGACGGAAAAACATCTAACAATAAAGATTTCTTTTCCAATTCATCCCTGCCCTCGTTCAAGAATTGTCTTTGATCGAATTCAGGAGTCAATAGAACTGAACCCACATCGTTCATTTTCCAAACTTATTATTTACTGTAAGTAAAAGTCAAGTCCAATCACTGCTAGAATACTGAAAGATAAATATTGACCATTCAACTTTGATTTCGTAGAGTTGGAGGGCTCTCTCTCCATCCAATGAGTCAAGTTATATTACCATATCTTCTTCCGTCTTTTGCTCCTTTTTTTCTTTTACTTTTGGGACTCTTTAAAGTTTAGGGTACTAAATATTCAATTGTTAAGACTTTCAAAGACCTTACTCTATATTGTTTTCTGTATTCTGTTTACAGTGACAATTAGTAAGGCAGTTGCCCCTCTATAGTTATGGTTAGTGCTGTTGATGAGTTGTTTTCTTGTCAGCTGAGCGACACATTACCTTCAGGATGAGAGACAAGTGATTTGTCATTACACTGAAGTCATCACTCCAGGTCAATTCAGTGATTTGATTTCGGACTTATAAGGCGCTTTATACTGGTCCTCTTTCTAAATGTCTTGTCAACTTACATATCTGATGCTCTAAATTAAATCTGTGAAGATTGAGGTTATGCCTATCGTTGCCCAGTATCACTGGATATTTACCTCCAACTCTTGGACGCAATGACCCTCGTGTGTTATCATTATTATGTACTTTATTGTGGAAGAAGTTTCATAATATGGGTTTCGTTCTTTTTGTATGTAGTCGACACTACTGATTGTGCACACAAGTTTTCCTTGTTCTGCATTGTAGATATTTATGACTTCTGGATTGCAGATTGCTCTTTAGAAAAATTGTGGTATTTTTACAATGATTTTAAATTTGATGAACATTCGAGCAGCACAAAAATGATTGCATCACTATGTGAGATTTGTGTTGGTGTTTTAGATTGTATAAAGAAGAGAAAGAGAGTGTAGATGCTATTGGTATTTTCATAGTAATTTTAAGGTTGGTAAATGGTTGTTTTAGTGCGCTTCCAACAACAGCAATAAAAAAAAGGTTCACATGGTGTATCGATGATTATTTAGGGTGCAAACCTGATCAAGTTTAAATTAATTATAGGTTATTTAACTATATTTTATTGCCACTAATTTATATAGATATTTTTAATATTTTAAACTGTCTTTGCAGTGAGATTTAAAGTGGTTAGGTGTGGTTTTATGACAAGCTTTCGTATCAAGAGAGTATAGCGCTATTTGGGGTTCGTTCAGATGAATAAGAACTTCTGAAGAATTTTATATTTGCCTCAAATCACTAATAACTTGTCCTCTTATGAATCTGCTTTTGTTAGTTACAATGTCTTTGATGTACTTAGCATATTTTGGTAACCCACCAAAGGAATATTTTTGTGAACTTGCTTAATTAAGTAGAGGGTAGAGGACACTGTCTTCACAAAATATATTATGCTTGTTAATCATCAAAGTACATCTATACTCAATGAATTCTGCATTTTTTAATGATGACAAACACATTTACATATATATAATTCCTTTTATCATGAAAATTAGAGTTGTTCATGGTTCAGAGGCACATAAGACGCACACAACTAGTCATCATCCAAGAATTGTTAGAGAGGGAGGACGTTGTTGCAATGGACCGTTGAGTGTTAATTGGACCTCAAGTTTTTACAATGTAACTATAAGATAATTTTGTAACTTGTATGTTTTGATTAAAACTAGTATCTTGTTAACCTTTATATTTTCAATTGTCGTTATATTGTTTCTTGTGGGATTTGATCCCGACTCAAAGTTGGGTATTTTTATTTACAATGATCACTCACTCTTTTGATTAGTTTGGAGAAGTGATTTGAGCTTTTATTTACAATGATCACTCACTCTTTTGATTAATTAGTTTGGAGAAATGATTTGAGCTTTTCTTTACAATGATCATTCACTCTTTTGATTAGTTTGGAGAAGTGATTTGAGCGCTATCATTAACGTGTGAATTAAACTAAACATATGTTGTTTAATAATTGTCTTAGTTATAAAGAATGCGGAATATTATTATGCGTATACATTTAAAAAAAATTAATTTTTTAAAAGAAAGAGCATAAATACGGTGTTACTTAACAAATTATACGAAAATCTTAATAGCTTTAGAAGTCTAAATTTGTTACGTAATGAAAAGAAAAGATTTATAATTAAGTTGCTAAATCGTAGGAATAAAATGGATCAAAAAATTGAGACGCAATTTATTCGAATTTGAAGGTTAAAAGAATTTTTGAAATTAATTTGATGCTATAAAAATATTATATTTATAAATTCTAATAAATTTAGATCTACTACAGTAGTTTAGTATGACATAATATTATAATTGAACTCTAGAATGTGGATTCAAATTTCATTTGACTCTCAATTTCCATAATACGTACATACATTTAATTCCAACTTTTAAATCAATAAACACATGAGTCGTACATGACACAATACACGTAGGACACCACGTAGGACAAAAAATGACATGTAGGATATATGTGTCTATTTGTTTAATTTTATACAAGTTTAAGTGTCTATTTATGCACATCTAAAGTTGAAGGGCATAAATGTAATTTAAAGTCAAGTTAAGAGACACATTTATGAATTATGCCATTTAGTATTCATGAAAGAAATTTTTGACAGAATAGGTGAAAGGAGAACATAATTTAATCCCATAAATAAACGAATGATTTGAACCATTTTTAATATACTAGAAGTCATTTTAAACCATTTTCCACTAATTAATTGAAGAAAATTGGACCTCTTAATTGGAGGCATCTAGAACGGTATCGTCAGTTGGAGTTTTGATGACCCAAATGTATTCATCCTACCACATGTCCAATCTTTTCTTTAGTTGGCAAGTAAGCAACATTTATCACTAATGCAACCTTCATGTTGCTGTCTTCACTACATTTTTCTCATTCGTGAAGTTGTAGTTACAACTTCTAGGAAACATCATGTTGCTCATTAATGTTGGTACAATTTTTACAAAATATTACTATCCACGGTTAGCTTGGATTGCCTAGTGTTCACTGTCTCATAAGACAACGCATTTGGGTGCCAGGGAGGAAGAGTACACTAATATAGCTCTGCGAAAAGATTCATGAAGATGTTGAGGTGGATGTGTCGGCATACTACGAGTAATAAGATTAAGAATGAAGTTATCCAAGAGAAGGTGAGAGCTACCTCTGACAAGATGAGGGAAGCGAGATTGAAATGTTTTGGACTTGTGTAGAAAAAGTGTGTTGACGCCTAGACAAGGTGTGAGAGGCTAGCTATAGAAGATACAAAAAGGAGTTGAGGTAGGCCGAAAAAGTATTGGAGAGATTTGATTAGATAAGACATGACACAACTTCATATTACAAAAGAGATAACTCTAGAGTTAGTCACGTGTAGAGGTAGAGGGTCGTCTTGCCTTCCGAAAGTTTAGGCTTGTTAGTGCCTACCATAGAACTAATCGTACCCTTGTAATTCTCATATACTGTTAATTGTATGATCAAGTATCGCGCTATTTTATTGTTAGTATTTTTTCTGTGCTTTCTTTCTTCTTTACTTGGGTTGTTGCACTTGAACCAAGAGTCTTTGATAAACAACCTCTCTATCTCTGACAGGACAGTGATAAAATCAGCATACACTATAAACCCAAACCCCACTTGATGGATTTCACTGGATATATTGTTATTGTTTAAGGCAGATAGATGCACATCATTATTAGATACAGATGGTAATGCATTGGTCTGGGCTAAAGATATTTCCAGTCAATGGGTTTAAGCCCCAGAACTTTTAGCTTCAACGATCTTTGATCAGTTTCAGTACATTTAGATGTTAAACTAAAAATAATAAATTTGGGCAGGATAGCTCCCTAATCTCCCCCAACCTCCTATAAAGAATCTTCAGCCTATTTTCCTGACCTAGAAGGATTTGGTATTCGTAAAAGAAAAAGAATCAAAAAATTAGCAGCGCCAAAAATGTTATTTACAATATCAAGGGGGCCTGGACTAAGTTAAATGGGCAGTAATTTCTACAAAATTGCATCAGAAGTTGCTACAAAGATGAGATTGTCCGTCTGAACCACTCAGACAAACGTCTCACTCTCGTTGTTAACTCGACATTTCTTCCACAATATGACTCTGCATTTGAGAGCATCACCTCAATGTCATGTTTCATTCCCTCCAGACTCCTATAGTAATTGTTCTCTAGCCTAGCCCGAATAGTTTCAAGTGACAAGGGAACAGGAAACCTGCAAATTAATATTACTTCATTAGTATGCATCATTTGACATTCATAGGGAACTTTACATTTGGCTTGGTACAAGTATTCTGATAATCATAGAGTCATAATGCACACTGCCAAGTAATGCAACTCGTCAGAGCATGAAACTAGAACAAACAGAAAATGATGAAACCAACTGGCTTACCTGTTAATGAAGTTTGACTTGTGTGAAACCTGTCTCAATTTTTCAACCCCATAATAGTCCTGCAAGCCCAGCAAAAAACTATTGAGATCTGTGTTCTTTTAATATGGATTACTACTGCAAGCAAATATTGTTACCTGAGCTTTATTCCCGGATTGCTCCAGCTTATTAAACGCACTCATCAGCTTCTTCTGGTTTCATCATCTATACGAGGTTGTTCCCATTGTGTGTCAGCATCATATAGTTCCCAAGGACTATGCTGATGAGTTTCCGATGGATCACTCTTATATCGGACAACATACCTTTCCCAGGGGCTGTCAGGAAATTCATGAGATTTAGCTTGCACATTTAGAATCCTACCTTCCCACCAACTCCCATCTTCCTCACCTTCATTCTTCCACCAAACTTGGCATTTGTCCCGAGAAGTCCAGTTCCTTTCTATAGCAGCATCATATCTGGTTCTTTCAACAAGGAAATCAGGGAATCCAGTCACTTCAGGCAGTGTCAACTGAAATGATTTCCCCACCACATCAGAAGCAGGATCTACAAATTTCACTGTCATTTTAGCACAGCTTTCTCCAGAACCTGGCCGTGTTTTGAACTCGAGGTTTTCAATCAAACAAAATTCTACTGCTCTTATTTTTCCCTTTATTGTTTTCCAGGGGCCTAAATCCCTCAAACTATTCTGACTTATGTACTCTTCATGGCCCTGTATAGATCACCAAGTGTAGATTAAGGACCAGTTTCTGTTAAGAGAAAAGAATTCTAGAAACACAAATCTTGAAAACTAATATAAATTCAAGAATACCTGTCTTAAATATACAATTTCATCCCCTCGCTGAGGTATATACCGGGAGCCCTCCTCATGGGCTACCAACATCAACCATGAGCTTTTTGCTGCTTGGTATGATTTCTTTCTGTCTGGAGGACTAGGTTCACGGGCAGAATAGCTGGCTCTCCTTGTTCGGGTAGAACGCAACCCAACAGAACTAGCTGAACCAAGTAGCTTCTCTTCAAACGAGCTTTCATCATTGTTGTTACCTGTTGTCTTTTCCACTGAGGTCCCATCCGAACCGTCATGTGACTGCACAAATCTGTCATTGTTATGAGCAGGATTCACATCGCAAGTTGTTGGTCTTAATCTAATAGATCTAGTTCTTCGAACTCCCTCGATAACGGCCTCAGAACCCTCAGCTAGGCTATGGCTCCCCACATTTGAAGTGGTCGCTTCAATACTTCCACTGACACCTTCCCTACCACTTCTACTCCGACCAAATTTTGACCTTCTATAGACAGCAGTGAACATCATATCATGTGACCGCACCGGCTGTGAAACTTGCAATTCTGTCCCAGAAGATCCACCAATATTATCTGCATCTAACTTCTTCTCACGGTCTTCATCATCTAAAGTTGGTGTTCTGCTATCTACTTCAGTGGGGGCTTCTGAACTTAAGACCTTCACAGTGTCCTGACATTCAGAAACTGTATCACAAGCAGTGCACCCAGAATCCTCCAATGAAGTCTTTGCATCAATCATGTCACAGTTATCAAGATGACCAAAAAGAGTCTTTGACCTAATACGCAACCTCATTGGGACAGGAGTTGTATTTTGTTTACATGGATGATCACTGTCAGTACCGTCTACAAGCTTAACATTTTGTGTCATAGAATCCTGACAATGATTCTCATTGACATGAATAATTCCATTGGTTTCATTTTGGATCCCTGAACAAGGAGGAACACTGTGGTTCTCCTTTTCAAGCATTGGGTGCCCATTAACAACATTTTCTTTCAGAATGCTTCCCTCAGCAAATGAGCTAGGTCCTGTCTCAGAGCCTGATGGAAACAATTCTCCCATCCTAGAGCGCTTGGTTGAGCGGGATTTGACCCCTCCCCATTTGATGTTCCTATCTTTGCACCCTTCCAAGAGGTCCAAGTGATTTTCAATTTTTGTGGGTTGATCAATTTCACTCTTTTCTCTTATGTCACCATTAGCATCACTCAGGTTGTGATCTTCACAGCCAAAGTGGTGACTCACTTGAGCACCTTCCTCAGAGGCCAAAGATGGACCAGCTAGACCAGGCTCGTAATTCTTCGGAGCCCCATATTTACTTGGATCACGATTTGGCAGTTTTAGGACCAATCTCCTCCTAATTCCACCATTGAGATTAGAGTTGGGAAATGGCTGGAGCTTATTTGTTTCATCAGAGTGATCAACACATATCTCTTTCCCCTTCGAATGTCCATGTCGTTCACTACTTAAGGACGTATCCGAATCTTCATTTCCATTGTTTGAGTCCTGAAGTGTGGACTCACTATCAGATGAATCACTTTCTGAACCATAATCATCTTCTCCTTCAGTAGATGTCCCTGTAATTCTGGAAAACAAATGAAGGGCATTGCGAGCAGCAGCTCTCTGGGGTCTCAGAGATTTTGATGAAGACTTTTTCTTTGCTTTTCGACCATGTCTTGATTTCCTAGAGCGATTGCTCCTATGAGAACTGTTGTCACACTCGTCCAAGTTCTTCCTTTTCACACGCCTTCCAGAGGATGTCATAACTTCAGCCTTAACAAAGAAGCAAAAATGATTATCAAGCACTGCATATAAAAAGAAAATGCTGATGCAAAATTACATAAAAGCCTTTTACTTCTTCTTTCTGTTTCTTCCTTCTTGATCTACGAAGCGCATCTTTTTGATTTTCTTCAGCCTCACTGTCTTCGTCACTATTTTCTGGATTTGCAGAAGCATCAGAACAGAAACTGCCGTGCTCTTTTCCAGAAGAATACTCCTCAGTTACATGATACTCTGAATCTGATTCATCACTTTGTATCTCAATTTCTGGTTCCCAATCCATTGCATCCACAAATCCTGGAAGTGGTTCAATCAGCATCTCCAAGTCTATGATGGGAAAAGTTTGGTACGGCTGGTCCATGTTGAAGTCTGTTCCAATAGAAAATCGGAATGATGAGGGTCTCCACTCGATTCCCAAAGCTCCTAACCGCCTTCGTTGATACATGCTCTGGTATGGCTCTGGATATGGAATCATGCCTGTCATCATATACATACATGAGACATGGGGGAAAATAATGACATTTTTTAGACAGGAGTCACCAACCTGCATCACAAAGGAGATCTTGCATATTCCTCCTGTACGGAGCAAGTTGTGTTTCCTGTAAACAAAAGCAGCCTTCAAATTCGCAGAAGTTGGGGTTAACAGCCCCTCGGAGAGAAAATGAAATGCCAGTTTGAGATGTAATAAGTTTTAAAACTTGAAGACACTGTCTCAACAAGTAAACAGTAGTTTACAGGCACACTTATATCATCCATACAGCTTAATACAAATAAAATTTATTTATTAATCATTATGAACTCGAACTTGATAGATTGGATGCCTTCTATATCACAGAGAATTATGATACGATGCAGACAATAGCACCCCAAAAGTAATGAAGAGGGCAGAATAGGAGACCATATGAAGCAGATGCTGCAAAATATGAGCTGGCATAACAAGTACATCTCCATGAACCAGATTAAGAGAACAGTTTTTTTTTTTTTTTGAATAAGTTCTAAGAGAACAGTTTCTCAAGGAACATGAATCACACAAGCCACTGCAGCACTGCTAATAATAATGGTCCATGGATAGTGATACCAATAATTTGCAATTTAAAACATTTATACAACGCTCAATACAATAACCAAATAGATCAATTTCAATCTAAAGCACCGCCATATTGGCAAGATGAAGGCATGCGTGAATTAACTAAAATGTTCGCTTTAGATTGTTTTGAATTGGAAAGGCAATGTGTGGAACGTGATACCACTCATTCAAATTCAAACTATGATAGACAATGACGGAGTATAGGATACTTTCAAATGTCATTTCAAGCAATATCATAAAATAGTAAGCCTTTAACTTCTAAATGGTCACTCTTTTCAAATGTTTTGAATTAAGTGGTTTAATCCTGAACCTATCTAGCACCTAATCTCGACCTTCCTTTCTTAACTTGTACTTTCTTGAATAGGCAGCACATGAGTATAAAGACAGTTTAGTAAGGAATTAACAGACTACCAACCTGGTCAAGGACATTTCCATTTGTATCCTGAACGATAGGACGATAATCTCCAAGAAAAAACTGTTTCAAGACATGCATCAGAAATCATTTACTAAATCCGGGATGATGCAACCAAAATACTTCTGGACTACAACAAACCTGGTCATACTTGGCATCCTGCTGGGATTCTCCTTGCCCTGTATTCAATATGTACAATTGTCCAACATCATCTGAAAGTATTATTGATGTCCCATCCCTATAAGATAAAAAGAAACATACATTAAAGCTAACAACTTGTTCGTGACTAATTAAAAAATTCATACACAAGGTGTACTGAATGTACTAAATCTGGCATCTCCTTTTCCAAGTAAACAGTTGTACAGATTACATCTGATGTCTTTGACACACACCTGAGCTTGAATCTCTTGAAGTAACATCAAATGTATTGAGAAAAGCTGTAGAAAGCAAAGTAAGATCATAGACTTACGGAGAAAATTTTCCATCAACTAGTTTGAATCGCCCAATTTCGTATGTTCGGATAGGTGCACCTTCCCATATCTACAAAGTTGAAGTTGAAGGATTCATGTGGAATTTTGGTACTTGACTTGATGTATCATGTATATGTAAAGAGAATTTTAGTATGAAGGAGGGAGGGGGGGGGGGGAGGGTGGGAGAGGATATCAGTTATTACTCACATCCCAGACAATTGTTTTCCCATCATAACCAGCACTCATGGCTATTCTAGGATTAGAAGGATGGACATCAAGTACATAGGTCTGCAATCACAAAGCACACACCATGAGACACAGTCCGAGCAAACAAAAGTAATGCAATTTTGTAATCAACTCCACTAAGTTTACTCTCAATGTTTCAGAGCAGCTAAAATTACTCCCTCGTTCACTTGTTTTCCTATTTGCCTGGACACAAGTGAAGAAAAAGTTGGTTAGAAAGATTTTTGAATCTCGTGGTCTTAAATTAAAGATATGTCAAATGTACAAGATATGTCAAATGTACCAAAATGTTCTTTAATCTCATGGTCTTAAACATGTCATGTGGAAAGTTGAAAAAAGAGTTGGCAAATAAGGAAAGAGGCATTCAATTTGAAACGGACTAAAATGGAAAGTAGGACAACAAATTGAACAGAACGAGTAATAAATAATAATATGATAAAGTGAGTCTTCACTCCAGTTAATTTTGTTATAGGGCAGATCTTGTACACAATCTTTGAAGGCTTGCCCATTTATGACAGCTATCATGACAAACCATTATCAAATTGCATGAGATAGCTTACAGAGTCAGTATGACCCGTCAAAGAATGCACTAAGCTACCATCAACAGCATTCCACACGCATATTCTGCAATCTGCAAACAAACAAAGTTTCATCAGATCTCCTTAAGATAACATCTTAGGGCTTCAGCAAGAATTATAGGTGCAAAAGAAAAAAAAGAGTGACCTTAAGCCTTTGGGATGAGAACAAGCTGAAGTTATGTTATTAAAATTATTTTACAAGGAACAGTACCACGAAGCATGGCGGAGAATCTACCAATGGGAAGTACCCAATGAAGAAATCAGGGAGAACTGAAGGCAGTGACCAAGAGTTAAAAAATTTATAAAGCATCTAGCTGAAAGAGCTGTATTGATTCGTCTGCTAATTTAGATGCTCTTCATGTGCGGAAAATGTATAAATACATCGTACCCATGATAGCAGCAAGGACAAAACGGTTATCCAAGCTCCAGACAATCATATTAACACCACGTGGAGTTGGAAGAATTCTTTGACGTGGACCGCCTCGAGGAGCTTGAGGTGGCATTGGCGGTGGTGGAACTTTCAAATGATAAGCTTTCTGCCAACGTCCACCCTTTCCCTTAAACAATTGAGTATACGGTATCAGAATGATGAAACAGATTAGAACAGATCTAGATATTGCTTCGAGCTTAGAAAAGAAAGCAAGGATTGCTGGGATCTAGAGAGAACTCACATGTGATCTACGTGATCTCGGGATCCATATGATTGCACTACCATCACGGGAACAAGTAACGATGTTATCATGATTAAACCTGAAACAGTAAACTTAGGCTGTCAAGCTTCTTTAACCAAACAAGCAATTGTTATGACGACAGAGTTATACAGTATGTAGCTAACATCACGAAAGAACAATCGTTACTCTTTCCTACTGTCTTTTAGTTCCTTTAATTTCCTCAGACATACCATGAGTTTTTGAACTTAGGGCCACAGTCTTCCTTTGATGCATCAGTGGAGGAAAATCTAGACGCAGCAGCACAACCACTGCATTCACAAGACAAGATCATGAGCACAAGGAATGGAAACACACTTGAATTGAATGGACACATGAAACTTGGTCATGGAGCTATCAACCTGAATTGCACATAGTTTACATCATTTTCATGACCAGATAAAATCTCTATCTCATGATTAGGTTGATCTGAATCATCAGAATCTAGATTTACAAGCATTCCAGACCTGCAAGTAGATAAGATTCTCGTAAGCAGCAACACATCAGTGTCAGAAATCTACGACCACAGGGTAATGACAGTGAATAAAAGTCAGACAGAGTAATCTGTTCTTACTCTAGCACAAGTGTCTGAGCTTCCAGTTACAAAGAATGTTCCACTGTTATTGAATGCACAACAGAAGATCTGGTGGCTTTGCAAAACAGTGCTTGACGATGGACCAGTGTTCTTCCCTGCAACCATTTAGGCATTTGCCATTTAAATTTGGATCAGAATGCCGACAGGCACCATGTTGCTCGGACTATTCAAACATGTCAACAGGAGTGCCAGATCCTCCAAAAGATAATATAACCGACATGGATGTGGAGGCATTTTTTAAAGTCGGAGCAACATAGCCAACAGATAAACATAGTAACTTACCAGCAACTGTTTCAGGCGGTTTGGGTATGTATAGGCGTGGATTAAACTGGGAATATCTAGCATCCCAAATCCGGCATGTTCCATCATCAGATGACCTGCGGTAATGGTAGCAGCATAGCATATATAGTAAGTCAAGGAGTGACATTATACAGCATACATAGATATAGAAAAAAAAATCTCCTTTTTTTGCAGGTTCTCTTTGGTATACCACTTGTATACAAGAGTTTCTTCCATGAGCAATAAAAGCATACTATCATTAATAAAATTATTTTTACCTTGTGATAAAATGTTCCATGAGCAATGAAAAAACATGATAGAAAATCAAGTCATTTCATTGGATAAGACTCATTTATGTTGAGCTCGTAAGGTAGCTTCACAAAGTAAGACTGTCTCCACACAAAAGACTACTTGTGTTCTTAGCCATAGTGCAGATAGAGTTGGTTGAAAGTTGAAACAGCTAACGTGACAAAGAACAAGATTTATAGAATGGGAAGGGAAAGAAAGAGATTAACCATTTGAAGTAAGACTACCAAGACTATGATAGCTTTCAGAGAAAATAATTTAAAAAACGCAAACCATCCAGATGATCTGGCAGTGATATCATGAACGAGCTCTTATGGACAAGACAGCCATTAGCAAGCTCAAGTTAACTTAAAACAGTATATGTCTGGGTATTGACAGGTGAACAGTTACTTCTTCAATAATCAATAATCAACTAAGCCTCATTCTCAAATCAATTAGGGTCATATGAATCCTTATGGACAAGACAGCCATTAGCAAGCTCAAGTTAACTTAAAACAGTATATGTCTGGGTATTGACAGGTGAACAGTTACTTCTTCAATAATCAATAATCAACTAAGCCTCATTCTCAAATCAATTAGGGTCATATGAATCCTCTATTCAGGTCAGTTACCATTTTGTTTGAACAAATAGCGTGACTAATACTTTGAAAGACACAGCTTCCTCTAGGCAATCCCTCTATTAGATGGCTGAAAAATATTACAAAAGCTTAGCAAAAGTTGAGTCATTTTCTTTAATTAGAAGGAGACACTAGGGGTGCTTCCTTAATATCTCTTCAAGCTCATGTAAAGAACTACCTACAGGATGAGATCTCCTCTTCAGGGTAAAATTTGAATAAAACTTTGTGCAGATACACAATTAAGAAAATGATTCAGAGATACAAAGATATTGCACACAGATCATCACCAAAGTTGCATAGACAATCAAATGATCTTACGATAAGAGCTGATAAATAGAACTGGGTCGTGGACTAAATGCTATTGCGGTAACAGCTCCAGTATGACCACGCAACACAGAAATCGGCAGCCCATCAGGCAAGCGCCACTGTTAGAATTAAAAAAGAGCACTAAGATGACCACTCAGAAAAACATATGATAGGAAATCATGTAACTTCGAAGAAGTATCTTACAACTCTGACGATGCAATCATTTGAAGCAGAAGCTACTAAAGTGTTGTTGGAATTGACAGCTAGGTCAGTGATATCACCCTGAAAGAAAAACAATAACACTAAACTCAAAAGATAGAAGATTAGGAGATGAATCAAGATAGATAAAGAAACAACTTACTTCATGCCCACGACAGCTGGCCAAGCAATATGCAGTTTCCATTGACCAAATCTTTACAAGTCGGTCATCTGAGCCAGTTATAACATATCTCCCAGACCGATCAAATATTGCTGCAGTCAATATTCCTCATAATTATTCAATTGAATAAATGAATAAATTGATAGAACACCTAATTAAAGCAAAGCTTAATTAACTAAATTGCTCAATGGCTCAAGCCCAAAATAAGAAGCAAGCATAAACCCACCTTGACCAGATGAAAATTGACAAATTCAGAAGAAATGACAATCCTCAATAATCTACTTTATGATCACACCCAATTCAAAAGAAACACCAAACCACCATGCAGCAAAGTTTGCAAACAGTATCGTCAAAATGGGACCACTACTTCCTTCTGCTTAAGGGTAAAACATTCAGACAAAGTAAGAAGTTGCACATGAAGTTATATAACTCAAGTCTTAGGGCACTCAGCCACTCAGAACGATAGTTATCATTGAGTCCAGAGGTGATGATATAAAAATAAGACATGCAAACCAAAGAAGTTACCACAATAAACTGCGTTCCTGTGTCCTCGAACTTTTTTAATATTTTGCATCTTCTGCACCATAGTGGATGGTTTTGCAATGGCATAACATGCCGCGCGGATAGATGGTGCACGATGGTGTTTAGAAAATCCACCACCAATTTCTCTCAAACTTAGTCCACGCAGCTGATCTGCTAGCATGTGCGGCCAACGTAAGTGACCTGGAGGCTTAACTTCATTATTCATCTGATCTTGATCACCTGAGAGGAAGAAAATTTAAGGGTAACTGAGAGCTAACAGAAAGAAGAAAGTAAAACCCTCTACCACTCGGGGATTCATCAAGTGGTGCATAACGGTCCTTGTCAGGGACATCAAACTACCCCCCCCCCCTCCATTCACCAGTTACTAGGCAGGATTCTACTAATAATATTACTCTATAGGACTTCTGCAAAACCCAGAAAAACAAGTTTGAACTATAATGTGACACATTCTCCATGAACTAACTTTAAATCATTATTGTTTTCTTCAACGTATTTTAAATCACTGTGACTAATCTAATACAATTCAAACAAATATTTAAGCTTTGTGCTCATTCAATCTGGTTCACAAAAAATGACACAGATGGAATCTTAAAATTTATGACACGAAATTCACAGAGCATGAAGAACTCATGAAATTTCTTGATAATTAAGTGAAGAGTAGTGAAACTAGAGGACGTACCGCTGAGAAGTGAAAAGGAACCAGTTCCTAGCAGAGTTGGAACAGCTGCTGCATTAATTGTATTGCCACCAACCATACCCAGAGGGGGGGCTTTCACACTCAACAATAATTGTTTAAAGAGCTTCACCAAGTGATCCTTTCCCACGTGAGAGTACCTAGATACATCACACACTATATAACTATGACTACTGTAAACAGCAAACATAACTCAGGAAAGAGGGAGAGTATGATCCTAACTGCTTTCATTTTCTGAAAAGAGGATGTGTAAAGTACCAAAAGTACTGTTTATAAAAGGCTGGAGGAAAGCAAAGGATCAATAAGAGATTAACTGTCAAACAACTGAATGACCTCAGTTTTCACAAGTTTGATGCTTATCAAATATAAAAGGCCTATCACAGAGAGTAACATCTTTCAATCTGAAAGCAATTCATAAACTATAATTTAATGCCATTCAGAAAACATGTTACTAACATGGAGATATAAAAGAAGAAATGCCTGACAAGAGATTGGTTAAAGAGGAATTGATAAGTCATATATCCTTGGCATTTGATGAATTGAGGAGCAAAGGTTACCTTTCCACCAATCTATTGTAACTTAATGGGAAAGATCTCCCATCATCATTTTCGTCACCACTTGGTGCTCCACTCCTTGAATACCAAGCATGGTATCTACGGGGTAAAAGTTGATGCTCCAGAAGCTCATTCCAGAATTGCCCATAAGTTCTGTGACATGGCCCAGCTGATAGGAAATGCATAATCAAAAAATAGACCTCACCCATGTCGATGTCCACATCAGCCTCTGTTGATCTTTGTGGATCAAATGGCTGAGAATTTTGATTAGCCATTCCAGATAAGTTCAATGATTTCATACTTCCAGATGGTGCATCACAAGGGGGAATATACTTCCGAAAAGACATGTGTCCACTATAACCTAATATATACACATATATGATACATTCATCAAAATCCTTTCCAAAATATGATGTCAGGAAAATGAAGAATAAAACAAATAAAGAAAGAAACACTGAATTATCACATCACTTTATAACTTGCCGCAGCGTACAGTTAAAATTGCAATTTTCTTGCACATGCATGAGAGGAGCCTCTATTACAGAATAAATGAGGGAAGGAACAGAAGTTGATCACATTGTTAATTAACACTCAGCAGGGTGAATTGCCATCCCTGGGACAAGTTTAGAAATGGAGATACCTTTCTTAACGGGCAATAACTTTCACGCATCACTACACCGTTCATCATATCTAACGCATGTTGTCGCTTTAACCCCTACAAGGGTATTCGCTCTACACATAATCTAAAAGAACCACATTAGAGCTAAGGGAAAGTGAATTTTGACTGAAATTCTGGAACAATTTTTTTGATAAATCTAAAACTATAGAATCCTTTCTCTGTGGACACTCAAGTTGGAAAACTAATGTGAGAAAGATAAATATAATTTGGTTTATTATCCAGAAGGACCAAGTCTGAAGAACCTGGGATTCCCAGGAAAACATGAACATCATATATAGGAATAAGTAAACGAGTAAGAACACTAAAGGAGAGCCTTGAAAATATTTAACATCAGCCATGATGTACTTTTGTTCCATGGTAATTTTGTAATCATGTTCTAGACAGCCTGAGAAAATTTAAGAGGTTTCAGTGTTTGTAGTTCAAACCTAGGTCCAGAGACAAGTTTTTGTGGTCAAATTCTAGATACTTTTTAGTCAAGTGGAAACCTTAAATATAGTTAAATGACATGCTTGATCCACTTACTGTCAAATGAAAAAGACTTTGTGTCAGGCACCCAATGGTTGCTCTTAACTTCCAACTTGATTGGCTATTTGACCATGATCCATAGCAATCGATCAATCAACTATCCTCAACCTCAAACTACAATAAGTGTCAGCTGTACGAATTATCTATATCAATTGATGTTTCTACTTTTGATAATTGATAGGGTCCATTGATGTATTCAGGTCCATTTCATTCTAATACTGAATAGTAGTGTTTTAAGGCAGTTTTGTGTTCTCAAAATCACCCACTTATCCCTACACGGGAACGGGCCTCTAACTAGACTAGAAGATTCTGACTGAAACTGCACTAATGCAAGTGAACAACAATATCTAATTCAATTTCTTCGCCCCTATTAGTTGGTAACGACTTTATGGATCTTCTACTTCCATTATTTTCAAGTCCTATCCAGACTCATGTTGATTTTTGAGGAATTGTAGGCTTTGTGATACCCGACATCTTGTTTGTTACATTTAACCACCATGTTGTCGTACCTAAAACTGGTGTTTGGAGACTGTGTTTGTATGTATCCATAGAACATGGACAACCTATCTTAGACTATTTTTTCTCATTTATCTTCCTTAAGTGCTAATAGCACCCTGTCATATATGTCATCGTTCTGATCTTGTCTAATAACGTAGGACCAAACATCCATCTTAAAATCAATATCTTTACAACATTTACCTTTATGAATATATTGGATTGGCCAACTTAACAGGTCCAATATTCACACCCATATGATAATGTCGAATTTCCCAACCATTTAATAGAACTTACCTTTCAATTTGCCAGACATTTTGCATAGTACGTTTCCATTTAAGCTAATCATAATAAATTTTTCGCATTCATCTTCACCTATTTTATCATTCCTCTAAATGATTGAGTCTTGGATTTTAAATTGTCTATTAAGCACAATCATGCATCATCCTATCGAATTTCACTTCACCTACATTGTTCTAACGAAAGCTTAACTTTCCACTACATGGCATAGACCCAAACTGGTTCTTTATCCTATTGTAATGAACCGTAATTTATATACACTCTTCCCCATTTTATTTTTGCACAATTAGGAAGAAAGGTGCATAGTTGGATGGACTAAGGATCATATTCATTTTATTAATAAATGGTCATATTCAGTTTTTTGATAAAGGGACATACTCATAAATGAAAGCGCAAGAGATAAGTTTTTAGGCCTCATTTGGGTTGAAAAAACTAATAAAGTGCGAGAGATAACAAATTTGGTCAATCTCAGCAAAGGGGGAAGGTTCTTAGAAGTTAGAACCACTTCTCTACAAGTCTTTCACTAGCCTGGACGTACACTTGTTGATTGGGTGCGATAAGCATGTGGATACTTTGTTCTGATACTTCAAAACTTTGTTTCTAAGATACTCAAAAGATGTTGTCGGTTGTGTGTCGGATTCTCCAAATGTAAAAACATTTTTTGAGGATCCGACACGAATGTGGTGGCATATCTTTTTCTTTTTTTTAAGAAAGTAACCGTGAATGACGTGGTATTTTTTGGAGGATCCGGGCAACAAAGCTTCAAAGGCCACTAATAATTAGCAAAGAACTTGATATAGCCATACCCAATCCGTGCACACACCCTTATCCGGTACGTAACTACGTACATCAAACGAATTTGTGTTACACAGCTTGGAAGAGCACAAAAATCATATTTATAAGCTAAAGCAGAAAAGGTCAGCTTCAGAGGCTTCATTTGGGATAAAGAAATGAAATGGAAAAAAAGGTGTTCACAACTATAGAAGCTTCGAACTGACTGGATAAGTATGAATAAGGCATTAATAAATTCTTGAAGTATCTCTATTATTTTTTTTATTCAGTTGTTGAGTGTACATAACAATTGTACTAAGAATTTCCTAAGCGAACTATTTTAATCTATAATCACAAAGATAGGTTTTATATTCATTCTACCTATACTAGCGCATTATGGAGTCAGTAAATGAGAGGTATTGTGTCATGACTAAAACACTTGACAAACCTACACTTGACTTGAATATTTCAGGAAAAATCTTAACAGTTAAAGCACTCCCATGATTCGACAAGACCAAGATTCATGGTCAACCAAGGAAGTGCAATCTCCGCCTATTGAACCTAAAGAAACAAATATGGGCTACAAGCATCAACCTCTGTTCAACCTGTTCCTCTAGTTCTTAGAAGAAAGGTGTTTTCGGAAGGAAAGTAAACCATGTCTTATCTTCATAGTTTGTGATTTACTGTTAAATTTATTTTCCCCAATGAATCAAACTATGCCTCAATCCGGGACTGGTTATGCTCGACTAAATGATTCCTATATATTCATTCACTTTTCAGGACCATCACAATACTACATTTATTTACAGCAACAAGGTTTTGATATGTTTCCACTTCCCAAAGATGATACTCATAATAACCCCATTCCCCTTTAACAGAAAATCAAAAAGACAATCATAAGAAGTCGGCATCCAGTAACAGAATAGCATTAGGCTCTCTTTCCCTCTTCCAACTTATCTTCATGAAACCCTAATATATACAGCAACCAAAATGACCTAATTCAAGATGTTCTATTCTATATTTTGTTCCAATAATATTGATCTTAGCACCACATGACATATATAAGAAACACAGACAAAGTACAAAATTCATCCAATAACTTTGAAATAAAACAAAACCAACAGCAAAAAAATTGAACCTTTTATGTTCTCTGAGCAAAATTAACAGATGGGCAATCACCAGAAGCTAGAAACTCTGCCACAAGTTTCTTCAAAAACATTGAACAACCACAACCCATACGAATTCTACTGTAGCATTGAAACAAAAAGAAATTCAAGTTATTTACACTTCACACCCCATTAAAGTAGAAAAATAAACCGACAGTATTGCAAGTAAAAGCCCAATTTGAGATCTAATAAACCTACATGCAAAAGAAAAAAAAAGAGTCCCAATTTTGAGTACAACCTCAACAAGAGCAAAATACCCTTTATTTCTACCCTACATTCCCCCAAATTGGAAACTAAATTCTCACTTACAATACAGTGCTCCTGTCTCCGTTGAACCCACCGCGGTTTGTTTTTAGAGTAGAATTTCAGCAAAAAAGAAGAATGGAGATCGAAGGAGAATGAGTTGTTTATAGTTTCTCGAAAATTGAAAAAGAGAGAATTTTGAAGAAGAAGAAAAAGAAAACAAAGTGGGTTTTAGATATGGAGGAGGGAGCTCTAATATTTTGGGTTGAAGAAGCTCTGTGTAGTCTTTGGTTTTGTGTAGGAAAGAGAAGAGAAGAGGGTGAGAGAAGGATGTGTGAAGAACAGTAGTAGAGAGAAGAGAGAAGGGGAACAAAAGGGGGTTAGAGTTGCTATTTATATCTTTATTTATGCCTTTCTTCAAAATAAAACAAAATATTTCTTTATAAATTAAGTGAGAAATTTTATCATAAATAAATAAATAATGAATACTTTCTACCTAAATAAATATTTAAATAATATTATCGATGCTTTTATAAATTTTTAGTTTTGATTTTGGTTAAAGTTTTATTTAGTTTTTCCATGTGAAAAGAAACAATTACAGTGTACTTTGCTTTATTTTTATTATTATTAAATAAATATTGAAAATAGTGTTTCTATTTTTTTTTAAATCCATTTGTTTTTTTTTTTACATATCTTTAGAAGTTGAAATATAACGGTTTTTGCAGTTGACTAGGTTGGTTTAGAGTTCCCTTTTTCTTGTTATATAATTTTTTTCTTGTGAGGGTCTAATTGGTTAAAGAAAAGTGAAGCTTCTATTCTTCCAAAATGTTGTTAATGTTTGTACAGCATTTTTGACATTGATTCTGTGGGTCAGCTGGCATGAGACTTTTTGTTACTAACCCTTTTTAGATTTGTTGAAGTGATGGCAACTCTCAACAAATTCTCTCCCAAAAAAAAAAAAAAGCCCAAAGAAATAAGTATTTTAATTTAAAAGGAAGTAAATCAAGCTCTAATCAAACGGAATCTATCTTTACTCTTTTGATGCTAAATCTTAAATTTGCTTAATCCTACACCATGGTGGCAGCTGACGATAAGTCATTGATGGTGATTGATTAAGCAATTCACATTGATTCCACAATCCACCCCACTCCCTCAATTCTTCGGACCACGTTATTCTTATAGTTTTACCTAATGCGGTGAACAATAATGCATCTTTGGTGCAACCCTCGTTTCCCAATGAGGCATCTTAAGAAAAAATGTCAACATAGATTCGATACCAATTTAGCTTATAAATTTCGTTGATGGAGTCCCAACTATGAAGTGGACTATATCTGAAGTATCGCGAATGATAATGATGAAAAATTTGGAATTTGTCATTGGTAAAATTTCTTATGGTTGGCCACGTTGTTCAATGTTGTTTTCAAGATGGTGAAAATGCGTAAAGCATTGTGATAGAATAGTATGATTTTGTTGTACAAGAAGAAGAGTGACATTCAGAATTGCAACAAATATAGGGGTATCAAGTTGTTAAGCTACACTATGAATGTCATGTCCCGAGGCTACCCTCTTGACATAAATACGGGACCTAGGATCACGAGTAACCCAAAACTAACATTGAACCTGACATATCATAATAATACTAAAACGATTGAATATAGAGATGATATGAGGAAGCTTAAAACAGTAGATAACTTAAAGTGAAGAGTACCCAAAACTAATCTGAATATATAAAATGTACTATGAGTTTTATGATACTGAAAATCACTCAAAAGCTAAAGCCGAATCTAATACTATGTCTGAAAAAGCCTCTACTGACTAGAATTGTTGGGACATGCCCTCAACTAACTCTACAAAAAGTGAAACTGAAATAAACGACTGAATGTAGAAAACATGTTTATTTCCTCGAAGTATAAGGACTCGTAATCGAAGCTGCTGAAATGCGGATCAGAAATCAATCTATACGTAATCTGGAAGTTGAGTTCCTAAACTTACATCATGAAAGGATGTAGCGCACAGTATGCATCACTACTTGGAATGTACTAAACATGCAAGATATGGAATATAGCTTAACAAAAGCATATAAATTGAACAAAGAGTAACTGAGTAATGATATAATCTGAATAAGGAAGTAAATGTTGCAATCTAATTGAAAAGCTAACTAAATATAATGACCAAGTACTAATCATGAATAAAGCTTGTCGAGACTTAATGTTGAAGTATAAACTAAAAACCTGATCAAATGCACTAGAGCCTGACTATGGGAGCTACTATTTATCGATGTAAAACCACTAAACTAAACATTGAGTCCGATGTATGTGCCTATCGAGAGGATCTAATATACCTTGTCAGGGGTATAAATGCATGACTGGCTTGATCACTAAATTTGATGCCCATAAAGGGGACTTATAGATCTACGGGGACACGTAGTTCTAGGACTAAGAGGGTAACTGAACCCTAGTCCAACTTGGTACTAAGCCTACTCCCAACTAGAAATGTGTACAATACAACATAGCTAAAATATACTGGATCACTCAATATTATGACATGCAAATATGAGAATACAACATTTAAGACTGACAATATAACATTCAAAAACTGGATCATGTTTATTTGTTAAATAACCTAGTAAGTGTAATTCATGAACTAAAAGAATCTACACAACTAGGGTTCCGAATTTCATACAAAGAGCTAAGAAACGAAGTTACAAAAATATGATAATCTGATTAAGAACACTATAACACCTAAATCACAACAATTATCTAAAGTTCTAGAAGCCCTATGTCTAAACAAGAGATAGAAAATTAAGAATCTGACTGAATTATAGGTACCTAGTGGATGAAAGGAACCCACTAGTGAAATCCCACATACCTGGGGATGACTTTCAACGAGCAAACTTTTGATTTTGGGGCTGAAACTAAAGAAAAATTATTGTGTGTTCTTGAGAAAGATATCGCCTCTTTAATATTATTTTCGTTCTAAGCTTGGTGAATTTTTGGTGAAAGAATAGACTGGGGTAGGTTATGATTAAATTACCAAGCTTAAACATAGTAAAACAACCTAGTTTAGGGGTTAAACGATGTAGTTTAGAGGACCAACACATAGGGTAAGTTTTTTAAAACACCAAAATGCCCACCTCACATATGAGGATGCGGGGCAACAGTGCTGCTAGTGATAGTGTGGACCGTCACTAGGGACCACGCGACCGTCGTATAGCGTAGGCGTCTGTGGCCATTGTATACTGGTTATGGGGGTTCTTTACACTAGCCCTCCCACGGACCGTGTGGAGGACCACAGACCGTGAAGGCCACTGTGCTCCTTCACGTGGGTTAGTGGTCTACTGGCTCAAGTCCACGGACCCTCTCACGGCCCGTCATCAAGACCACGACCCGTGGAGGGATCCATGGTCTGATGACTGAGCGTTGGAGATTCTGTCTTACTCCCACGAGAAATAACAAGGCTTGTATGGTGGTCCACGACCCGTGAAGGGTCCTGTGGTCCACCATATCTGTGAGGGTGACCCACGATGAGGGTGACGAATCGTGGTTCCTTTCAGAGTTTGTGAACCCCTCTGTTGTTCACAAATTTTCTGTTGTTTTGCCGGAGTAAAGTTTTGAGGTGTTACAATGAATGTCTGGGAGAAGGTGGTAGAGATGAGAGTAAAGAAGGTCGTAACTATGTTTGAGAACCAGTTCAAAGTTATGCAAGAATGCTTCACTACATAACTCATTTATCTTGTAAGAGGACTGGTAGAATAGTATTGGGAGAGGAAAAAGAACTTGCATATGATGTTCATTGACTTCGAAAAGTCTTACGATAAAGTTTCTAGGGGATACATATGGAGGAGCTGGGAGGCTAAAGGTGTGCATATATCATATATTAGGGTGATTAAGGGCATGTATGATGGAGTGAAGACCCAAGTACGGATAGAGGGAGGAGATAGAGCATTTTCTTGTGTTGATAGGGCTGCACCAAGGTTCAAACTTTAGCCCATTTTTATTTACCTTGGTGAATGATGTATTGACGCAACATATTTAAGGTGAGAATTACTAACACCCGTAAGATAATTGAGACAATGAATCACATAATCACACCCCCAAGAATGGAGGTTTTAGCCACACATTATAAAAAGCAGGAAAATATTACCAACTATGCTCTCCAGTAGTTGGGTAACAAAATTTGAGTCTTCACAATGCTTGAAATTAATGTAAAATCAAAACTCAACTTAAAATTCCACCCAAAAACTCTAAAACAATGTTTGAGATAAAAAAAAAACTCCAAGTAAGAACTCTCAAAAAATCTGAATATTTGCTCAAAATTACGGAACTCCTTTTCATCATTCAAAATTTTGCATTTATACTCTTTCGAATTTTAAGCTTTTGGACCAATCGGCAAAATTAGTCGAGCATCTACGACTAGGTTGATGATGTGCCAAGTGTCTCTCTTCATTGCCTTCCTAACTTGCCTCTTCACCATTCAACTTTTGTAACTTTAGGCGATCAAAATCCTTAACGTCAATCCATTTGGCGGTTCGCCGAAATGGCATTTCCATCACCAAGTAGGCTTTTCCCTAGGGCTGGTATGTTGTAACTTTTGGTGAGCGGAAGTACCACTCGGTGAGCTGATCGCCGAGTGGTCTTGGCAATTGTCAACTTTTCTTGTCATCATTTTTTTTCAACTTTTTCTTCTCATTTTTGCCCGTAATGTCCTTGCCTTTCTATTTTGCCTTCGTAGATGCAAATTACCACTTAAGCAACAATTTAGAGCATAGGATAAGCAATGAAGACACTAAAACTATGAATATTAAGCCCTAAATGAGTCGAAATCCTAGACTCATCACTAGATCAATTCTTAATTGGCTCGACATTCTTAGGATCGACTTAGATGCCTTCCATAGAGACAATATGGCCAAGGAAAGGAACAAACCTCAATCAAAACTCACACATGTTAAGCTTAATGTACAGATTCTCGATCCATGAGAATTTACAACAAAATCCTTAAATTCTTAACATGTACATCCTCAATTGGTAAGCAAATCAAAATATCATCAATAAACACAATCACAAAAATATCAAGATATTTCTTGAAATCTCTATTAATAAAATCCATAGAATCCATTGGGGTATTAGTATAACCAAAAGACATCACCAAGAACTCAGAATGACCTATCAATACTCTTATTCAAACTCAATTGGTGATAAGAATGGTGAAGTTCAATCTTAAAGAAGTAACTCGATCCTTAGAGTTGATCAAACAAATCATCAATCCTTGGGATATGATACTTATTCTTAATGGTAGCCTTATCAAATTGTGGATAGTCAATGCCCATTCAAAGAGAACCATTTTTTTCAAACAAATAATACTGGTCGGGACACCCATCGAGAGATACTCGGTCTAATAAAACCCTTATCTAATAAATCCTACAATTTATCCTTTAACTTCTTAAGTTCCACCAAAGCCATACGATAAAGAGGAATAAAGATAGGTTGTGTAGTTGTGAGAAGGTCAAAACCAAAGTTTTTTTCCATTCTGGGAGGAACACCAAGAAGATCATCAGGAAATACATGCGGAAACTTATTTACAGTAGGAGCTGACTCAAGAATAAGGTTTTCAGAATATGTATGCCTAACCTAAAAAAAACGAAGACAAATGTAAACTATATAATTCATTTTCCTAGCCTTTAGACAAGAAACAAATGGACCATTATGCATAAAATATCCCTCTTCCCATGACATGATAGGTTAGTTTGGAAACTTGAAAGTGACTAATCAGATCCTACAATCTATGGAAGTCAAAAATTCATGGCGCCAATCCATCCTAACAATAATATCAAAATCTAACATATCAAGCTCTACTAGATCAACATTAGTGATTCTATGAGAAATATAAATAAGATAATTTCTATAACTTCTCTTAGACATAATAGAATACGATGGGAGTAGATACATGAAAGGTATTTGAAAGGACTCATGATCATAATCAAATCTCATGGCCACATAAATAGTAAAAAAGAATAATGTATCACCCGGATCAAGTAAGACATAAAAATCAAGGCGTAGGACTTTCAACATACTAGTCACCACATCTAGGGAATCTCGCAATCTAATCGAGTCTAAAGAGCATAAAATGTATTTTGCTTTTGAGCACTTAAACCTGATCAACTTGATTGAACTTGACAACCATCTCTTCCTTTTGAAGCAGACAACAAGAAATCTCACATCTTGTGACCATTTTTCCCATACTTAAAGCAACCATCCATGTAGGCTAAACATTTTTAATTATTTTTTGTACCACACCACGAGCAAGAGAGAATAAAAGGTCCACTACCCCCACCTCCTTAGAGATTAGACTTAGACACCCTATCTTTGTTAAACTTAGGAGCCAGACTTAAAGAACTTTGACCAGAAAACTTTTGCCAGAATTGAGGAAATGCCCAATAGACCTAAAATGTGAAAATTCACCATCCAGTGTAATACTATATTGACTCCTCTGGAATTTCCCCCCTCATTGCTAGACAGGTATTATCAAATTTCTTTACTTTATTAGAACTATATATATATTATATATATATAGACATCCTATCTATATACTAAAATATATATAAGTATATAGATAGATATAGATATTATGTATGATATGTATCTTCTTAATCAACATGGAGGTATGACACTCTTTGACAACCAAATCAGATACACCTGACACGATATTTATGTATGAGTATGTGAAAAGCCTTACACAATCTATGCATATGTGAGATAATCTTTCACGATTCTCTTGATTCTTTTCTTTAGGAAGCCTAGATCATAATTCATCTCTTTTTCCATAAATCATGCATACTTCATGAAAACATCATTCATAAATACATAATTTCTTTATAAATTCATGTTTTTTTTATGTTCATAGTCAAAATCATAATCTATAATTGAATTGGAGAGTTGAAGAAAACTTTGGGGCTTAATGGGTGAATGGAACCCATTGATGGAAACTTACATACCTTGAGGATAAAACCCCATAATCAATTATGAAAAAGAAGACTTGATTTGGAACCCTAGATTCTTCTTCTTGACATTGGGAGACAATTGAAGGAGATGAACTTGGATGGATTTAGGGAATTGAAGAGAATGAAAGACTTGGGGCTAGTTTTAGGAATAAGAAATAGTAATAGGGTCTAAACAACATAGTATAGGTATTAGATTCATAGGAAAAGACATGAATACCCTTGAAAACTATCGGACGGTTCCTATGATTTGGACGTAGGCTCTATAGATCTTTGTATGGTCTGTATTGGTAATCCGTGGAACTAACTTTAGAAACCTAAGTTTCACCTTACTTCCCATGAGAACATTCTATAGTCAGTTTGAAATCTTATGGCCCATAGACCCTACCCATAGAACTTAATATTTTAGTCCATCATTTCACTAAGTTTGAAACCTTTGTGTTGAAGCCATCTACAACTTGTCAACCATCATATGACCCATCATTTCATTTGTAGACCCCTCTTGTTCATTGTTAGGTCAAACATCAGAAACATGAAATTTTAAAATCTCATCTCCAAATTTACTACTTCTTTCCTACGTCCCGTAAAATTTTCTACATTCCGTAGGTTGGACTCGTAGAACCTACTATAGTGTTAAGAATTTGCATTTTCCTTTCCCTTTTAACTTTCCAATTTCTAGGGTTTTGAATTATACAATAACCAAATTCATCCAAACAAATCAATGTTTAACAATCATCCATAGCCACAAACCCAAAACTAGGATCTTTAGCTACTAATATCTAAAAAAAAGGATGAAGAAAAACCCTAATAGTGAATTCTATTCTTTGCCTCTTGTACCAAAAAGTATAATGGATTTGTAGAAAAGAAGCACGTTGTTTTATTTATAGGGTTTGGGAAAAGAATATATTTTCTTTCTTGGATTTTGATTCCTAAAATTTGGAATTTTTGTTGGGCTTTAATGTGGCAGTGGACAACCGTAGCACCATGCATGGACTTTACAAATTTAGGGCCTAGCAGGGCGTACCAGCTATTTTCCTGACCCCAAATTTAGTGGTTTGGGACCTGACGTGGTTCCCAATAGCGAGCTAAAGCACATATTTCTCTTAATCATTCATTTTTTGTATTCCTCTAATTTTCTTCCAAGCTCTCTGCCTTTGTTTAAGGTCCCATTTACTTGATTCTTGCATCAATTTCTGTAATGTCTAATCACATGTCTTAGTGCATAATTTTCTGCATAATCATCAAAACACAACTAATAGAGTAAAGAATGCTCTTAGAACTCACGGTACATGCAGGTAAGATAGAGTAAATGAGAATATAAGTACACCCAAGATCACCACTCCACACTTGAACCTTTGTCCATCCTCGAACAAATCTCTACATTGTTGCTATCACTTCACCATTAACACTTAAGGACCCTCCCACCCTTACTTTCATCAACCAAACTCTTTCAATCATGTTTCCATAATTCACCTCTCTTGCAATAACACATGTCGTTGCTTAACACCAAACTCTTCTATTAGACACAACATAACCTTAATAATAGACTCAATTACAAATTTATCAGACCAATAGGATCATGTATAAACAAAATAAGTAACAATAATACCATGTATACTTTATGAGTACCCACACTATTTCCAATACAACCCTTATCTCATCGTGTTTTAGTTTCACAGTCATTCAACTTTAAAGGGCCAATTTTGAAAGTTTAAGCACACTCTCTTTTTTCTCACTAGAGATGTTTCAACATATCACAGCATGCCATAGGCTTTCCCTTAGTGTATAGTGACATTGCCAAGGTACTCTACTCATAAATTCAAAAAGACTTTCTTAGGTAGTAATGTAACGTTTTTGGACGGGAAGAATACTTTTGGACACACACACGCGCGCGCACACACACACACACATATAAACAATTATTTTCCTCCCTTATGCATTTCTTACACAAGACTTTACCATTTATTCCTCTCTTAGCCTTATTTCTCTCCTTTGCTCATACCTCTCAAAATTTTCCTTTTTTCTTTTAGTTTCCGCCCTTAATAATTAAAATCACTTGCCACTTGAAAATAACTTTTCTTATGTCAATATATTAGCACTTTGTTTTTTTCCTTTTTTTTCATATGAATCCAATACTTTGCTAATTAATTCATGGGATCTTTTCACCGATTTTCTCCTTCACTACACTCGCCTTCTCTCTTTTGAATCACTATTCTTTTTATTCAACCCCTTTTCATCACAAAGTGTATTAAGGAACATTATTTGTATCAAATTGAGACAAGGTATATAAAATGGATCAGACTCATTATACGACTAACAAACAAATACTACAAGGATCAATGGGCTACACTAGGGATAATGTCTAGGACGCACAAACTAGAACTAGCGGGCTATACAAGGAGAAGCTTAAATAACGTTCCACAACTTCATGCAAGTAAATTTATCACCCAAACACGGGGAAAGTTCTAGATGTTATTCTATGCAAGAAACTAATCAAATACTCACAATACATTACACCATGGTGCACATATATGGACACAATTATTGGTTGCTCAAGCACAATTCATTGAGTGAATTTACACAATTAAACCTAATTTTTGCTTTCTAAGGCCCATTAAAGAACCTATGTGTTTTCAAGAGTTACTTCTTTAATGTATATGATCAGGCATGAACTACCTATGACGTCCGACTAACTTCCAAGTAGGGCTTCAAAGTTCTAAATATCGGGTGTTCACTCCTACAAACCTATGTCTATTTTTTCTTTAACACGATCACCATCCATCCGTAATTGGGACACGCCACTACTTCTATGACTCTTCTAAAAGAAAATATTTACCTAGTTCAAATGGACTATCCTTAGGAAAAGAACCAAAAATAAAAGCCGAGAACATATCCTAAAAAAATTACTCAATAAAATAGTAAAAACTAGGAATTCATACCTCACACCAAATTTAAAAGATGACGTTATCCCCAATGCAACAATCAATACATAAGCTTAGAGTGAAAGGAAGAACTCTGTTCGTCCCGTAAGCCTAGCTAATAACATGTCCTCTTAGTTTTCATCAAGGGTCACACACTCATTCTTAGCCATATTCCTTAGCTCTAAATTTTGGATACCATACTTCTCGAAAACCTATAAAATAAAACAAAAATGACACTAAAAAAATTACAAATCAACATTACAAATAGGGTTGCCTCCCAAATAAGCGCTTAACTTGATATTGTGGTTCGACATGATTAAGTTCATCACTTTTTCTTCTACTTTGAACTTATGAATTGTACCTGTAACTTTGGATCAACTTTTCTGCTCCTCTCAAGGAGCGGTAGCATAAAGATAAAGGAACCAAGTAATATATGTCACATCTTGCTGTTCTTTGCCTTTATGTGAGGAATGTCATTTTTTGTATTTGGACTAGAAAACTTTGGGATTTAAGTGCCTTTTTCTCATGTATATACTCCTCCATTAGTTAGTATGACTCGAATTTCATGTTGTCATTCAAGCATAATGTAGAAAAATGTTTAAATGAAATCCAAGATGCCTCAATTCAAAAACAACATTATTTGCAACATTCTCACTTTTGTACTCCTTCTGAACATTGAAACTCAGTAATAAAGTATAGTTGCATGGTTGGATTTCCTTCTTTTTCTCCATTAGTTGGTTATCATCCATGAAAATTGGTGATTCGACATCAGACGCCTCAACCGTTTTGTTGAACAGAGCCTCAAAGTCATGAATATCTTATTCAAATTGGTCTTTTTCTTGTGTAATCAACTCTCCCTTCCTTTTTAATCAATTGTATTTTGTTAATGTAAGTAGACATCAAGATAAATCTTGAACTAAAAATTGAGATTACTCTTATAGCCAAAATTTGCTCACTATCTCTACTTCTTCATAAAATTTTGCTTGTTGGGATTCAATATCTTCATCTAATTGAGCATTACCTAAGCATGTACATTGCAATTCATAAATGTCAAATTTATCCAGCATTTAACGCCTGGTTGCTCAAAAAAACATTTTGTATAGCTTCATCCAACTTGTCAATCCTTTCTATCATTCTCTTAAATTGTTCATTTTTAATCATGTCCCCATGCAGGTCATTTCGATTATTCCCTTGAATTGTTATTGGTATTTTTATACCTATTGTTTTGAGGATTGCACTAAGTATGAATTTGATTCTATTACTGATTACCTTCCTATAAGAAGTACAGTTGATTCTCCCAACTTGTATAATACGTGTTGCGATAGGCTTGAGATCCACAACCCCTATACACATCTCCCAGCATAATTCATAGATTATGGATTTAACTCGCAATATACATCCATATGCTAGATACTTTCAAACTTCGCATTTTAAAGCTCTTGTTAGGTATCCTCTGCGCTATTACTCTTTTGATTATCACAAACAAAAGAAGAATGATAATAGGGGTTAGAGGAGAGAAATAAGAGTTAGGACAACCATTCCAGTGACCATCTTAATCACCACAAATATGACAAACATTCCATTCAAAAGATTGGATAGGTTTTCCCAACCCGTCTTTTAAAATAGTAGGACATTCAATATCTAAGTGGGGTCCACAATACTTACAAGGATACTTATTACTCGACCATCATTTGTCCCAATCATCCATATCAATAAGAATATCAACATATTCAAAGGAAAAAAATTATTTGTAAAAATACTAATAGAATAAAGCTTAATTAAATAAAAATAAAAAAAGTATAAATTGAAAAAATAAATCATTTCTAAGTCCTTGCCACCGGCGTCAAAACCTGTTGCTTCCAAATGCAACCAATGTATGTGGTGGTGCAATAATATGTGGCCCGAAAAATCTGCATCATTGATCCTAATTGCTTTCAATTAACTACTTTAAATCTTATAAATAGCGAATTATTTATTTAAATTCAGCGTGCCAAAAAAAAGTTTAATTTATATGTGTAAACAAAAGAATGCAAGAATTTAAGAATAAGGTTGACTTTTAGTGATTAGGTCAATTCTAGGGCTGCAACATACTAAGAGTTCATGTATCACATATCTTTCATGGATTTCCTGTGATTATCAAATTACCGACTTACAAAATTTATATTATGATCATGATTTCTCGACCTCTAATCACCTATCCCTGTTAAACCGTCTAAATATATCATTGAGAGGGTATAGACAAACCCAATTGTTGAGTATTTGTTTTTTTTTTAAATCTTTTTTCATAATCAAGCATGGTGTTTTTTAGGTGTGAATCTTGAAAACAAATCTAAATAAGTGATATGCAAGAGATCATACTCCTTATATTCACTGCATGTATCTCCTTATTAATATCTCAAGTTCAAGGGTAGGAATGAATTTATTTTGATGGTGGCCAAGCATCAAAATATAAAATAAATAATACAAGAATAATTTATATGATAATCAAATTCATCAAAAGGAATAAATGTTTAACAATCATTCATAGCTGTAGCCCCATAACAAGCTTCTTTAGCTACTTATATGTAAGATAGAAGAAGAAGAAAAAACACAAAAAAAGAAGAAGAAGAAGAAGAAGAACCCTAATGCTAATTATTATTACTTGCCTCTTGTGACTTGTTGTAGATCATGAGGAATAATAGATACAAGAGTATCGAGCATTATGTAGCAGTTGATTTGAGCAAGGCCCGAATATTTGTACCGCTATTTGTGAATGCTACCCTTGACTGTGTCATTGGTTCATTTCCACAAATGCTTAAAGATGGAGAAAAATCAGTGTACAAATATATCTTTCATTTTGATTATTGAGATTATTTCTACCGAAAGAGGCCTTCTAGTAAAGCATCACTAGGTTTTGGTGAAATTTTATATTTTAATCTAAAATTTATTGTTATGTGAATGTTATTGTATTGTAAATTTTTTTTATCATGTAAGGAAAAAAAGTCTCTCTTTACATAACAAGTGAGTTGGTATGATAGTGTCACTATCTTGTTTTGTTCTAATAATTTAATAATCTTATTTTCCTTTATCCTACTTTTTGTTTATAATAACTTTACCTCATATATTTTTCTTTGAAATATTATAAGTCTATTCTTCAAATATATGATAATTTTAAATTTGAACTCTACAATTTGAAAAATGGGCTTTATTCAAAGCGGATATCGAATATAGAATAAGAAAAAAACATGTACTCATGATGGGTAGTAATTACCTCTGCCATCAGTTAAAGATCTTGAGTTTAGAAATGTATTTGCATTTAATTTTAAATAGGATAATGAATATAAAAATGAGGGTAAAATACCCATTTAAATGAAGCTTATCATATTCTAAGATCATGACTAGTAGTAACTATCACCATCATTAACTATAGATTTCGAGTTTAGAATGAATTACTTTACTCCTAAGACTTTTATCAAATATAGAGTGACAAAACTCTCCAATCATCAATGATTGTTATAGGTATTCTCTCAATGACGACAACTAATATCAAATGTCGAGTTTTGTTTATTAACCACTACGCCAATTCTACAAAAACTTCACCCTTATAATAAAACCGATTCATGAAAATATGATTCATCAAATTGATCCATTTTAAAGCTTGGTAATGCCCCATGGGGGGGGGGGGGGGGGGGGGGGGCATTTATTATCTCCAACTTATTATGTTGTTAGAATTTTTCCTCCGCATTCTAACCAGTATAATAAATGTATAATTTCACATTGCATGAATTTGAGCATTTGTCATAGCTGAAATTTAATAATTTCACATTTGACACTATCTAACATGTTTGGAGAGAGGTAAATTAATCTGTCTATTTTCTAGCAAACGAAGAACACAAATACAATGAAGATTTAGTAATTTATATGAAAATTCACTCAAGCATATGAATTTTTTTATTCTAACAGATTTTAATTAATACTGCTTTTATGACTTTTAAAAGTTTTTTCTATGTACTAAAAAATAATATACACATTTGATATATGCCCCTTCAAATATTTTCAATTGTCATTAATTTATGGCTATAAAATTATAATGTTAAAAGAAAAATACAATATTATATTATAGTACTATTATTTTTATTGATAATTTTTTATGGATATAATAAAGTACAAATATTTATTGTAATACTTTGATTCTCCTTCAATAAAAAAAATTGAAATAAGGTAAGAAAATCAGGGCAAACTCTAACATCCCTCCCCCCCAAACCCACCATAAAAATCCTAAATCTTCTTTTCTTCATTTTCAGGAAACCCAACTCTCCCTTCCCCCGACAACATCCCCTCTCCAACCGCCATAAAAAAAAATTCCCACCAAAATTTTCTTGTTCCATTAGTACACATGCATCAAGATTCAAGACGCAAATGACTTTATCAAAATTTAAACCAAATGATGACATACTTGATTTTGTATCTAGAAAGCAAACGGACTAAAAGGTCTAGTAGACAAAAGCCTTGAAATTATCCTAAATTAATGTATTCAACCAAAAGAACACTGACTAGACAAATCCAAATTGATAATCAAGAATCAATTCAAACAATTGATTTATCAAATTTTGACAATTTAAATATTGAAAATCAATTCAAGAAGCAGCAAGCAAATGGGGTTGCTTCCAAATGATTAATCATGGTATCCTAATTGAAGTTCTTGAAGATGTTAAAGATGTCAGACACAATTAGTTCTTTGAATTGCCACATGAAGAAAATTTAAATACTTTAAAGACAACAATAGTTCTATTGAATCTATGTTGATGTTTAAGAGTGCTATTTGTAAGAAAAATGTAAAATTTTTTGGAGCACAGGGATAGTATATGTAACACCTCGAAAGTCCTATGAACCTAGACTAGAACCTCACCTATCTAATAATTATTAAAATGATGTTTTCAGACCTGAATCACATATAAGGGTTTCTTTAGGTATTAATCCGATCTCAAAGGAAGACTTTGACGTCCGAAAACTATAAATTAAACTATTGACGTCCTTTGGTGTTTGGGTGAAGGTGTGGGCATGTTCATATGAAGTCTAAACTTGTAAAAAGACATAAATAGTAAATAATATTTATAGATTCAAAAATTCAGTCATGACTCCCCAAGACCCCGCCGAAGGGTCCTGAGAGGACCCAACCTGGCAGCAGGTTGGCCGAAGCACTGGCGACCAACACTAATTCAGGTCTCCTGCTTCGGCGCCACCTACACATGGCAGTAAAGTTTTGCTCGTGATGTAGGGCCTTCACGAGGCTCACATCCTCAACCCGGATTTCATAAAAAGGATTTGAAATTGCCCGTGCGACACGCAACCACTTCTCATATTTGTTCGCGTAGTTTTTAAGTCAATTTGACTTCACAAAAGACCCAATTAAGTGAGGGGTATTTTGGGTAATTTAGGGGTGTCTATATATTGATTTAGCATCAGTTTTAATTCATTTTTACCCACCCAAATCAATTCCTCAAATCACCCTCACTTCTCTCTAAATTCTCTCTCCAACTCAACCTCCATCGAAGAGCATTGAAAGCTTGGAGAAGAATATCAAGTTCTCAACTTTTATTCTCAAATTCTTGGATAAAGTCTTCATTAAGGTATGAATTTTTCACTCTTGGGATTCCTTTCCCCAAGAGGTCCATCGAAGTTGATTTTTACATCACCCTATTCCAAGGGTTTTTCTCTACAAATGAGTTTTTTTCTAAACTTGAAATTGATGAGTCATTATGATGAATTGAGATTACTTATGGATAATTAAGTGTATATTGTTGAGTAATTGATGTTGATTAATGGAATTTTGTGTGATACATTCCCTTTCCCCAATACCCCAAATCATGGATCTTGCTTATGAATTGATGGAAATTGATGAACGTATTGATTGTTAGACTTGTGCTAACTATTCTATTTCATTCATGGAAGTCCTATTTTTCATGTATTTTTTGGATTAGATCTATTTCTTGAAGATTTGAACCTTTTCCCCTAACCCTAGTTATGAATTGGACTTGTAGATGATTAGGGTTGGTAGAATTGGTTATGTTATTATTTAATTCACTATATTATGATGATGATGACTAGATTATTGGATACTTGTGATGAATTGAGGGTGATATTCTTGATGAAGTCCGTGGAGGCTATTTGGTAAGACTTTGGATCTTGACGCTTTACTCTTCCATTTGATATTCTTATAATTGATGGTGTTTGTGGCCATTGAATTACTATATGTGATTAGTTTAAAAAGATATGTATGATAGACTATGATGGCATGTTATGTTATGTTAGGGTGAGATCATGCATGGTGGATGCTAATGAGAACGGCAAGTGTGGATGATTTTTTCCTTGTGTGCCTATATATATGACTACGATATGTTGATCTAACTAATGATGGTTTGTGATGAAAGGAAGTTCTCATCCTATACCTAATGAGCTAATGACATGTTATACAAGGGTGTTAGTCTCCTATGACCTATATTAAGCTATGATAATTAAGAATGACTTAATGACATTTCAAAAAAGGACTTTAGCTTAGCACCGAGTGAGCTAGATATGAGAGGTATCCATTCCCAATGTGGGAAGGTAGGTTCACAATGGTTCTCATGAGATGGTGACTATAATACAATTGTGCATAAAGAGGTTCTAATTCATATCTCCTAATTCTTGAACTATGTTGTCCCCATGATACCTAGCTAGTGGATCCACTAGAAATGCTTTTTTCTTTTTTGGTCCCTGCCATGGCAAGTATACCACCTCTTTTGGTATAGGGTTTCATGATCACGGATTCCAATGCTTAAGCTCACATGGTCTATTGTCAGTTAGTGGTAATTGTTCCCAAAAGTAATGAAGAATCAAGGGAACTCTAACTAGGGGATTAAGGGGGTTTCGTCTTAGTGTGTAGGGGTATGAGACTCTAACCCTATACATTGCACTAGTTGTCCTTGAGGGAAAGTCCCCAGGTTGTTGTTTTTATGTTCTTAATAACGTAAATGATATACCTATGTTTTGACTTATACATGGATTTTATGACCCCATATTTGTTCCCATTTATGAACATTATTGGTCATAATGTCTATATAATAATTATAATTACTCATGATTTATGTTATATGGAGTTATGCCATTACTTATGATCTCGCCTTCCTGTTTACTTGATTAATTGGGGTTATGGGACTTTCACTGAGCATTGCACTTGTAATGCTGGGATGGAAGATTGTGGTAAGGGTCTTAATGTTTATGATGATATAAACTCTTGACATGCTTTTGTTTTGTGCAATTATGTTGGAGTTGTTTTGGTTATTATTATCTTAATATGCTACTATTCATGTTTATTGAAACTTATCGCTGCTAATATCCATGTTGACTTGACTTTAAGTGATAATGTGTCTTGTGTTGCATATGGACTTGTTCTTATTGAATATATGTTGATCATTGGTTTGTATTTTGTCCTAATTGTCAAAAGGCTTTTAATGACCTTATATTGTTTTAACTAAATTTTCCTTTTAAAACTGATTTTCACATTGTTTTATGTGCTTATATCCATACTTAGTACAAAGGGGTTGTTACTAACCCATATTCTTTATGTTTCTACAATATGTAGGTTCGGGCCGTTGAGGTTACTCAAGGTGATTGCGAAGACTTCCACTTTTCCCCCAAGTTTTTGGTAGGTCCTCTCGTTAGAGATGTGCCAATACTCTATCCTTAGTAATATTGTTATGTCTAAAGACATTCATTTCTTCTCATATTGTTGAAAATATTGTCGTAAGCCTTATACGTGGAAATTAATGAATTGTAGAAAGGGCTTGCCGATGTTCTACTTTTCATTTTTCTATGGTTTAATTGAAGATCGTATTATTAGACTAAATCCTTATATGATGGTTATGTTGTCTAAACGAGAAGCCTATATAAGCTTCCTATGCAAGGAGTCTAAGTAAACTCCATAAGTAATATGTGAGGCGTCTATGTAAACCTCATATATAAAAAGCTTGAATTTTCTGCAGCTTCGACCTATGAAATGTTATGAAGAACGCTAAGGGCTTGTATAAGTCCACTCCGAGGATGACAACGTCAGTTACGTCTAGGCGGCGCTCCTCGGCCATGACAGTATAAACATGGTTGTAACCATAAAATGATAGCAATTTTTGGCTCCTAAAAAAGGTAAGTTTTTGATTTTCTGTTCTGTGTAATTTATAGGTCACATATTTTTGAGTATGCAAAAAGGAAACCTGGAGTATTATTTTTTGTATGGTGATTGCGTTTTCTATCTAAACTACAACTAGATATTTAGCAAAACAAAGTTGAAACTTACTCTATGAAGTATCTCAATACAATCACAAAAGGTTGTTTTACATGTTAATTAGGCTTAAAATTTAATTATAATGGCAATTGACTCATTAATTTTGAGATGTATTTTGATAGTTAGTTGATGAAAGTCAGAAAGGAAACTTTTAAAAATCTTTTACCACAATCGCATTTATGACTATTATCCCTAATTTTTATAAAGGTGTATATAACTTAAATTAGAATAATTTTGCATATGTAGGAATTTTTTCTATCCGTTTTACAATAATATATATAGTATAATTCCACAACTAGGGTATGGAGAGGATATGATGTATGCAAATCTTATTTCTATTTTTGTGGGAGTAAAAATGTTGTTTTGGATGGAGTATGGAGACACTCTTACTGAAATTCTTTGACTTTGACATTAAATTACCGTGCTATTAACTTTTATTTCTCATAACGAAATTCCTGACTTATTCAATGATTTATAGGAACCAAGTCTTGGGGTATCAAAAGTAGGATAAGCCACTAGCTAAGAGTTGTTAAAAGTGATATTGAAGGGTCTCAATGACAAAAAAATTGTTGAATCCTTCGAACCTCTATTGCTGGGAACTATATCTATAACCATAAACTACTATTCACAATGCCCAAATCCAAGTATCACTACGGGGCCTTTCCGACAATGCGACGGGTCTTACATCACTCTGTTGTTCTAAAAAGACACAGGAGGCCTATATGTCCGAGGGAATGAAGGTGATAAATGGATGCGTGTAATCTATTCAAAGGTGACTTTAGCAGTTAACATAGGTGACTTGTTGCAGATCATGAGAAATGATTGATACTGGAGTATCGAGTATTCTTTAGTTGTTGATTCGAGCATGGCTCCAATATCTGTACAACTATTTGTGAATGCTAGCCTTGACAATGTCATTGGTCCATTTCCACAAATGTTGAAAGATGGAGAAAAACAAGTGTACAAACATATCTTGAATTCTGATTATTGGAATTATTTCCACCGTAAGAGGCTTTCTAGAAAAGCATCACTAGAATTTGCTAAAATTTGACTAATTTACAAATTTCTTATTATGTTAATGTTATTATATTGTAATTCTTTTTTGTCATATAAGGACAAAAAATCTCTCTTTAGAAAACTGTTATCTTTTTTTGTTCTAATAATTTAATAATCTTATTCTCCTTTATCCTACTTTGTGTTTATAATAACTTTACCTCATATATTTTTCTTCGAAATATTGTAAGTTTATTCTTATAATTGTTGGTGTATAACCACTGTGATAAATTTAAACTTGAACTCTATAATATGAAAAATGATATGATGGGTAGTAATTATCTTCGCCATCAATTAAAGATCTTGAGTTTAGAAATGTATTTGCATTTGATTTTAAATAGGTTAATGAGTATAAAAATGAGGGGAAAACACCTACTTAAATGAAGCTTATCATATTCTAAAATCATGACTGGTAGTAACTATCTCCATCATTCACATTTTGAATTTAGAATGAATTACTTTACTCCTAAGACTGGTATCAACCCTTCAATCATAAAAGATTATTATAGGTTGTATCTCAATGGTGAAAACTAGTATCAAATGTCGAGCTTTGATTATCAAACAGTATGTAAATTCTACAAAAAAGAATAACCCTAATAATAAAAACTCCTTCATGCAAATATGATTTGTCAAGTCGATCCAAGTCTTGTCTGTCTGGTCACGCCACCCATTTATTAATCTGCCAAAAAAATTTTTTTAAAAAAATTAAAAAAAACCATATGTTCATAATTGTATACTGTAGTTTTTTGGGACTCTTTTAACCAATAAAAAAAAAATAAAACAATAAATAAAACAAAAATAACCAATACCAACAATTAAGATAGGAAATATGTGGATTACTCTTTCAAGGACCCATCCATCTCAATATTTTATAAGGAGAAATCTCTTTTTTCTTTTTCACTTTTAAATACTCGCCTGTTGCAAACCCTCTGCCTTCTTCTCTCTCCTCTCTCCGTTTCTTCTTTATTTCTTTTCTCCTTCCTACTTATTCCCACTCTTTCCCCCCCTCCTTTTACCTCTCCCGACCTTTCGTCTTCCACCTCTTCCCTTTTGTCCTCATCGTTTTTCCTTCCCCCTTTTCCCCCCTGCTTTTTTACCTCTTTTCCCCCTCCTATTCTCTTCCCTCTTCTTTCTCCCCTCCACCCCCTGTCCCTCCCCTTTCTCCCCTTCCCTCCTCTATTGCTCCTTTTTTTTTTTTCTCCACCCTCCTATCTTTTTCCTCTTTCTTCCCCCCTTCCCTCCTTTTCCCTTTCTCCTTCCTCCCTTTCTCTTTCTTCCCTCTTTTCTCTCAGCTCCTCCTTCTCTTTCCTTTCTCTTCCCCCCTCCCCCCAATCTCCTCCCCACCCCCCCCCCCGCCCCACCCGCTCACCCCCCCCCCCCCGCACCACCCCTCCCTCTTTTCCCCCCCTCTTCTTTCCCCTTTTTCCCCTATTTCCCCCCTTTCCTCTCTTATCCCCCTCCTTCCTTCCCTCTTTTTTCTCTATTTTCTTCTTGGGCACATCCGTGCCTCTTTTTCCCCTTTTTCCCTTCCTTCTCTTCACTTTTTACGACTCCCCTGACCCCCCGCAACACCCCCCCCCTCCCCCCTCTTCCTCCTCTCTACCCTTTTTTCCCCTTCTCCTTCCCTTCACCTTCTACACCACTTCCTATCCCTTCCTCTTATCCCTTACCCTCCTCTTCTCACCCTCCCTTTTCTCCTTTACTCTCTTGCCCCCCCCCCCCCCCCTCACCCCCCCCCCCCCCTCCGCTGCCCCACCGAACCCACGACACCCGTCCCTGAACCTCAGTCCTCATCTCTCCTATCTTGTCCTATTTCCTCTCTCCACCCCTCCTCTTGCTTTCCGCCCTCTTCCCCTCCTTCTTTCCTCCTTAACGCTCTTTCTCTTCTTCCCCCTCCAAACTTCTTACCTTTCTTTTCTCCCCACTACCTCTCTTTATTCCTTCTCTTCTTCCGCTCTCCTTCCCCTCTCCCTCCACTCTTTCCCCTCTTCTCCCCCTTTCTTTCCTCTTCCGCCGCTCCCTTCCCCTTCCCACCGCGCCCGAATGTACGCAGAAGATAACACAAAAAGGAGAAATGGGTTGGGGAGTTACGACGCATGAGACGTCGATATGGCAATTAGTGTTATTGGAGAAGTGACGGGATAGGACAAGTAAATAGGAGGAGCGGGCAGGGCTGTAGCCGAGAAAGGCGCTAAATTCCGGGGCTATTCCATAGGGCTGTGGAGAGAGGTCCTCTGAGTCGTTAATAATGGATATAAAGTAGTAATCCAGTGTGAAAACGAAAGGGGGTTGGTAACCGAGATATTGTTATCAGTAAGTGGGAAGTTCGCGGTGTAGTGTGATTAAAGTAGGTTATGGGGATAGGACAAACAGATTGTGGGTGTGGTACAAAGGTTAGATACTTGTGGGGGAACTAGGAAGTATGAAGGGGCAGTGGGTGGGGGTAAGATGAGCTATGTAGTAGGAGAGAGTGTAGGTGTGTACGGGCGATGAGGAGACACAGCGGGCGCGCAGGTATCGGCAGAAAAACAGAGTTGGGCTGGATTGGGTAGTTAAAGTTATTAGGAGTGTAGGGCTTTGGAGGGAAAGGTTAGGGCGTTAAGGCTTCGTCGGGGGTACTCTACTAAGACGTTGGTCAGGCAGGAGGGGGGTGGGGAGCAGGCAGAATTAGAAGAGGTGGGATATTAAGACGGGTGGTTAGTCGGGAGAACATGTGCTTTGTTCAAATGCTGGAGCAAGTAGAAGCGGTTTGTGGTAAGTTTTGTATGAGCGGATTGGTTAGGTTATTGTTTGCCTAGATAGGCGCGGGGAGGGTGATCTGGCTGTTAGTGTGTGGCGGCACGAGTAAAAGTAGCTCAGTTGTGGCTCTTTGTTCCTTTTCTCTCTGTGTCGTTCTTCAAAGTGAGTATCGGTGGCGTGCTTCTTCTTGTAGAGTGGGTATTGGTTTCCGGGTTGGGGCACACTTGGGGGATCCCTTCCTGTTATCCCTTTCTTCCCCTTTTTTCCCCTTTTCCCTTCCTCTTTATCCTCCCTCTTATCTCTTTCCGTTCCCCCTCCTCCCTACTCCTTCCCCTCCCCTCTTTCCTCCCTCTCCTCCCTCCTTTCTCCTTTCCCTATCTCCCCTCTCTTACTTCCTCTCCTTCCTGACCTCCCTTCTCTTTCCTTTTTCACCCTTATTAAAATGGAGCACTTTCACATTTCATAATTTTGAGTAGTGGACATCGTTCAAATGTACTAGTGCACATGAGACCACTAGAGACCACGTTGAGAGAGTAAATGAGGGTCGATTTTCTAGCAACGAGAACATAACGATGATGGCAGATTGAGGAGGGTTATTTGGAATGTACTCAACATCTGCAAATTTTTCGTCTTCAGATGTAAATAATACTGTTTTTTTGTATGACCATGTTTAAGGGATTTGCGATGGCTCAAAAACATAGACACATTTTGAGAGAGCGGCCAGGAATGGTCGCAAGGGGGCAGAAGAAGGAGGGCGAGGAAAATAGCAGAGGGAAAAGCAAATTACAGCTTTACAGGAAGAGGAGTAGACTAAGGGGACGAGAAGCGTCGAGGAGGAGGAGCGTATAAACATTTATTGTAATACTGTGAGTTGGCAGGTCAATAGAAAAAGAAAAGGCAAAGATCAGGCAGGGGGAAACCCTACCATTCCTTCCCATCACACCCACCAGAAAACCTAATCTCCGCTTTTAATCATTTTCATAGGAAACCCTCTTCTTCCCTCCCATCCTCCCGCGACACACCCCTCTCAAACCAACCATAAAAACCCTAAAAAGGAACTGCGGGCGGTAGGAGAGACACATCAAGAGGCACACACAAATGACTTCATCAAATTTTGAACCAAATGATGACATACTTGATTTTGTAATCAAGTAGTAAATGGACTAACAGGCCTAATAGACATAAGACTTGAAATTTTCCTAAATCACTGTATTCAACCAAAAGAATACAAACTTGACAAATCTCAAATTGACAATCAAGAATTAATTTAAATAATTAATTTATCAAATTTTGATTATTTAAATGTTTAAAAATTAATTCAAGAAGAAACAAGCAAGTGGGGTTCCTTTCAAATCATCAATCACGAGATCCCAATTGAAGTTCTTGAAGATCTAAAAGACGTCGAACACAAGTTTTTTGAATTGTCACCTGAAGAAAACGTTAAGTATTGTAAAGACAAATATAATTCTAGTAAATCTGTGTTGATGTTTTTGAGTGCTATTGGTGAGAAAAATGAATTTTTTTTGGAGTGGAAGGATAGTATAAAACATGGTTTTAACCCAAAAAATGATAACTTCCTTTGTCCTCCTTAAACAAGGCATGTTTTTTTGTTCTGTTTAAATTATAGGTCACGTGTTTTTGAGCAAGTAAAAAACATAGTGGTAGTATTATTTTTTTCATGAGTTTAAAATCTTTAAGTGTAAGGTGAGTTGTGTTTTCTATCAAACTACAGTTTGATATTTATCAAAACAAAGCTCGAAAATTACTCTACCAAGTGTCTTAATATAATACAAATGGTTGTGTCACAAATTAATTAGGCTTAAAATTTCATCATAATGGTAACTGACTCATTAATTTTGAGATGTACTTTGATAGTTAGTTGATGAAAGTCAGATAAGAGACTTGTAAAAATCTTTTACTGTAGCCGTATTTATGACCATTATCTCTAAATTTTATAAAGGTGTATATAACTTGAATCCGAATTATATTGCATATGTATGAATTTTTTCTATCCGTTTTACAATAATATATCTAGAATAATTCTACAAGTCGGATATAGAGAGGGTACGATGTACGCAAATCTTTCAACTTTGTCGGGGGTAAATATGTTGTTTCTGATGGACTATGAAAACACTCCTAGTTAAATTCTTGACTTTGACATTAATTAACTTGTCATTAAATTTCTTTTCTCTTAACGAAATTCCTGATTTATTCACTAGTGAGCCAAGTCTAAGAGTATCAAAACTGGGATAAACCATTTGCTAAAAAGTTTTTAGAGGTTCTATTGAAGGATCTCAATGTCAACAAAATTGATGAATCTTTATATCGTCTCTTGATGGGAACTATGTCTATCAACATCAATTACTATCCACCATGCCCTAATTTAAGTATGCCATGGGGGCTCACCAACACTGGGACAAGTATTGCACTACTATGGTCTTCTAAGACAACACGAGATGCCTATATGTATGAGGGACTGAAGGCGATAAGTGGATCCACGTAAATCCAGTCAAAGGTGTGTTAGCAGTTAACATCGGTGACTTGTTGCATATCATAAGCAATGATTGATACAAGAGTATCGAACATTGTGTAGCAATTGTTTCGAGCATGGCTCAAATATCTATCTATATTTGTGAATGCTAGACTTTACAGTGTCATTGGTCCATTTTCACGAATGCTGAAAGATAGAATAACAAGTGTACAAACATATCTTGCATTCTGATTATTGGGATTATTTAGGAGGCCTTTTGGTAAATCATCACTAGAGTTTGCTAAATTTTGATATTTTGATCTATAAATTTCATGTTATGTGAATTTTATTGTGTTGTAAAATTTTTGTAATGTAAGGACAAAAGTCTCTCTTAACAAAACCAATGAGTTGGTATGATAGTGTTGCTATCTTTTTTTGTTCTAATAATTTAATAATCATTATTTTCCTTTATCCTACTTTTTGTTATAGTAACTTTACCTCTTATATTATTCTTTGAAATATTATAAGTTTATTCTTCTCTTTGTTGGTGTATAACATTATGATAATTTTAAAGTTGAACTCTATAATTTGAAAAATGGTCTTTCTTTAAAGCGGATATCGAATATAGAATACGAAAAAACTTGTACTCAAGATGTCACGACCCAGTCCGTCATGAGTGACACCCACAATAAACCTTCGGTGGGAGAACCATTACTATAATCCAACTAAGCAATTTAACTAAAAACTAGGCATTTACAAACACGGAAACAAGTTTAAATGACAATATAATAAATACGAAGTCCCATAAACTCCAAAGGATTAACAAATATTTAACAACTAATAAGAAATGCGAAAATACCCCTAGAACCTGGAAGTCACTATACCAAAACTCTACAATCTGCAAGTCTAAGAACAAGGGGTACAACCCCGATAATAAACAATAACCTTAAAAAATAGTCTGTGTCCATAGAGAGTGGACTTAAATAATAGAGATCCCTAGAAGACAGAAAGAACTGACGCACCCTTGAATCTGGGTCACGCTCAATAATCACACAACTGAGGTCTATCAATAGCCGTCGAAAGATGCCCTTTACTCAACAAAAATAAGAGCAAGAGTAGTATCAGTACACAATCACATGTACTGGTAAGGTTATACAACTATCCCATTAAGTGAAACATATATAAGTCCAAGCAACACTATAAACATGTATACACACATAAACAATATCATAAGAGAACCGCACCATAACCACTTTTAATGTTCACTTGTGCAATGCATGAATGAAGTACCATACCACCACTCACATTAATTAGAACTCTTTGAGAAGTCATAAGTCATAATCGATGTTCATGTTCATGTTCATGTTCATAACAATAAGACAATATATAACATGTCTTTAGTCCTCTCATGGAACCCAAAACCAAACTTTTAGTATACCAGAACGTGGTACCTGATCCCATAGTTTTACCGGAACGTGGCAATCCATCCCATTTTTATGCCGGAACATGGCAATCCAAACATAGTTAATTATGCCGGAACGTGGCAATCCGATCCATTAACAGAACTTAATAACAATCACAATGTATATTTTAGGTGATTCATGACATATAATTATTTGCTGATACTCATTTACAATTAGTGTGATCAATAGTGCATTATTCGCATATAGACATGCATCATAATGAAACAAAACAAACATATATCACACATATGAAATCACAACCATCACCTACCTTGAATTCAAGCTTGAATCCCCTAAAGTTCTTGAATCTCCCTTTTTAAAATTCTTTCTGCTTGTTCTAGGTCTACAAACAACTAATATACGCAAGGATCAACAATCAAAGATCGAATTATCCGAATTATAACAAACCCAATAACCTTGGACCAAACCCTTGAATCTCCATAACCCAACTTAGGGATTTTATCACGCATAAATTTTTTAGAATCAAAATCTTCCACATCGACATACCAAAGAATAGTTTTTAAATTACGGATTGAAAAATGGATTTTTGAGTTAAATCTGACCTCTAAGCCTTAAGAATGAGAAACCACAGAAAACACCTAGGCTAGTTCCTTAGCTCAAAGTCAAAAAGTGCCGAAAATTAGCGTTTTGGGGCTTATTTATGATTTTAAGTCACGTCTGTCCCGTTATGGCGGACCCCATCCTTCCCTAGAGGCTGTGCTCTAGCGTCCTAATCCTGCTCTGGAGGCTTTCATGGAGATAGATTGTTACCCGTTTACGCTAAGAAGATTTTTGGGAGTTCTACTCACCCTAATTCAATTCCATAAAGTCGTACGAGTTCCTTATCGTCTTACATATCAATTCTTGTAATCAAATTCATAATTATATCTCTCATTCCTTATTATATTTCCCTATACCTCACTGACTCAGATTTTTTCCAAATATAGACTAGTCTAGGAATTCAAGTAACCAAAAATTTTTCTGGCCCCAATTCTTAATCTGTTGGATTTTCTATAACGACGGAACCCTTATCATTACACATGATGGGTAGTAATTATATCCGCCATCAATTAAGGATCTTGTGTTTAGAAATGTATTTGCATTTAGTATTAAATAGGATAATGAGTATAAAAGTGAGGGGAAAAACACCTACTTAAATGAATGCTTATCATATTCTAAGATCATGATTTGTAATAATAATCTCCATCATTAATTATAGATTTTGAGTATAGAATGAATTACTTCAATCCTAAGGTTGGTATCAAATATAGGGTGACAAAATCTCCCAATATTCAAAGTTTGTTATAGGTAGTCTCTCAATGACGAAAACTAGCATCAGATGTCAAGGTTTGAATATCAAACACTATGTAAATTCTACAAAAAATTCACCCTATCAATAAAAACTCATTCATAAAAATATGATTCGTCAAGTTGTTCCAAATTTTGCCTAGTCATTTCACCATTTATTTATTAAATGAACAAATTAAAAAATTGTGTTGATATGTTGTAGAATATTTTAGTTTCGCGACCTTTTAACTTGTATAATAAATGTATAATTTCACATTGCATGAATTTTGAGTATTTGACATAATTGAAAATTTAATATTTTGACACTATCTAGCATGTTTCTAGAGAGGTAAATTTATGTGTCAATTTTGTAGCACACGAAGAAAACAAATATGATAAAAATTTAGTAATTTATATGGAAATGCACTCAAACATATGAGATTTTTTCTTCTGATAAAATTAAGTATTACTCGTTTTATGACTTTTTAAAGTTTTTTCATATGTACCCCAAAAAAAAAATGCATATTTAATATGTGTCCCCATTAAATAGTTTCAATTGTCATAATAATTTATGTCGATAAAATTATAATTTAAAAAGTAAAATACAATACAATATTATAGTAGTACTATTTTTACTGATATTTTTTTTATGATTATAATAGAGCACAAACATTTATTGTAAAATTTTGATTTTCATTCAATAGAAATATCACATCCCAAGACCACACCCTAGATGTTAGGGTACAATCTCGGATTGTAACTAGCGTACTCGACCTCTCTTAGGTCTTATACAAGCCCTTTCACATCAGTCATCGCATAAACATAGTGAAAAGTAGTGCAAAATTAAAACTTTTCACAAAACATAATATAGTCTTCAAAATCTCTTTCATAACTGATAGGAAACACTAAGTCTCAATCTCATTATCTTAAGACACAAGAAACTGGGACAAACTCCCATACGAATTGAATATATGAATACTTAGTCCTTACATACTTTTGAATGAAAACATCTAAGACATATATCCCTCGATTTCCAGTGATGACATACATCACTTTCTCCTTGACGATCTTCTTCTAAGATTCCATGCATGTCCTTCACTTCTCAGAGCTCCTCACCCCCAGAACTATATCTATAAATAAAAGCATTGATTAGTACAACCATACATGTCTAAGTATGGCAATATCATAAAATCAGAAAATAAACCTTTTAAATTGGAATATGCATATTTTCATTTAATAATCATATTATAATCAAAGAAAAAAATTTAACAACTTAGAAACACATAAGATAACACTTAACCAAAAGTCACATTTTTATAACTCACTTTCCAGTAAGCTATGTTCACTGTCCAGTTAAATACCTTCTTGTTAATCCACTTCTAGCATGCCCTTATCCCACTAAAAGCCGTTCTAAGATTCACTTAAGTCACATAAAGAGAGACCGCCCATACACCCTCTCTAGATGTGCCTAAACGACTCTCAAGATTACTTATAATGAGTCACATACACACCTACGAAGTATCATAAACTTCAAGGTAATATTCTTCTACTAAAGGTTACTCTAAGTCTCACTTGAGTGAGTTATGAAGCGACCGCCCATACAATCCCTTACACACACATTTAAGAGATCCTATAGACTCCCTAGAATAAAATCATTCTCACTTAACACACCAACACATAGATGATATGGCATTCTCCTTCGAAAGGCTATCAAAAGACCTACTTAATAAATCAGAAAGATAACGTCCATATGACCTCCTTCAAGTATCTAAATAGCATTAAGGACTACTACCTAATGCTAGATCATGTCCACAATCACCAACTTCCCTAACTAGAGTCATGCTTCAAGACTTCCAAGGTAAGACGATGAAGATATCATCCTTCATGCCCTATCACCACTTTGCTAAGGTAATATTAAGTCACTTTATAATTAGTACTCATTTATTTATTACTTCCTTAACATAAATCATTAGTTCATTAGACTTCATACATCACATAAAGGATATCAAATATGGTCTTAGACAAGACCTAGAAACTCACATAACACCTTCAAGCCTAGTGTGCATGTCTAGATACGCATACCATCAACCTAATCCTCATAATTCTGCCAATGCTAATAGGTATTTCCACATGATTAAATATGGCATAACCGACATGACCATGATAGAACTACATGAATCCGAGTTCTATCATACTCCGATGAGTTGTTCTAGTTACCAATGGTAAGAAACTTTGACACATCCTATGTGGGCACATGGTTAAGGATGATGAAGAACTTCTTGTATTCTAGGTCTCCTACTTAATTGACTACTTTCCCCTTACCATACCACTCGTTGCTATCCTTCGTTCTCGTAGCATAATTCATACATTAGGTTACAATAAAAGGGTCATACTAGTTCATAACCCAAGCAATTTTACACCCTACAAATGAAAGGTCCACTAGGGCTACCTCATAATGGCGACAAGAAACTCATGATGAATTTCCTAAGGATTTATATGATGCCGTTCCATCCAACTAACCTTAAATCTATCATCCCTTTAGTTTGAAGGATACCATTACGGCTTACAACTTCAACAATCTTAACCTTACCCTTAAGTCAAGGTTTTCACATAAAAGACTCTCATAAGTTCATTTAAGGTCACATATCATTCATACGTTCAAGACTAAGAGTTCTGACACCCTAAATCAAGACATACCATATTCATAATCATATACACATCAAGCAAGGGACATAAGTCAACCAAGACAAGACTCCACATACTTCACTTTTAGCTCATAAGGCAAGCCATTCTAGAAGCACCTTGAACCAACCTAATATCTTCAAGTCATTCTATATACTATCATAACATCATAAATGTAATCCACATAGACTCATAAAGTCAAGTAGGAATAACCAAGACCCAACCCTAACAGTATACTCATAAGGTCAAAGTCATAGGCTAACATGATCACCTAAGACAACATGAATAGAAGAATACATATATGACTTCACATGTAGATATATATTGTCATGCTTCACATAATCAAACCACACCAATAGTCATATTACTTCAAGTAGTTTCCAATAGGCCATAATCATCATATTGCATAAAGTAACGCCAACAAGGCCATATCAATTGCAAGTAAAGCACATAGCATCGCCACCATAAGTGGACCATACCAATCACAATAGAATTCAAGTATAAACAACATCAAAATAATTGAAATAGGGCAGCATACCCCCACATCATCCTCAACACTTCAATTCAAATTCAACTTACTCAATTCGACAACACAAGACCCTTACCTAAGGCCATAACCAACTATTCAACATAAAAAACTGCAATAATCAATGAACTAGGTTAATTCAATGTAACTTCATAAATGTAACACAACATGGATATCAATTTAGTACAATTAATACATCATTAGAAAGCCCATAAGAAACTACATAAGAATTCATCAACATTAGATCAATATCAAGTAACCCAAAAAATTTAGTCAAAATCTAGGGTTCATCCAATTCATGGTTCATAGGTAATTTATATCAAAATCATTAATACAATATCTATTTGATCATAATTCAATGTTAAGAAATCATTTATGCAAGAACAAATGTCAGAATCATGAAATAGGACAATTCAACTTGATGAAACAAGTTTCAAGGATCAAAAACCATACCTCAAGGATGATAATTCTTCACTTTGATGAAGAATTTCCTTTTAAAATGTAACCTCCAAGCTGTTCCTTGATTTAGACTTCAATGGAGACTTTGAGAGAATTCTAAGGGATTTTGGGTTTAATTTGGGTGAATGAAATATTCTAAGTGTTAAACACTTATATAATTTTTTAAAATACCCAATATACCCCTTATTAAACCGCCAATATATCCATTTAGAAGTGGGGTGAATTGTGACTTGGCAGCACGAAAACAACCCTCACTGACAACTGCTCTCGACGGGGCGTCACCCCACTGACAGGCCATGCTGGCAATGGTTGGTGGGTTCAGAGACTTGCCAAGTCTCTATTTCTTCCCCCAGGACAAGTACCCACCGACAACACCCATTGAAGGTGCGTCAACAGTCCTACGAGCCATCGACTGCTCCGTCGTTTGGGGTCTTCTTGGAACAGCCTTGCCAACAATTTTGGGTCCTTCCTCAAGGACCCTTGGATGATCCTTGAGGATAAGTTGACTGGATGTTTCCAACCCAAATACGATCTTCTATGAGTTTATCACCTCACATAAATTTCATACAAACGAACACGTAAAACTCGATGAAACACACCTAGACGCACAAGGTCACTTCAAGGCATATCTTTCGAACGTCATAGACGTTCTTGGACGTTTGACCTATAAACTTTACGAAACTCAACCCAATACTTATACATTCCATAATAACTAATTTAAGGACCTTACAACCTCATGAGACACACATAAACATAGAGAATCATATATGAGGCATTTAGGTGACTTAGTCGTCGAACGTCTTGGTCGTCCATTGACGTTTGACTTCCAACACACCTAATACTTTAGCGACTGACTCTATACCATATATTAGACATATTTAGGAACTTAGAACATTAATACCTACATGTTAGTCTCTAGTTAACCTAAGTCATTTTTGGGGTCTTACAAGAAAAATAAAATTCAGAGAATCAACGCAAAACCCTAACATCCCCCTCCAAACCCACCATAAAAACTCTAAATCTCCTTCTTTCATCATTTTCATAGAAAACCCTTTTCTACCCCCCTCCCCTTGACACACCCCTCTCAAATCCACCATATCGCCAAATTTCCTCCTTCCATTAGTATACACACATCAAGATTCAACAGACAAATGATTTCATTAAAATTTGAAAAAATGATGACATACTTGATTTTGTAATCAAGAAAGCAAATGGACTAAAAGACGTAGTAGATAAAAGGCTTGAAATTATCCCAAATTAATGTATTCAACCAAAAGAATACAAACTTGAAAAATACCAAATTGACAATCCGGAATCGATTCCAATAATTGATATATCAAATTTTGATGATTTAAATGTTGAAAAATCAATTCAAGATGCTTCAAGCCAGTGGGATTGCTTCCAAGTCATCAATCATGGGATCCCGATTGAAGTTTTTAAAGATCTGAAAGATGCCGGACACAAGTTCTTTGAATTGCTACATGAAGAAAAAGTTAAGTATTGTAAAGTTAACTACAGTGTTGGTGAATTTGTTTTGATGTTTTGGAGTGCTATTGGTGAGAAAAATGAAAAAGTTTTGGGGTAGAGGGCTAGTATAAAACATGGTTATAACCCACAAAATAATAGCAATCTTTGACCTCTTCAAACAAGGTAAGTTTTTGGGTTTTTTGTATTGTTCAATTTATATGTATCGTGTTTTTGAGTAAGTAAGCACATACTTGTAGTATTTTTTTTTTCATGAGTTAATTGTAAGGTTATTGCGTTATCTTTCTAAACTATATTTAGCTATTTATGAAAACAAAGCTTGAAATTTATTCTTCCAAGTGTCTCAATACAATAAAAAAAGGGTGTGTCACAAGTTAATTAGGCTTAAAATTTCCTCATAATGACAAATTACTCAATAATTTTCCGATGTATTTTGATAGTTAGTTAATGAGAGTCACATAGGAGACTTGTAAAAATCTTTTACTGCAGCCGTATTTAAGATCATTATCTCTAGATTTTCACAAAGGTGTATATAACTTAAATAAGAAGGAATTTTGTTATATCCATTTTACAATAATATATCTAGTATAGTTCTACAAGTAGGGTATGGAGAGGATAGGATTTATGCAGGTCTTATTTCTCCTTGTGTGGGGGTAAATATGTTATTTATGATGGACTATAAAAACATTCTTAGTGAATTGACAATTAATTACCTTTCCATTAAATTTCTTTTTATCTCAACGAAATTCCTGACTTATTCATTGGTTTAAAGGAACCAAGTCTAGGAGTATCAAAAGTTGACTAAACAAATTGCTAAAAAGATGTTAGAGGTGGTATTGAAGGGTCTCAATGTCAATGAAATTGATGAATCTTTATAACCTCTCTTGATGGGAACTATGTCTATCAACATAAACTACTATCCACCATGCCAAATCCAAAGTATCCAAGGGGGAGCTCACAACCGCGACGGTCTGGTAATCACTCACTCTTCAAGATGGATGGGCGCGCTATTAAGTCCGAGGGATTTGAAGACGAAAGGATCTACATAATCCAAATAAGAGGTTTCCTTCAGCCGTTAACACAGGTGACTTGTTGAGATCATGAGCAATGATCGTATAAGGTATCGAATTGTGTAGTAGTTGATAAAATAGGGATGAAAATAGTTATGCTATTATGATTGCTAGCCTTGAGAGTGTCATTGATCCATTTCCACAAATGCTAAAAGATGGAGAAAAACCAGTGTACAAACATATCTTGCATTTTCATTATTGGGATTTTTTTTACTGTAAAAGGCCTTCTGGTAAAGCATCACTAGATTTTGCTAAAATTTGATATTTTAATCTTTAAATTTCTCGTTATGTGAATTTTATCATATTACAAAATTTTTTATCATGTAAGGAGAAAAAGTCTCTCTTTACATAACCAGTCAGTTGGTATGATTATGTTGTTATTTTGTTTTGCTCTACTCACTTAATAATCTTATTTTACCCTTTATCCTACTTTTTGTTTAAAATAACTTTACCTCAATTTGTCTTTGAAAATATGTTGGTTTATTTTTTTAAAATGTTGATTTTAACATTGTGTAATCGTAAACTTGATCGTTATAATTTGACCAAAACTTGCTTTTTTTTCAGCGCAGTCCAAAATTATAGTTAAGAAAATATATGTACTCATGATGAGTAGTAATTATCTCCGCCATTAATTAAAGATCTCGAGTTTAGAAATGTATATTCATTCAGTTTTAAATAGGATATTGAATATAAAAATAGTGAAAAAACACCTACTTAAATGAAGCTTATCAGATTCTATGATTGTGACCGATAGTAACTTTCTCTACCATTAACTATAGATTTTGTGTGTAGAATGAATTTTCTTTCACTCCTAAGACTGGTATCAAATATAGGGCAAGAAAACCTCCTATCATTAAAGATTGTTATATGTAGTCATTCTATGGAGAAAATTAGTATCAAATGTCGAGATTTAATTATTAAATACTATGTAAATTCTACAAAAGATTTACCCTAACCACTAAAACTCATTCATGAAAAGATGATTCGTCAAATCCATCCAAGTTTGGCCTAATTATTTCCCCATTTATTTACTAGCTCAATTCATTAAAAAACTTTGTTGATATGTTGTAAAATCCAGTTTCTGACCTTTTAACAAATATAAATAAGAGTATAATATCACATTTTCTTGAATTTTGAGCATTTTGCACAGTTGATATTTAATAATTTAACATTTGGCACAATCTAATACATTTGGAGAGAGGTGAATTAATGTGTTGATTTTCTAGCAAACGAAGAAGACAAATATGACGAAGACTTAGTAATTTATAGGGAAATGTACTCAAGCATATGAAATTTTTTCTTTTAACAAATTTAAGTTGTGATGCATTCATGAATTTTGAAAAGTTATTTCTATTTACTCAAGAATATATATATATATACACATTTGATATATGTCAATATGACATATTGTAACATCCCGCCTTGGAAAGAGCTAAATTTAGAAATAACTAGTTTAGAAAGAGCTAATTTGAAATTTGTTCATGTTAATCTTAAGTCATGACTTTTGAGTCAAATTCAAACGATCATAACTTTGGGTAAACATGAGTTAGGTGACCCATAAGATATCAAATTCAGTCTTTGATCATTTTTTCCAACTCACCGAGTTTATAAGTTTGAGATTGGATGAGGGAAGATTGCCCCCATTTGAAGTCAGCCAGTCCTATTACGTTTTTTTCTCTTTTTTTTTCTGAAGTTACCCCGAATTAATGTGGGGTATTTTGACATTTTCCTTGCCCCATCAGCTTATAATATTTTAATGTTAAAAACTGATTTGTCTTAATTTTCACAATCCTAATAAGCTCTTAGGGTTTGGAGAAGAGTTTAAGAGGAGAAAAGAAGAAAGGTTCAAGGCATTTGTCAAGGTTCTTGAGAATTGTCGAGGAATTTCGTGAAGGTTTGATCCTTAAGTGGTATGCAAGCTCTAATAGTGTTGGGTTCGTTCAACCACACGCCAATCATGTGTTTTTAATCTGTAATTTCATTTTGAGGTTGAATGACTTGAGTTCTTGATGAGTTTCTTGAAGTTTTGTTCTTAAATCGTTAATGATGAGCTTGAGGAGTTCTTCGGATGAATGTTAGGAGTTTGAGTTTTTTTAAAGTTGATTATCATGTAATTATGTGGGGTATTCTAATATAAGTGAGTTGGGAAGTAACTATTCGATTCTAGGCGAATTAGGGCCAAAATCAAAGAAGAAAATTCATCGGAATATTCTAGGGAGGGGCTGCAGTAGCTCGCCCAAAATTCACCTAGGGAGATTTGGGTGGTGGTGGTGGTGGTGCATATGTGCAACACATTTGAGTCTATGAAGTTTAGGTGCTATCACCCCATGACCAACATTGTGCCAAGGTTGTCTGACCCCATATTTTTTCTATCGTCTAAGTTCTTTAAGAGTAAAGTGTTGAGAGTTCTTTCGAGTTATGTTGAGAAGTATTTTACTATATTTTTAAAACTTGTTTTAAGACTTGAGTACTTGAGTTTGAGTATGAGGGGAGTATAGTTTAATTTTCCAAAAATAATATATGGGAACTAAGTATTCCTAAGATTTCATGCTTTTACATTTAAAATGAGAGAAAACATGGATTTCCAAATGAGTTCATGACGAGTTTTTGAGTATAATATCTTTTAAGAAGGCCTTTTGAGTAATAATATCAAAGATTGATAATGAGGAAATATTTTTAAACAGATGAGCTGAGTTATATTTTTGGGAGTAGTATTGAACACCGATATTGGAATGATATCATACAACTTAAAGTCCTCATAAACCATGTAGCCAATGTTGGTAGAAATGATCATACTTTTTAGATGATTCCTTATTTATTTTTAAGCATAGCGCGGTATCATCACATAACTCATAGTGATTGTTGTCGGTTAGAGAATCTCCCAAATTGATTTATTTTTCATCTTTACATACAAACAAATATATTGAGTTGTTAATAACTATTTTAAATGCTTTACTTAATCTTTATTGTTGTTTTTATATTGCATTGAATTGAGTATCCATGAGTTGAGGTTGAGTTGAGTACAGTTAAGGTTAGTATGTCTCCTTCCTTCCACTTCAAGCTTTTATTTTATGTTCAATGTTCCCCTTACATGTTGTACAACAACGTACTGATGTAATTTGACCTGCATCGTTTCATGATGAAGACACAGGAGATCAAGGTCATTAACATGAACTTTTTGATACCATAATTGTTTGAGTTAGCTTTGGTGTGCCTCCTTTGTTTTGGAGGAACCCTAATTTATTCCTATTATTTCAGTATTTTTAGGATGATTTGTGGTCTTGTCCCGACATCCCTCATAGTATTAGAGTATTCATAGATAGATAGTAGTATTTGAGGAGTCTTTCATTAATTTCCCATGTTAATGTTTTAATGAGGAGTCTTTAGAGTTCTTTCAAGTCATATTGAGAAGTCTTTTACAATTTTTTAAAAACTTGCTTTAAGACTTTAGTACGTGTGTTTGAGGATGAAGAGTCAAGTTTCATTTTTCAAAAAGAATATATGGGAACTAAGTATTCTTGAGAGTAAATACTTTTACATTTTAAATGAGAGGAAACATTAATTTCCAAGTGAGTTCATGAAGTGTTTATTTGTATAACCTATTTCAAGAGAACCTTTTGACTAATGATCTCAAAGCTTGAAGATGACAATATTTTCAAACATATGAGATGAATTATATTCTTGGGAGTATTATTGAGCATCGATATGAGGACGAGTTCATACAAATTAAAAGTCTGTAACACCTCAAACCTAAATAGAGGGTTTAGCATGGAAGGACCCAAATATACCACTTAAAAAGGACCAACCTAGAGCCCACGAAGAAGCCCTAGGTAAATTGCCTGAGGCAGTGAACCATAGCCAGGAACCACGCCCTGTGAAGGGTCCACGACCTGTGGATGGGGGATTCATGGTTGGCAAAAAATCTCTGACCATGAACCACGCCTGACCAGGACGCGCCGTGGGTCCATCCATGGTCTGTGGGTCAAATTAGGGATATTATTTTAGGGACATATGGGTCTTTTTTTTGTTTTAATTAGAATTGAGTGGTGTCATTTTTACTAATTTTAAAACACATATATACATATTTTACCCCCTAAGTTCAATTATTTAAATCATTCGCTCAAATTCCAAAAAGAACACCCTCACAAATATTCTCTCTCTATAAGTTGGAAGAATACGGAAGAAATTAAAGCTAGGTCATATACAAGGCTCCAATATTCAAGATTGCTAGGGATTTATAGTCAAGTATGATGGATTTTCATCCATGGAATCCTTCCTTCCATTGATTCCCCTAGAAGAATTTCCCCATTTCTATGAAGAAATGCCCAAGTCTAGCTAGGGTTTCTTCCAATATTGTGGGTTATGATTAATGGTGATCCAATCGAGTAAATTATGGGTGTTTATTATTGAATTGTTTGAATTACATTATTTTAGGATGAAATTATATATACCCATTCCTGTTTCATGATCTAACCTAGAATTAATATAATTGAATTTATGCCTTGAAGGGAAGCTTTATGGGTTAGATGTATCTTTCTACGATTAATGAATTATGACAAGAATTGCTTAAGATTGAATTAAATATGAAGAATATGATTTTAATGTATTGAGAGTAAATCATAAGTCATGATCATGAGATCTAGGTCTTTGAGAGTTAAGCTTATAAGATGAATTGTTGGGAATTTATGTTATTGTTAAGGAAGGGATACTTCCCACACTAATTGCTTACAATGAATGTATTAATGTGAAAGGTCTACTCACATGAATAATTCTAGGTTGAAAGGATTTCTCACCTAAAATGAATTTAGATTAAAAGACTATAAATGATGAGGCTTGAGGTGATTACCCTTGACCTCCATAATAAAAGACATGAGGCGATTACCCATACTCCTTAGAATTGACCAAGAGGTGAGTCCCGATGTTCCTATTATGATGAGTGGACACGGAGAGAAATACCCATGATCCCTATGAAATAATATGGATACGAGTACCTGCATCATATGATGAGATTGTGGAGGCGAGTACCCACAATATAAAAGTAGGTAAGGCAAGAGGTGAATACCCTTTAGCCTTGCATGTAATACAAGAGGAGAATATCCATTAGCCTTTATAATCAAGAAAAGAGGTGAATCCCCATTTCTTTAAAAGTAATGTATGAATAATGATAACTATGATATGAAGAATGAATTAGATTGGAATGTTGCTTCATATGACTTCCATATAGTAAGCTTGACTAGAGGCGGATGACCCAAGTATTAACTAAGGAAAAGTAAGGGTGTTTAAGGAAGTATTTCCCTTTCATTATGATCCTTACTATTAATTGACTATGCCTTGTGTCTTGTGTTAACTAGTGCTTATGTTTATGTTGTTTGTGCTCTCTATCATATTTTTAATTGATTATACTAACACATACTCTTGCCTACACTCTTATCAAATGTAGGGTCCGACGACATAGATTTTCACATTCATGGCTAATGCATAACAAGTTCATTATTGATCAAGGAAGTGAATTTTTGGTTAGTCCTCATTGTGATGGAGGGTGTAATCACCACTTTTTTTTTTTAATTTTATTCATGGCTTGGACTATTGAATGGGCTGTGTCCCGAGACTTTATTCATGTTGTTTATATGGTTTGAGACAAACGTAGTAGACTTCCGCCTCATACTATAAAGACTGTGATTTTATTGTTAAAGTTTTGATTTTCGCTCACTTTTATTAGTTTATGTCATGATATAATGAATTCTAGGGACCTACTGGATGAAAGGAACCACTAGTGAAATCCCACATTCCTGATGATGAATTTCATGGAGAAATCTTTCATTTCAGGGTTGGAATTAAAGAAAACTTGCTGCGTGTTATTGAGAAAGAAATTGCCTCTTTACTCTTCTTTTCGTTATAAGATTGGTGAAAAAATCGACTAGGGTAGGTTCTGATCAAGTTACTAGACTTAAACTGAGTAAAACAACATAGAATAGGGGTTGAACGACGTAGTTTTGAGGACCAACAGATAGGGAAAAAGACCAAAATGACCTCACTTGAAATATGGCGAAGGCCAACCACAACACTAGTGATATACCATCACTAGGACGATGACCTATATAGTAGGGTGTGGTTTGTCAGCCAGTGGATACTAGTTTTGGGGTCCATACCACACCATACCACGGACCTTGTAGAGCTTCACGGACCGTGAAGACCACGGGTCCTTCACTTGGGCTGGTGGTCTGCTGGCTCAGGTCCACAGATCATCAAGACCACAACCCGTAAAGGGCTCTGTGGTCTGATGCCTAAGCTTGGGCGTTTTGTCTCACTCCCACATGCACTACCATGTCTTGTGTGGTGGTCCACGACCCATGAAGGATCCCGTGGTCTACCACTTCTTGGACGGTGTAACCTGCGATGAGGGTGACGAACCGTGGTTCTTTCATGGTTTGTGAACCCCTCTGTTTTTGATAGAATTTTTGGTGTTCTACTTGAGTTAAGTTCTAAGGTGTTACAATGAAGGCCTAGGAGAAGGTGGTCGAGATGAGAGTAAGGAAGGTCATAATTATCTTTGAGAACCAATTCAAAGTTATGCAAGAATGCTCTACTACATATCTTGTAAAAAGACTTGCGGAGTAGTGTTGGAAGAGGAAAAAAACCTTACACATAATGTTCATTGACATCAAAAAGGCTTACAACAAAGTTTCTAAGGGATTCATATGGAGGAGCTTAGAGGCTAGAGGTGTGAATATGGTGAACATTAGGTTGATTAAGGGCATGCATGATGGAGGGAATACCCAAGTAAAGAATGAGAGGAGACAAAGCATTTTTTTGTGTTGATAGGGTTCCACCAAGGTTAAACCCTTAGCCCATTGTTATTTACCTTGGTGAAGGATGTATTGATGCAACATATTTAAGGTGAGAATTAAGTACACTGATAAGCTAGTTGAGATAATTAATCACATAATCACACCCCTAAGAATGGGGTTTTAGCCACATATTATAAAAAGCAGGAAAATACTACCAACTATGTTCTCTATTAGTTGAGTAACAAAATTCGAGTCTTCACAATGCTTGAAATGAAATTATAACCAAAACCTAACTTAAAATTCTACTCAAAAACTCTAAAAAAGTGTTAGGGATAAAAAAACTCCTAGTAAGAATTCTCAAACACTCAGAATATTCACTCAAAATTTCAGAAGTCCTTTTCATTATTTAAAAATTTGCAATTATACTCTTTTAGATTTTAAGATTTTGGACAAATCAGAAGAATTAGTCGAGCATCACCGACCAGGTCGACGATGAGCCCAAGTGTCTCTCTTTATCACTTTCTTGACTTGCCTCTTCACTATTAAACTTCTGTAACTTTAGGCGATCAGAATCTTTATCGTGGAAATGCCATTTCCATCACCCCGTACACTTTTCTCCAGGGCTGGCATGCTGTAACTTTTGGCTAGGTGAAGTATCACTCGTCGAGTTGCAGAGTGATCGTGGCGATTATCAACTTTTCTTGTCTTTAGCTCCTTTTCAGGTTTTTTTCTCCTTTTTGCCCAGTAATGTATTTGCTTTCCTATTTTGCCGTCATAGCTGCAAATTATAACTTAAACAACAATTTAGAGCATAAGATAAACAATAAAGACACTAAAACTATGAATATTAAAACCTAATGAGTCGAAATCCTAGGATTATCACTAGAAAAATTCTTAATTGCCTTGATTTTCTTAGGATTCACTTAGACGCCTTCACCAGAGCCAATATGGCCAAAGAAAGCAACAAACTTCAGCCAAAAATCACACATGTTAATCTTAACATACAATTCCCGTTCCTTACAAAATCCATAAATTCTTAAACGCCCATCCTCAATTCATAAGTAAATGAAAGTATCATCAATAAAAATAATCACAAAAATATCAAGAAATTACTTGAAATCCCTGTTAGTAAAATCCATTGAGGCATTAGTCAAACCAAAAGAAATTACCAAAAACTCGGAATGACTGTATCGATACTCTCCTTCACCATCAATTGATGATAAGACGACCGAAAGTTCAATCTTATAGAAGTAATTCTATCCTTGGAGTTGATCAAATGAATCATCTATCCTTGGGATATGATACTGATTCTTAATGGTAGCCTTATTCGATTGTCGATATTCAATGCCCATTTAGAGAGAACCATCCTTTTTTCAAACTGATAACAATGGTCGGGGTAGTTAGCGAAAGATACACAGTCTAATAAAAACATTATCCAACAAATCCTACAATTTATCTTTTAATTTCTTATGTTCTGTCAGGGCCATACGATAAAGAGGAATAGAGATAGGTTTCGTTGTTTCAAGAAGTTCAATACCAAATCCTTTTTCTCTTTTATACCAAGAAAATCACCAGGAAATACATCCGGAAACTCATTTACAATAGGAACTGATTCAAGAGTAGGTATTTCAGAATATTGATCCCTACCAAAAAAAAAATTTGACAAAGGTAAACCTTAAAATTCATTTTCCTAGCCTTTAGACAAGAACAAATGGACCATTAGGCATAAAAATTCCTCTTCCCATTACATGTTTGGTTAGTTCGTAATCTTTAAAGTGACCAATCAGATCCTACAATTTATGGAAGTTTTAAAATTCATTGTGACCAATCTATCCCAAGAATAATATCAAAATCTAACATATAAAGCTCTACTAGATTATCGTTAGTGACTCTATGAGAAACATAAATAAGACAATTTTATAATTCTTTTAGCCAGAATAGAATGTACAATGGGAGTAGAGACATGAAAGGGATTTGAAGGACTCATGACTATAATCAAATCTCATGGCCACATAAAGAGTAACGAAGCATAACATAACACCCAAATCAAGTAAGGCATAAAAATCAAGGTGCATGACTTTCAACATACTAGTCACCACATATGGGGAACCTCGCGATTCAATCAAGTCTAAAGATGATAAAATCTATTTTGCTTTGGAGCACCCAAATTAGAATAACCCGATTGAACTTACCAAACATCCCATCCTTTTGTAGCACACAACAAGCAATCTCTTATTGTGAACATTCTTCCTATACTTAAAAGCAACCATCCGTGTTGGCTAAAAATTTTCAATCATGTTTTGTACTACACCTTGAGAAAGAGAGAATAAAAGGTTCATTACCGCCAACCTCCTTAAGGATTAGGGCTAGACACCCTATCTTTGTTAAATTTAGGAGCCAGTCTTGAAAAACATTGACCAAAAAACTTTTTCCAGAATTGAGGGCGCCATGTTTTTCATACCTTAAATGTGAAAATTTACCGTCATATGTCCTTTCCCTCTTAGAATTTCTTGACTTTTCCTGCTCAATCTGTTAGGCATGTATTAGAAACGACGGGGAGCAATAGAGATATCTATCTTATAATCACCTCGTGGTCTTATGACACTATTGGGACAATTCAAATGTGGATACACCTAACATAATTTATACATGAGTATGTAAGAAAACCTTACACAATTCATGCATATGTGAGAGAACTTTTCACAATTCTCTTGATGCTTATCTTAAAAAGGAAACCAGATCATAATTCATTCATTTTTTCCGTAAATAATGCATACTAAAACATCATTCATTGATACATAATTTCTTCATAAATTTATGTCTTCTACGTTCATAGTCAAAATCATAATCAGTGCATGGGTTCATGTGTTTTAAATTGAAAATAATGTAACTAAGTTAAAACAATCATAATAAGATAAATTTCAAATAGTTTAATGAACAAAAATAGCTCCTATGAAGAATTAAATGTGCACCTAATAAATTTGATTATAATTGAATTGGAGAGTTGAAGAAAACCTTGGGGCTCAATGGGTGAGTGGAACCCATTCATGGAATCCTACATACCTTGAGGATGAAACCCCATAATCAATTATGAAAAAAGAGACTTGATTCAGAACCTATCTTCTTCTTCTTGACCTTGAGAGAAAATTGAGAAGATGAACTTGGATGGATTTAGGGAATTGAAGAGAATGAAAGATTTGGGGTTAGTTTTAGGAATAAGATATAGTAATAGAGGTAAAACTATGTAGTATAGTTATTAGATGCATAGGAAAAGACACGAATACGATTAAAAAACTATTGGACGGTTCCTACGATTTGGACCTCCAGTCCATAGAACTTTCTATTGTCTGTATCACTAAACTATGGAACTAACTTCACAGACCTAAATTTCATTTTACTTCCCATGATTATTTTATATGGCAAGTCTAAAATCTTACGTCCATATAGACCCCTACCCTAGAATAAATTATTAGTCCATTATGTTACTAAATTTTGAAAACATTGATAGGCGGTCATTTACAAACTTTAACCCTCAAATGACCCACATTTCATTTGGTAGTACCGTTCCTATACCTTTTTAAGTTAAACTTCAGAAACATGAAATTTAAAACTCATTTCCAAATTCACTACTTCTTTATGTCCCGTAGAATTTCCTACATTCTGTAGGTTGGACTAGTAAAATCTGCTACAGTTCTAAGAATTTTCCTTTCCTTTTCCTTTTAACTTTCCAACTTCTAGGGTTTTCAATTATACAATAACCAAATTCATCCAAAGAAATCAATGTTTAACAGTCATCCATAGCCACAAACCCTGAATTAGGATCTTTAGCTACTAATATCTAAGAAAGAGAAAATAAAGAAGAAAAATCCTAATGGTGAATTCTATTCTTTTCCTTTTATGCCAGAAGGTTTGATGTATTTGGAATTTTGTTGGGCTTTAATGTGATAGTGCGCCACCATACGCACCACCTCTTGTACAGACCCGTGAATTAGTTGTTTAGCGCCTGGCGTGGTGACCAACAGTGCGCTAAAGGGCAAAATTTCTCTTAATTAATCTTTTTTGTACCCCTCTAATTTTCTTCCGAGCTCTTTGACGTTGTTTAAGGTCTAATTTACTTGATTCTTGCATCAATTCCTATAATGTCTAATCACATGTCTTACTGCATAATTTTCTACATAATCATCAAAACACAACTAATAGAGTAAAGAATGCTCTTAAAACTCAAGGTACATGCGGGCAAAATAGAGTAAATGAGCACATAAGTACTTCGAAGATCACCACCCCACACTTAAAACATTGTCGGTCCTTGAAAAATTCTCACACTGGTGCTGTCACTTTACCATTAATACCTAAGGACCCTCCCACCTTTACTTTTATCGACCAAACTCTTTCAATCATATTTCCATAGTTCACCTCACTTGCATAGCACCATGACGTTTACTAGCCACCAAATATCTTCTTAGAAAATAATATTAACCTCAAATAAACAGACGCATGGACAAATCTACCATTTACAATGGGATCAGCTAAAAAATAAATAACAAATTTTTCATTTACCATGTATATGTCATAAGTTCCCTCACTATTTCTAGTACAACCTTTCTCTCGTCATGTTTAACTTTCACAAGTCATTCAAATTTAAAGGGACAATAATGAAAGTTTAAACATTCTCTCTGATAAAATATGTTTCAACATATCACAACATGCCATATGCTTTCCCTGAATGTATAGTGACATGCAATAATTCGATACTCATAAATAAACAATACTTTTTAGGTTAGTAAGTTGATTTTGAACGGGAGGAATACTTTTGGATTAATATATATAGATATATATATATATAAGATAGATATATAGATATAATATATCGTATTATATATATAATATAGATATAGTATATATAATAATATACATATAATATAAACACACACACACACACACTAAATTTCCTTCTAAAGTGCAAACACTTTACCATTTCTCTTCTCTAGCCGTATTTCTCCTGGATCACATCTTTAGAAAGTTGCCTTTTTCTTTAGTTTCCACGTTAATAATCAAAATAACCTGACCTATAGAAAAGACTTTGTCTATTATCAATAACATAGTTTTTTTTATTTTTTTCATACGCAGACAATGCTTTGTGAATTAATTCATGGGATCTTTTCACCGACTCTCTCCTTCACTACACTCGCCTTCTCCTTTTTAAATCACTGTTCTTTTTGTTCAACCCTTTCCATAACAAAGTGCATTAAGGAACATTATTTTTATTAAATTGAGACTAGGTATCAAAAAAATGGATCAGACTCATCATAAGACTAACAAACAAATAGGCTACAAGGATCAAAGGGATACACTAGGAATTATGTCTAGGAGGCACAAACTAGTAGCGGGTTATATAAGGAGAAGCCTAAATAAAGTTCCACATATTCATGCAAGTCAATTAATCACCCAAAATGGGGCAAGTTCTAGATGTTATTCTATGAAAGAAGCTAATAAAAAATCCTCACCACGCATGGCACCATGATACATTTATACGGAAACAATTATTAGTTGCTAATACACAACTACATTGAGTGAATTCCACACTTACGCTATTCATTTTCTAAGGTCCATTAGTAACATTCCAGAAAAAAGAAAAATATACTTTGTCTAGTGAAGGTTATTGTAGGTTTTAAGAATAGGTATTGGGGTTACGTAAACTCCACAATGGACCCAAATATAGAGTAATATGGGGATGTTAGAAGAATATTGCCTTAAGGGTGTTAGCCAATTTTTATGTATTAACAAGTAACTTAAAATACACTTTGATGATCAAATGCTCAAATCCAAGCTTGTTTAGAAATTGTACCTGCAATGAAGACCCTAAGATAAATTTTTTGATTTCTTAAGCTCACACGTTAGGTACGAGGCATCCAACTATCAAGCAGGGTACATTTAAAATGATCATGTAGATTAAGCAGTGCACAAGGACATAGTGAGGATCCTTGGGACAAGAAGTGAAATTTCCAAGTGCAACTACAGAGTGCATGATTAGGAAAGTGTACGGCAACACATGTGCATATGTGCTACCGACCGAGAGACCAAGCGACCAAGTCCAACTGATTCAGTTAGGGCGGTTAGGGGGCTGTAACGCGTCAAGTCAAACCAGGTAGAGCAGAGCTTCCTAACCAATCCTAGGCTCTAACTAACTTACTTAACTAACTAACAAACCTAGGACTAACTAAAATAAACTAACTAGTGTGCCCGAAATCAAGAACTAACGGGTGGTGATGACACTAGCCAAAGAGCTACAAAAGAAACATCCTAGTACCTAACCTAGGATGGTCCAAAGGGGGTGGTTATGTCTAGTGACTTAGGTGGCCTTTAAGTATTACCTTACGGAACCAATTAATTAAATTATAAACTTTAATTAAATATTAAATTAGGGTCAGCCCGAGACATTTACCAAAATTTTCAGAATTGTCTAAGTCTCAAATGCTCTTCCTATTTGAAGTCAATTTAGGGGGTTTTTTTTTTTGTAATCGGGAATTGATTTCTTAATTAAGTTAATGAGCATAAGTTTGAATTGAGTCCATATTTAGTTATAAGACTTAGACGCACGTTATAACCTAGTAGGAAAACTCGACGACTAAAAAAAATACTGAACCAATGTAGAAAACATAGGAAAAAAATACTCTAGGTTCTCCCTTAGGCGATTAAGGCAATTCTTCCAAGATTTTCGGCAAAGTAACAGTTGATTTGTAGCTCAATTCTACCAGTTAAGGTATGGGTTTTCTCTCTTGGATTCCAGTTCACCAAGCAGACGGCTTTCCAAACGTTTTGAATTCAAGAAAAATAAATTGTTGTTCCCAATGAGAATTGTCGATTGTTTATCTGCCTAATTCTCCCTAGTTCGACCTCTAGTATTATGTAATATGCAAATCTCAAGCCATGATGTTTGTTGGTATATGGTGCTACATCAGTCAGTATGTGTAGGTTTATGGATTTGATAATGTTCCGAATGTGAACTAAAAATAGGCTAGATACCGTATGATTAGAGTATCCATTTCTCAGAGAAGAAATGTTGTAAGCCTAATTTTGTTCGAGAGTTTTGAAATTATATAAGTCGTTTTTCTACAATTCAGTGTACTATTGAGTGGCGATGAAGGTTTCGATTATTGTTTGGCGTTTCACAAAGTAGATATGTTTGTAAGTGTTTGGAAGCACTGTTTCTAAGAAGAAGAAAAGAATGAAATCAAGCTAGTTAAGAATCTTAATTCAAATAAACTCTATAGCTTGGCCAAACTAAGAATGAATGGTTCTTAAAGCTAATCAAGTTAAAAGTGGCTGTCAACCTGATGAGTTCTAAGTTCGAACATGCAGTGAATTGACTTGGGTTAGTGTAATATCATGGACAAGGTGTTTCGTGTAAACGTTTGGTTTAGTGCAATTAAATTGGCCAACAATATTATTTACAAACTAGTAATTAATAGAATTGGACAAGACTAAGCATACCCTCTTATATGGGCCAATGTAAATTATGATTGTTTCTTGTAAGCCAAATACATGTTCAAGATTGACTTGGAGTGAGGATTCGATGAGAACCTTATTCATGAAGAGGTTCCACTTGAATTTTAGATTGGCCAAGTGAAAGCAGAAAGCAGATGAAGGAACAAGGAGGTTGCCCACCGAAAAGGTGTAGAGAACACCTTGGAGGGCGCAGCAACAGGAAGGCCGAGGCCAGGCCACACATGAAATCCTGTGTTACCCGCATTTGTTAGTTCTTGAGGAGATATACTCTTTTAAGTGATTTTGTTATGAAACTCTAAATTTCTAGTGCATTAGCGGTTAGGTTTTTTAAGTCATAATGTGATTTATACTTGCACTATATGAGTTATATGGTTCATTTGCATTCATCTTGCTGTTTTTGTTTTATAGCGTTTGCGGCGAATGAAGCCTTAAGATTACGCTTTGAGTCATACGCATCATACGAGTAAGTTGATGAACAAATATCTATACCAGACAAAAGTTTCAAGAAGTTGATGTGTTTTTTGAAAGTACACTTTTGATGCAAAATGATGGTTAAGTGTCATGCGGGGACGAAGTTCATAAGGGGGGGGGGGGGGGGATAATGTAACATTCATAAAATGTACTGTATAGTGAAGGAGTCCATCAGGTTTTTCTTAAGTGAATATGATTTGGGATATAGGCATCCCCCTGCCATTAGCGAGTAATATGGGGCATGTTAGACGAATGTTAGCTGACGGGTTGTTTGTGGTTAGACAATTTCTATTTCTTAACCAAGGAACTTAAAAATACACTGATCGTTCAAATGCTCCAATCAAGATGTTTAGGAAATTGTAACTGCATGAAGACCCTAAGCTAAAAGTTCTGAGTCAGTAAGCTTACACACATTAGGTATGAGCATCCAGTCAAGCTAAGTACCAGCACATGATTATTCAAATGATCATGTAGATTAGTATTGCACAAGACATATGAGGATTCTTGGGACAAGAAGTGAACCTTTACAAGTGCAACTACAGAGTGTTACGGTTATGAGGAAAGTAATGGCAACATATAATCAGTCAGTGTTACTGGCTGCTGAGAGAGACCAAGCGACCCCCCAAGCGACCAAGCCAACCGATCGGTTAGGGTGAATTATGGGGGCCTGACAAGCGTCGGTCAAACCACGTGGGGACAAGCTTACTAACCAACACTAGGATATACTAATGACCCAAATAGCACTAACTCTAGGGACAACTAAAAAATACCTAGTGGCCCAAAATTCGAAGAACTAACCGGGTGGGTGGTGCACGAAGTCGAGTAGCTAACTAAAGAAACATCCTTGTACCTAACCTAGGATGGTCCAAAGGGGCTGGTTATGGTCCTAGTGACTAATTAGTAATTTAAACTACTTTCTAAAATTAATTGCCGCTTGAGTAAATTTAGTAATACATAAGAGAATTGTTATTTTTTGACTTTATGTCCTTTGGGTACGAATATCTGGCTCAAAAGAGCCATTGTATTACTTGACTAACCACGTGCACTTGCGTGTGCTTCTGGATGCAACAAGTGTTTCGCTCCTCTGTCGAGGACTTTTAAATCGGAAGATATCTAATGTTTGAGTGTCTAAATTATTTGTACAGGAGTTGACAACTTGATATTTGCTCCCCATTAGGCAGGTTGTGTCAGGTTTCACACTTGAAGATGACTATAGTTTGGTAGAGCCTCTATTTGCACCGAAAAGGTTTTCCATTATTGGAGGAAGAAGGAAAAGAGACCTTTAGTCTTATCCCTCGGGTGGTGAGGAACCTTAGACGTCTAGAAGGAAGAGGCGGAGGTCAAACCAATGACGTGTGAAGCAAAAATGAAAGTGAGGGATGTTTCAATCCTATAATAAACTACCAACATTAGCTCAAGTATTCATAAACCTGCACGTGGTGTGAGGTTTGAATTGAAGCAGAACATCGTACAACTACTGCACATAAGCAGTTCACTGGTTTATCTCATGAGGACCCACAAGTGCGTATTCAAAATTTCCAGAGAGCAGATCCGTGATAATACACCCAATGGTAGTGAAATAGATATGTGCGGATCAAGTATTGCCCTTTTCTATGTGGGGGAGGAAGGCAGCAAAAGGATGGTTATTTGTTTTGGTTTAACTTGATACTAAAAACTTCCATAACAACTTGGGATGATCTTTCCCAGAAATTTTTGACAAGGTTTTGCCCCCGAAATTCTACGACCTAAAATAGAGCCTAACCTAAGAAATTATGAGTTAAAAAGAGATAGTTATAGTCCCAAATGTATGGGTAAAAAGTTGGGGAAGTTGTGAGGACTTAGAGATAAGAAACGGATATAAGAATTCCGACCGACGAATTTGACCACTGGTTGAGGGCGTTCGCTGCAGAAACCTAGGCCCTAAAAATTTCAGCTTGCGTCCGGAATGATAACCGACGGTAATCTACCTCAAAATGCATTTTCAAAAAAAGAATGTGGACCCCATTGCGCATCGTGGACCCATCTCCGAGATTTGACAATTTTGGGATTTTTATGAAAAAGTCCAACTGAAACTTTTATTTGAAGTCAACTAATTGTAGGGGTTTGTTTTGTGGTGTGTTAATATCATCTATATATTAGCAGAACGTAGGCAAAACGACAATCGGACGAATGGAAATAAGGTAATTCTGCAGAACAAAGAAGAGGGTAAACGAAAGGAAATAAGAGTAAGGTAAGAATAACCACAAACTCCAACCAACCCTAATCCAGACAAAGCCCACACACTAATTTGCCCTTAACCCCACAAACCTACTCCAACCCCATCCGCCCACACCCATTCACACCCCTTACCGACAATCCCCTCCCTACTCACCTTTATCCAGCACCCCGCCTCCTCAAACCCTTCCATACCCCCCCTTCCCATCAAGACACCTCCAAATTAATCCCCCCGAAACACTGGATCCAATAATAACTAATTGGCCTGGTCCACTATTCCCCAATCAACACTGCAAACCACATTCAATCCAAAGAGAGAATAGAGCTCTCTATTCTCTCTCGCTCTCTCTCTCTCTCGTAAACCTATTAAAGAAATTGAGAGAATCCATAAGAGGATCAATTCTCAAAGGATTAAACTCAATTTTTGATGGCTAAATCTTCATTAACGTATGGTTTCTTTCTCTCTTGGATTCGTTTTCCTAAAAGGTCCCTCCAAAGATGTTTTCAAAATCCCCCAAATATAGGAGTTTTCTCTACATATGAGTTTTCTTTGAAAAACAAAATTATGAATAAATTATGATAACTTAAGGATGTTTAGGTGTATAATGATGGAATTGTTGTTGTTCACTTGGAATTCCATTGGAACCATGTTCTTCCCCAATTTAATAAATCTTGGATTTGATTTGATGAACTGATTGAAGATATCATATATACATTGTTATACATATGTCTAGTTTATGTATTATTATTGAATTATCATTATATTATGTGGGGTTATGCATTGTTGGGTGATTAGAAAGGATGATAGTCCATCAATATGAATGAAAAGGGGCAAAAGGGTATGAATGTTGGTTTTCTTCCTTATACTCAGTATGAAAGATGAATTACTTAGGATAGTCATGACGCTAATCAAAGTGTATTGTGGTGTTATGATAATGTCCCTCCGCCCTTAACCTTACCACAATTGGAATTAGCTTATGAAGTATGGATATATGACCGATATGATTGGCTTTATTATAATGAAATGTTCCCATAATGTATGAGGTAAGTGAAAGTGAAAATGTTTACTCCTGCTTGTGTTTCTAAAGTAAAAAGGATCGATTGTAACTTATGACCATGTGTGGTATGAGATATTATGATAAGATTGGGTTTTTTAACCTAATGGAGTCTTAAAGGATAATGTAAACTAGTGATACTAAAGATGATTACAAAACTGAATAAATTCTTATCATCGAAAGTGCATGTAAATGAGATGGGGATCTCACGTTTACTAAATTCGTCTCCCCACATGGGTTTCCTCACATTTAGCAAGTCTGTATTCTCAATATATGTGTTGTACCATGATATGGAAACCCCCACGTTTATCAAGTTAGTATTTCTAGTAACAATCTCCTTGAACCTTAACTATGTTCCCACATAGGACTAAAGCTGAATAGATCCACCTAGATAGCTATGTACGAAAGGTTACACCTTAGGCAAATGCTAACACTTTCTTTTCGGTATGGGAGTAGAACACTTGGATTCCATGTAGCTCTCAGGTCTCATATCGGTTATTTCAACCTCTTTCGTTAATGTAAAAGTAAATGAATGAATGAAATGTATGAATACACTAGGGCCCTTTAGTAATGGGGTTCTGCATGGTGTAAGAGAGGGTATGTGACTTCTCTTACGCATTGCACTTGTGGGGTCCTAAAAGATGGTTGTAGTGGTGTTCTCCTATGACTATGTTGCTTATGATTTATGTATGTTAAGCTATGTATAATCTTAACTAATGTGTCAAGATATGATGTAATATGATATTACGAATGTGTGTATGAAGTAGGTTGCTTAATGTGATACTTAGCTTTGGATAGAGTTATGAGATTCTATTCTTTGCATTGCACAAGTATTGCTTGGGTTGTCTACATGTTGGTATGATATCATGTTGGGTTGGCTTATGTGCTTACATTATGTGAATATTGGATTTACTTGGTAAACTCATGTTTTGACTACAATTTCCTTTTATACATGCATTGATGATTTTATGTATATAAGCCATACTTAGTACGTGTGATGTACTAACCCATATTTTCTTCCCTTTTCCCCAAACATTGTAGGTTCAGGCCTTTAAGGAGATTTCAAGGCTATTTCCCATGACATTTGGATTTGCTTCTCCAAGTTTGTGAGTCCTCAAGTCCAAGGACAAGACCTTTATGTGCTAGCTTTTAGTTCGTTTGCTTATGTTTGAAGACATTGTTGCATTCCATATTTCTAAACTTCTTATTGATGTAAGTGATAAGTCCTAATTTCTACACTTTTATGTCTAGATGGTATGATGTGACGAAGTTAGATTCTATTTTCCTTATATAAAGTGAAGTTGAACTTTCGAAGTCATTTTTTAATTTTTCCACATTTTTGTTCTATGATACATGCTATTACGAATGCTAAGGGTTTGTACAAGACCTGTTCAAGGTTGACTACAGTGGTTACTACAGGGGGGGGTGCTCTCTGGTCGTAACAGGTTTTCTCTGTCTAGTAAAATAGCCAAGATGGGAAACGAAATATTAATCTTTCGACATGAAGGAGGGGATAACTTGTACCAAGCTTGGGATAGGTTTAAGTCCATGCTACTAAGTTATACACATCACCATCAAGATAACTAAGTATTTCTCCATACCTTCATTAAAGGAATGGAGCCAAACACAAACTTTTACTTGATTCTACTGCAGATGGTCAAACTTTTGAGAAGAAATATGTTGAACTGTTTACATTTCTTAATATAATTTCACAGGGTAACCCCAAGTGGAATGTTGTAGGAGCTAAACCAATCATATAGAAGACTGTTGGAAAATGATGCAGTGACAACTTTGTCTGCACCGATCACATTAATGCAGAATATGATGACCACTCATTTCAACAAGCTTGGTGTGATGTATGTAGAGTGGAGATCACAGTGCTAAAGTATGTGGAGTAAACCCAGAATCTTTTCCTTTTATAGGTAATGCTCAACAAAGAGGAAATCACCAAAGCTATGGAAATACCTACAACCCAAGTTGGCTAAACCACTCGAACTTTTCATGGGCTGGCCATAAAAAACAACATCAAGGAGAAAACTAATATAAACCACATAGTAGTGGAAAATAGTACAATCAACAAAGCTATGGAAATCAGCAAGCTGCCAAGCAAAGTGATATGAGTGTGGAGGACATGCTAAAACAAATCGTGGAGGATCAAGCTAAATTTGCGGCAGATGTTTGAAATAATCAATTGTTCACGTAGAATTTGAAGAAGGAGTTTGGGCAATTTTCTAGTGCCCAAAATTCATGATCACAAGGAATTTTGCTGGGAAATACTAACCCAAACCCGAAGCAAGTAAATGTTGTGAGTACTCGGAGTGGTCGTTCATTGGAAGAGTTGACACCTTAGGCAAAAGTTGTTGAATAAAAAGGAAAACATGTACATGAAGCCGAACCAAGTGAACAAAGGGTAAATGAGGAACCAAAAGCAAAATCACCTCCTCTATTCCCACATAAATTCAAAAATCAAAAGAAGGAGGAATGTTTTGGTAAGTTTATTGAATTACTCAAACAAGTATATGTTAACTTGCCTTTGATTAATGTATTGCAGGGCATTCCTAAGTATGCCAAATATGTGGTAGCAAACAAGAGTCGAGTGACTGAGTATGCAATGGTAGCACTCACTGAGGAGTGCAATTCTAGAATCCAAAATAGGCTCCCAACCGAGTTGAAAGATCTGGTGAGTTTCACTCTTCAAATAAAAATTGGCAAATCTGTTGAGGCAAGAGGTTTGTCTGATTTGAGCACAATTATCAATTTGACGCCTACTTCTACATTTCTCAAATTGGGACTAGGATGGCCCATACCCACAACAATTATGTTGTAGTTAGCTGACCGTCCGGTGCCAAGTCTAGATGGCGTTATAGATGTTTTGGTTCAAGTGGGAACTCTGATTTTCCCTGTGTACATTGTTGTTTTGGATTTTAAGTCTGATCTCGAGGTCCCACTTATTTTGGGACGACCATTCATATTAAGGGAGGTGCATTAATTGATGTGTCAACCAGTAGACTAACAATGAGGGCTCATGAGAAGGTCAAGTTATTTGATGTTTACAAGGCAATTATGTTGCCTGCAATATATGAGTAGTTGTTAGCAATAATTGTCATTGATGAGGCAATGGCAACTAAATATGTTGAATCTCAACACCCTTTAGATAGAGTGTTAATTGGGCAAGTGATATACCATGGTTTCACAGTATTTTTAATGCTGCTTTTTCCTTAAGTTTAGTGTGTGTCCAAAAGCCTTTCTGTATTAATTTTTATGTAAGGTTCTCTTTTGTTATCTCTAACCAACCATCTTCAGTCTGCAGCTACGTATCATTCCCTTACCCCCCCTCCTCACACGCTTTCACCTGCCCCCCCCCCCATGCCTCCACACTCTCCTAAAACGACGCACACCCCTCTTCTCTAGCACCGCTTATCATCCTTCCCTCATTATTCACTATACGAACCCTCTCTCTCTTTCCTCTATACCATCAAGACTCCCTACTTGCCTTCCGCTCCTATTGATTCCCTCGTCCTTCCACCGCTAGACGACAGTAAACGCCCTAGACCCTTATTTTCCTCCTACATGCTCGTTAACACTCTGGCGAAACTCGTTCCCCCCACTTTATCATTCTTCTCACCACACCGGTTCCTCACTTTTTTCGCCTCTTAAACAGACCCAAACAGCCCAGCCCCAACACCACTGCAAACCATCAATCTATATGTACCGTCCTGTGTCTCTTCTGTTTTCACTAACCCTCTCGCTTTTTTTCTTTCTCCCTCCACCCCCACTCCCCCATCCCTTGCCGCTTCCCCCCCATTTTCTTTATGTGCGGGAAATCTGCTAAAAGATGAGACGAAAGTTTTTGAGCAAGAAATGCAGAAAAGTTACCACCTACGAGTTGTGACGGTTACGTTGTGCCTGTGACGGGGTCCGTAGTGGTGGCATCGTAGTGAAGCTCCTAAAGGAGAGGGGGGCAGTGGAAGTTGACCAAGTGTAGGGTTACGGAAGTTTGCATGACGGACCGTTGTAGCGATGATGGTCTGTGATAGCTTGGTCATCGTGATGATCAGCGAAGTAGCCAGTACCCAATTCAAAGAGTGTAGTGTTATGGAATGGAGACCCTCGACGGGACCGTTTGCCTGTGGGAACGATCATAATACTTGCAGTCTAGAGGGTTTAAAGAAGGAACAACAGAAGAATTGCACAAAGTATGCGGACGACGAGTCCATGACGACCGTGTGACCACATCATGACCATTCGCGAGGGTCCGTCGACCCAGCAAAAAAAAAATAAAAAAACCCGACGTTTTTGACAGACTTTTCACAAATAGAGTCCTTCTGTTGAATAGGTTTTTGATTTTTTAGAACTAGTTCGAAAAACCTCAATTTTGGGGGTTAGACTTTTGTGGTAGGCACGTTTAGGTTTGAATCTTTGTTGTAGATTATTTTGATTATTAAACTTTGGACTGTTTGTGTGTTTTTTAAACCAACCCACTTTTCTCTGGAGGTGATTGTGGTGATTTTGCGATTAGTCAAGTAAAATTCTGGATTTTATTCTTTCTCATTGAAGTAAGTGGAATGAATTCTATATTATATATATGAATATTGTGATTTATGATATGGGTGTAACTAAACTCCAAACTAGGGTGTGGAACCATGGGTGAATAATAAGATAAAAATTAACTAAAATAACAATTCCTAGAAAGTGTCTTGCATGTATAGATAATTCTTTCGCTTTTAGAAGTCTTTTTAAGGATGACAACACGTTAGAACTTGCCTTAATGCTTACTCTTTTACCGACCAAGGAGCGGTAGATTAATAGGAAAAGAATTATCAAAAATAGATTTAGTGTATACATCTAATAGACTAGTATTGATTGGTACGAGGTAATACTTAGTCACATATCCGAATACAATGCTAATATGAGGGTAAATGTTAAGGGTTATATAGAAACATGTAGTCGGATCAAGTTGAGGAGTGAAATTTTCTAGATGCGGACAAGGATTTAGAAATAAATAACTTATCACTTTGCATGACAAGATACGAGGAAAGAATGTTATAGTTTAGAATTATCAAGTGGAACTTGTGGGGAAACTTAAACCATAGTTATTTTTATTAATTGATTAAACCAAAAAACCATTTGAATCGTTGTTGTCTACTTTGATTAGCAATGATTGTCATTCATTTTGAAATAACACCCCCCCCCCCCTTTTAGTCTTTGTTTTCTAAAGAAATATTGACTAAAAATAATTAGTAATAATAGATTGAACGTGGACTTTTGAACTATGTTCCCGTGGGAAACGATCCTAACCTATCAGTTGGTTCTTTACTTGATACGACAGCTTTAATTCTTATTGCCGAATAAGTTTGAAGCGTTACAGCAAGACATTAAAGGGAGATGTTCAAACCCAAGTGTGGGGTCTAAGTCGAAATGTCTCGAATGTGAGATGCTCCTACAATTTGTGGATGGGAGACAATAAATAGCGGAAAAAGGCCTAAAATACCCTCAAAAGTATTTTGGAAATCGTACAAAATTAGCACTCCATCACCCATTGGCTCACCAAAATCTCCTTCCCACCGACCCCTATTTGGTCCAAAATACCCTTGGTTTTTTTTTTTTTTGCATCCCCCTTTTGGTTCAAAATGACCACTTATTAAGGTTTTATATTGAAAACTATTTAAATATATTTCTTAAATACGTGACGATCAACTATTTGATTATTAATTAAATTATTAGTATACATTATATAATCAATACCACTACACCACCCATTCATAATTAAACCTCCAAATTAATAACACCTGTCACTATTAAGGCAACAACTAAAACCTACTGCCAATGCGTGTTTGTAAAAATGTGAGACGAAAATCTATATAGAAGTAAATTATTATACAGTCAAGTTGTCTAAATAACAAATTACCAATAAACTAAAAAGTCTGATTATGTTTTTCATCTGAAGTATTCTTTACATTTCAATTAGTGATGTTACTTTAGGTAATTCTTTTTCAAAAAATATATAAAGGTTTTAAATAAATGTCATAAAAAATTCTATAATATATATTCTAAAAAAGTGCATGGAATTAATCGGAATGTATTACTTCTTCACCTTTAATCATAAATTTCTAATTCAATCTTGAAAGAGAATCAAAGTGAATGAAGGGTCTTTTATTTTATAAGCGGGCCCTCAACATAAATTTAATGGGGCTTCGATTCGGACTTGAGAATTTTGGATGTCATTTTCATGAATCTATAATTTCATCGTGTTTTAGTAGTGTTTTGATGATTTTGGGATATATACTTATAATATTAATTGGGTGGGGTTTAGTTAGTAATGGGTGGGTAGTGGGTTGGTTTATAACATAATACAAATAAAGGTAAATTCTAACCGATAGTTGAAAACACAAGTATTTTTAAAAAATATTAAATAGTTTAAAATTGTAAAATCATTAATAAGTAATACAATTTAAAACAAAGTGGGATGACAAGGGTTATTTTGGGCCCAAGAGGTGATGAAAAGGGCATTTTGGAGCCAAGAGGTTTATGAAGGTAATATGTACCATTTACAATTAATTTAATGGTATTTTAGACCCTTTTCTGAATTAAATAGTGTCCTGGGACCACCTCCCAAGCCTTCAACTGAAGAAGCACCAAAGTTGGAGTTAAATCCTCTCCCTTCTCTTATCAAGTATGCATCTTTAAGTGTAAATAAACCATAACATGTAATCCTTTCTTCTACTTTGTCGGAACTGCATGTTGAGACATCTCATAAAATATTGAGGAATATGAAATATGCGACAGGTTGGATGATAGATGATATTCATGGAATCAACCCAGCTATATGCACGCACATAATAGTTATGGATAAAATTCACAAGTTAATTGTGCAACGTCAGCGCAGACTAAGCTAGTAATGAAAGATGTGGTGCACAAAGAGGTGTTTAAATAGTTAGATGCAGGATTTGTATATCGAATTTTGGACATCAAGTGGGTCAACACAATTTAGTGTGTGCCTAAAATGGAGGCATGATGGTGGTCACAAATGAAAAAAATGAGTTGATTCCAACTAGGATAGTGACGGGATGACGAATATGCATGGATTTTAAGAAATTTAATGAAGACACCAGAAAAGATCATTACCCGGTTCCTTTTACTGATCAAATGCAGGACATGTTGGCTGGGCAAGTGTCACGACCGGAGTCTAGACCCTAGACGAGACCGGCGTCTTTGACCTCTCTGAGGTCGCAGACAAGCCTACACACATCATTCTTACTTCATCTAGATTAATTTTAGCGGAAAATTCAAAACTTTTTGTTTTTCTTAACATGCTTACTAAAAATTCATTACATGTAAATTTGTTCACCATCAAACCCATCTAACATTAACATCACTTCAAATTAAAGAAATAGTTCTGTTTTGTATTAAAGTGTAATTGAAAACGGCACCCAATTAACAAAGTCTGAAATGAAAGAGAAATGAAACACTAGTGGAACATGATCACAAGCTAAAGCCCTACATCTACGCTAGATATAAACAGTAGAAAGCCTCGAAAAGCATGAGGTCCTACCAAGGTCCAAAGGGAAGCTCCACGGGTAGCGATAGCTGCAACGTCAACTTGTAAGCGCTAGGTCACCTGCACATTGCACCTCTAAAAATATAGAGTTGTATGGGAATTAGTACAACACTTGTACTAAGTATGGGTATATGCAAGCACACACAAGGACATGCCTGAGAAAATGATAAATCTTTCTTAACAAAAAACATGATTATGCGAAAGTCAAGTCAGTGGACTTGCCCATATTAAGATAAGGAGGTAGTGAACTTTCCATAATTGGGATTAGGAAAGTCAGTGAGCTTTCCAAAATTGGATTAGAAAAAGTCATGCTTTGAGAGTAACATGATCATCATACTTATCCTATTGCACCAACAAAACACATAACATCTTACACATAGCAAATATCATATAGCATATAGTAAATAACATCTTTTATAAACACTCATTCAGATGTCTGTGTACCTGGAATCATGGACTTGACCTTAAGACTTTCAATGCATGGGATCAAAATTGGGACCTCAAAATAGGGAAGTGTCTTCCATTAGAAAACCAGAAGTTGCTTCATTCATTCATAGTACTCTTTTATTCGTTCATAGGCTAGTGTGAACACCAACTATACCTAGGATGTAGGTTTAAGAATTTATCTTCCTGTTTTGATGTGAAATGATCAAGAATAACCTAGTGTCATACTTGAGTCTAGCTCACTATTCATTATCGAGTCCTAATACCTTTAGTATCGTTCATTTTTCATTATGTTCCATCATTTTTGAAGTTGGACCATTCATCATTCTTTGGGAACTTTAACTTTATCCGGACATAGATCATGTGAAGCATCATAACATCCAGTGTCTCCCCCACACGAAAAGAGGTGGAGTCACCAGGCCAAAGTGACCCAAAAATGCTAGCGTTATATGGGAATTTAACCCGGCAGATCCCTATATTGGCAGTATAGGTTCGAAGATAGGATATTAGGAGATCCATACCCTGGCATGTTCGGACAGTCTTAATCTCATGAGAGTTTACAGAACCTCGCCCTTCCGAAAAAGGCATCACGCTCATTAGCTAGTTCTAGCCCGGTGCTAGTGAGTAAAGTGGGGGCTTATTAATTAAACTCATACGTCATGGAAGCTAGATTCTAGACTGAGGACAATTCATAGCTCAATAGATGATTTCTCATCTCATTTCATAGTATTAAGGGTGTAGGTTAATCTCAAATACTTTCATTAGAGGTTCATGAGGACAGGTCTCTTCATTAACTTTACACTATCATAGGTGAGATGTTTTGATAACATGTACTTAAGCTCATTTGAGATGGCTCTCATCTTTTACCAGTAGCCTCAATTATGTTGTCACACACAGTCAGTAAATAGAAAAGTATCTTCATAATTACTAACCCCTTTTTAACGTGAATGTTACAGTTCATCATATGCCAATGATTTGGCCATTTAGTGTGTTCACACTCTTACTTACACCCCTCTAGGGTTTCATCACTTCATTGTTAATGTTATACAGTGCATGTTCATTTGTCATAGACCAAATTGCACTTGCAGGACATTTAGTATATCTTACACTCGTACTTAACACTTCTAGGGTTTCATCATTTCATTACATACATCTTAGGTTCACTTATTTTTAATCGTATGCTAGACTTGTGGGTCTACATATACAAGCCATGAGGCTTCATTCATAGTTTGTTCAGTGACTCATGTCTTCCTAAGATTATGTGGTACAAGACTTATGTATATTGTATGTACGTCAAGATCTCGATTTCGATCTAAGTAGGTAGCATCATTCTTGAAAATTTAATTCACGTATGATTTAGTCTTCATGACATTTGAACCCTAGATCGAGCCTCAACATCACCATTTATCTTTATTTTTCCCCTTGAATTCTCCTCTTATTTGGCCGAAGGGTTGTGGGATCGAACCCCAAAAAACCCTTTATTTTTCATGTAAAATTTGTATGACCAATTCGCGTGAGACCAAAGGGTGTTGTGGGATCAAACCCCAAAGCCTCTTTTATTTTATTCATTATTGCGCGGTTAAATTGGGGAGTGTGGGTTTAACCCCCACAGCCCGATTATTTTTATTTTTATTTCGCGTAGGGTTGTGAGGGAGTGAGAAGACAAACCCCTTACAACCTCCTTATTTATTTTTTTAAATTAAAATGCGATTAACTAGGAGTTTGGAACGTGAGGTTGTGGGGAGCGAGCCCCCACAACCTCACTTATGTTATAATTATAATCGCCCTCTCCTTTCCGCCTTGAGGTCGTGGGTTCGATTCCCACACCGCATGTATTATTTAAAGTTTTTCATTATCCCTACTCGCCTGTACATCCATTTCGAATCCCCACAAAGCACCATTTCATTTATTCTGCGAGGATTAAGGTTTCACATGGGTGAGGTAACATGTTTGAATATGGTGGCTCACACCTTTAAATTTAATTTAATTTTTCCAGATTCCCTTTATATTTTAGGTAAACTAAATACATATTGGTGTACACATCATTTTCTTAACTATTGTCATCAATATTTCCACTTGAAAAAACTTGGGGAAGATTCATTGATCGTTTAATACTTTCTGGGGTGTATTTCAATGGATTTTTGAGCTAAATATTGGCTCTCAAATCCACCCCCTTCATTTTCGTGAACATCACGATTACATAGGTTTATGTACGTTAAAATGACAACTAAAACAATATTAAACTTGGAAAGACTTAACTTGACCTCATTCACATTAACCTTCACACTAACCATTTTTGCAATACACACACTTGCACAAAACTTCGAGTTAACATGGTTGAGCATTTTATAAGATGTAATACACCAAAGTAATATAGTATCATGAAAAAAAGTCACTTAACACCTAAATTCGACCAGCAATGATACCCAACCTATAATCATTTGGAGCTTAGGTGACAAGGCATGCAAAAGGGAAACAATTCCTAGTTTCTCGGAAATGACTAATACGAACCTTAAGGGGTCTCTTGGGAAAGGGAAGGCAAGAGAGAAGAAAATCACTGTACCTTATTTGGACATTCAAACCTTGAGTTTGTTCCCAACAAAACTCCAATCAAGAAACACGTCTCAGCCTACTTCAATATGAACTCCAATAGAATGCAAAACCTCCACTAGGGCCTAGTGGCAATTAAGTTGTGTTCTGGTGATTTCGCGTGAATTCTTCACGTGTGAGTAACTTGGTTTTATTTTTCTGCTTTTTGTATCTATTTGGTAGAAGAAGAAAAATCGGATGGAAAGAAGAAGGAGAGATGAGGTGAGAGTTGAGAGATAGACGTGAGAGAGTGGGAGTTATATTAGGATTAGGAGTCTAGTTTAGGACTTAGTCAAATAAGGCTTTCCTAATTATTAAGAACAAAGTAGCGTTTATAGGTCAAAATACTTTATGTACTGAGCCTAAAAGTTGTGATAATTTAGGGGGGGTACCTTGTTGAAGGATTAGGGGTAGAAAGTAACTTTTTAAATCAATTGGGTAAAAGTTGGGTGTTGTAAATTCTTGAGAAGCAATTTGGTGAAGTTTATTGATGTGCTTGAAATGGTCATATTGTATGTGGTTCGAATTCATGCGTAGAACCTTTATAATTTAGGTTTGGATGTTTAGGATGGGGTGAATGATTTGAATGTATGCTATAAATGAGATTAGGAAGTCTGATTACGGTGTTGTTGGGGACGTGGTGCTCAAAAATAAATGTGGGCTTGCCATCTATTGTTGTGTTTCATTAAGTGATTTGGATTCTTTTATGATTGTTCGTTACCATGTCTAGCTCACAAAGTTTAGGCAAGGTGGTGGCGTCTAGCAGCCGCAAGAGAGTAAAGACGGGCACAACTATTCCCATGGCACCCGCAATCCCAAGGGGCAAAACTCATCGTTATGGGGAAAAATCAAACCCTTATTTGGATTTGGAGTGAAATTATCAATTCACCCCCTCACTTTACAGTGAAGCAGTCGAATTGCAGATCTATCAACGACTTGGCCACTGAAGGACCATTTTTCCACACACGGACCGTCTTGGATAGCCGTTGTTTGAATATGAGCCTTGAAAATTGGGGCTTAACATCCCTAGTCTAAGTAACCATCTAAACCCTCCACCTACAGGACGTCGACCAGGCCACTGGCTGTCGTTTGTCATCCGTAGGTGGGACTGCCTTGGGCAATTTCGGCCACCAACATGGGTCCATCCTCAAAGACCCTTGGATGGTCCTTGGGATTTTTGCCAGGACATTTACAATACGAATATGATCGTATGTGATTTTAGTACCTCCCATATAGATTTCATCCAAAACTAATACGTAAAACTCGACGAAACATGCTAAGACACACGATGTTTGAAACGTGATGGACCTTCTTGGACGTTTGACCTCCAAACCTCAGGAAACTTAACACACTGCCTATAAATACTATAATAACTCATATAAGGACCTCATAAGCTACTGACACAGACATATCGAGCACATTAATCCCACATGAGGCCACCTAGTGGACCTGGTTGTCGAACGTTCTTAGTTGTCCCTTAACGGGGGGCACTCCATAATAACTAAAATAAGCTGAAAGAAACTGCCTCAAGCACAAACAGTTAAAACCATTTAGGACCTTATAACCTCATGAAAAACATGCTAGGACCAAGTTTCATGTAAAAACCCATAACTAACTATGCTAAGTAATGCTTAACGTACCTAGAATGCGTAGATTAGAACGGGTTCACAAGGATTGATGTGCATGGAACCAGACTTTTGAACCTATGCATCAGACAAGACAACCAACTTAGTGAGTCATTTAAGCTAGGAAAAAGGTTGGGTCTAGTCTTGTAGGGCACCCGAATATTAAGATTCACCAGATGAGTCTTAAACGGACTTGAAAGGGTTAATCTTAAGTTTGGAGGGTCTAAGGGTAAAATGATCTTTTATAGGCTAAGGGTGGTATTGTTAAAATCCTAAATATTTAATTAATTAATTAATTAATATAAGGAGTGTACAATTCGTGTATGGTTGACCTGAATTGACATATTTTCGCAAGTTAGGCTTCACCCAGGTTCGATCTTGGTTGGAAGAATGATTAAATTAAATTAATTAGTATTTAATGATTAGTTAATACTTGGTATTTAAATGTCTGATTTAAGTAAGGGAAAAATCATAGTTTTTAAAAAATTAAGAAATTCTAAAATAAAATAAATAACAAAGAGTCCTAGTTGACTAAGTCTTTAACTTAAACCAACCCCCTTTTTTTTTCCTACTCCTATCACTTAATTCATCTCTCTCCACTCTATTTCTCACGTCCTCATCCATCAAAAAGAAAAAAAATCAAAGTACATAACTGAAGTATTATGTTGCACACATACCCAAAAGAAAAAACTAACACTAAAAAACAAAAACGAAAGCATTTTCAAACGGTTTGCGCGTGATGTTTGTTGGAGATCGCATTTGGTTTTCGTTGGGAGTTGGAAGCACTTGAGGATTCAGTCGAATTGTAATCTGAAAATAGGAATGTCCCCCGTTGCAGTTCGTCACTAGATCCATTGATTGATGTAGGTTGGGGTAGGTTTGCTGGTACAAAATTCGGGATATAATATGGCTTTCAGATGATTATGTCCATGTAGTATGTCGGATTTATGTGAGTGAGAAAAAGTGGCAATGTCGTGCGTAGCCGTATTATTGGGGCATGTTTTGGAACATGAAACATGCCTGTTCAAAGCCTTGTGTTTTTCTGTATTAGATTACTTGGAAAAAGATGACATAAAATGAGAAATTATCCAGCGAATTTCCCTTCTTAGAAATCGAACATACAAAATGATGAAAAAAAATGGACTATAAACGGGACCAAATTTCGAGAAAGAGCGAAAATATCAATTTGGTCTCGGCTAAGCAACAAGTGAGATGCGAAATTCTTATTTTTTAAAGATGGACGGTCATAGGGATTGAAACCCAACAACTCACATATGCAAGCTTCATTAAAACATTTAATAATAAAAATGAGGTAGGGGGATGTCGAAAGAGGGTTGGAGAGTAGGGAAGAATCAATTGAAAGAATGATAGAGGAAAAGAATTAAAAATATGAGGGTGTCGGGGGAACGAACCCCACAACCTCTTGGATTAGGTGGGGACGAGATAAGACAAAAATGCAAAGAAAACTAAAAGATGGGGTGTGCGGACATCAAACCCACAACCCTCCAAGATAGGTGAAGAAAGTTAGTTAGGAGAAAAAATTAAGAAAATCAAATGAGGTTGTGGGGGATCGATCCCACACCTCTTGAGTCTCCATCAAAAAAGAGAGGAAAGAAAAATAAAGGAAAAAGAAGTGTAGGTGTTGGGATTCGTCTTAAGTCTTCTAGCTGAAAAATATAAATAAAAAATTTAATATGAGACTAAGTGTTGCTCAAGGGATTCGAAACCGCATTCCCTTTCCCATTTCCGTATTGATACTTATGTCTTACGTGAATAAATATTTAATGAATGTTGCCCATAGGAATCGAACTCGAGACCTTGGCATGCTTACAAGATGCATAAGTCTTGTACCACATAATCTTGGGTAAGTATGAGTAACTTAGACGAATTACGAATTATGAGTCACTTACACGAATTATAAATGAAGCCTCATGGCTTGTACATATGGATTCATCAGTCCAGTGTACGTTTTAAAAGTAAGTGAACCTAAGATGTATGTGATGAATTGATGTGACTCTAGGGGGGTTAAGTGAGAGTGTGAAAGAGACTAAAAGGCCAAGTGCATTGGCATATGAAATAAATGAACATTCACGTAATGGGGTGAGTAATTATGAAGAGCTAATATGCTAAAGCGAATCTAAAATGTGACACATGACTATAAGCTAGGCAAGTGAGACAAGTGTCATCTACGCCCTGAAAAATCAATGGTCACTAAATGAAATTTTAGGGGTAATATTTATGCTAAATGGATTGAATAAGCAAAGAAAGAGTGGCTACATAATGATATGCTAGTACAAGTGATACAAGCTATATCTACGCCTAGAATCGATGTCGCTCAATTTAAATTCCAAGAGAGAATATGTATGTTATACGATGAGAAAATAACGAAAGGTGAGTAACGATGAAATGAAAAGATGTTAAGATAGAACACGGTGTAACCACAATATGAGGCTAGTGCAATTGACACAAGTTGTACCTACGCCAATATGATGTCACCAAAAGTACTCACCTAAGAGAGTGTTGATTATTAAGAGACAAGTCTCAATAACACTCTATATGTAAGTGTAATGACAATTCACACTTAATACGTATATAAATATGATAAATCATCTAATGAGATATGACTACCTCATGATAGAAGCAAGATTCGATAATGTAAGGGTTGAATGTAAATAGGAACTTTAAATGGAGCACCGATAGGCTAGCTACAAGTGGTGATGCCTTCTTTGGGAAGGGCGGAGGTTCATGTAATTCTCATTAGATGATATTGTCCACCAAGGTGGGTAGTTGTCTCCCTAAATCTCCTAGTCTTTGAATTATGCTGCAAACAGAGGGAACTAGCCAGTGGTTTTCCACCTAAGAGAGCTAGGTATGTTTTGGTTTCACCTTGTCCAGTGACTCCATCTCTTTTAGGTATTTCATGATGCTCACATGATCTATGTCGATTAAAGTCGAAGTTCCTCAAAGTATGAAATATAATAAAATGGATGATATTGAAGATGTATGTGCAAGACAAACAAGATGTTGAAAACAGGATTCAGGGTAATGGACATTAGTTCATTCTTTTGTCTCATTGCACTTTATGATCCCGATTGAAAGTCTTTAAATCATCCTAGGTTATAGCTGTTTGTTATTATCTAGCCTAGGAATGAATGAAATGAATAATGTGACATACGTATGAATGAAAAAATCAGACTCTGTTGTTTTTCTAAAGCAGGCGCCAAAAGTTGAGGTTCTTATAGGTTGGAGACCTCGTTTGGAAAGTCATAATGTTAAATTGCTGATTCTAAGGGTCTCCTGGTATATACAACGAATGATTAGTGAATATGTATGTGCTATATGGAAAATATTTTGTGCTGGGGCAATATGAAAAGAATGATGTTGGCATGTGAATCTCATAGCCATGACTTTCCTAATATGATTTGGCAAGTTCCAATGGCGTTGGATTTCCATAACTCATTATCGGTACAAGTGTGTAGTAAGCCCATACATTACCACCTTTTAGGTGCAAGTTCAGGAGGGGGTTGAAGGACATCAGTGATGACTGTTATAACATCAAGAGCTTTTCATTCAGGATATTGGTAGGTACTCATGCATTCGAGAATCTTTCGTTTTGTATTTGATGCTCGTAATAGGTTTTTTAGGCTAGTGGAGGTATGTTCCAATAGTATTTCTTTCCTATTTTGTTCAGACTTATGTAATGGTACCATTTTGCAAGTGGTACTTATGCTTTAAGACTATTATTTCAAGATTGATGATCTTTATTAGATGGTTTGATACACATGAGTAATGAAACTTCTTTTTATCGGCTTATGCATGTGAGAATGTGAAGTCTAGGTTACACTTCAAACAAAACAAAAAGTTCCAAATTTTTTGCTAAAATTAACAGAACGAATGTAATGATGACGTAAGTAGGCTTGTCTGCGACCTCTGAGTGGTCAACGATGCCGATTTCAGCTAGGGTCTAGACCCCGGTCGTGACATTACACCATAGTCATTTTAGAGATATTAGAATCTCCCCCACTTGGACAACATTCGTCCGCAATAACACTTGCCACTCTTCGAACACTTCCAATAGTAGAGACTCAACTTAATAACCAGACCATATAACACATTATACAAAACAAAATCAAGGAGAAACATCAATTTCACATGATTAAGAGAATCACAACACGACAAGAAGTTAGAAGAAAATCTACAACTAAATATGCCATTAGACTCACCTTCTTAAATCCAAATAGCAAAACTCATTTTATTTTCATTATCATGCTCATATACATCAGTTATAGTCACCTTACAACAATTTTTGACCAAAGAATGAATTAGTCAAAATTTTCAAAAATCTAACAGTGAGCAGGCAATTCATTACAGTGAATTATGCAACATTTTTCAAAAATGCAACTTTTAGGCAATTGATGATGGAAACATACTAATATGCAAGATAAAACTGTATAAACACATTTTACAACATAATCATAACTTCATGAAATGCACAATCCAAGGAATCAATAAAATTCAATTTCAACAAGTCTCCTAAACACAATGCAACATGCAACATGCTTCTATGACTTTCTACTCTCAAGATTGAGTTGAATAAAAGAAATGAGACAATCAATCAAGACTACACTACTCACCATATTCTACCAATTAGAATGAACTCATAACACTAGAAGAAATAAAAAAAACTTACCATCATCATCATACAAATTATTAGGAGGAACTTGCTTGGCCTTCCTTTCTTCTAGCCACAATAGTAGGGCAATCCCTCACCTTATGACCATCCTTACCACAACCAAAGCACCCATTGGTACCGGCTAGACATTTCACATAGTGCCTCTTCCCACAAGTAGAACAAGTGGGCTTAAGAATTTTATAATCCCGACCTATCCCAAACTTCTCCTTTGAAGCACTAGTTCCATCTTGATTTGGGGATCTCTTCTTAAACGTAGGTTGACCTTGCTTATTGGCTTTACCCTTCCTCAAAGTTCTCATGCTCCTCTTCAATATCCTCATGTTTCTCCTAAGTTTGGGTTCTTCAACATCCACCTTACTTTGACTAAGGTCAATGAAATCCTCAACCTTCACCTTCCTTATCACATGGAGAAATTACTTTGCTAAGAAAGCCCTCTTGAACTCCTCCCACTCTATGGAACCTGACTCAACCAACCTATTATATTTCCATTATGTGTACCACACTTGAGCAACCACCCTCAATTGGTACGAAGATAACTCCTCCTTCTCCCTAGAAGTCACACTCATGGCACTCAACACCTTATACACACAATCTAGGAACTCTTGGGGATACTCTCCCACCTTATAGCCAAGAAAGATAGGAAGATTCATCCTCACAAAATCTCTCGATCTAGATGTCATAGTGCTCTCCACAACATTCACTCTAGTCTCAATACCCATATATACATGGGTAGTCAAAGCTCGAGCTAAAGTAACTAAATCCTCTCTAATCTCCCCATAAGTCATTTTCGAGGGAACTATCGGAACCTTATTACCTTGACCTCAACAGGGACTTTAACACCTTTAGCACCTCGAGCTCCTTGAGGAACTTGCTCAACTTGAGGAGGAACTTCTTCATCCACCCTTTCTTCTTCCAACCTTATAGCGGCCATCCTTCTAGTAATCATCTCCTATAAACATAAGATAAGAGATTAGAAATAGAAACTTACAACGTCAACTCTATATGCACGACACAAGATTGATGAAAAACGTGAAACTCTATCCTTCTATGCCTCTCGCCCATAGATGTGTTGCCACTCAAATCGATGGTCAAGACTCTACTAGACGCGGCTTTATGAGATGTTTTAATTCATGATACCACATTTATAACCTATACTCTGATACCAAGCTTGTCACATCCTTAGAGCACACCCCAAAATAATGGCACTCTAAGAGTGCAACCGGCGTACTTGACTTCTCGGAGGTCTTGTACAACCCCTTTCGTATCATTCATCGTATATACAAGTACGAAAAGTAGTGCATAATTAAAACTTTTCACATGAATGTCTTAAATTATCATTCATATAAAAATCATAGAAACGCTAAGTCACATATGTCATTCTTAGACTCGAGAATACTTGGGACACAGCCTATACAATACGAATATAGAAATATTTATTATTACAATACTTTGAAATAAAAGACATATATATATATGCCCTCGAGTCACGTGAGGACATACTTCAACTTTGCTTGAACGACTCTAGAATTCAAGCTTTCCTTCACGATCCTTTTCACCTTCCAGGTACACCTTTAGATATAACAAAATGTATTAGAATAGTTCAAAACACTGACTAATACGTAGGCATAATGCATTAATCATGAAAACAAAACATTTATTAGAAAACTGCATATTTTGATTAAACTTCAGTATAATAAGCATCAAGAACGGCATTTACACCTAGTAACAGAAGATAACACTTAAGCACCTTATAACCTTTTCGGAAACCTTACATAACCTTAATTCACTGTTACAGTGAATTCCTCACTGTTACAGTGAAGTCCTCACTTAATTTGACAACTTCTAGCAGGATTCCCCAATAAAGCATCCTCATCACTTAAGGAGAACAAAGAGATTCTCAATACACCTCCCTAGTCACACCTAAATGATCTATAAGACCACCTATAATGAAATATACACACTTACAATACACCAACCATATAAACATGAGATCCATCTACCATAGGTGATTCTAAGGTTCTCTTGAATGAGTTGTGAAGCGACCGCGCATACAATCCCTTCACACACATTTAAGAGATCCTTTAGACTACCTAATAAAGAATCATTCTCACTTAATATAACAACATATATAATATGACATCCTCCTCTTAAAGGTTATCAAAAGACTTACTTAAGAAAATCAACAAGATAATTTCCATGCTTGACCTCTCCAACATTACCTAAATAATCCTTAAGACTACCGAAGTTTGGATCATGTCTACTTTATCAACCACGTCTCCTAACTAGAGTCATTCTTATGACTTATCTAGGTAAGATACGAAGTGACCATTCCTATGCCCCCTTCACACCTTAACTAGACAACCCTTAACTACTCTAGATAAGTACTTTATTCATTGAATATACTTTTATAACTTAAGTCATTAGTTCATTAGTTCATTTAAGAGATATTCATCACATAAGAACATTCAAGTAATGGTCTTGGAGAAGACCTCGGTACTCTCAGTAACATCTTTAAAGCCTATTGTGGAATGTCTGGATAGTGTCTCATACCACCACCTAAACTACATAGAACTTCTCAAATACTAGTAGGTATCCCACATGATGAGAATAGGCAATAACCAACATATACCATGATAGCAAAGCATGGAATCTGGAGTTTTAACCTACTCCGATGGAGGGTGTTCCACCTACCAATGATAGAATTTGGACATATCCCATGTAGGCACATGGTTAAGGAATATGAATGGTTTCTTTGCACTCTACCCTCACTATTAACTAGAGCTACTTCCCTTACCATTCTCACGCGGTGCTAGCCTTTGTTTCATATATTAATTCACATTAAAGGGTTCCATATATAGTTCATAACCCAATCATATTCACCCTACCAAAGAGGTCCCCTAGGGCTACCTTTCAATGGCGAAGAAGATAGCTTAATGACTTTGCTAAGGATAATATGATGTCATTCCATCCAACCAACCTTACGTCCATCATTCATACAAGAAGGATACCATTACGAATTTTGACTTCAAGTTTCATAACCTTACCACTAGGTTTAAGGTTCCACATAAAGACCCTCTTATCACCATTCAAGGTAACATGTCATTCATACATACAAAACTACGAATCTCTAGCATCCTAAGTCAAGACATATCATATTCACATTCATACATGTATGAAGTAAGGGATACAAGTCTACCAAAACAAGACAGAACATACTTCACATATAACATATCATTCTAGAAGCACATAATATCAATAAATCATAGTTACTAGTCATCCTATACACTATTATATTATCATAAATATAACTATTATAAGACTCGTATAGTCAATTAGGAAGAATCATGTCTGAACTCTAAGACTACACACTTAAAGACATAGTCATACTCTAACATGACACCTAACAACATCAATAATAGAGCACAAACTTTCACATGACTAACATGTACATAGATATGATCATACTTCACATAATAAACTACACATATCATCATAATATATCAAGTAATTTGCTCACTAGACCATGATCAGCATAATACATAAAGTAAATCTGACGAGCCCACATCATTTACAAGTAAAGCATATAGCACCGCCACCATAAGTGGACCATAATAATCACAAAATAATTCGAGACTAATTTACATAAAATAAAGAGAATTAGGTCAGCGTACAACCAATGCATTCTCACTACTTCAATCCATAGATAAATCATCCAATTCAAAACAAAAAGCCCTTACCCATGGCCATGGACATCAATTCAATACAAAAACCATAATACTCAATGAATTTAGGTCAATTCAATATAAATTTATCAATTCAAGACATCCTATATATCAATTAAATACAACTCATACATCATTCAAGCCCATAGAAAATTACACTAGAACACATAAGGATTAAGACAATATCAATTAATCCTTAAAGTAGTCAAAAACTAGGGTTCATGAATTACTGGGGTTATAGGTAATTATGTTATTAAAATCATCTAATTAAAAAACCTTCAAATCAATATCAATGACTTTTTAAAACCTTTAATGCAAGAACCCATCATAAGATTTCAATTAGAAAACTAATCTTTTTAGAAGTCTTTGAAAATTACTTTGAAGATTGGATCCTTGATAAAAAGAGTTCCACGTATGAAACACCATACCTCAATGAATCTAAACCACGAAATTTATGAATAATAACCACTCAATTCTCCAATCCAAGCTCTTCCTTGAGTTTTGGCTTTAATGGAGTCTTGAGAATTTCTTAGATATTTTGGGGTTTAATTTTGAAGAATGAATTCATCTAGGTATCCAGGACTTATAAACCCACTTAAAATACCTAAAATACACTTATTTAATCTCCCAAACTCTTATTTGGACGTGGTTTTAATTTACTAATCCACCCCTTCACAGTACAATGAAGCACGCGAATTGTAGACCCATCAACGACTTGGCCATAGACGAACCATTTGTCCACAAACGGACCATACTGGCTAGGCGTTGTTTGGGAATGAGCCTTGAAAATGGAGTCTTAATTTCCCTATTCTAAGTAACCATCGACGCCCTTAACCTATGGGGTCTCGACCAAGCCACTGACCGTCGTTTGCCATCGTAGGTGAGAGTGCTTTCGGCAGTTTTAACCACCAACATGGGTCCTTCATCAAGGACCCCTGGATGGTTCTTGCGGACTTTTTCCTGGACGTCTCAAACTAAAATATGATTGCATACAATTTTAGGACATCCCATATCAATTTCATCCAAAAAAAAACACGTAAAACTCGACGAAACATGCTAAGACACACGAGGTCACTTCAAGGCAAACCTTTTGAACGTCATGCACGTTTAACGTCCAAACCTCATGAAACTGAGCACACTACCTATAAAAACTATAATAAATCATACAAGGACCTCATAAGCTCACGAAACACACATATAGTCATATAACCAACACGAGGCACATAGGCAACTTAGTCATCGAAAGTCTTTGTCATCCCTTGACGTTTCACTTCCAATTCACCTAAAACTCTAGACATTGATTCAATACCACATTATAAATAATTTTAGGACCTTATACCTTCATTAACAACATGTTGGGCTCGAGTTTCACCTAAGTCATTTTAGAGGTATTACTATTAGATTTTATTCAATTCCTCATGGGTTCTTATTATATGGATTCAATTTTGATCATATTATGATTGTTTTAACTGAATTACATACCCAATTGATTTCTATGGATCCATTCATTTATCATAATTTTTACTATAAACCCTAAAATACATGAATTTATAGGGAAACTATAAATCTCTTAATGATGTTTTCATGAAGTATTCATGATTTATGAAAAAGGAATGAATTATGATCTAGGTATCTTTAAAAAATATTAATTAATGGTGTTTTGGAATGTTTTATCACATTAATAAATCTTTGAATGGTCATGGTTTCCTCACGCATTGTTTGAGTTACTTTATGATGTTTTTATTTTGGATTAGTAACTTAATCATATTTTTCACAGTTGATAAAGATTTATGTTTATGACTATTCCATTGGGATTCTTTTGCACTAAGAGGATATTTTTATAGAGGCTCTCCTATTTTGGGTCTCTAATAGCAATCTTCTTGTTCCTAACTTTACAGCCTTGTTGGTTGTCTTAAGTGAGATGTCTAGTGGTTCCACCTAAGCTAAGAAGCTTAAGGTCATTTCCTTGGAAAGAAATGACATCTCTTTTTCAGTGGGGAAGCAATGACATTGTATACCATGTTATAGCTCACATGATCAGTGTCGGTTAATAGTAAATATCCCCAAAACAAACAAAGTTGTTCTAAAAGGTTTTATGAAGCTTTACTTGTGATTTTAATATGCATTGATTGTGTTTATGATTTATGATTCTTATATAAATGATTTTACTATGTTTAGCTTGGTCATATTCTAAGGTTTTATGGATATCCCTTATACTTAGTACATTACATGTATTGATTCATACTTGTGCATATACTATTTCACTATTGTAGGATCCGATGTTCTTGCTACTCCCGTCATGGCTAGTGGATTACTAGGTAGATTTGAAGACATGTTGAGTCCGCATGTTCTGAGGACCATGTTTCTTTTATTGCTTTCTTGTGTCTTTAGTTTTCGAATGTTGTACGTGGTGTACAAGTTACAGATGGACTACTCCTTTTAATGTATTAGAATGGCTTGTCAAAATTATGTTAGACTTCCGCTTAAATTTCAAACACTTTACTTTGATATGAGATTCTTTTATTTCTATTACATTATGTATATGTATGCCACGTGGCTTGTGTAGGGTTTCTCTGGGTCTTATAGGCCATGTCACATCTAGGGTGTAGGTCATGACAATATCATATTTGGTTTATACGTATGGGGTTTTGAATGAATCAAGAGAGTCCTTTCAGAAACTTGTGATTGTTAATTTTGCTGAAGTTTGGTATATCACCCAAACATAAGACAAGTAGTCTTATATTGAAAAAAACACATAGATATGTTACGTAAATATGAAAGTTAGCCTTACCAACTAGTGATGCATTTTAAAGTCATGCAGTCCTAGGCTAAAATCATACAATGTCACTAGTGGGTTGGTCCATTACAAATGCTATCAGAGCCGTTCCTCTATCAGCCTTGTTTATGTGGGATGGAGATCAACTTAGTTTAGGCAAATCTTGATAAGGTGGTTAAACCTTAGTGTTAAGTCTAGGCAAATCCCATTCTTTGGGGAAAAGCTTAGTGAGGATGTTGAATCCATAGAGAGGGTGCATGTAATACCCAAATTAAGAAAATAAGTCCCATATCAATAAAAACATAGGAGATATGTTGTATATATAAGAGACCTTTCTAACTATAGACGTAATATAAATTCATCTGGGCCTAGGCCCAGAGCGGATTATATCACTAATGGGATGGGCCATTGCATCTGGTGCAGAGGTACCCTACTTGCGTATTTACTTATACTAATCCTTTTTTCGCAAAAGATAAGGAAGTTGAACTTATATGTTTGCTGGCTTCTGCCACGATTGCAATAGGCAGGTCGGTAGACAATCGCATTCGCAACAGTTTGCCTATGTTCGAAAAGGTTAATTCTAGTGCACCTACACATTCATAGGGATAGACACCACTATCTAGTGTGGTCAAACATCGACCATCGTATTCATGAGACCCCGTTCAACATTGGCAAAAATAAGGGATATGTGTCACGATCCAAATTTTTGAATCCGAATCGCAACCGCAGCGTCGTTGACCTCTTAGAATTCGTAGACAAGCCTCATCTTGCATTCATCATATTCATTGGTTCTTTTAGCGGAAAACAATTTATAAATTTTTGACGTATGAAGTTATACATAGACTTCATAAGTTATTTCTTGAATCATCTATTTACGAAGCCTCAACATAAAGTTAAAAAAATAATCTATCCATAAGAAATCAATTCTAAATAGAATAGAATATATCATAAATACGTTTGCCCAAACACAGCCTTATACAAAAAGCTTCAAAATAAAAGTACGAAAGAAACACTAGGGACAACATCCACTATCTTTATCTAAAACTAAGGCTAGACTAAAAATGTAGCATACTCAAATCAAGAGTACCTACCAAATGGTCTGGAGAAACGTTGATGTCCAAACCATTCCAAGAGTCGCCAATCTGTCCCTTAACACGTATCTATAAAATAGTAAATAGTAGGGGTTAGTACACCACTTGTACTAAGTATGGGTGTATGCACACATACACATAAGGCTATGCATGATCAAGGAAAGCTCTTCCTAAACAACATGCTATTTATGGAAAGCCAAGTCACTAGACTTTCCTAAATTGTTAGTTGTGAATTGTGTAGATATGATGATTTTATGCATTTCAAAGCTAACAATCATTTATTATTATGATTTACAAAACATAGTTAATCAACATATTTTAGAAACACTCGGGCGAAGATTTGAGATTTTGATCCTCTTTGGCCGAGAGTCACCTCTTTGTATACTTAGATTATTTTTCAGGTTTTTTATTCTCTTGTTGTGAAGTTCAATAATTGGCTTTTAGTCCTGTGTTTTAATACAAGTGCAATGATCATTGTAGTACATAAACAAAATGAATCTATGTAAGTAATCCAAGGACTAAGGAATGATTCCTACCTTATAGGTAAGGCATTTTTAACACTTTATATATTCATTACCTTTCATAAGACAATTTTCTATTGACATGCCATGATTTCATTACTGTCATATTTTATATCTTATACATTTCATATACACGAGACTTTGGGCATCGTGATGTATCATTAAGACATTTCAGTGGAGGGCTCAACATATGGGGACCCAACCCGAGGCCTCTTTGCAAACACAGATAGGCTTCATTCGTTAATCGTGCTTCACATTATTCATTTCATTCATTGTAGGTGATGTAAACACCAGCTTACTAGGTGAAGTTTAGACTCTCACGCGGATCATGAAGTGCAATGACCAAGAAGACATAATGTCCTTACTTGATCTGATTTCACCTCCTGAATGTCTTGCACAAACCCCTGTATCGTCATTCATATCTTTCATACTTAAGCGGCCTCGTTCTTTTTTTTGGGAAACTTTAACCTTAATCGAATAGGACATGTGAGGCATATGAAATCCAGCGTTTGTCCCACACTGAAAAGAAGTGGGGATCACCGGCAAAAAAAATGACCTAAACATGTAGCGTTTATAGGGATTCGAACTATGCTAGATCCCTATATTGCCAGTATAGGTTAAGACTAGGAGAATAATGGAGACCATCCTGACATGCCGGGACAGTCTCTATTATGAGAGTTATCCTAAAACCTCCGCCTGTTGCTTCCGAAGAAAGGCATCACCGAGCATCGCAGAGCCTATAGGTGATCAGTTATACAAGTTCCATACATTCAACTCATACATCATGGAGTTGGGCTTCTAGTATGAGGAATCATAGCTCATTAGGATTTCTCATCTCATTTTAGTTAAGATGCATTAACTTAATTACTTTCATTAGAGTGTTCATAGGAGACTGGTCTCTTGATTTAACTTACATCTCATGGTGCGTTACGTTTGGAAAATTTACTTAGGATTCAGTTGAGATTGTTCTGATATAATCTTCATCTATAGTCTCTATCATATGTAACCTCATTATTTTACCTTTCGCACATTTGTTTTCATAATTACTCACCCATTTACGTAAATGTTCATTCATCATATGCCACGCACTTGGCCATTAGTGTGTTTCCATTATTACTTGACCCTTTATAGGTTTCATCAATTAGTTAGATACCATCTTAGGTCACTTAATTAATGTATGGTAGCTATGGGTCTATACATACAAGCCATGAGGCTTCATTCATAGTTCATTTTTTAGAGCATGTAGGAGTTTGTCCCAATGAATGACAGCCTTAGTTATGGATCATTTTGAATTACTTTTAGAAGATTTATAATATATTTGATACTCTTTACTACACAAGATTGGCATATGATTAGTATGGGCCATAAAACATTGGGGGTAGAACACAAACCATCTGGTTGGCATCGGCCCAATTTACTTATTTCCGCTTGGTTGGATATGTATATATCATTATCCAGGATTTAATTATTGAAAATAATATATATACATTGGACAATTGATGATTATAGTCATTTTATTGGCATAAGCCAACAATCACTCAATTATGTTCATGGAGATTCTTGTTTAACCAACCTTGACATAACGTTTAGGGCCTAACGTTTTTAACATCCTCTTAAACCGCATTAGTGATCATTTAAGCGAACACACAACATTCTCAACAAGTCACATTTACAATAGGTATGACCACAACAAACGTAATCATCTCATAATAACAGGTTTCGGGCACATCGTAAATAGTATCTTTTCTCTTAACCAATATGGTTCATGACTGAGGGTAACATTTTTAAACCTATTGGAAATAATTCATATTAATATTGGATGGATTAACCCCATGTAACGTCACACTAACAATCAATACAACATTCGGAACAAAACACAATTAACACTTAAAAACAATTACGGGTTGTAACTAAACACATCGTCGATTCATGATTCACGTTTTAAGCACTTAAACTTTATACGATCCCAACTTCATAGGTTAATGGACATTACATAATTAAGAATATTACACCATAAGTCAGACATCGGATTACATATAAACAACATGATCTCTAACCATTTAACATGGAATCGAAAAGGATACTAGGACAAAGGAGTTCGACGAGAACATGGAAACAACCCGAGTTTTCAAGATATTTGAATTCATTGGAAATAATTTTCTATTGAAAAAATAAGTCCAGGAGATAAACCCCAGACCGTTTTAGAATTAATCTACGAAAGAACACCTTGAAGAAACCTTAGAAATCGCCCTAGAGAAATCGATAATTTCTGGCCTTTTCTTGCGTGTATTGCTTATGTTTTGGTGTCCCTTTAGTATGAGTTTGAACGTAATGTTAGGTTTAAGAGAATGGGTTTAATAAGTGAATTAAATAAATTAATGAATAATTACTAAAAGGCCCCTCCTAGCATTGATGAACTAGGAAAAACACAATACTTGGTCCAAAATCTGAAATTTTTCCTAAGAATTGCGTTTTTTTTCCCCTTTAGAATTAAATTAATTAAATGGGTTATTTAATTATTTTAGGTAACTAGGTAACTATAAAGTGCCCCTTAATCATTGAAAAAAAATTATTAAACCTTTTGGACAATCCTGGTTAAGTACTATGATGTTTCTTCAGTTGTAATAGGTTAGGTAAGAATTTTGGTTTGACCCCTTTCAATTTAATTAATTAAAGAATCAGGGTAATTACTAAAGGACACTTAAGTAATTAAACCCATAAACTAATATTTGAAAACCATCCCTAGGTTAGGTACTAGGTTGTCATTTTCTTGTGTAATGAAATATATGGATTATTGCTTTGTGATTTTGTTTTGCCCCTTTTTAAAATTATTTAATTAAGTTGGATATTTAATTAATTAAGAGACTAGGATTAAGTACAAAAGTATACACTTAAGTTGTTAGGATCTAACTAACTCTTGGAACATCCTAGGTGGTACTAGGTGGTCACCTTTTTGTCTAAACCGAAATCTAAAAATTCCTCTTTATTTTCGGATTTCAGCCCTTTTAAATTAATTAATAATTTATAAATTAATTAATTAGGGAACCTATGGGAATTACTAAGTACCCTTAAGGTTTTTAGGGCCATAACTAACATTTCGGACCATCCTAGATTAGGGTACTAGGTTGTCTCTTTAAACTAGTAACAAGGTTAGTGTCACCCCGATTTTGGTACTAGGTTTGTCGGGTTGAACAAATGCGGTCCAATTCAGTTAGTCCGGTTATTTAGTATTTAGGAAAGTAGGTTAGAGTATTAGGAATTGAGTAGGGAGGTTAGTTCCCTACATGCTTGCGTCACTTGTGAACGTTTTTCCCCATAACTACCCTAACCGAATTCGGTAAGGGTGGTCCCCTCCTTTGGCAGCTTGTTCACATGTGTTGCACATGTTCTTAAACATGGGTTGGTTGCACTTTCCTAACTAACTATTATTTATAATTCATTGGGAATGTTTACTTATTATCCCAAGTATCCTCACTATATCCTTACCACTGCTTAAACTACATGATCATTTTAAATGGTTATGTGCTATGGAACTAGGCTTGACACTAGGATGCCTAATACTTTGTGTGCAAATACTAGAAAATAGATGTTTTCAACTTAGGGTCTTCATTGCAGGTACATTTATTAAATAAGATCAGTAATGTTAGAAAATTGGCTAACACCCTTTAAGCCAATATTTTCTAATTTGCGCAATATTTTTCTTATTTGGGTATTATATAGAAATTGGGAAATACCCCTTATCCAATTTTCTACATAAGCCCAATATTTCTCAATATTGGGCATTGGGATGCCTATGTACCCGCAATATGCATTCTTGAAGACTTATTTGGCTCTTCACTAGACATGTAATTTTCCGGAATGTTACAATATGGAAGTTTTTTAATTTAAATAATTAATTTTGTGTTTTGGGGAACCCTTGAAGGTGATTTCTAAGGAAAACTTTGACATAAATCATTTGGGTAAGTGATTTTGACCTTAAATCTTCAATTCCATTAACTGTTTATGATTTTTAAAATCAAAATAGCAATTTTGAACTTCAAAGTTGGAGGTTGTAAAGAAATTAAGGTTTTAAGATTTTTTTTATATCAAATACACGAAATGAGTTTATTCAAAGGTTACTTCCAAATGTTATGTGTAATGTATTGTCATATTAATTTCTAGATTTTCCCTTCTTTTTGAAATGGGGTTTTGGGTTGATTTAACTTCATTTTCCAAAATGTTTGATAATGGTTTTGTTAGGCCTGCAATTTATGTTGGTTACTTATTTGATTATATTGCATTGATTTGGAGACTCAAACAAAGGAGAAGGATGAAATTTCGAAATGATTATTTGAGTAATTAAGGCAAATGATGTAACACCTCATTCCCAAAAAAAGGAACAAGTTTCGTGAATTATTGTCTAGTAGTTCAGATAAACGAGAACAATCTATGATTATTAGAACATTCTAATCGTAGACCAATCTCGTAAAAAGGAAAGAAATAATTTTTTAAAAAAAAATTAAGTTTATGAATTTATCTATGAGTGATTGGGTGGTCCATCAAATGCTCTTTAAGTCGGAGATAGGTCTTGTAGGAAGGTCAAACACTTAGTGAAATTTTAAGGCCAAAGTTTATTTTTGGGGTCTCCGGACCGCAGAAGTTCCTATAGATGAAAACGCATTCACTCAAAGTTCATCAAAATTATGGCTTATGAACATTTCTAATGTTGACAAGGATTTCTATGAACCGTCGGTCCAAATTGTTGAGGAGTACGACAATTATTTTATATGAATTTTGATATATCTCCTAAGCCCCATACAAAATTTGACGAGTAACTTAATTCCCATTTTAATCATTTATTATTTTCATCAAAACCCAAGCAATTCATTCCACAACCCTACAAATTCCCTTTCGGCCTAAGGAAGAAAAAGAAGCTAGGGTTCACTCCAAGGTCTTTAATTCACCATTTATCTTAATCTTTTAGTATCAAGGAATGTGGCTATTAACCCATGGAGTCCATATGTTTATGGGGTTTCCAAGGTTTTCAATTTCTCAATTCAATTTTAATTGATCAAATTAGGGTTTTTCTTACTTCTCCAAGGGTTCTATTCAATTATGATTTAATTGTTATTTTTTAATCTTATATTTCGTGATTTCATGTAATTACAAGATACTGAGTGGAAATCATATGAACCTATGCATTGTCCATGATTTTTAACTATTAACTTGTGAAGAACTCATAAACCTATAAATTATGAATTTAGAAGGATAATGAATGTATTATGAAAATGATGTTTATGATGATAGGGTTATTTTATATTAAAGTATCAATGTTGTTGTGAAAGGTTTTCTAACTTACAAATATGATCATGATTGTTGAATGTATTTCTCACATATGGATTCACATTGGTAAAAGGTTTTCTCACCTATGCTTGAATTGTGTTTTAAGAAGCTATTAAATATTTTGATTTTAACCATATGGGATGGCATTAATCATAGTTTTTCCTATGTTATAATGATATTTGAATTTTATCTATTCCGTTTGGGATTTAGACTTATCATCGAGAGGATTTGAGATGGAGGCTCAAATTTGGGTAGTCTTTAGTACAAAACTCTAGTCCCTAACTATATGTCCCTATAGGATTATCTTGAATAACTTGATAATTAATCCACTTAAGCAAAATATATATGCACGAATTCTAATGTGACACCCCTAGCCTTCACTCTAGACGTGGCCGACACTCGAGAACTATTTTGGGCCCCAAGCGAACCCTTAGCCTGCTCAACTCTTAGTGGAAGTGTCACACCCCAATCTACCCCCGACACGCGGACACGGCACCTTAGAACACAAGTGATTCCAAGATAACCTTGATGGAAGTATCATGAGCATACTAAAGATAATAAGCTGATGTGGAAGCTAAATCATCATGAAAATGAAAACATGGGGAATAAACATTTACTCGAATTGAGATATTTGAAATTGATGAGTTTAATACAAAGAAAATATTAAGTCAATACTAAACTGAAACTAAATATGTCTTAAAATAGCCTCTAACTGACTAGAAATGTTGGGACAAGCCCCAGCTAAGTATAGAAAAAACTGAAACAAAAGCACAAAAATATTGATTATGTTGAGCTGGAGATCGTAAACTGATCTAAGCGTGATCTGGATGATGAGAACCTGAATCTATATCACGATATGATGTAGCAAGCGTATGCGTCAGTACTTGAAAGATACTGAGCATGTAGGATAGAGTAAAGCTAAAATAATAAATAACTGAACAAGCATAAGAGCAAGTATAATATTCTGAAGATGATATCCTCAATTCTGAGCTAACTGGATGCAATGACCAAATTTATAACATGTTGAGACTTGATACTAACTAAACTTTAAATATAGTCAATGCAATAGAGTCTTAGTGAACTATGTGAGCTACTAATAACCGATAATAAAACCACATGAGATAAATGTGGAGTCCGATGTATACACCCCCATCCAGAGGACCCAATATACCGTACCAGAGGATAAAGTCATGTTGGCATGATCACTAAGTTGATGCCCACAAAAAGACTTACAACCTACTTGGCTAGTAGTTCTTGGACTATTTGGGTACGATGAACCCTAGTCCAACTCGAAATTATGCTACTCCCAATGAATTTAGTGATTAACACTCCATGACTGAATTTTTGTAAATATTAGATAACTCAAAACTGAACATACAAACTGATAATGCAAAAATTAATTTGATGATGATGCATTAATAACTGAGACATGTATAACTGAATAACTGAAATATCTGACCTAGCATGTGTAATTCAAGAACTAAGAAACAAGCTAGGGTTCTAATATTAATGAGATAAACTAAATTCTAACATTCAAGAAACCCTAAGTCTAGTCATCATATGGGATTCAATAAACTGATTGAAAACTAGGGATCTAATGGGTGAAAATAACCCTCTAGTGAAATCCCACATACCTGGTGAAGAAATGTACGGAGAAATCTTTTGATTACGAGCTGGAACTGATGGAAACTTGCTTCTTCTTGAACTAGGGTTCTTGACCTTTTTCTCCTCTCTTACTTCCAATTTTCTAGGTTTTGATGAATTTTTTTGACTTGGGTAAGTTCTAGTTATGTTTCTATGCTTAGACTGACTAAAACCTCTTGATTTTGGGTCTAAGGGGACAAACGAAAAATAAAAAGAACAAAAGACCCCTAACTTGAAAGCTATCTAAGTAACTGATGAAGTCAATTGACGAACCATAAGTCGACTAACGAACAGTAAGCGACTAACGGTCCGTACAGGTCAACCGTCGTTTGTTATTGAGAGTCCAAAGTCAGCTGCGAATCGAAGGATTCAACTGAAGGTCTGTACTGGTCGAATGTCGTTCACCACTCAGAATTGGAAGTAAGATAATCAATCGACAGAGTCGACTGACAAACTTTAAGTTGAGTGACGGTCCGTACTGGTTGACCGTCTTTTGCGACTAAGAACTAGAAGCTAGTTGTTCAATCAAAGGAGTTGACTGATGTACCGTATGTTGACTGTCGTTTGTGACTTAGACTGAGAGTCAGTTGACCCATCAACAGAGTCGACTGACGACCGTCAGTCGACTAATGGTCCGTAGTTGGCTCCATCGCTAGCACCTGCAACTTCTGAAAATGTGCATTTTTTGCTATTTTTTATCTAAGATGTTACATTAATCTTTTCCCCCCCCTCCCTTGAGACCCATTCATGTTTCGTAGATGATACTAAACTAGCTGAAACGAGGGAGGAGACTGCATCCTACTACTAAACACCATGCAATTTTTTTTTGAACATGATTGAAGTTCCAAGAAAGCAATAACGCTGAAATACAGTAGTACAAACTGAGGGAACAAGAATCTAAGGCTTAATTCACGCATGAATGAATGAAAACTGAAGAGCAACTATTAACTCAAGTTTGAGTGGAATCGAAAGGAAAGAGGTGAGGATACTTGGCCTTAATAATTTCTTCTCCTTCCCAAGTTGCTCCCTCTACGGATGGACTCCTCCACAAAACCTAGACTAAAGCAAATTCTTCGTTTCTCATCCTTCTAACATGACAGTCCAGAATCTCAACTGATACATCCTCATAAGAAAGACTATCTTTCACCGCCACACTCTCTGATTGCACTACAAAGGTTAGATCACCCACCAACTTCATCAAGAGCGAGATGTGGAAGACTGGATGCATTGCTGCTAGTTCTGCTGGAAACTCTAACTAATATGCCACTTTTTCAACCCTTTTAAAGATCTTTTAAGGGCCCACATATGTAGGACTGAGCTTCCATTTCTTGACAAATCTCATCAACCCCTTCATAGGTTACACTTTCAAGATAACCCAATCATTAACTTGGAACTCTAGTTCCCTTCTCCTCACACCTGCATATGATTTCTGAAGACTTTGGGATATATTAAGTCTATCTCTAATGATTTTTTCTTTCTCCATAGCATGAAGGATTGAATCTGGTCCTATCAAAGATGCTTCACCTACATCAAACCATTCAACAGGAGATTTACATCTACGTCCATGTGCCTCATAAGGGGTTATCTGAATGTTGGAATGGTAGCTATTGTTGTAAGTGAACTCAATAAGAGGAAGGTGATTATCTCAATTTCCCTTTGAATCAATCACAACATCTGCAACATAAATCCTCCTACTAGGGTATAAAATGTACACTCATTCTGTCCATAAACTCCTTCTGCGGAGGAAATGCTATGCTAAGTTTACCTGAGTACAAAATATCCCCTGTATTAAATACTTCTAGAAATGAGAGGTAAATTGATGACCTCTATAATGAAAAAGATTGTCAATACAACAAGTGACAAAGAACCCCAATGGAAACTTGACTATCTCATTAATGTAAAGTGTAGCATATACCTTCACCGAATCTGTAGTCTTGACCGCTAAAAATCGAGAAGACTTACTCATCCTGTCAACTGCCACCCAAATGGAGTCATGCTGTCTACGAGTACGAGGTAACCCTGTGATGAAATCCATATTGATTACTTTTTCCCAACATATCTAAGAGTATTAAATGTCAAGATATCCTTGGGTCGTACCCCGCGTTTTATGTTCTACCTTGACTTGCTGGCAGTTGCGGCATTTACTCACAAAATCGAGAATATCCCTCTTCATGTCATTCCACCAATAGACTTGTAGCAGATCGCGGTACATCTTAGTGACACTTGGATGAATAGAATATCTAGAGTTATTAGATTCTGCAATAATATGTTCTCCCAACTCACCCACATCAAGAAGACACAATCAACCCTGGTAGCAGAGTACATCATCTCCCCCTTTGGAGAAAACCTCCACTCTCTGATTATGGATTGCACCCTTAAATTTAAGCAAGGATTGATCAGTGCCTATTAGTTTCCTTACCTTCACACTCCAAAGAAGATTTTGCCCACTTAAAAATATTACAGAAAAAAACAAAACCACTTCTTGATATAGTCATGAGCGAACTCCCAAGCGAGCAAGCCGTGAATAAACTTTCTTCACTATTTCATTCCTTGTCTTCCTATCATGGGCTCCACTTACCCAACATAACCTGGCGAAGAGCATCTTGCTACTAACAACATTCGATCCTTCCCCAGGATGGTAATGCACACTCATATCATAGTCCTTAAGAAACTCAAGCCATCTCCTCGTGCGGCAGATTCAACTCTATTTTGGGTGACCCATATTTAAAGGCTCTTATGGTCAGTGACCCAAAAAACCTCTACATGAACACATACAGTAGTGTCTTAGATTCTTGAGTTACAAACACCAGTAAAAAAACAAAGCTTCCCACAAAGCTTCAACGGACAATGACTGTTGGATAGTTTTCTTCCTCATGCATCTTAAGTTGTCTAGAAGCATTATCTAAAACCTTATCTCTCTGCATCAACACACAACCTAGGACAACTCTGGATGCATCGCAATAGATCAAAACACCATCTGAACCATCTTGTAGAGTCAAGACAAGAATTGTAGTCAATCTAGTTTTCAATTCTCTCACAATTATATGACCATTGAAACTTGACCATATTTTGAGTCAACATTGTCAATGGTGAGGCCATCGATGAAAATCTTCCCACGAACCTTCTGTACTAACCCGCTACACATAAGAAAACATATGTTAGCTGTAGTAGAGGTAGGTCTAGGCCATTTGTTTCACTGTTTCTATCTTATGAGAATCCACTCGAATCCCCTCACTATATACATTGTGACAAAGGAAAGCAACGGATTGCGCTAAGAACTCACATTTTCTAAACTTAGTAAATAATTGGCGATCTTTGCAAGTGTGCAGAACAACTCTCAAATGACTTGCATGTTCTTCCTCATTCCTAGTGTAAATGAGGATATCATCAATACAAATGATAACGAATAAGTCCAAGTACTGTTTGAACACTCTGTTCATCAAATTCATGAAAGTTGCAGGAGAATCGGTTATTCCCAATGACATAATTACAAATTCATAATGATCATATCGAGTTCTGAAGGATGTTTTTGGAATGTCACTATCTCTGACTCTGAGCTGATAATAACCCAATCTGAGGATTATCTTTGATAAATGATGTCTAGCACCCTGAAGCTGGTCAAACAAGTCATCAATCCTGGGGATGGGATACTTATTCCTGTTCTTGGAGGGATGGAACACTAGGTGACGAAGAGGCTGAGGCTGAAAACTTCTGCTGACTATACGAGTGATTTCCACCACCCGATTTCTGCTGAGAATAGTCATAGTTCCTAGTCATAGCCTTATTATTCTCCGTGACATGTTCCCTAAGCTTATCACCCTCAACTTGCAGAGCATGAATTATAAGCCTATAGATGTTCATGTCTCCCAGTAGCATAGCATTGTTGCACTCTGTTTTCACCAAATCTAACACTCCATACAAGAATTTATTCATTTGAGCCCTAGAGTCAGCAACCATGTGAAAAGCATATCAGGAAAATTGGTTAAACTTGAGCCCATACTCTTGGACAATCATGTTAACATGCCTTAAGTTCATAAATTCCTGGGTCTTTGCTTCTCTCAACTCTGTTGGGAAAAACATGTCCAAAAATGTCTCACTAAAGCAATCTCAAGTAATAAGAGCTTCATTTGTACCCCTATTTTCGTTCCACGGAGTGTACAAGATATGAGTAACATCTTTCAGCTAGTATGATTCCTATTGAACCCGATCATTCCTAGTGACCTGCATCACCTCAGAGATCTTCTTGATCTCATCAAAGAAGTTCTGGGGATCTTCATGAGTTAAAAATCCTAAGAACTCGAGCGGATTCATCCAGACAAATTCACGGACCCTTGCTACTTATGATCCACTGTTAACATTCAAAGGAGCTTAAACCCGATTATTCTGGTTGGCCACACACTGAGCCAACATCTGAATGGCATTCCTGAATTCAGCATTGGAGACTTCTTTATCTGGGACTGGAGACTGCTTTTCCATATACCTGTGTTCCGCTTCTACGAAGGAGTCATTATCGGCGCCCGTAGACACACAAGTTAGAGGGTGAAATAATGTAACACTCCGTACCTTCAAAAAATCAGATGTGTTATGGAGACTAACATGATTGTCGTAAGGTTTAGACACAGTATTAGTTCTATTTTAATGAATATAAGTCATATAGGAAACCTATAAATCAAAACGTCCAAGAACGTCCATGACGTTCGGAAACTAGTTCAAGGAGGTACTAGCGTGCCTTAGACATTCTTACTAGCTTTTAGGAGTCGGAAATTCATGAAATTTGATGGAAGGGTGCCTAAAAATTTTTTAAGTTGATTAATGGTCGAAATATCCAGGTACAACTCCCAAAGGACCAACCAAGGGCCCTTGAGGAGGACCCTTGCATTTTTGGGTCAAGGTTGTCTGGGCAGTATTCACCCACGAAGGGGAACGATGGAACATGTGTGGATTGACGGGGTGCCGATGCCATACCTCGACCAAAAATTATCCAAACAACTGAAATAATTTGGTTTGGAAAGGAATATCTCTGACAAAAGAATCGACACCGTCGGGGCCCAACAAAAGGGGGGGGGGCAGGTTAACGACTCAAAGTATGGACTTTGGGTCGAGTCCGCATATTTGAGGACCTTGAGATTTTCTCTTCTAACAAACACGTTTATTAGTTGATTCCCAATTAATTACTTAATGGTTAGGCCCGTTAAGTTGGGGGTTAGCGAATACTAAATTATTATTAACACCCCATATAAAGAACCCCACCTCAATAAGCCCTCATTAATCTCATAATTCCCAAACCCCAAACCTCTTTCCTTCTATCTCTTTCCTCTTAATGAAATACTCCCCCCCCCTTGAAGACCAATCTAAGGGAGGGTTTTAAGGCTTCAAAGGGACAAGTTTTCACCATCAATCATATTCATCAATTGACAGGTAATGGGAATCTATTACCTTGATACCTCTTTCCTCCTCCAAGGGTTCCCATCAAAGTGATTTCTAAATTGAGTTTTTCGCTGTGAGTTTCATCCAATCTCGAATTAATTTTATGAATTTGATTTTTTTATGATTTATTTTGGATATTATGAATATATTAACATTTATTCTAACTTAATTATGATATATCTTGATGGTTTGGTCTAGTTTGATGATCTTGATATGAATTATATTGTATTTCTTCAATTGACTTGGTTATTGGTTGAATTACTACTAGATGATATTTTTATACTACTCATGAATTAATTAGGTTGAATTATAGTCCAATCATTCTATTTCTTCATAAGTGATCTAGGTTATGAAGTATTTGTAATTGTCCGAAGTTCTTGATCTTAAGCTATGACTATAGTATTGAATTTGGATTGTAGTGATTTTTTTAGCCTGTTATCATTTTGGTTTGATTGAATTATTTTAAAGTGTATACCTAATTGGTTTTACTTGAGGGTCTATGGTAAGACCTTGATGGTGGATTATGAAGGACACTTGGTAAGTCTTGTGGTCCCTATCATTTACTTCAAATTGTGGTTAATTGTGATCAATTCATGATATTTTATTGGAGTATGCCTTATATATGATTGATAGGGTGGTATGACATTGAACTAAAATGTCTTGACTATGATTTGTGAGGCGTTGTCTTAAGATGTAAATGTTATAAGGATGGTGAATGAATAACCAATGTGTCATAGCGTGATATGAAAATGTTAATGTGCTAACATCACCTACGTGAATTGTAATGAAAGTAAAATACTCGTGCAATTCATATTGAACTATGATGATGATGACGTTATACAAGGGTTAGAACCTATGACCTACAATATGATATGATGATCAATAAAGACATTTCAAAAGGGACTCTAGCTTAGCACCGAGTGAACTAGAGTGAGGAGTGTCCCTTCCCACATGGGGAAGGTAGGATAACTAATGTACTCTTGATATCAGAGACTATAGTGCATGTAGCATAAATAGGGTCTCTACTATATCTCATAGTTCTTTAACTATGTTGCCCCCATAGGAATACTAGCTAGTGGATATTTGTAGTTGCTATGTTCATGTTTTTGTACTACCTTGGCAAGTTGTCCACCTTCTTTCAGTGTAGGGTTTCATGACACCGGATTCCACATTAGCTGATGTGGTTTATATCGGTTAGGGCAAGATGTTCCCATAAGGAAAAATGAACTAAAGGATTGAACTCTAACTAAGATAACCTAAAGAGTTTAGCTTAATCTATGTAGGGGTGTCAGACTCTACCTAAACATTTCACTAGTTAGACTTGAAGAGAGTCTTACGAGAATTTTTCTCGTATGTATGGATAGCTTCTCCTAGTATATACATGTTATGATGAACTTGAACATTGTTGATAGTATATTTTGATTTGCACTTATGAGTCATGTGTTATATTCTATATTGTTAAAGTATGATCTAGTACTCGTAATGTTACGATGTGTGAGTGGGAATTCGTCATGATTCATTTTGGTTGCTTGATTGATTAAAGGTTATGGGGCTTTTGCTTGGTTATGGCACTTGTTGACTTGATAGCGTTCAATGGGTATTGTCCTTGCTTAGTTATGTTAAATGTACTCTTTTCAGCTTGTTGCTATTTTGTCTTGATGATAGAGTTACTTGACTATGTATTTCATTAACATATATTGTCTGTTGAATTACTAGTGGTGATGTTGTTGTCATGTGATGTAATGCCTTCATTTCCATGATCCGCCTAAATGATTGGTATGTCATGTTGAAATATGCTTAAGTGTGTTTTCAAAGTAAGTTGCATATCTTTATGAAATGTCCCTTTTCTTAGCATGTAACCCCATTTCTTCCTTTTCCACAACATTTTAGGTTCCTGTCGTTGTAGTGATTTTGAAGACGAATTGAAGAAGACTAATATCTCTTGATCATCCAAGTAGGGTAGGTCCCCAATTTACGAGGACGATGCCACTATCTACCTAATGGAGTTTTTTATTGAGTTTAAGACTTCTACGTTTCTTTCTTTTCGATGTAGTATGAAAAATTGTATAGTCCATGTAAGGCATTCTTACTTTGATGTATGGGCAATTCCCAAGTTCTTACACTCTCATTAGATGGTTATTAGTGAGACGACTATTATGACTATGTTATCTTTTATATAGTTACGTTCAATAAAAGTAGAAGGCTAAGTAATCTTCCTATACGAAGGGTCTATGTATATTCGATATATATATGTATTATGTGTATGTAGAGGTCTATGTAAACCTCCTAGTAAAAATGATGAAAATTTTTAAATTTTCCACTAAATTTGACGTATGAATGTAATGATGTAAGCTAAGAGGCTAGTTTTAGTCCTCAAAGAATAGGAAGATGCCGGTTACGTCAAGGGGGTTTTCCCAGATGTTACAACAATATCATATCTTACGCACGATAAGAGTAACAAAAAAGTTAATTTTTTTCCAAAAACACTTCATAACCTTCCTCTCATTAGATATGGTGCACTTCACACCAATGAAAAGAACTCTACTTAGTACAGCTTTTCAGAAATCCTAGTACACTTAAACCTAGTTCTCTCAAACAAAGTTTGTCATGCCACGAGCTACCCCTGAGACGCGGACACAAAACCTAGGACCACAAGTTATCCCAAGATAACCCTGCTGGCATGATCATTAGCATACTAAAGATAAAAAATTGATGCGGAAGCTAAATCATAAATTATAATGAAAAGATGGGAAACACCCATAATCGATAACTGAGATATTGAAAACGATGAGTTAAATACAAAAAGAAATATCAACTCAATACTAAGCTGAAACTAACAATGTCTGAAATAGCCTCTAAACTGGACTAGAAATGTTGGGACAAGCCCCAACTAAAAAAAATCCCCTGGGGGCGGGGGGGGGGCAGAAAAAAAAAAAAAACTAAACTAAATGACTAAAAGACTGAAAAATAAGATCAGGACTATTGTCCTCAGAGATGAGGAATCAATCACCACTAAACCTGCGACTTAAGAGATCACAAAATAATTATGATGCGTGATCTGGATGCGTAAGAACTGAACCTATTCACGAGAATATACAGCGCACGTATGCACTGTACTTGAAAAGTACTACATAGAAGAATAGAAATACTAAATAAAATATAACACAACAATCCAAGCATATAATAATCTAAACATGATATAAAGATTCTAGCTAACTGAATGCAATGCCAAAATTTATAAAATGCTGGAAACTGAATACTTAGTGAACTGATCAATGGTCATGCCAGAGAGTCTAACTGAACTGTGGAGCTACAATAACTGATAATAAAACACATGATCTAATGTGAGTCTGATGCAATACCCTCATCGGAGAACCCAATATACCCTGCCAAAGGTATAAAGGCATGCTGGTATGATTGCTAAACTGATTGCCCACAAAGGGACTTACAACCTACTTGCTAGTAATTCTTGGAGTAATTGGGTACACTAAACCCTAGTCCAACTTAGTATTATGCTACTCCAATGAATTATGTAACTAATTGATTATGACTGAGTTTCTGTAAATATTGGATAGCTCAAAACTGAACATGCAAACTGGGAATACAACATTTAATCTGATAATGATGCATTAAAACTTAAGCATGTATAGATGCATAACTGAAATATCTGACCTAGCATGTGTAATTCAAGGACTACAAAAAAACAAAGCTAGGGTTATGAAATTCATGCAATAATCTAAGTAGTAACATGATAACATGATTCAGAACATATATTTTAACTAAATCATTAAGTTCTGCTGTAATTCTAGGAACCCTATGTTTAATCATGATAGAGAATCAAGAACTGACTGAAAACTAGGGGCCCAATGGGTGAAAGGAACCCATTAGTGAAATCCGACATACCTGGTGATGAAATTCACGGATAAACACTTAGATTTCGGTGCTGGAATCTCCTGAAAATGTGATGCGTTCTTGAACTAGGGTTCTTGACCTTTTTGTCCTTTCTTGTGTTTCTAATTTTCTAAGTTTTGATTAATGATTTGACATAGGTAAGTTTTTGTTATGTTTCTAGGCGTAAACTGATTAAAATCTGATGATTTAGAGTCAAAATGGCGTATCTTAGGGTTTAAACGAAGTGGGAAAAAAACAAAAGACCCCTAGGTAAGTTGTTATCGAACCAAACGACGACCTGGACAGACCGTCTGTCATTCCATCGACGGTCCGTCGTTTGGTTCGTAGGCATAACTTTTTACTAAGAGGCCGTATTTTAGCAAGGTCGGTCTCTATGGAAAGGTAATTCAAATATTTGTCTTTTGGAAGGTCATGGGATACCTAATTCATTTTGTACTGAGAGTTATGATCATTTTAAGTTGACCCAACTGCATTTTCCCCTAACAGTCTGCTATTTCTCACCTACAGTCAGACCTACGGATCGTCGGTCCATCTACGGACCGTGTTGGTCATCTGTGGCTCTTTTTAGAGAGTCGGGGAATGGGGTGTCAATCGACGGTCTCGGACTACGGATCGTAAGCTGACCTATAGACCGTACGTCCGTCCGTCGATCATAAATTAACCAAATTTTCCCGGGCTGAGAGTTTGGGGGTTTCTGACCCCATTGACGGATGTGCAGGACAGACCATGTCTACGGTCCATTTATTGACCCGTTGGTTGCACATGTAGACTTTCTAAAAAGGTGGTTTTTGGTTTGTTTTTTATACGGGATGTTACATTATCTCCCCCTTGGGAACATTCGTCCTCGAATGAAGACTAAACTAGTTAGAGTAGAAGGGAGAGAGATGCAAACCCTACTACTAAACACTGAGAACTGAGTTTGTGACTGAATTGATTTCCAAAACATGCAAATATGCAGAAAATGCAAGTACAAATTGAAGGAACATGATTCTAAGACTAAATTCACGCATGAATGACTGGAAAACTGAAGAGGACTATTACCTCCAGCTGGAAGGTGTAGTCGGGGAGGAAAAGGGTGGGTTACTTTGGCTTTCCTGACTCCAAGTAAGCTCCTCTATGGACTGACTCCTCCACAAAAACCTTGACTGACAGAACTCTTTTATTTCTCAACGTACTAACTTACGGCCAGAATCTCTCACGTACATCCTTCATATAAAGACTATCTTTCACACCAACACCTCTAATGTCACACACCACAGAGGCTAGATGTCACCAACACACTTCTTCAAGAGTGAGTATGGAAGACTGGATGCCTGCTGCTAATTCTTCTCTTCTGCAACTCTAACTAATATCCGACCTGCCACCCTTTTCAAGATTTGTAGGGCCTCATATCTAAACTGATCCTCCTTTCCTTTAACAAAAACAATCTCATCACTCCTTTCAAAAAAAAAAAAAAAAAAAAAAAAAATTTGAGACTTTCAGAAACAACCCATCATCAACTTGGAAACTTTAATTCCTTCTCCTTACATAGCATAAGATTTCTGACGCTTTAGCATCTTAAGTCAATCTCTAATGAGTTAAACACTTTCTCCGTAGAATAAAGGACTGAATCTGACATATTAAAGTTTTTCACCTACTTCAACCAACAACAAGGATCTACATCTCCGCCATACAATGCTTTATAAGGGTCATCTGAAATGCTGGATGGTATCTATTGTTGTAGGAAAACTCAATATAGGAAAGATGATCATCCCAATACCCTGAAATCGATCATACAAGCTCTCAATATTCCTCTAAGGTCTGAAATGGTACCTCTGCCTGCCCGCCATCTGTGGGATGAATGATTACTATGTTAACTTGAGTAACCAAGAAGCCTTTCTTTCTGAAATACTTCCAACATGAGAGTAAACTGAGGACCTCTATCTGAGATGATAGAATCCCATGCAAACTCACAATTTCATTGATGTAAATATTGTCATAGTCCTCAGCCGAATTTGTAGTCTTGACTGCTAAAAAGTGAGAAGACTTAGTCATCCTATGAACTACACCCAAATTGAGTCATGTTTTCTGCGAGTACGAGGTAACCCTGTGATGGAATCCATATTGATCACATCCCACTTCCAAGTAAGAATGTTGATCTATTAAGTCATACCTCCTGGTTTTTGATGATCTACCTTGACTTTCTAGCAATTTGGGCACTTACCCACAAAGTCTGCTATATCCCTTTTCATGCCATTCCACTAATAGACTTCCCGCATATCGTGTTACATCTTAGTGGCACCTAGATGAATAAAATATCTAGAGTTATGGTCTTTTACAAGAATATGTTGTCTCAACTCACCCAAATCAGGAACGCATAATCTACCCTGGTAGAGACGTACATAATCTTCCCCTTGGGAGAAAACCTCCACTCTCTGATTATGGACTGCACCCTTAAGTTCAAGCAAAATTGGATCTCTGTCTTGCTTTTCCTTAACCTCCACTACCAAAGACGATTCTTCCCTATTCTGAACTATTACACCACTATTTGATATGCTCATAAGGCAAAATCCAAAGCGAGCAAATCTATGAACATCCTTCACTAGCTCCTTTATTTCTTCCTCAACATGGGCTACACTACCCATAGATTATCTACTAAGAGCATCTGCTAGTACATTTCATATTTTCAGGATGATAATGCACACTCATATCATAATCGTTAAGGAACTCAAGCCATGTCCTCTAGCGAAGATTCAACTCTTTCTGGGTGAACACATATTGAAGGCTCTTATGTTCATTGAACACGTCTACATGACCACCATACAATAGTGTCCTCATATCTTGATGCAAACACCACGCTGCAGCTCAAGGTATGAGTTGGATTGTTTTCTCATGCACCTTAAGTTTGTAGATGCCTACGCTATAACCTTATCTCGCTGCATCAAAACACAACCTAGGCCAACTTCGGATGCATCACAATAGATCACATAACCATCTTAACCCTCTGGTAGAGTCAAGACATGAGTTGTTGTCAATATAGTTTTTAATTCGGCAAAACTTTTTGCACAATCATCTGACCATTGAAACTTGACCATCTTTTGAGTCAACCTAATCAATGGTGAGGCTATGGATGAAAATCCTTCCACAAACCTTATGTAATAACCCGCTAGACCTATGAAACTTCTGTGCCACTATTTGACTACTTCTATCTTCTGTGAATCCACTCGGATCCCTCTGCTAGATACAATTTGACCAAGGAAAGCAACAGATTGCAATAAAAATTCACATTTACTAAACATAATGAATAGCTGGAGATCTTTGAGAGTATGCAGAACAACTTTCAATTGACTTTCATGTTCTTCCTCACTCCTAGAGTAAATGAGGATATCATCAATAAAGACCATAACGAACAAGTCCAAGTACTGTTTGAACACTCTATTCATCAAATCCATGAAAGTTGTCGGAGCATTAGTTAGTCCAAATGACATAACCACAAATTTATAATGACCATACCAAGTTTTGAAGGTAATTTTCAAAACGTCTCTATCTCTGACTATGAGGTGATTATTACCTGATCTGAGGTTTATCTTTGAGAAATGACTAGCACCCTGAAGTTGGTCAAACAAGTCATTAATTTATTCTTCATTGTCACATGTTCATCTGTCTATAGGCAATGCACATTCTAAGAGAACCATCTTTTTTCGTTCCGAACAACCTGGTGCACCCCATTGTTAAATACTAGGTCTGATGAAGCCCTTATTTAGAAGGTTTTTCAAATGCTCTTTCAATTCCTTAGGCTCTTCTGAAGCCATTCTATAAGGAGGAATAGAAATAGTCTGGTAGTTGGAAGGAGATCAATTCCAAAGTCGAATTCCCTTTTGGGATGGAATCCTGGAAGATCTTCTGGAAACACTTCTAGAAACTCATTGAACACCGGAACTGACTCGATAGTTGGGTTTCAGATCTAGAATCCTTAACCCAAACTAGATGATAGAGATAACCCTTAGAGATCATCTTACAGGCCTTAAGGTAAGAAATGAATCGACCCATAGGCGCTACACTACTAACCTTCCATTCTAAGATTGGTTGATCTGGAAACTTAAAAACGAACAATCCTAGTTCTACAATCGACTGAGGCATAACATGAATATAACCAATCCATGCCTAGAATGACTTAGAACTCTACCATTTCTAACTCTACAAGATCTGTTGAGGTGACTTTCTGAGAGATAGTGACAGGGCAATTTCTGTATACCCGTCTAGCTATAACTAGGTCACCGACTGAAGTAGGGATTGAGAAAGGTTTTGAGAGAGTTTCTGGACTAACACTGAATTGGAAGTTTTGAGAGAGTTTCTAGACTAATAGTGAATTAGATTGCTATACTGAGTTACAAAAGACAAACTCATCTCTATTGTCTTTCAACATAGTTAATTCAACCATATGTGAGTCACATCTCAAAGCTCGAGGATGTTAATGTTACCTAATCACTAACAGTACTTGCATCACAACCAAATATTTTCTTGGACCCATCAATGAACTTTAGGGTCCTTACAAACTTGGGACCTAAAAAATTAGGGGATTTATCCTAACAAAATCACAAAAAACTCTGGGCTGCTGCCCACTAATTGAATCAATTCTATTAGTAGGAACTCAAACGTGCGAATTGTTCGGGGTTGGTAGAAAACCCCCCCCTTGAGAAAAACCTGAATTGACATTTTGAAACTCTACATTAGAACTTTCTTATCTGGTACTAGAGGAACTGCATTAACATTGCGTGCATTAGCATTCCATGCTAAATGCTAATGCATTCCATGCCTAAGCTCTATGAGAAGACATGATCTTAAGCGCACAACATCAAGTTAGAATGGAATAAGATCATACCTTACGCATGATAAGAGTAACAAGAAAGTGAAGTTTTCCTAAAAATACTTTGTATCCTCCCTCTCATTACATGTGGTGCACTTCACACACATGAAAAGGACTCTACTTAGTGCGGCTTTTCAGACGTCTTAGGAATCTTGAACCTAGTGCTTTGATACCAAATTTTATCATGCCCCGAGCTACCCCCAAGACGCGGACACGGAACCTAGGACCACAAGTAATCCCAAGCTAACCTTGTTGGCATAATCATGAGCATACTAAAGATAACAAACTGATGCGGAAGCTAAATCATAATTTATAATGAAAATATGGGGAATACCCATAATCGATAATTATGATATTTGAAAATGATGAGTTTAATACAAAAAGAAATATTAACTCAATACTAAGCTTAAACTAACTATGTCTGAAAATAGCCTCTAAACTGGACTTGAAATACTAGGACAAGCCCCAGCTAAAATCTAGCAAAAACTGAAACTAAATGACTGGAAAAAAAAAGATTATCACTATTTTACTGAGAGAATGAGGACTCACCATTGAATCTACTGAATTAGACATCAAAAAATCAATCTATGCGTGATCTGGATGCTGAGAACTTGAACCTACATCAAGAAAAGATGTAGCGCACGTATGCGTTAGTACTTGAAAGGTACTGAGCATGTAGGATAAAATAAAGCTGAAATAAAACATAATTGAACAAGCACAAAGCAAGTATAATAATCTAAACATGGTATAGAGAATTCTTAGCTAACTGAATACAACGACTGATTTATAACATGCTGAAAAAGGGGTGAATACTGAGTTTATTACTGAGTGAATATGGTCAATGCAAGAGAAGTCAACTGAATTGTGGGAGCTACTAAACACCGATTAATAAAAACCAATGTGCTAAAAATGTGGAGTTGATGTTACGGCCCCATCAAGAGGATCCATATACCTGCCAAAGGTATCAAGGCATGAGGCTTGATCACTAACGATTGCCCTCTGAGGGACTTACAACCCTACTTGGGGATAGTAATTTGGGACTAACCCTAGCAACTTGTAGTATGCTTACTCCTTATGAATTATGAATAACTAATAATGACTTGAGTATTTGTAAATACTGGATAGCTCAAACTGAAACATGCAAATGGAATGCAAATTTAATATGATAATGAGGGCATTAAAACTGAAGAATTGATAACTGCATAACTGAAAAATATGTGACTAGCATGTGTAATTCAAGAAGAAAGAAATTACAAAGCTAGGTTCTGAAATCATGCGTAATCTGTATAATAACAGCGATAACGTAATTTGGAACCTATATTTTAACTAAATCATGAAGTTAGTTGTAATTCTAGGACCCCTTCATGATAGAAATATCAAGAAACTGAAACTGAAAAATAGGGAACCCAATGGATCGAGAGCGAACCCACTAGCTGAATCCCACATTGCCTGGTGAAGAAAATTCACAAAGAAATGACTTAGGAGTGTGGGCCTAGATTTGTTGGAAACTTGTTGCATTCTTGAACTAGGGTTCTTAACCTTTTTCTCCTTTCTTGCTTCTAATTTTCTATGTTTTGATTAATTAATAGACTTAGGTAAGGTTTTTGTAATGTTTCTATGCTTAAACTGACTAAAATCTGATGATATATGGTCAAAATGATGTATCTTAGGGTTTAAACAATGTGGTAAAAGACAAAAAGACCCCTAGGTAAGTTTTTGTCATAACAAACAATGACCTGGACAGACGGTCCTTCGTTCTATCAATGATTCGTCATTTGGTCCGTATGTTTGGCCTGTTCGACAAGCTTTTACTTTAACGGGCATAAATTCTTACTCGGAGGTCGAATTTAGCAAGGTCGGCGGCTATGGAAATCTAATTCCATTATCTATCATTTGGAAGGTCATGGGAGACCTAATTCATTTTTATGAGAGTTATGATCATTTAAAGTTGTCCCAACTGCATTTCCCCCCTAACTGTTTGCTATTTCACATACGATCACACCTACAGACCGTAGGTCCATCTATGGAATGTTCTGGTCATCCATGGATCTTGTTAGAGAGTGGGTGAAAGGGGTGTCGATTGACGGTCACGGACTACGGACCGTAGTCTAACCTACGGGCTGTAGGTCCATTCATCGATCATGACTTAACCAAATTTTCCTGGGCAGAGATTTTGGGGGTTTCTCAACCCATTGACAGATGTGCAGGACGGAATTTAGGTCAGTCTATGATCCGTTGATTGCCCCATTGGTTGCACTTGCAGATTTTCTGAAAAGTTAGTTTTTGGTCTGTTTTGGATACGGGGTATTACACCAAGCTACCCCTGCGACACAGACACAGGACCTAGGATCACAAGTGATCCCAAGACAACCCTGTTGGCATGATCATGAGCATACTAAAGATAATAAACTGATGCAGAAGCTAAATCATCATGAAATTAAAAAAATGGGGAATACCCATATACTATAACTGAGATATTTTAAATTGATGAGTTTAATACAAAGAAAATATTAACTCCACACTATGTTGAACTAACTATATTTGAAAATAGCCTCTAACTGACTAGAAATTCTGGGCAAGCCCCAACTAAGTCTACAAAAAACTGAAACGAAAGGACTAAAATTTGAAAAGAAACTCATGACTATTGTCCTCGGAGAATAAGGACTCACCACTAATTCTGTTAAACTGGAGATCGGGAACATATCTAAGCGTGATCTGGATGCTGAGAAACTGAACCTACATCACGATATGATGTAGCACACGTATGCGTAAGTACTTGAAAGGCAGTTAGCATGCAGGATAGAGTAAAGCTGAAAAAATACATAATTGAACAAGCACAAAAGCAAGTATAATATTCTGAAAATTATATCCTGAATTCTTAGCTAACTGGATGCAATGATCAAATTTATAACAAGCTGAGACTGAATACTAACTGAATAGTAGATATGGTCAATATGCTAGAGTCTGACTAAAATACAGGAGCTACTAATAACCGATAATAAAATCACATGGGATAAATGTGGAGTCCAATGTATATGCCTCATTGAGAGGACCCAATATACACTGCCAAAGGTATAAAAGTATGCTGACGTGATCATTAAGATAATGCCCACAGAGGAGACTTACACCCTACTTGGCTAGTAGTTTTCGGACTAGTTGGGTACCTTGAACCCTAGTTCAACTTGGTATTATACCTATCCCAATGAATTATGTGATTAACGCATTATGAATGAATTATTGTAAATACGAGATAGCTCAAAACTAAACATGCAAACTGAGAATGCAACAATTTATCCAATAATGATGCATTAATAACTAACGCATGTATAACTGAAATATCTGACCTAGAATGTGTAATTCAAGAACTAAAAAAATACAAAGCTAGGGTTCTAAAATTCATACGATAAACTAAATATTAATGTAATAATCTTATTTGGATCATTTTAATAGGTAAGAACATAATAATTCTAACATTCAAGAAACCCTAAGTCTAGTCATTATATGGGAATTAATAAACTGATTGGAAACTATTGATTTAATGGGTGAAAGGAACCCACAAGTGAAATCTCACATACCTGGTGATGAAATCCACAAAGAAATCCTTACAGGGCTGGGACTGATAGAACCTTGTTGCGTTCTTTAACTAGGGTTCTTGACCTTTTTCTCCTCACTTGCTTCTAATTTTCTAAGTTTTGATTAATGATTTTGACTTGGGTAAGTTATAGTTATGTTTTTAGGCTTAAACTGACTAAAACCAAATGATTTAGGGTCTAAACGACGTAGCTTAGACTTAAAAGTTATCAGTGTCATTGACGGAGTTGACTGAAACACCGTAAGTCAACTGACGGTCTGTACTGGTCGACCATCATTTGTGATTGAGTATTCAAAGTCAGCTGGAGAATTGACGGATTTTACTACGGACCATAATTCGACTGATGATCCGTATTGGTCTATCATATTTTGCGATTGAAACTGGCAGTAAGCTGATCAATCGATGGAGTCGACTGATTTTCCTACTGGTCGACCGTTGTTCGCGACTGAGAATTGGAAGTTAGTTATTCAAACGTCAGCGTCAACTGATGGACCGTAAGTTAAATGACGGTCCGTACTGGTCGATCGTCGTTTGTGACTTAGAACTGAGAGTCAACTGGCGCATCGACGGAATCAACTGACCGTCTGTAGTTGGCTCAGTCTTTAGCACCTGCAACTTCTGAAAATCTGCATTTTATTGGTCTATTTTGGATACTGGATGTTACAGGAAGACTTACTCAACATAAGATGAGCTCAAATATAAAGCTTTAACTCAAATGCCTCAAATGATTAACTCAGAATATAATAAAATATTCAACTAGCTATAAATAGGAAACTCAAGTCTTTAAAACATTTAACAAGGAAATGAAAAGACTTCTCAAACTCTATTATCTATATATGAAGCCTCTAATATTATGATGATGTGGTAAAATACCCCCAATCATTCTAGAAAAACATAAATAACTAGGGTTGTGGGAACCATAGGCTAATAATGAGGTAAAACCTAACTAAAATAACAATTCTAGAATAGTGTCTTGCATGTATTGATAATTCTATCGTTTAGAGTCTTTTAACGGATGGAACAACGCTAGAACTCGACTTATTCTACTTGCCGGACCAAGGAGGTGATAATAGGAAAAGAATTATCAACATAGATTTAGTGTATACTATCTACATAGGCTAGTATTGATTGGTACGAGGTATAACTTTTCAAATATCGAATGATGCTTAATTGAGGTAAAGTTGAGGGTTAGATAGCACCACACGTAGCCGGCACCAAGTGCGGAGTGACATTTTCTAGATGTCGGACCAAGGATTTGAAATCCATAACTTTCACTTGCATGCAAGATACTAGGAAAGATTGTTATAGTTAGACGTATCAAGTTATGAACCTGTGGGAACACGTAAACCTATTTACCTCATTAATTGATTAAAACTCCAACATTTGACGCTGCTAATGTCTCTTTCATTTCTGCTCAGTTATTTTCATTTATTTTGAAATAAACACCTCCCCTTTTAATCATTTTTTCTTTCCAAGGAGGGATTAATTGACTGAACCATAGTAGTACTAGATTGAAGTTAATCTAAACTAAGTTTCCCTCGTTGTACGATCCCACCTCACTAGGTTAGTTTATTTCTTGACAACACCGTTTTACTTCTTATTTGAGAAGTAAAGTTTGAGCGTATCAAATTTTGGCTGCCGCTGCGCGGGAAAGTAGCTTTTACAATTAACTTAAACTTATTACGATAGTTAAGTTGATATTTTTCTTATTTTACTTGCTTTATTGTTTTGATTCGTGCTAGAACCCACCCTCCTTTGTACTGCCAAATACCGGAGAGGAAGATACCCTTATTTTCCTATGATCCGAATAGAGCGTACACTACGCAACATGAATAGAAACTTGGAATTACTGATGATGCTCCACACCAACATCCCAGCTCCAGTTGATGGGTTCATGTCGTTGTTACCTTATGCCTCCGGGTGAACACCAACAGAGGGACAGAAACCCCGATCCCCGCCCCCAAGCATACTCCAGAAGCTATGACAACATACAGACTCCGAGGACTTTTTCTTGCCTCCTCTACCACCAGGCCACCTTCGGGTAACTAGTAGACTGATGGCAAATGCTCACTGCCAGAGGTTTGTTTCAGGCTACCTTCTGAGGATCCCACATGGCCTTATAGCTAAGGTTAGGGCAGTGTATAAAAGTTGTGTAGGGAGGGGGCCCTGACTTGGACTTGGTGTAATATGCTTAGAGTGTTTCCTCTCTCACGACGGGAGAGGCTGCTATATGGTTCACTGAGCTTCCTTACAACTCAAGCAATTTTCACTTGGAACCAACTAATGGAATTGTTTTTGTTAGTACGCTACTATCCGGTTATCCAAGAACTAACACAAAAACAATTGACAACTTTGTGGCACTACCAGGAGAGGTCCACTTAGTAAGTTCTTGGGATAGATCACCTCGTTCTTGAGAATGCATCCAATCACGTATAGATGGTGAGTCACTGAAGTAATATTCTATCGGGACCACGGATGATAATAATAACGAGGTGTTGGACACTATAGCAGGTGGATCTTATAGGGAGTGCTTCTTATGCTGAGATTGCTGAAAAATTAGAGAATCTCCCGAATAATAAAGCTTTTTGTTTTTTGGGAGTATTAGGAAGTCAGATCCGGGAGAAATAACCTTCTCAAGTGCAAATTCCCACGCAAAACCCAGCCACGATGAGATTCGTAAGAAAGATGGCTCGGATAATAACTGAGCTTGGGTTGGTACTAAAACAATGTCACTGTTGTGCAATAAAGATAATGCAGTCACTACTTATCGAAACCACCACCCCTACTAATGAATGCTATTATGCGGAGGACTCCTATGCGCAAATTGAGCAGATGGGGGTTTTTGACCGAGCTCCACAGGCTCAAATAAAGGATAATTGGCGCCAATGTCAAGGTAACCAAGGTCGGATCTATTGTAACTATAACCATGAGGGTCATTTATGTCTCTGAGATGGAAACTATACGCCGCACAACAACTTCAACTGGGGTAACTCGGTAACAGAATAATAGGAATGCGCCTATGTCCCTCCTCAAAATTGTGAAGTTACTCCTAGGGATGGTGGAGATAGTATGGCGGCGAGGCTGAGGATATGTTGCACAAATGTGACAAGGTTCGATGCTAGTGAGGAGCACTTACAAGGGTTAGAAGGTTTGATTAGCAAGGTATTGGGCAAAATTTGATACACTGCAATATCGATTAATCAGATCCGTTGCAAATGGCCCAATATCTGCGACAGTGAACACACTAAACCGGGTACTCTTCCTAGCACCACTGTCCCAAAATCCGAAAAAATGATGCGCACTGTATGGCAATCCATACTCGGGGTGGTTTAGCAACCATTGACCCACTCATGCCGTCTAATGATAAAAAGATGAGAAAGGATGATGATAAGGTGGTAAAGGGTGTGGTGAAGCATAGAGAAGCACTGAACAGATAACAGAAGTCCCTATGAAGGTATTCCCATGCCTAGACCACACCACCCTTCCCTCAAAGATTAGTGAAAAAGACTAGGATGGTGGCATATCGCGTGTTATACAGTGGCTGAAGCAGCTTTCTATCACTGTCCTTTTGTAGACAGCTCTTGAACAAATGCCCGGTTATGCCACGTTTACGACATATCTGGTTCCAAATAAACGATCGGTCACTTTCTAGGATGATGATAGACTGTAGCATGGGGGTGCTATTGCTACAAGATCTCCTCGTACAAAATAAAGAAGATCTGGGTGCGTTCACTATCCTTGTACAGTCGTGTATTACATTTTTGCAAAGCATTATGTTGATCTGGGGGCAAGCATCATCTCATGCCCTCTCGATTTACAAAGACGTTTGGGTTTAGGTGCCCAAAACACACGCGTGCGGCTACGATGGCTGATCGAACTTTGAAAAGGCCTGGGATACTCCATGATGGCTATAAAAGTGGAGTCTTCATATATCCGGCAGATTTCGTCTTCTTGATTGTGAAGTCGATTTGAAGTGCCTATTATTCTTGGGAGGGCCAATACCTTGCTACAGGTAGAGCCTTAGTTGATATGAAAAGGGCAGATGAATTTCGGTTGACAATGACGAGCAACCTTCAACGTTTGTAGGACCATGAGGCAGAGTGGTGAGCTCCATAGGTATCCGCCATATCCCACAAAAAAGATAAGAAGGATAATGAACATAACATTGCCAACAAGATTTATGGTTGGGGATTTGGTGCTTTTAGACGTTCTGGGTGTCCTGTCTTCCAGCAAGGTCAAATCCAAACGTATCGGCCTCTTCTTGATCACCCACGTCTTCCTCATGGAGCAGTTAAGTTAAAACAAGGACGGAGTGCGGTTTAAGGTGATTGAGAAGCGAACAGAAGTCTATTTTGGGCATACTGCTCATTGACTGACTGCTAGAGGCATACCATCTTGATGAAGGCTGAGTAATCAAGTTTCCCTCAGGTTGCCGCGACGTTAAATCGTGCGCTTGTTGGGGGCAACCCCCCTTATATTTTTTCTTCTAAGTAATTGTAGCATTTTCTACTAATTGGTTTTAAATTGGCAGGCACATCACCAGGAAATGCCTGCAGAAAATTACATCTACAGCAGTCCCCTGACGTATACACAACAGCGACGTACCTTTTCACTATACTACCGTCGCATGAATCTGTCGTGCCGGGTACATCTTTCTGTTATTTTCAAACTAGGCACACGCGACGGAAACCAACGACGGATCGTCACATATGAAGCCGTCTTTTTTTTTTTTCGTTGAGAATCATCGCTTCATAATAAGGCGTACCCCCGACCCGACTGGGGTGTTTAAAAATTCAACATTTAAACCCCCCAAACCCTTCATTTCACCTCCCCATTCCTTCACTCTTCCTCCTGACTTCCAAAATCATCTCCCCTCCTCTTCAATCATTTCCCCAAATTCTCAAAGTCCTAAAGTTCCTCATCTACTATTCTCGGAGCTGCTGCTGTGGTTTTTTCTCTTTTCTCACTCCCCTCTTGTTTTTTCTTAAATTCTCAGTATGTGTCTCCAATTTTATACTCATTTATATTGCATTTGTTTTTGTTTATCATTAGATCCTACTTCTTGTTTCATTCTTTATCAAATTTTTCTGACCTAGGTTAAAAATCCTCCAAAATTGTCGTGTTAAAACCCTAGAAATAAGTGCCTTAGCATTGCTAGTTTACTAGTGTTTGGGGCTAGACAATTGTAGGTCAAAACATACTTGTTCGATTTGGGTCCATATGGGATGAATGGGGCCATCCCCAGTTCCTATCACTAATTTACCGAATGAGACCCCAATGACGGACCAGCACTGGGTTCCGTTCCACTCCAACTGCCCTAAAACCCTCCAACTGTCCAATTTTTTCCCCTTGTTCTCCCCAAGTTTCCACCACTGCCACATGCGACGTACCTTGTTACCCTCGGACGGTTCCATCCTACAACATAACAGTTCTGGTTGTCATATACCCTATTTCCTAAGGGTCTCTCACTTTTTCTAAGTGTCCCTTCAACGAACACATGAACGGACCGTCATACTACCGACGGTCCGTCCTGCACCACCGTTCTGGTTGTTAGAGACTTTTCTTAAGGGTCTCTCTCTATTTTTCTAAGTGTCATCAAAAACGGACAATACACCTGATTGTTTACCTCTGAGATCCGTCCTGCATAGCTCATACTTGTAGAGACCTCTCCTTCATGGTTCTCCATATAAACATAGTCTAGGTAGACACGATGGACCCCATGACGGTCCGGCGTACTCATGATGAACCGTCCACATGGTCGTTGTATTTCACTGTTACTATATCAATGTCATTTTATTTTAATTTTTTTTGGTGGTTTTGCTTGTCTTGTTGCTCCTTCTATTAACTAATAATTATCCTTACAGGTACTATCTACAATGGCACCAAAAACAAGATCGAGTCTTTCACGCGGGCGATCAAAGTATTTCGCCCCGCTTCCCGCCTGATCATTGGCATCTGATAAGAGTGTTCTCCAGTACGTGCCCCCAGGCACTTCCCCCCATCCCGTTTTGCACGTGCTGCCAGAGCCACACCCAAAAAGGTGGCGTCTGGCGGTAGTCCCACTGGCCTCCCAGTCTGATGAGGAGCGCACAACTGACCGGCACAGACCTTTCCTTCTGGGTCAGCCACTAATGAAGAAAGGATTTCTGTCTCCTTAGAGTTTTGTGTTCAGAGGAAGCCTCCAAATCTCTGAGGTTCCCGCACCCTCCACCGCTGCAGCGTCGGCCTCGTCTGATGAGGCTGATAGTTCGTGCAACCCACCCGCTTCAACCAGCTCGTTCTCTTAACCCGGTACTGACCAGCCCAACCAGTTGTGTGCAACGCAGGTTTCATTCAAGTCTATAGCTCCTCCGGATGCAAAGTTCCAAGAATGCCACATGTTTTCTGACCGGACACTCCACATTGGAGCGGTTGTCCTCCCGGGAGTCTTTGACGATTCAGAATCCACAATCTCTTCACCATACATCGACTAGAGTGTACAGCCCGCTGTTGGTACGTTATAAAGTGGAAGAGCTGGTCCAGAGTTCTTACTGCATCCTATGTGCGACTCTCCGATCGCAGATTGATATGCGGGCTTTTCCCCTTGCCCAACAGAGCCCACGGAGCAGGTCTGGTTAACGTGGCATTCCCGATTAATTCTCCCTGCCAGCTATCCTCCGTTTCTATACGGTGAGAATGTTGAATGCTAACCGGACCTACCCAGCTTGTTATCGTTCGGCGCTTTGTACCCAAGGTTTGCTTCACCTACCACCCCTGTATTTTAATAAAATTATGCATTGGGGTGACAATTGAATGTCTTTTTTTGGTGTGGGGTAAATGGACAAGTGAGTGCTAGGGTGAAGTCTAGTAGCCCCAAATTCACTATCCGCTTTTGGGGTTTGTCTTGCCTGTGTTCTTTTTCCTTCCCCCAAAGACTGATTATTTTTCTGTTGAACCGCATGTCTATATCTTGTGTACATATTTTTAATTGTGAGCATTATGGCTAAAATGATATCCTGATAAAATGAAAATCATGCATGACTAGGGCATTGTAATTGATAACTGTGTGGCTCTAAGCATGACCTGAGGTACACCATGCATGACCCTAAGTCTAAAATTCGACTAGGTGTCTAATATCATAATCTGGTAGAGTGATGAGATGTCAAGTGAGTGTGAGGAAATTTAAATAGTCCTAATTTGACTGATCTAGAACTTCTGGTTAGTCCTGCTAAAAGTAAGCTGTAATATACACATTAGAAAGGACATAGGCCATTATTCAATATAGCCCATTTTTTTTAGCATCAATAAAAAGAAACCAAATGTATATTCCGTTCTTTGATCCCAAATGGATTTGACCTTAAATTAGAAACCTTTCTTTCTAACCCAACGGATCTTATCTGGGAATAATGTGTTGGCCCTGCCTCCCTCCTTGGAACATGTTCACCTCAGCTTATCCAAAAAGCATCATTGAGGGTGGATAACATAGTACAACCTTTTATGGCCCTGACCCCACTTTGGTTTTTTGTACTTTGACTCATGGCCAAGCCATGAGTTGAGGGTGCTATATGAGGATACATCTGGAAAAGTGGGTTTAAAGAACAAAGAGAGAGAAAGAACAAAGTAAAGTGAACCAAGAATTAGTTTTGAAAGAGCAGTAAAGAAAAATAAAATATACAAGAAATGCGAGGCAAGAAAAAGAGAGTCACTCACAACACTGAAGAAAAAAAGGAAAGTACAAGTGAAAGAATGTATGACCTGGGCAAAATAAATGATAGAAAAGGTATGTTTAGTCAATATGTCAAGGGATCAAAAGTCACTTAAAGTATACTAAATATACCTACCTGACCCTGAGCCTATGTTACAGCAGAAAGTCCTATTGTTTATCCTACGGGTTTTACAACGAACTTAAGCGGTGAAAATAAGGCAACTTATGGCAATAGCTATGAATGAGTGTGAATTTGTTATGAGAGTGAGTGTTGTAAAAGTAATCCTTATACTCAAACGTAAAATCATTGTGTCAAAAATAGGATTTTGTTTTGAAGTGGAGGAACACTATTGATTTACCGGAAATATTAGCAAAAACCTCGGTGAGGAATTGAAGAGGATAGTGTTTAGTGCATGGTGAGTTTTGGTCATGGTCTAATTCACTAATTCAAGCCTAATATTATAGCATGCATAAATATGAATGAGAATTAATTCGGGATTGATAGCCCAAATGATTGCAAAGGATGAACATGGATACTGTGGACAAAGATTGTGTATTGAGTCATATGCGTCGCTTGAGGACAAACAACGAATTTTAATTTTGAGGGTTTTGATATAACCGTGGTTTTCACGGTATTAATTAATACTTTTTCCTTAAGTTTTAGTGTGTCCAAAATACTTTGTACTAAATTTTTATATAAGTTTCTTCTCCTTATTTGCAGGGAATCTGTCCAAAGATGACTGCGGATGTTTTTGAGCGAATAAATGCGAGAGACCCACCTACGGAGCCTGTGACGGTTCGTCATTGCCTGTGACAGTCCTATGTGGCAGCGTAGTGGCAGGCTTCTGAGGAATATGGGGAAGTCTGACCAGTTAGGAGGTTACGGAAATCGTGACGGACCTTCGTAGCATGACGGTCCGTCCTGGCAAGTTCGTCATGAAGATCAGAGAAGTACCCCATTACCCATATTCCAAGAGTTCAAAGTATTTTGAAACGAGTCCCTCGATGTACGTCGTTGTGCCTCCTAACGATCCGTCATACCTACCGTCGAGGGTAATGAAGTAGAGCAGCATAAGAGAGTTGCAAAGTATGGGCCGACGGAGTCCACGACGGCCCGTCATGACCAACGACGTCCCGGTCCGCGAGGTCCGTCGACCCACCTCGTTTTGACAGATTTCCTAGCAAATAGAGTCCTTGTTTAATTAGGTTTTTATTGTCTACAATAGTTCACAAAAACCTCATTTTTGAGGTTAACCTAGATATTAGTTGACTCGGGTCAAATTTAGACTTGAATATTTGAGATTCTTGATTATTTTTTTAGTAGACTCTTTGAGAGATTATTGATTATCTTGAGACTTTGATTCATTGATGTTGGTGACTTTTGCTACATTAATCAGTTACTTTCAGATTTACTCTTTCTCATCAAAGTAGTGCAAAATGAATTCTTATATCATATATTTGAATATTGAAATTATGACATGGGTAACTAAACTCCCATAACTAGGGTTGTGGGAACCATAGTCTATATAAGAGGTAAACTAACTAAAATACCATTCTAAATATGTCTTGCATGTATTGATAATTTCTTTCGTTTTAGAAGTCCTTTTAAAATGGATGGCCAATGTTAGAACTCGCTTAATGCTACTTGCTGGACCAAAGAGTGATAATGGAAAAGAATGATCAACATAGATTTAGTGTATACTATCTCTAATAGGCTAGTATTGATTGGTATGAGGTACTAACTAGTCAAATATCTGAATACGATGAATTCATAATGGGGAAGATAAGGGTTAGAATAGCCACACAACGTAGCCAGACCCAAGGTGCATTGACATTTTGTAGATTCCGGACCAAGGTTTAGAAATACATACTTATCACTAGATACTTCGGAAGAATTGTTTATGTTTAGACTTATCAAGTATGAACCTGCGGGGCCACTGTAAACCCTAGTTACCTTCATTAATTGATTAAAACTCCAACCTTGTGAAGCTGCAAGTGTCTCATTCAATTTCGCTAGTTATTTTCATTTGTTTAGAACTAGAAAACCCCCTTTTATCATTTTTGCTTTCCAAGGAGGTAATTGACTGAACAATAGTAAGAATAAATTGAAGTTAAGTTTAACTATTTCCTCGTGGGACGAATCCCCAACCTCACTAGTTGGGTTATTTACTTGACAAGACAGTTTTACTTCTTATTTGAGAAGTAAGTTTGAGCGTATCAACATCCTCAAATAAGTGGATCCACTAAGCTATGCTTAAAAATAGCATGAATGTTTTTAAAAAGTATGACCAAGTCTACCCACATTGGATACATAGTTTATGACGACTTTGAGTTGAATGAAATTACCCTTATATCGGTGGTCAATACTACTCCTAATAATATAACTCATTTCATATGCTTAGCAACATTTCCTCATCCTCAAGCTTTGAGATTATTAGTCAAAAATTTCACTTAAAAGAGATTATACTCAAAAACTCTTCATGAACTCATTAGGAAATCGATGTTTACTCTCAATTTAAATGTAAAATCATTTACTCTTGGGAATACTTAGTTCTCATATATTCATTTAAAAAATGAAATCAACTCTTCTTAACATAATACTTAGGTAGTCAACTTATAAAACAAGTTTTAAAACACCGTAAAAGACTAATCAAAATTACTTATTTTCTGGCCCTGGTTCGCCTAGAATCGAATGATTTCTTCCAAACCCTTTTATATTCATTACCCAACCCTTTTAAAATTCAAAACAATGGAAAAAGAATTTCTAATAACAAACCTTACAAAAAATAATCATAAACGATATTCTCACCTCAAAAACTCACTCAATCATTGAAATTCAGGAATGGAGAGCAACACTTCAAGAACACTCATGAAGAACTTAAATTTGTCAATCTATAGGGATGAATTCGATAATGTAAATTATGATTGGCGTATGGATGAAAAAACCATAACTATGGAATCTTTTATACCTCTTAGGTTTTAATCCCTTGGTTAATTTCCTCAACTATTCTCGGAATCTTGAAGAACACCTTGAACCTATCTTTTTTTTCTCCTCTTGAACTCCTTTCAAAAGAAAACCCTTAGCACTTTAGATGTGGAAAACTGAACCAATCATTTAGAACGCCATAAAATCTTACTAAAAACCGTTTACAAAAGCTCATTTCTGGTTAGGAATACCCACAATAAACCCCCTCATTAATTCGGGTGAATTTCATTAACTGGATAGAGTGAATTTTTACAGACATATATTCCTCATACGAACTCGAAATTTAGCAAACTCGGTGGAATTGGAAAAAGGATTCAAAGATCTTTCATTTTATATCTTATGGGCCACCTAACACGTCATGTAATGAATGTTAAGTTCATTTGAAGTTTTCCTCAACCTCATAACTTAAGATTAACTTGAACAAATCTAAAATTAGCTCTTTCTAAATGAGTTCTTTCTAAATTTAACTATTTCTAAGGAGGGATGTTACAGTATCTCTCCATTTTAACATTCATCCTTGAATTAGATTACTCTAAGTAGACTAAGGGTGGCAACATCTAACATCCATCTCAAGCACTCTTCATGCAATTTAACCAAACATGTCAACTTTAAGAGTACCAAGAATAGAATAAGTACGTTGATTTGAAATTCCAACAGAAGCAAAGAGATGTGGGTCTCTTCTTCATATCCTACCCAACCTTCCAAGTAGCTTCTTCAACAAATTGATTCCTCCATAAGACCTTGACTGGTGCTACCTCCTTGGTTCTGAACTTTCTAACTTTATGATCAAGTATATCAATTGGTAGCTCCTTAGAAAATAAGATGTCCCTAACACCAATATTTTCATCATGTATAATAAATAAAGGATCGCTCATACAATTTTTCAATATTGAAATGTGGAACACTAGATAGACTACTCGTATAGGTAGTTCCAACTATTAGGATATATTATCAATCCTCTTGGATATCCTGTAAGGACTAATATACCGTAAGTTTACCTTTCTTGTCGAACCTCATAACACCGTTCATTGGTTAAACCTATAAATAAGCCCAATCGTCCACCTAAAACTCCAAGTCTCTTCTCCAAACATCTGTATAGGATTTTTGACGACTTTGCATTAATTTTAACCATTCTTGGAGCGTCTTCACTTTCTCATAGCTTGATGAACCAAGTCTGGTCCTATAAACCTAGCCTCACTAACCTTAAACCATACTTAGGAGATCTACATCTTTTCACATAAAGAGCCTCATAAGGATCCATCTAGATGCTAGAGTGTTAACGGGTGTTGTAAGCAAAATCAATGAGAGGTAGTGATCACACTAATTACCCTTGTAATCGATTACACACACCTTCAACATATCCTATTAAGTACGGATTATGCGCTCTGCTTAACCATCAGTCTTAGGATGGAAAGCAGTACTCAAATTAACCTTTGAACCTTAGACTTTCTGGAAAGACTTCCAGAATTATGCACTAAATTATGCACCTCAACCTGAAGTGATGGACACTGGAACTCCATGAAGTCTGACCACCTCTTGGATATATTACTGGGCATAATCTTTTCCTTTATGGTAGTTTTTACCATTAATAAATAGACTGAGTTAATCATCCTGCTTACAATCACACAAATTGAATCATGTTGCCTGCGAGACCACGCTAAACTAGTAATGAATCCATATTGATCATCCCCCACTTCCATTCTAAATTCTCTATATTTTGAGCATACCGTTGGGCCTTTGGTGATCTACCTTGACTTATTGTCAATTCGAGCACATAGAAAAAAACTATGCAATACTTTTATTCATACTACTCCACCAATAGACTTCTCTCAAGATACGATACATCATTGTAGAAACACGATGGATATAATATTTTGATATATGAGCTTTCTCCATGATCCTATGTTACATTTCATCCACCTTTGGTAAACATAATCTAATTTGCATCTCAATTCACCCCCTTGTTTAACAACTATCACTTTATGCTTATGAACATTTCCTTTCAATTCAAGCAAAACAAGATCTTAGTCTTGTTTCTCTTTCACTTCGGACACTAGTGATTATTCAACCCCATTTATCCCCATTACTCATGCTTCATTGGAATCCATTAACCAGACTCCCAATCATACAAGTTGGTGCACGTCTTTGGCTAATTCTTTCTTGCCTTCTTTAACATAATAATTACTACCATAAACAACCTGCTCAAAGCATCATCAACACCATAAGCCTTATTTGGGTAATAGAGAATACTCTTGTCATAATCTTTGAGTAATTTCAACCACCTCCTCTGTTTGAGATTAAGCTCTTCTTAACTAAATACATACTCAAGACTCTTATGATCGGTGAACATATCAACATAAACACCATACAGATTTACAATATTTTTCAAATCAACCTACAGAAGCCAACTCTAGATCATGGGTTGGGTAATCCTCTTATGAATCTTAAGTTTTTTAGATGCATTATATATAACTTTGTAATTCTGAATCTATACAACCCAATCCAACTCTTGACGCATCACAATAAACAACAAAATCTTGTGTACCTTCTGGTAAGGTTAATATTGGGGCAGTAGTCAACATTGTTTTCAATTCCTCAAAGATTTTCTCACAAGTTTCAGACCATTTGTACTTCTTAGTCAACTTCGTCAGAGAGGATGAAATATATAAAAAACCCTTGACAAACCTTCTATAATTACTAGACAATCCCAAGAAACTCCTAATATCTATTGGCGATATGGGTCTAGGACAGTTCTACACTACCTCAATCTTTTGAGTGTCAACTCAAATCCCATCACTAGAAATAATGTGACCCAAGAACACCACTAACTCAAGCCAAAACTCAAAGTTAAAAAATTTGGCGTACAACTCTCTATCTCTGAGAGTTTGGAGATTTACTCTGAGATGACTAGTATGATCTTCCCATTCCTCGAATAAATCAGAATGTCATCAATGAAGGCGATAACAAACATACCAAGATAGGCTAAAAACTTTGTTCATAAGGTCCATGAACGTTGCAAGAGCATTAGTAAAATCAAAAGCCATAACTAAAAACTCATAATGACCATAGTGGGTCCTAAAAGTTAACTTTGGAATATCACTCTCTCTTACTCTCAACTGATGATAGCCCGATCTGAGGTCTATCTTAGAAAAACAAGTGTCACCCTGAAATTGATTTTTAAAAATCACCATTCTCTGAAGAGGATACTTATTCTTTAAAGTAACCTTGTTAAGTTGGTGGTAATTAATACACATCCTAAGAGAACCATTTTTCTTCCTCACAAATAAAATCGGAGTGCCCCATGGTAATCCATTTGTTCAAAGGAAACCTTTATCAAATATGTCTTTCATTTACTCTTTTAACTCTTTTAAATCTGTGGAAGCTATTTTATTTGGAGGAAAAGAGATAGGACGAGTATCAAGATGAATATTTGTATAGAAGAATGTTTCTCTCTCAGGAGGAATCAAAGAAAATCATCTAGAAAGGCCTCATAAAACTCATTCACAACTGAAACTGACTGAATAGGTTGTGTCTCGGCACTAGAATTATTATCTCGGACTAAGTGATAGATGCACCCCTTTGAAACTAACTTCCTCGCCTTAAGCTACGAAATAAAACGATTCTTAGGCACTGTTGAACTACTCCTCCTCTTTATAATAGACTCATTAGGAAACTGAAACTTAAGTACTTGAGTTCTACAATTTTCTAAGGCATATCAGGCATTCAAGAGAGTCCATACCTAGAATAACATCAAGGCACCATTTCTAGCTAAACTAAGTCATCCACTGTGTCCTTGTGATTGACAAATATGGTACATCACGATAATCTCTCTAAAATAGATTCACCAACATGTGTGGAAAGATGGAAGGGCTCAAAAAATTGTTCGAGAATAATATTGAACCACATAACAACATATTAAGTCACAAAAGATATACTCACATTTTGATCTAGCAATGTGTATACATCAATTGTAAAGACTTCGATCATACTAGTGACAACATCTGGCGAATTCTCTTCTCTCGGTGACTAGTAAAAACATACAAATGGCTTGCTCCTTCGCCAACCTCCGAAGTTGCTTTTCTAGGTGTAGCTTTGTCTGGTGAAGCCGCTGAAGAAGATTGGGCTCTATTTCCGTCATTACCATTTCCTTGGTTATTCTTAGGGAAGTCTCTTATGAAGTGACCTTTATAAACACACTCAAAACAACCAATAAATCCATCACGACACGCTTCTAGGTGGTTCTTACCACACTTAACACATGTATGAGTCTAATTACCTCAATATGACACACTACCTTGGTATTGTACATATCTAGATTTGAAGCTCTGTGAATTTTGATTTTTTGAAGTCACCTCTGTTCTTTGGTGCAGGTGTACAAGCAGAAGATGGAGCAGGTCCATCAAGATTTAGTTGAAAGGCTAAACGATTTGCATTACTGTTTTTTTGGCCAGACTCATTTCTTGTTGTTTTAGTCTTCTTGTTTCACAATTCATCTCTGTCTCTCAACTTATCCTCCTCAAACTGTTGTACATGGATCATCAACCTACCTATGTCCATGTCCTCTATCAACATCTCAGCCTTACCCTATTTTTTAGAAAGATGATATAACCGAGATACAAACAAGCTCATCCTAATCCTTATATGAACAACCAAATTCAGAGAATAAAAGGAAAGTTGAGTGAACTTGAGGTTGTACAGACTCATGGATTCCTGTTTCCAGTTAAGGAATTCTCTTTCCTTCACCTCCATCAACTCATGGGGAAATAAATTCCCCATAATGGCCTCTTCGAACATAACCCAGCTCAAAATTGGTGCACCCTCATCTAACCCTTCTTCCATCGATCATACTTAAACTCTAGCAACACCTTTCAATTGGTATGCAACTAGTTCCACACGTTCATCATGTGGCAACACGCATCCACTCAAACATTTTCTGCAACTCTCAGCAAAGTTTTCCATATCCTTAGTGACACTTAAACTGGTGAAATCTAGAGGATTCATCCTTAAGAACTAATAAATTCTGAATGTATCAGCTACATCATGTCAAAGACCTCTCTGTTGCCCAACTTAGTTGGCCAAAACATGACTCAACATTTGGATAGCATTCAAAAACTCAGCATTAGTGACCTCTCTTTAGGGTTACACTTATGGTGCATTGGGGACCCTTGATCCTCATAATCAACATTCCTTCTAGTAGGATGACCTTGAACATTTATTTATGGATGAATGATCTAAAAGATATGCGTAATAATGTATTTGAAAGAAACTTTATAGAGCTAAATTCTATTGCACGAAAAGAGTATTAAAGAAGTGATATAGTTCCTAAATGTCATAACCTTCTAGTTATAGATGTGTCGTGCTTCACACCAATAACTAAGACTCTATAGACATGACTTCATATACACCTTAGGACTCTTGAACTTTATGTTTTGTCCTGCACTCGAGGAGAACATTGCTAGCACCAGATTAACCTTGTCCTTGCTTGACTCTCAGAGAAAGACATACTCAACATAAAATAAACCCAAATATAAAGTTATAATTCAAATGTATCAGCTGCTCGCTCTTTGATCAGTGATTCACCTCAAAATGAATAAAACATAATATAACAAAATATTCAACTAGTCAAAAACAGGCAGCTAAAGTCTTTACAATATTTAACAAGGAAATGAAAAGACTTCTCAAAGTATATTGTCTATCTATGAACCCTCTAATACTATGAGGGGCATCGGTATCATAACCCTGGTCATCCTACCAAAACTTAAATAATGGAAATAAATAAGTAATCCTCTAGAAGAAAGGAGTTTCACCAAAGCAAATACGAACTGCTTGGTATCAACGAAGCATATGTTGATGACCTTCATCTCCTCTATATACATCACAAAACTATGTAGGTTAAATGAAATCAAATTGAATGTAAAAGAATGTAAGGGAAACACTAAACATAACATAAAAGCTTGAACTTGGAAAGAAGGAAACATACTCACCTCAACTCTACTTAACTCTACTCAACTCATTGATACTCAACTCAATGCTATATAAAATAAACAATGAATGTAGTTTATATGAAGCTTTTGAAATAGTAGACAGCAACTCAATGTATTTAAAAATACAATAATAACTCAATTTATATGTAAAGATACAAAATAACTCAATTTGGGAGATTCTGTAACCGAGAACCATCACTATGATTTATGTTATAATACAACATCTTACACATGCTACCAGAATTGTCTTATACCTTTTCAGAGTATAAGATATGCTTAACTAAGTGGATCTACTAAGCTATGCTTAAGAAGCAATAATGAATCATTTAAAATGTATGACACTTTTTACCGACATTGGCTACATGATCTATGAGAACTTTAGTCGGTGCTCAATATTTTACTCACAATAATATGACTCAAGTCATATGTTTAAAAAAAAATTCCTCATCCTTATATTCGAGATTATTACTCAAAATATTCTCTTCAAAGAGATTATACTAAAAAATTCTTTATGAACTCATTTGGAAATACATATTTCCTCCCAATTTAAATAAAAAAATATTTACTCTTGCGAATACTTAGTTTCCATATATTCATTTAAAAAATGAATCTCAACTCTCCCCGTTCTTATAATCATGTACTAAAACAAGTTTTAAAAGATCATAAAGAACTTTTCCGATGACTCAAAAGAAATCTCAAGACATTACTATTAACGCTACCTTGAATTTATATTATGAATTTTAAGGTAATGATTCATGTTATAAAGTATCTCTCTATGTTTAGATGTAGTTTAGAGTAGTTAGAATTAGAAAGGAGTAAAGGTACACTTTAAAAGAATTCACATGGGTCAAACGACTGAAAAAAGATAGGGGCAAGCGACCATGTCACTCTGAGTGGCACAGGGAGCCAGCCCCGAAACTTCAGAGGAGCAATTCATGTGCATTTTTGGTGCGGCGTGCTAGTGCCTGCCCAAAATTTTGACGAATTTTGTTTCTTGTTTTATGATCCTAATTCTCCTAGAATCGAATGATTTCTTACAAAACCTCTTAGATTCATTTACACAACTTAATTTAATGAAATATACTAGAAAACCCTCAAGAACAATACTCATTAACAAGATCATGCCTCAAGAACTCAACTAAACATCAAAATTTAATAATAGAGAGCAACACCTCAAGAACACTCATCAAAAACTTAAATTACTCAATCCTTATGGATGAAATCGATAATGTAAATCATGATTGGTGTGTGGGTGAATGAATCCATCACTATTGAAGTTCACAAACCTCTTAGGTATCAAACTCTTGATTGAATTCCTCGACAATTCTTAAGAATCTTGATGAACACCTAGAGCCTCTCCTCTTTATCCTCCTAAACTTCTCTAAAAAAACACTAAGCTTATTTAGAATTGTGAAAACTAACCCAAATAAGTTTAGACCCTTTAAATATTACAATAAACGTTTAAAATAATGGGGGTAAGAAAAAAACCAAAATGCCCCTCATTAATTTGGAAAATTTTCCTTGACAGGACATGATGACTTCAAACAGGCATATCTCCCTCATTTGAACTCAAAATTTAGAAAACTTTGTGAAGTTGGAAATTGGATTTCAATACCATTCATTTGATATCTTATGATCCACCTAACTCATCCTGTACTGTAATTTATAGTCATTTGAAGTTGAGGCAAAACTAACAACTTAAGCTTAACCTGGATAAATCTCAAATTAGCTCTTTCCAAACTAGTTCTTTCTAAATTTAACACTTTCTAAGGCCAGATGTTACAACTACTTTGGAAATTAGAATCTCATTCTTTCAGTATGATTCCATGATATAACTTTCATGATCTTATGATCGGTTAAAGCTAATACCCAACAAAATGAGTTATGTTTCTTCAAAACTTTCTTATGTCTCTTATATTAAATGTGTTGACCATATGTTATGAGCTATAAGTGTACTTAAAAGCTTCAAAATGTTCATATGTTTGTCATGCAATATATGTTTAAGCCATCTATATAGTCATATCTATTTATGCATATTACCCCATACTTAATACATTTCATATACTAATGCATACTTTTACTATATTTTCTCACTAATGTAGAGTTCGACACTCTTACTTGTCACGCTTGTGGCTAGTTGATCATTATACCAGCATAAAAAAATTGGGAATCCTCATGTTCCGAGAATCGGGACACTTTTACTTTCTTTATGTTTTTCACTTGTTTCGATTGATGTATGGATTACATCCCAACCACTCTTTTTAATGTTTATTTGGCTTATTGAAAAATTGACGTATGGATTATGTCCCAACCACTCCTTTTAATGTTGAGATGGCTTGTTGAGACTATATTAGAATTTTCCTTTGTCAAACTTTTTTATGATAAGAGAATGCTTCTTTTGAAACATTTATTTCTATTATCTTGTATGATGTATGTTGAGTGTCTTATGCTTGTCCTTTTGGGGTTCTATACTCTTTGTTACACCTAGGGTATACTTTGTGTGATGGCCAACTTGGTAGTCAGAGCAAAAAGTTTAGATATGTCTTAGGATGTCTCACAAGCCAATTAAAGTAGAGTCATGTTCATGAGTGTGAAGTGTGCCACATTTATGAGTAAGAGGCTATAAGATGTTCACGAAATTCAACTTCTTTCATCATCCTAAAGTCGTGTCATAGCGTGTAACTCTATATATATCTCTGATAATCCAAATCGGATGTCTTTCATGATATTGCTATCTAAGAGCATATGTTAGAATGAATGTGGGTAAGAATGTTGAACCAAAAGCTCATTAATTTTTGACGATCCTTTGGTTGATAAAGTGACTAATGCAGAGTCGTGAACTGTTTTCCAAGTTTTGGCTCAAGATATGATGGCTAAAGATAATAGAGAGGCTAATGTTCTCATGAACCCAAATATTGGTACAATTGCGGCAAGGATAAAGGACTTCACTAGAATGAATTCTCTAGAATTTCATAGTTCCAAGGTTCATGAGGATCCTCAATGGTTAAGAAGGATTAGTTGGTCTCTTATTAACATAAGGGTGTCGCAAAGGTTTTGTTCAACCAATAGAAAGAAGAGAGGGTGGTAGATGTGGGTCCTCTTGATTGTGAGAAGGTTAGGGTTGTTTTTCTTGATAGTTTCCTACCCTTAAGATGAGGGAGGCAAAGGTACTTGAATTCATCAACCTTTTTTAAGGAAATATGATTATGAAGGAGCATGCTTTGAAATTCACTCAATTGGCTAGGTTTGCACCAACTACGGTTGCCTACTCTTGGGCAAGAATGAATAAGTTTTTCTTGGGTGTGTACAAAATTATTGTTATGCAATGTCGTATCATTAAGGAAATGGATATTTCCCAATTTATGATATATGCCCAACAAATATAAGAATATAATCTTAAGGTAAGATCTATATAGGCAAAGAGGGCAATGATCAGTGTTAGTAACTTTTCACATTCAAGATCTGATGGACATGGTTTTTCTAGGTTTCGACAAAGTCTTTCCAGTCAAGGTTCCTCTAGTACTCCAACTCCTAAGTTTAACAAAGAAAAGGTGTCTAACCTTAATCCTCAATAAGGTGATAGTAGTGGAAATGGATCTTCGGTTCCGGTATGCCAAAAGCGTAGCAAGAGTAATCCAGGAAAATGTTTGATGCATTCAAATAATTTTTTTAATCTTGGTAAAGTAATAATTGGTTGAGAGATTTCCCATCTAGAATTGTCAGCGGAAACGATCGTAGGCAATATCCGCTTAGTAGTACAGGTTCAAGTGCTCCAAAGCAAAATTGATTTCATGCACTTCAAACTCAGCATGATTAAAAAGGGTTCTCCCGATGTTGTTACTTGTATGTTGAAAGTCTTTCATCTTTATGTTTATGCTTTGCTTGATCCTGCTGCTACATTTTCTTTTGTGAACCATATGTGGCTATGAGATTCGATGTTTCTTCGAATGTGTTGTTAGACCCCTTTTCTTTCTCTACTCCTATTGATGAGTCTACTATGACTATGAGAGTCTATATAAATTGTCCCGTCTCCTTATCTCATAGCATCAGTTATGTTTGATCTCATAAAGCTTAATATGTTGTATTTCAATTTTATTATTCATATGGATTGACTCTATTCTTGTTATGCTCGTATCGGTCTTTGAACCCAAGTGGTTAAATTTCAGTTTCCTAGTAAGTCTTTCCTAGAGTGGAAAAGGGGAATTTCTAAACCAAGGGTCAGTTTTTTCATGACCAAGCCAACATCCAAGACATGGATGACATTGGAGAACCATTATTGGTACTTAAGTGAATTCTCATCCTGAATGACTACAAGCAGAAGACTAACTCGAGCATACATAAACATCAAACTGAGAGAAATGCAAAATCAACAATGTATTAAATCTCAAAACTTCGTGCATATACTGAGTATTGAACATAAGTCATAAAGAAACAACTCTGAACCTGACAGACTCTCCAAAAATGTTTATCTATGAAGCCTTTACTATACAAAGATGTGCATGGGGAAAAGACCCATGAGTCCTCAAAAAAACTACTACTGACAACTCATAAAACTGGAGTCTTCCAGAAAATAGGAGGTCTTACTCCAAAGTTGACGAGCGGATGAACTGATCTTAATGGAATCTTGTTGAGAATGCTAAGAATCTATATCATATGCGGATATAAGATAGCTAAACTAACCAAAAAGGATTCATAAAAAAGTATAATCAATTACCTGTGTTGACAAGACATGATTTATAAGGATTTTGAGTTGTCTAAACTCATTTCCATAGTAGTACTCAATACTAATCCCAATAATATATATACTCATGCTCAAATATATAAAAATTCTCTTTCTCTTGTTTGAGATAATGGCACAAACTGTCATCTTAAAAGATGTAACTGGTATGAAATAACTCTAAACTTGATTGCTCATTGAGAAAACAGGGCTTCATTTTGATCAATGTAAAAATACTCTTTGTCTTCATGTAAAAATGAAATATTTGGGAAATACTTAGTTATCTTATACTCTTTCTCAATTCTAGGTGAAAACTCTTTTACAAACTTCTCTTTACTTTATCAAAAACTCGGTTTAAAACAAAAATGTTGACTTCAAAAGGTTCTAAAAATTTATAACCAAAATAGGGTTCATATTGAAATGTAGACATAGACCAAAAAAAGTGGCCCTGACTTAAAAGATGACAAACCTCTTTTACGGGCCCATTTGCGAAACGTGTGAAGCATCGCCATGGGCCTTAAGGGAAACCGTGGTTCCTCACAAATGGGGGGTGGTATTGTGTCATTTTTTGTGGGCCAATTATCTGTAACACTCAAGAAAATTCTAACTTAAGACTCAAACCATTATTCATTTATGAATAAAATTGTATTAGGTGATTTTTAAATTGATATATGTGGTACAAGTCAATTATTTAGTTGTAAAATGAATTTGGCTATGAATTAAGGTCACTAACACAAAATTGAGGTGAAATCTTCCATATCAATTAAGTTTGACAAAATGTTCTGGTAGACTCTTATACTTGTATCAGATTGTAAAGTAAACCCTTTTACTTATGATTTTGTCAAGTGAACACTTATACTTAATGAAACACTATTTTAAACGCTTTTTTTCATTTGGAGATGGTGCATGTAATACACCCTAGTGCATGTAGAATCCACGTCATTTTTTAATTACAAGTCAGAAAATAAATATTCAAAAATTAATAATATTTTTTAAAAAATTTAATTTTCCTCACTAGTTGCACCAACTCATTTCCCATCTTTCATTCTCATCTGTAAACCCTAGCCATCCCCCAAATCTAAACCCTCCTTACACTCCCTTCCTTTTCCATCCATCTTAAGCACAAAATATACACCTACTGCCACAGTTATAGCTTCAAAATTGGGTGTTCTCGTTGGGCAAGTTTCTGAAAAAGATGAAATTTCTCTTTTTGATCAATATCTTGCAAAGATTTAAATGAATTTTGCTTCCCCAAAACAATCCGAGATTCAAGAATTCTTGAAAATATTGTTTTAATTGTGATTGTTGTTGTGGATGTTGAAGAATGAGTATAGTCTTCTTTGGAATTTGTATTTTAGCAGTAGTAGTAATAAATAAATCACTAAAAAATCATTCAATAAAAAAGTTTTCACTTCTTTTTTCAAATTTGTATGTTGTTGTGGGATGTTTTAAGACATGAAAGTTATCTTTACAAAATGGAGTGAGATTACAAAACAATTAATGGTTGAAAAATTGTGCAGGATCTAATTCTTTCTCTGTAGAAAATGCGAGAAGAAGAAGGCATATTGTTTTTCCTATTTTTGAATATATATTTTTTTCTGATTAATTGTGTCTTTTTAATGAAAAGCACTAATTCACGATCTTAATTCGCGTGTGTGCGTCACACATTTTTCCAACTCAGCAATTATATTGCCACATAAGTTTTGTCAATGGTTAGAGTTTAAGGGTTCACTTGACAAAGTCATAAATAAAAGGGTCCACTTTACAAATCGATACAAGTATAAGGACCTATCAGACTATTCCGCCACTAAGTTTTGATGTAAGATTTTGATTGGGTCAACTTCAAATGACCATATCTTTTATAATTTAAAGAGTTATGTGGCCATACGTATAAAATTAAAGGTAATTGAATTGTATCTCTAACACCACCAATTAAATAAAAGGTATTTGAATCTTCTTTCTAACTCCACTAATTTTACAACAATCCGAGTTTTGAGTAACAAGTTATTTCCATTTTAGTAACATGATATAGTGCAGTGACGAATAGCCCATGAAAAAAATAAAAAAAAAAGGGTTGTTTTAAGTTTTTACGTCTAAGAAAACCCTAAATGGACTTCTTGTCTAATTAGAGACCCAAAAAAATATTTTTATATCATAATTGATCATTCTTTTCTCTCTCAAACCCTAAGGCAAAACCCTAAGGAAGAGACAAAGTAGAAGACTTCATTTAAGATTCTTTCAATCTTTTTCAAGATTCTTCTGAAAGGTAAGTGTTTCTCCTAGAATTCTCTTATTACCAACTTAAATTCTTCCATACAATTATGAAAAACTAATGAAAATCACAATTCTTGGCCATAGAAATTTGAAAAACTAAATCAACAATCTCAAGAAAGATTATCGTGATTGTTCTCTTTCAAACTAGGATTTCAAGGTTTCCACTCAAGTTCTTAATCAAGATTCTTCAAGAACCTTACTCTTCCAGGTATGTTATGAGTCAAGGATTTTGACTCATTTGGGATTTAATTTTCATAAATTTGTTGTCCTCGTTGCGTATCTTATTCTCTAAACTAATGTTAGTGCTAATTTGAAGCTATGAAGGCAAAAGATCAAGGCAAGGACATTATTGAGCAAAAAGAATTTGAAAAGCTAAAGTTGAAGACTAGAAAAGTTGGTGATCGGCAAGACCATTCCGCGACTCGCTGAGTATTACTTCAGCTCGCCAAAATATACAGAGTTCCAAACGTGGGGAAAAGCCAACTCGGTGATGGAAATGGAATTTCAGTGAATCACCTAATGTCAGCGACAAGGACCTTGATTGCCTAAAGTTACAGAAGTTGAGTGGTGAACAGGTTTCTCAAGAAGACGATGTAGACTTTGTGCATAATGCTCGACTAATTCTACTGATTAGTCCAAAAGCTGAAAATCTGGAAGAGTATAAATGCTAATTTTTGAATGATGAAAGGGAGTTCCAAAATTTTAAGTGAAATTTCTGAGTGTTCGAGAGTTATAACTTTGAGTTTTTGATCCCAAACACTAATTTTAGAGGTTTCAAAGTAGAATTTTCAGTTGAGTTTTGATTTTAAGCTAATTTCAAGCATTGTGAAGACTCAATTTTTGTTACCTAGCTTATGGAGCACATAGTTGGTAATATTTTCCAGCTTTTTTATAATGCGTGGCTAAGAACCCCATTCTTGGGGGTATGATTATGTGATTAGTTCTCTCAATTAGCTTATGGTTGTTAGTAAATACTAATTTAGTTATGTTTTAAAGTGGGTTCGATTGATAGCTTAGTTATAACTCATAAAATATAGTTGCAAATGCAGTTATAGCCTAATATTCTATGTTAACTTGAGAAAGAGGTTTTAGAATTAAAATTATCAATTGATTATTGTAGTGATTAGGTTGTTGTGGATTCAGTTTGAGAAAGTATCTCTTAATTCAATCTTACCAATCAAGCTCGATAGAGTATATTTATTAAGGTTTTGGGTTGCTCATATGCTTGTCGAGGTTAGAGAGAACTCGCTTGAGTCATAATAGTTGATTGAGTGATGGTTGTTACATTTAAATCCTAGACTACCCACTAAGATTTAATAGTTTCAGTAAATAGTGATCTCCTATGTAGCAAAATTGGCAATTAATCGAAAGATCCCTCTCTACTTGATTACTCCCCTTTTTCGTAGTTGTTAGTTGTCAAATTCAATCCCCTCATTTGACACTAGTTGTCAACCCCTTCAATTTACTTTAATTTTTTTGATAAATTATATTCCTACAATCGAGTAGAACACGTCTTTCACTTCATAATTGAATTCTCAATTGTATCACTCCCTGTGGGATCTACCACAATTCTTTGTTGGTTTTATACTAGATTGTGATCGCCTACACTTAGAATTGGATGAAGTGTAGTTGATCGTTATCAAAAATGGTGTCTCTACTGGGGAGTGGTGTTTTGAATTCTTTTAGTGAAGTTTAATTGTGATCTAATCATGTTTCTAGTTAAATCTCATACTTTATTTTGTATTTGTTATTGGCTGTATAACACCCCATATCCAAAATAGTACAAAAATGCAGATTTTCAGAAGTTGCAGGTTCCAGAGACGGAGCCAACTACCGACAGTCAGTCGAATAACGGTTCTCAGTTGACTCCATCAATGGGCCAGCTGACTCTTAGTTCTGAGTCGCAAAGGACGGTCGACTAGTACACCGTCAGTCGACCTACAGTCTATCACTCGACTCCGTTGATTTATCATATTACTTCTAATTCCTAATCACAAATGACGTTCGACCAGTACGAAGCGTCAGTTGACTTACGGTACATCAGTCGACTCCATCAATTCACCAGCTAACTTTCAACTCTCAGTAACAAACGACGATCGATCAGTACGGACAGTCATTCGACTCATAGTTCGTTAGTCGACTCCGTCGATTCGCCAACTGACTTTTAACTCTCAGTCACAAATGACGGGCGACTAGTACAGACTAACAGTCGTCTTACGGTCATTCAGTCGACCCAGTCAGTGATGCGAATAGCTTTTAAATCAGTGGTCTTTTGGTCTTTTGGTCTTTTCCTACTTTGTTTAACCCATAAGACATCGTTTTGACCCTAAATTATCATATTTTAGTAATTTTAATCCTATAAACATAACCAAAACTTACCTAAGTAAAAATCATAAATCAAAACTTATAAAATTAGAAGAAAGAAAGGAGAAAAAAGTCAAACACATAGTTCAAGAATGCAATAAGGTTTCAGCAGTTCCAGCCTTGAAATCTAAATATTTCTCTGTGGATTTCATCACCATGTATGTGGGATTTCACTAGTCGGTTCCTTTCACCCATTAGATCATTAGTTTTCAGTCATTTCTTTATTATCTTATCATGATTAAACTTAAGGTTTCTAGAATTATAGCAGATCATCACAAATTAGTTAATTACATGTTTCAAATCAGATTGTAAAGTTATTATTCATTTTATCGCATGAATTTCAAAACCGTAGCTATGTATTTATTTAGTTATTGAATGACACAAGCTAGGTCAGATATTTCAGTTACTTCAGATATACATGCCTCAGTTATTAATGCATAATTATCAGATTAATTGTTGCATTCTCAATTTGCATGTTCAGTTTTGACCTATCCAATATTAATATAAATTCAGTCATAATGTGTTAATCATTTAATTCATTGGAAGTAATATAATATCGAGTTTGATTAGGTTTTAGCGTACTCAAATAGTCCCAGAACTACTAGCCAAGTAGGTTATAAGTTCCCTCTATAGGCACCAGTTTAGTGATCACGACAGCATGTCATTATACATGTGGCAGTGTATAGGGTTTTCTTGATGGGGGCGTAGATATTGGACCCCATATTTAGCTCATGTTATTTTATTATCGGTTATTAGTAGCTCCCACAGTTCAGTCAGACTCTAATGCATTGACTATATTTAGAGTTCAGTTAGTATTCAGTCTCACCATGTTATAAATTTAGTCATTCCATCCAGTTAGCTCAGAATTCAGTATATCATGTTCAAAATACTATAACTGATTTTGTGTTTGTTCAGTTATGTTTTATTAACCTGTATCTATTAGACAAGGTTAGTACCTTAAGTATTAAAACAATATGTGTGCTATGACTACATCTTCTCGATGAGTAGGTTAAAATTCTCAGCATACAGATTTACTTAGATCGATCCCGATCTCTAGTTCAGCATAATCAATGTGAACACATTTCCCGGGACAGAGTCATTGAGTAGTTCATTTTAGTCTTTTAGTTATTTAGTTTCACTTTTTTCTAGATTTAGCTGGGGCTTGTCCCAGCATTTTTAGTCAGTTATAGAGGCTATTTTCATACATGGGTAGTTTCAACTTGGTATTGAGTTAATATTTTCTTTTTGTTAAGCTCATCGGTTTTCAACTATCTCAGTTATAGAATATGGGCATTCCCCATATTTTCATCCTAATTATGATTTACCTTCCACAACAGTTTATTATCTTTACTATGCTCATGATCATGCCAGTAGGGTTAGGTTGGGAACACTTGTGGTCCTAGGTCCCGTGTCCGCATCTCAGAGGTAGCTCGAGGTGTGATGAAACTTGGTATCATAGCACTAGGTTTAAGTGTCCTAGGATGTCTAAAAATTCACACTAAGTAGAGTGATTTTCATAGGTGTGAAATTCCCCACATCTAATGATAGGGAGGCTACAAAGTGTTTTAGGAAAACTTCACTTTCTTGTTACTCTTATAGTGCGTGAGGTATGATGAAAATCCATTCTAACTCAATATTCTACATTTCAGTTCATACTTCCTCGTAGAGCTAATGCCAGGAATGCAAAAGCAGCGCCTCCAGTACAAGATCAGGAAGTCTCCAATGCTGAGTTCAGGAACGCCATTCAAATTTAGGCTCACAGTGTGGCCAACCAGAACAATCGGGTTCATGCTATTGTGAATGCTAATGGTGATCTGCAGCAACAAGGGCCCGTTACTTTGTGAGGAATAATCCGCCTGAGTTCTTAGGATCGCAAACTAATGACGATCCTCAGAATTTCTTAGATGAGATCAAGAAGATCTTTGAGGTGATTCTGGTCACTCGGAATAAACGAGTTGAGTTGGCATCATACCAGCTGAAAGATATTTCTCATATATGGTACACTCAGTTGAAGTAAAATAGGGTATAGATGCAGCTCCTATTACTTGAGATTGCTTTAGTGAGACCTTTTTGGACAAGTTTTTCCCTATAGAGTTGAGAGAAGCAAAGGCTCAGGAATTCAAGAACCTAATGCAGGGTAACATGACAGTCTAAGAGTATGGACTCAAGTTTAACCATCTCTCCAGGTGTGCTCCTCACATAGTTGCTGACTTCCAAGGCTCAGATGAATAAGTTCTTGTATGGAGTGTCAGATTTTGGTGAAAACTAAGATTAGAAATGCTATGTTACCGGGAGAACATGAATATCTATAGGCTTATGACTCATGCTCAGCAGGTTGAGAGTGATAAACTTAGGGAGCAGGCCAAGGAGAATAAGAAGGCTAGGACTAGGAACTATGACTATTCTCAGCAGAAATCGGGTGATGAAAATCGCTTGCATAGTTAGAAAAACTATTCAACACCAGCCCATTTGTCAGCTAGTTTTCTATCCTCCAAGAACAAGTATGATCAGAAGGTTAGGGCAGCAGGATCTAAATCTCATGGAAGTGTTTCAAGCACCAAGACTTACCCAGTTGTCCTAAGTATGGTAAGAACCATTTGGGCAAGTGTCTCGCATGAAAAGAAGGATGATTTTGGTGCGGTCATTCTGGTCACAGGTTGAGGGATTATCCTTCTAGACAGGGTCAAGGAGGTGGTAATGGTAGAGCTCAGTCTACAACTTCAGCAGCACCAGCAAGTCACCCAACTCATTAGGGTAACTCTTCTGGTAAAGGTGGCAGTCAGCGCCAGAACAGGTTGTATGTTCTTCAGGCTCGCCAGGATCATGATAGTTCTCGTGATGTAGTCATTGGTACATTATGAGTCTTTGATCTTGATGTTTATGCATTGTTAGATCCAGAGGCTACACTTTCCTTTGTAACTCCTTACATAGCAGTCTAATTCAGTGTTAGTCTAGAAACTCTCTCATAACCTTTCTCAGTCTCTACTCTAGTTGGTGATCCAGTTATATCTCTCAGAAGCTTTCCCAGTCTCAACTCCAGTCGGTGACACAGTTATAGCTAGACGGGTATACAAATATTGTCTTGTCACAATCTCTCAGAAAGTCCTCTCAGCAGATCTTATAAGTTAGAAATGGTAAAATTCAATGTCATTCTAGCCATGGATTGGTTACATCCTGTTGTGACTCAGTCGATTGTAGAACTAGGATTGTTCATTTTCAGGTTCCAAATGAACTAATCTTAGAGTGGAAGGGTAGTAGCTTAGCGCCAATGGGTCGATTCATTTCTTAGCTTATGGCCAGAAATATGATCTCTAAGGGTTAACTCTATCCTCTAGTTCGGGTTAAGGATTCTAGCTCTGAAACCCTAACTCTTTAGTCAGTTCCCGTAGTTTGTGAGTTTCCATAAATGTTTCCAGAAGATCTTCCCGGAGTCCCTTCCGAAAGGAAAGCGAGCTTGGATTGACTCATTCAGATACCCAGCCTGAATTTCTAGTAACACTTTAAAGAATGGCTCCAGCAAAACATAAGAAAATGAAAGATTAGTTGACAAAGAACCTTCTAGATAAAGGTGTAGCAGACTTAGTATTTCAACATGGGGTTGCATCAGTGTGTTTGTTAAAATAAGAAAATGGTCTCTCATAAATGTGCATTGACTATAGACAATTAAACAAGGTCAAAATCAAGAATAAAGTAGCCATCCCTGGGAATTTAGGAAACTTGTTTGAAACAACTTCAGGGTTGCTAGGTCCTTCTCAAAGATAGACCTCAGATCGGGTTATCATCGGCTCAAAGTCAGAGATAGTGACATCCAAAAATAGGCTCGAACTCGGTATGGTATTATGAATTTGTTAGTGATGTCATTTGCAACTAACAATTCTCCGAAGCTTCAGATTTGATGAAAAATAAGTTCAAAAAGTACTTGGGACTTATTCATTATCGTCTTTATTGATGATATCACGCATTTAATCTATGAGATGAGGATGAACATGCGAGTCATTGAGAGTTGTTCCTCTCAAAGATCGCCAGTATTAGCTAATTTTAGCAAATTGTGAGGTTGTTGCAATGGTTGCTTCCTTGGTCTATTAATCTAGCGGGGGATCCGGTGGATTCATAAAAAAGCTAGAAGCAGTTGATTGAAACAATGGCCTACCTAACCTCTAATACAGATATTACGAAGTTTCGTATGTCTATGGGTTATTACAAAAAGGTCATGAAGGATTGCATCCATCGCCTCACCATTGACTAGGTTACAATCAGAATTATCAAGTTTTAACTAATAGTTAGTATGATTGTGAGAAAAGATTGTGTAGGAATGAAACAGTTTGACTACAACTCTTGTCTTGAGTCACAATAGGGTTAAGATGGTTATGTGATCTATTGTGATGATCCAAGGTGGACTAGGTTTGTGTGTTTGTCTTGGATTTGCAGCAAGGAGTGAGATAAGGTTATGCTTAGGTCTTCTATATATATTAAGGTGCATCAGCAAGAACTATCCAACTCATGACCTGAGCTTGCAGTTGTGGGGTTTGAACCAAGATCTGGGCGACACTACTTGTATGGTTTTCCTGTAGATGTGTTCATGGCCACATAAGAGCCTCAAGTATGTGTTCATCCAAAAGAGTTAGTAAATCTTGACCAGCGGATATGGTTGGTTGCTGAGGCTTATGACATGAAGTGGCGCATACACCCTGGTAAGGCGAATTAGTAGTAGCAGGGCTCTTAGCGGATTATCCATGGATAGGGTAGAACTGTTAAGGAAAGAGAGAAAGGGAAACTGGTGAGGTGTTATCGGCTTGCTCGCGTGAGAGCAACACCATGAAACTTATTACCAATGCGTGTTGTAATTGTACAGTTTCATAATGGGGAAGAATCTTATTGGGTAGTTGAGGGTTAAGGATTGGAAAAACAATACATTGATCGGATCTTTCGTGAACTTAAAAGATTTTTGAGTCCACAATCAGAGAGTAAAGGTTTTCTCCCAAGGGGGAGATGGTTTTGACTTCTCTACCCAGGGTAGATTGAGTGTTCTTGATGAAGTCGATGAGAACAACATATTCTGCAGAAGCCAATAGCCCAGATATTCTATTCATTCGAGTGCCACTAAGATGTATCGCGGATCTGCGGGAAAGTCTTTGGTGCATGAAGAGGGATAGGGATTATAGCAGATTTTGGAGTAAGTGCCACAATTGCCAGCCAGTCAAGATAAGAACATGAGAAACCAGGGGGTATGAAACACGAGATCGACATCCAGTTTTGAGTGGGGAAGTGTTCAATATGACTTTCATACAGGGTTCCTCTTATCGCAGCAGGCAGACTCTCATTTGGGTGATAGTTAATAGGATGGCAAATTCTTCTCGCTTTTTGGCGGTCAAGACTACAGATTTGGAAGAGGACTATGTCAAGCTTTACATTAATGAAATTGTGAGGTTGCATGGGGTTCTGTTGCCTATCATCTTAGATAGAGGTCCTCATTTTCCTCTTATTTTTGGAAGTCATTTCAGAAGGGTCTTGGTAATCAAATTAACCTTAGCACAACATTTCATTCGCAGACGGATGGACTGGTAGAGCGTACCATTCAAACCCTAGAGGACATGTTGAGAGCTTGTGTTATTGATTTCAAGGGTAGTTGGGATGATCACCTTCCTCTTATTGAGTTCGCCTACAATAATAGCTACTTTTCAAACATTCAAATAGCCCCTTATGATGCACTGTATAGGCATAGATGTAGATATCTTGGTTATTGGTTTTAAGTAGGTGAAGCAGCTTTGATAGGGCCAGATTCAGTCTTTCATGCTATGGATAAAGTGCAACTCATTAGAGATAGACTTAAGACAGCCCAGAGTAGTCATAAATATCATGCAGATGCAAGGAGAAGGGAACTAGTGTTCTAAGTTGATGATTAGCTTTTCTTGAAACTGTCCCCTATGAAGGGAGTGATGAAATTTGGCAAGAAATAGAAGCTCAGTCCTAGATATGTAGGACCTTACAAGATCATGAAAAGGGTGGTCAAAGTGGCATATGAGTTAGAGTTGCAGTAGAATTAGCAACAGTACATCTAGTCTTCCACATCTCGCTCTTGAAGAAGTGTGTAAGTGACCTAGCCTCTGTAGTGACATTAGAAAGTGTAGCTGTGAAAGATAGTCTTTCTTATGAGGATGTACCAGTTGAGATTCTTTACCATCAAGTTAGAAGGTTGAGGAACAAATAAGTTGCTTCAGTGAAGGTTGTGTGGAGGAGTCAGTCCGTAGAGGGAGCTACTTGGAAGCCGGAAGAAGTAAAGTAGCATGAAAGCCAAGGATCCTGCACCTCTTTCCTGCCGATTCCACTGAGCTTGGCGGGGGTATAGTTCCTATTCAGTTTTTCGTCATCTGCGTGTGAAATTCAGTCTTCCTTGAATCATGTTCCTCAGTTTGTACTTGCATTTTCAACGTAATTGCATGCTTTTGGAACTCAATTCTCAGTTTTTAGTGGTAGAGATTGCAGCTATCCCCCTCTATTTCATCTAGTTTAGTCATCATTCGAGGACGAATGTCCCAAGGGGAAGATAATATAACACCATGTATCCAAAATAGTAAAAATGCAAATTTGCAGAAGTTACAGGTGCCAGCGATGGAGCAAACTACAAACCATCAGTCGACTAACAGTCCTTCAGTAGACTCCGTCGATGGGCCAGATGACTTTCAGTTTTAAGTCACAAACGATGGTCGACTAGTACGAATCGGCAATTGACTTACGTTCCGTTAGTTGACTCCGTCGATTATCATATTACTTACAATTCTTAGTCACAAACAACGGTCGACCAGTATGGACCGTCAGTTGACTACGGTCCGTCAGTCTACTCCGTCATTCACCAGCTAACTTTTAACTATCAGTCACAAACGATGGTCGACCAGTACGGACCGTCAATCGACTCACGATCCATCAGTCGACTCTGTCGATTGACCAGCTGACTTTCAACTCTCAGTCACAAATAATAGTCGACCAGTACGGACTGTCAGTCGACTTACGGTGCGTCAGTCGACTCCGTCGTGACTCGAATAGCTTTTAATTCAGGGCCTTTTGGTCTTTTCCTACTTTGTTTAAGTCGTAAGATACGATGTTTTGACCCTAAATCATCATATTTTAGTTAGTTTAAGCCTAGAAACATAACAAGAATTTACCTAAGTCAAAATCATAAATCAAAACTTAGAAAATTAGAAGCAAGAAAGAAGAAAAAGGTCAAGAACCCTAGTTCAATAGAGCAACAAGTTTTTAGCAGTTCCAGCCCTGAAATCTAAATATTTCTCAGTAGATTTCATCACTGGTATATGGGATTTCACTAGTGGGTTCCTTTCACCCATTAGATCCCTAGTTTTCAGTCATTTATTAATTCTTTTATCATGATTAAACCTAGGGTTTCTATAATTATAGCAGATCATCACAAATTAGTTAAACATATGTTTCAAATCAGATTGTAAAGTTACTATTCGGTTTATCACATGAATTTCAGAACCCTAGCTATGTATTTCTTTAGTTCTTGAATGACACATGCTAGGTCATATATTTTAGTTACTTCAGATATAAATGCCTTAGTTATTAATGCATGATTATCATATTAATTATTGTATTCTCAGTTTGCACATTTAGTTTTGAGCTATCCAGTATTTACAAAAATTCAGTCATAATGTGTTAATCACTTAATTCATTAGGAGTAATATAATAACGAGTTGGACTAGCGTTTGGCATACCCAAATAATCCCAGAACTTACTAGCCAAGTAGGTTGTAAATCTCCTATATGGGCATCAATTTAGTGATCATGCCAGCATGCCTTCATACGTCTTGCAGGGTATATTGGGTCCTCTCAATGGTGCGTATACATTGGACTCCACATTTAGCTCATATGGTTTTATTATCGGTTATTAATAGCTCCCACAGTTCAGTCAGACTCTATTGCATTGACCATATCTACAGTTCAGTTAGCATTCAGTCTCAGCATGTTATAAATTTGGTCATTGTATCCAGTTAGCTCAAATTTTGTATATCATGTTTAGAATACTACAATTGCTTTTGTGTTTGTTCAGTTATGTTTATTTCAGTTTTACTCTATCCTTCATGCTCGGTACCTTCAAGTACAGACGCATACATGTGCTACATCTTCTTGTGATGTAGCATCAGGTTCTCAGCATCCAGATCACTCTTAGATCGATTCCCGATCTCCAGATCAGCAGAATTAGTAATGAATACTCATTCTCTGAGGACAAGAGTCATTAGTTCATTTTAGTCTTTTAGTCATTTAGTTTCAATTTTTGCTAGACTTAGCTGGGGCTTTTCCCAGCATTTCTAGTCAGCTATAGAGGCTATTTTCAGACATATGTAGTTTCAGCTTAATATTGAGTTAATATTTTCTTTGTATTAAAATCAATGGTTTTCAACTTTCTCAGTCATAGAATATGGGTATTCCCCATCTTTTCATCTTAATTATGATTTAGCTTCCGCATTAGTTTATTATTTTTAGTATGCTCATGATCATGCAAGTAGGGTTAGCTTGAGATCACTTGTGGTCCTAGGTCCCGCATTCGCGTCTCGGGGGTAGCTCAGGGCGTGACAGGCTGCTCGTGAATAGGTGAAGAGATTAGTGTGAACAGAAGCAAAGAGAGCCAACTTGGACATCAATATGACGTTAGAAACTTGCACGATGTGGATGAAGCTCAATTGGGTGGTACAACTTCTATTCGTATACCTCCATTTGTGGGACATGCGGTAATCCATGTGACTATCACAATGTTGCAACTATTGCAAATAAAGGGTTAATTTGGAGAGCTAGCTCATGAGGATCCCCTTGCCATATCTAGAATTTTGTGGACATGTGTGGTCCTTTCTCATTCAAAAACATCTCAAAAAAGTCAGTCTTGCTTTGGTTGTTTCCTTTTGTTTGATGAGGGAAGCGACCAAGTGGTTAGATGACCTACTAAGGGACTCGATTACGTCTTGGGAAGAGCTTCCCAAGACGTTCTACATGAGAATTTTCCCTCCTTCGAAGATGATGGCATTGAGAGATAATATTCATGGATTCAAACATTTAGATGGTGAACTAATCCATGAGACATGGCTGAGGTTTCAGAAGTTGTTAGTCCAATGTCCAACTTATGGATTCCCGAACAACATGTTGTTACAACACTTCTAACGTAGTCTAGATTCAGTCAACAAGGTGTGACTGGACAGCTTGTCCAATGAGAAATTATGCAGCAACCTTTTTGAAATAGCATCGACTCTCCTTATTGGAATGACGAAGATATATTGTGCTTGGTATACTAGGGAAGATCAAGTGTCTCTTTTGACTTTCATGATAACAAAGGAACAAATAGAAAAGGAGAAAGAGCGGGATGAAAACATGGCTAAAATCATTACTCAAATGGATCTTTTATCAAAACATGTCATGGATAGTGGTTCTAAGGTTGTGAACACAATTGGAGTTAGCAGAATAAATCCCGGTGATGTGAACTATGAAGCTTTGTACAATGAAGAGTTACACTTTCAGCCAAAATTATCGAAAGCCAGCTGGGAACCAAGGTTGGAATAAGGAGCGTGATGAAGGTTGAAGAACCATGATAGGGAATTGTGTGATCATGGTACAAGCTGGAGGGAGTGAGACGGTGATAAAAAGAGAGTACCTCTCCATGACCCAAAAAAATTCCACATTAAAGTTATGCTTGTGCACATTCTCAATAAAGTGGAAGGGTCAGATAAAGTTCTCAATGAAACGAAAGAGAACATCTCAAACTTTAAACCAGACAGTCTCTTATCACTTGGTGTCCATTAAATAGGTGGAAATGCAGACGGGTCAAATCTCATCTCACTTAAACCTAGGGAAAATAAAGGGGTCTACCAAGTGATATCTTGGTTAATACAAAAACTAAACCTTGAAAGTGTATCCTCATTGTGTCACGACGTTAGATAAGTCACTTCTTGGGATGCAACCCAAGTTTTTAAGCATTTAAGATTTTTTTTTTAATAATGGGTATTGAATGTGTAGATTGAAAATTCAAAATTTTGAAAAAACAAGCAATTAGGTGAGACCAGATATTAATCGGCGACTGGTCGAACAGGTCAACGATCCCTATCTGGATCGCCCTTTTAACTAACAAAATGTTTAGAGGTTCTGTAAACTTCGGCGAACAACATATCTATTTGGCACATCATCGAATGGTCAGCGACATAAGTAACTATCGTCGAGTAGCAAATGTAAACTTATAAATTGATTTCATAAAGTGGACAATATTGTTGGACATCCTAAAATACTATAGTGGATAACTGTTGTTGGACAGAGGGAGAAAACTAAAATGTTGCTGATTTTGTTTTTTTGAATTTATCCATTAATAACACAATTAGTGGGACGCTATAATTGCCTCTCATAGTATGCAAGTAAATTCTTGCTCTAAATTTAATAAATGCATGTAAAAGTATTTAACAAGTTAACAAGAAAAATATGGAGAAACATATTACGAAACCCAAATAGAGCAGAATTAGGAATGATTTTGAAATGTTTTATCAGATTAATTGAAATATAAAATTAACTTGCACTACCTAATAAAATAGTACAACTTATATAAATCTCATGGTGTAAAACCTAAATTACATCCTATCCCAACTCTTTTCTATTTTACAAAAATTTCTTAAAAGTATCAGCCATTCGGATAAATAAGTTTTACCCGGATACATTAACTGTGATACATTATAAAACTTGTTTGTTGCGCTTAATATGGGATATCAACATAAAATTGATTTTCTTTTCCATAAATCACGCTGATTTGATTGGAATCAATCCATTCAAATCTCTAACGGGTTCACAAAATTCAAAATTTAAATTTTTATCTTCTGCGTAAATTTGAAATCGTAAAAGTTTCACAGAAGAAATTTCCATTCTTTGTGTTGTTTCTCAACGACCTATCAATGTTAGCATCAACAGAAAGATTGCTAATTTTCAAATGTATGGAGGTGTTACTCGTTTTTTACACATTTATTTGCCCTTTTTTCTCTCAAGAATCCCAAAAATGAAGTGCACTTTGTTCTCTAAAAAATTAAGTTAAAAGAGCTTTAATATCGAAGAGAAAGAAAGATTGATGCTGATGTTGGTTTGACTCATTGTTGAGCATCAAGATGAATTTAGAATTCATGATGCAACCAATGATTGTGTTAGAGAGAATTGATTTCTCAAGTTGGAAAGTAGAGTTGATCAATTGAGAATTGTATAGTATTAAGGGGTCTGATGGGAAATTGTTTTCGAAGAGATAGAAGTTAGTGATAAGCGAATGGCAGAAAGGAGTTTAATAATGGGTTGCGATTTAAAAGACCAAAAGGTATACAATGATGACTACTGGATAATCAAGAACTCATGGGTACATCATGGGGAGTGTAGGGATATGGATATATAAGAAGAAACAATGATTTTTCATATGGTGTTTGTGTCATTAATTATTGGTTTCTCATCCTACGAAGGAATTATCTTTTGTATTATCTCCCTATCCATCTCTGGTCGTTCAATCACCTCCTCCACCATTCCCTCTGTCATCTCCACCATTGGTATGCAATTTTTGTTTAATTTATCATTGTTATAGTTTCATTTTTTTCATTTAGATGTGAATATGTAAGTCATGATACATTAATGGTAAACGACACGCATGTATTATAATTTTGTATCTATAAATTATGATGTGGTCATTATTTTGTATTCAAATCATTCATATTGAAAATGTATTATAATATATTGTATATGATACATGTAATAAATGAATTAACAATTGAGATGGATCAAATACGTTTTGAATATCAAGTGTATGCATCACATCTTTGCATAATGTATCAAGTTATTATTGTGTATATTGTAGATAAAAGAGTGCAACTATTAAGATCTGTTAAATTATTGTTTTGATCGAGACAAATCTGGAGATGAACAATTTAGATATAGATATTAATGTAATTGATTATATATTATATAGATAATATATATATATTATATATATATATACTATGGTTTGTTGTTAGATAGAGGGGGGAAATAGTTAAAAATTGAAAAGTGTTTTTCATATAATGTATCACTGAATTTTTTAATGTTTGCAGATTGGTCCATGTCGATCGAGGTTTTATGTAACAATATTATTATTGGGTAATATGTACATATACATCGCATTCTAAGTTGCATAAGGAGGAAAAAATATTAAGAGTGTAGATACATAACACACAACTGATTTGTTTGTCTATATGACCTTTTAAAGTTGAGTAAGATTGATGAAGCATTAAAAACATGATAAATGCAAATGATATAGTAGGTAGCGTTTATGTATTAAGTATATTTATATTGAACATGATAAAACTAATCGAAGATTAAACAACATAAAGATTATGTATCAATACCTTAAATATGAATATGATATATTGCATAAACAAGGATGAATGAAGAATCATATACAATGTAAACTTATGTATCACGGAAAAGGGTAAAAAAAGAATTGAAAAAAACAACAATAGAAAATATGAAAAGCACCTAATTCAGTGGTTTAAATTTGATTGACTAGAGAAAGAATCCTTTTGAAATTCAAATTGAGTGATAAAATTGTGGAGTGAAATTAGGAGAGATTAAAAAACTGAAAAAAAGAAGAAGGAAAAACATGGGTTAAAGCTAAAATACGTATGCATCCGTATGACTTGATCTGTAGGAAAATTCCAGATTGTCTAAAAAATTGTTTTAGAGATTTACCTAGACATCTTATTACCTTGGTAAATAATTGGGGATTTAGAAATTATTAGACCAATTCTCTTTTAGATGATTGGATTCTTTTACATAAATAATTTTTATGGATGATAAACCAATTAAAAACTCAATAAAAACTTTAGAAAATTGAAAGTGAATGTAAGTCCAATTATTCTAACTCATTTTCCTTCTCTAACTAATTTTATGCAAACCCACTAAAGATTCTCTGCAAAAACTCGCATGCAGGGGCGGACCCACCATATCGCCGGGTGTTCGAGCACCCATTAACTTCGTTACAAAATATATATGTATATATATATGTAAAAATCGATAGGTAAATGTATAAAATTCACTTCAGAGCACCCACAGCTCACATGCAGAAGCAATGGTGGAAACTATCTGAATCAGTGTAGCTCCAAGATCATCCAGAGCTCATCTCAAAATTCTCCTAACGGACCTCATGCTTCTCTCCAAGTGAATTTTTTCAAAGTAAAGGACTATAGCTCGAAAGATTTGCTAGTCAATCTACCCAAAAATCCAGGTTAATCTACAAATTTCAAGGTTAGTGAGGTTAATTTGTAAATCTTTGTCTACTGATTTAGTTTGGATGAAAATCGAGTGAATTTTTTTTGCGAATGAAAGTTCTTGCTTAAATACTTGGTCAATGATTGTTGTGGTGTTACATTTAGATCCTTTTTTCTTTTTCCGTATCTATATTTCTTCTTAGGTGTTTCTCATGTTATTACTTTTTTGTTTATGATGGCGGTGTTTGGATCAACTATGCATACCTCTAATAATCGTCAAACAGATTGCTACAGCACATACCCATACATATAGATGGTGGTTGGTGGGTAAACATGCCACTAATATTGGAGAAGATGAGTGCATGTGCTTATTATGTTTCTTCTCTATAGTTTATTGAATTTCAATATCCTGCAAATGATGTTTATTCTAGAATCAATTCAATTTGTTCATATCTTCAAATTCTTTTTGATGTGAGTTTCTGTTTAATACGTGGATGTGAGTTGTCGTGTTTTAGATTTTGTACTTATTTGATGAAAAAATGATTGAGATATTTTTAGAGTTTCATTTATCGATAAGAATATCATAAGTCTTGCAATGTTTCGGGTCAAAAAAGAGCAAAATCAATCAATTTTTACTCGTGTTATTCCATTGCTAAGCATGTGTGGACTTAACACCATTTTGTAGGAGAGAACCTATTGTGCTGACTTAAATTTGTCTTGCAGAATTAAACAACCTGGGAACATAGACCGAAGAATGTAGAAGATATCATCTAATCCATAAGAATAATATGTTATGTTGTCTTAAGATTTTCAAGAAAATAAATTGACTCAATTGTTATTTAATTGTTTAGTTTATATAATTAGGATGCTGAGTTGACTTTAGATAATACCTTTTTATAATGGCAAGCTACATTCATTCCAATACAGCCAACATTGTGGTCTTGTATCCCTAGTTTACTAAGACACAATATTTTTATTTGTATGTTGGATTCGTATATAGAGCATCTATCCTTAAAGCTCTGAGTTTGCGTGAATTCAACAACAAAGACCCTCGACTCAATTGAATCAAATTCAAGAAAAAAATAACAGTGAAAGAAAGCATAATAGTTATAACTTTTTTCTCTATTTTTATCTAATTATGACATATTTAGCCCCTTTTCAAAATATAATTTTACAGTTCTCTTAAAAGATTTTAGTGTTTTGGTGAGTGATTTTCTATTTAGAGAATGTGGTTTGCAATGGATGCACATAATTCAGGATAAACAATTATGTTATTGCTTTTACCTTGGGTTTAAGTCTTTCTAGTGCTGTTTGACAGTTGGTTGGACCATGCTTCTCTCTAAACCAAATTTCTGGTTCACTTGATTTACATCTGTATGATATATGATTTTTCTATCAGATCATGTCGGAGATATATTATTCTATCTAATTGGTAGGTAGGATTGCACATTCTTTAAATAATTTTGATGTTTGTTTCCGGCTATGCACACTTGTGAGAACTGGTTGCTTAAGCAAGGGAGTAACTTGTGTCAATTTTAGATTTTTCAACTGATTAGATGACCTAATGCATGAAGTGATTTTGTTTAAAAAATTAAAGATGTTGTCAACGCCTTTTGCAACTAGACTGGCTTTTGAAGCTTATAATTAGCTCCACTGCTCAACTATTGTACACCAGATCCTTTAATTTAAATCACTTATATAAAGTACACCTCCCAACTTAAACATGATCAAGTACTACAAAGAAAGAAGATGATGGTGGTGGTAGAACTTGAATAGGACCTTACTAACCTTGATACATGATGGAGAAGAATAGAAAGGTCAAAAGTACTTGGTTGACACATCTATGAGAATTACCACTTCATTCTTTTTAGACCTCTGCTTCAGTTAATACATCATATGTATGTTATGTATATTTTCATATTAGAATGCTTTGGAGATTATTCCAGTAGGTAGGATATTAATATATTTGGGCTAGCAGTATATACTCTCTATTCAGATGATTAAAAAGTTTATGAAATTTTTGTATGTTATATTCTTTCTATTCTAGTTTATGTGACAGTTTGAATTGAGATAGAGTAAGACAATAAGACAGAAGTTCTACAAGCATACTATTGGAGGAACTTTTCATTTTTAGCTAAGACATTTAAGAACATAAAAAGTTTCCTTCTCTGATTCTAGAGTTTGTGATTTCCAGATATATAAGGGAGTGATTTAAAAAATGGAGTCATGTACATTGTATTTACGTTATGTTTCTCATGTAGCTCCTTTTCAGGCAAGTATCATGTTGCTTTCTTTTGTTCTTGTTCTTCTATATTTATGTGCATATTTTTATGTTCCTACGGCTGACTAGTAGTTTTCCCCAGCCATTGTTGAACCATGTAGTTTCTAAATTTCATTATTTATGTGTTTAAGATTATATTTATTTTTGGTTAAGAAATTGAAAATTTGCGAGCATCGAAATGGATGGTAAATAGATTAATCCCCGATCGAGCGGGATATACTGATGAATTTATAAATGCCATGGATGAATTTATTAAATTTGCTTGTAGTCAACAGAAAAAGTTACAAGATATCCTTGTAAGCGTTATAAAAATATGAAGCACCTGACACCCGATGAAGTTAATGTGCATGTTTTTCAAAAAGAATATGAAAATGTATGAATTAGTGTAATCAGTTGTGATAAAGAATATATCACTTGAAATGCATATCTGATTTGATTTCTCTGCTTAATAGGTGAATTATACACCAGAGAGTTCACAAAATTCTGATTTGCGAATTTTAGCAATGGGGCCATTAATACAGGCACGATCTTGGCCTGTTTGTTTCGCGAATGGATACAAATTTCACACTTCTTCTTGGGGTGAAGGAAAAAGTACATATAATAGTGGAGTGTGTGTTAGTGGCACCGAACAAGATGGTACCATAAGTAAATACTATGGTGTTCTTAAGGAAATTATCGAATTAGAATGGCCAATGGCACCATTTTATGAAGTTTCATTTTTTTTTTTTATTGTGATCGGTTTGACACCTCTAAACATGGCATGAAAGTTGATAACCAACTTGGTATTGTTGAACTTCTAAAAAAGAGAAGATATTCTAAATTTGACCTTTTCATCTTTCCCCAAATAGTAACTCATCTTTACTATGCAAGTCATCCTGAAAACAAAAGAGATAAGACTGATTGGGTGAGTAGTTATAAAGACAAAGTCAAGAGGAGTTGTGGAGACAAGACTCAGTTTTTGAATTTCTTCAAGAGGATGGGTATAAAACATTCCTTTAGCAGTACTGTTTTGTCTATTCATTAGGGCGATAATACTGTATTTTATTAGGTTGATCCTCATGCTAGTTTGAAGGCTATATTACTAGGTGTACGTGTAAATGTGATGGTAGGACCATCGTGAAAGAAATTTTTAGAATCTACTCATGATATGTGTTTTGAGGAATTCAAGGTAAGAACACCAAAACATAGATGTGTTGGAATATGTGCGACCACGATCAGTCACGGACCAGGTCCTTGACACAGCAAGAACAGTGCGGAAGATTTGAAGATTAAACAATATAAAGAACAACACAGCAAGTTTACGTGGAAACCTCCTTGCTCAGGGAGGTAAAACCACGACCTATGCACAGGATTCCCACGTCTCACTAAACTTCTCCAAAGCAAAGGGTGAAACCCGTTACAGTCAATTGAGAAAAAAGTTATAATCTAACGATCAAGTACTCTCTTATTACTTGAAGATCTTAAGCGGGATACAACACCGCCACTAAACCACCGTAATATAGATGACTTCGAATTGTGACTAAGCAACAAAACCCAATGTTTCACCCTAAATCAATTAGCCTTAACGGGTTTAGACTTTTGACAACCCAAAATCAAATATCTGAATCTTATAAATAGGAACAGATTTACAAGGTAAGTACCATAGACACAAAGCTTTAAATACAACAAGATTCTTCTGTACTCTATCAGGTCCTTCTGTTGAGTGGAGCATGTTTTTCCTTGAAGCTGGATTCTGTTTCAAGCTTGTGAATTTTCAGAGAAAATCCAAGTGTAATTTGCCAAGTCATGAATTGGTGTTGTTGGAAAGAGCTAATATAATTTCCCAACAAATTCGTTGAAGTCATACCATTGACTGAGAGCGCCATTGTTGGAAAAAGTTTTTGTGACCTACCGAAATCAGAGATGACAGCTTTCTGACAGCTGTCTTATTGTCCTTTTCACGTCGCAATTCTCTTGCGTGGGGTACCAGGGCCCTTGTGCAATTTTAATTGAGTTCTTGAAAAAGGCTTGCTGCTGACTTCCTTCTTTGGATGAATAAATAAAATATGGTGTTTGTCATGCTAAATAGTATCAAACATAAGAGTTATGTAGCGTTGGACATAAAAACCCGTCCTCCATATGATTGGGTGTATACCACTGAACTCTTACCAACCTCTGACGTGCCAAAATTTACAGTTGTAACCCAAATTAAGATATTTTGAGGGAGCGTTGAAACTCTGCCTGGGACCAGGTCCCGGCATTAGTAGATATCACTGGAAACATACAATCTCGTCCGCTCTTCTATTGGTGTAGGATACTGAACTTTTACCTACCACCTGACATGACAGCTTTTATGATTGTGACTCATTTTTATCGGAGAGAGCACTCTGCCAGGAACCAGGTCACCCACATTTGTGGAGGATATTATAACACCTAGGATATAACAGATGCAATGGACATTCAAGTTATCTCCTCTATTGTCTAAGCTGCTACATCTTCATTATTTCCATGATTGAATTCGTAGCTTCCAAATGATTAAGTAATAAGAAGGAAGAAAGGACCGAGGGAAGGAGGGAAGGGGGAGAGAAACTAGCGAACTCGGTGCCAATGTTTTGAACGTAATGAAAAATGTCTTCTCTTGGTTGATGCATAATATTTTATGCGTCCTCTTCCTCTTCAAAGAAAGAACTCCTGTCAATGCTCACATGTTTCAGCTTTGACATTTTGAGTGCTTGGGAAATAGTATAATGATGGTTAATTATGTTTTGATCAACATAGTTTCATATTCTGCATATCCACCCACAACAGTGGGAGATCATATATATTAGTCCATATTTTTAAGAATCTCAAACAAATGATGATAGCAAAGGGCCTATCATCCGTTAAAGAATTCTCAGGCAACGAATTACTGATTATCATTGCCAATACTCGAACAAGTCTCATGTTCTCTAACATACAGATAGTGTAGATGTATAAACTAACTGAGTTTTTATTTGATATATGCAGAAGAAATTCAAATGGCTCACTCACTATAATGATGTTATAGGACGTAATTTTTAGAAAAGGGCACCTGCAAGGATGACCCACTTTTTTAAGATGTTACAAAAAAATTGCCTCTAAAGCTACATTGAATGGGAGATGCATTATTCAAGGAGATGAAAGGGCACTGGGAGTCTCCTGCATTGAAGATAAAGTCCAAACAAAACGATACAAATTGTAATTCATATGCTGGAGCATCACTTCACACAGGTGGTTTTATACCTCGATTTATAAGAGAATGATAATCATAAATCTTTTTATCTATATTTTTTTTAAGAAAATAATTTCATATTCAATGTTGAGAACACAAATATTTTCCGTCATCATAGAAAGAATCTACTGGAAAAGATCTATCAATTTCAGAATGTTATTTTCAAACTCATGGCAAGAAAAAGAATGAAAGTTGTGTAAATGAGAAAGTTGAAACTTCTTATTTAAGTATTCATTCGGTCTATTCTTTTGTCGATTAAATATTTTATTTAAGTTGATTAATTGAATATCTTCTGTATTTTTTACATATATATGTTCTTTTGGCAACTACTAATTTTCTTGATGACTAAATCAGAAAGTATTAAAAACATTATAAAAGCAAAAAAAATCTCTCTCTCTCCACCTCTCTCTCTCTCTCTCATATATATAGTAGTATAGAATATACAGATATATATGTTAATATATATATATATTATTATAATATATATATATAATCCTTTTTGGCTTTAGTTTCTACTTTGTACCAGGAATCTGTGGTTGTGGCTTAGTTTTTCTTGGTTGGTTGTTTATATATGTGTTCTTTTAGTTTTGTACTTGAAAGTTTTTGGTTTTGTGATGATCAAGCTATGAAATTTACAGTTTTGGTAGTTCTTTGGTTATGTTGGATTATTAGTTAACTTTTGATTAATATCTTAAAATGTCAGTCAAGTTTTAGAATTCATCTAATAAAATCATTAAACTTTATTTTGTATTAATAAAATCATTCAACTTAGATTTTTATATCAATAAAATCACTCAACTTAAATCTTTATATCAATAAAATCACTTAATAAAATTTAATTGTCATGTTCATCATAATTAAAACAATAAACAAATAACTTAAAATTACTAACATCATTATGCATAGGACACCTGCATAATTACTACTGAATCGAAATCATATTTTTAATTTATACCTGCAAATTAGGGTGTCGTCCGGACTCAAGATATTGTAAAAAAGTTTATTGAAAAATTATATTATATATATGTAAAATTAAAATTATATTTATATTCGTATAATTAACGTTGAATCATCCAAATTTCTTTATGCATTTACCTCATTATATTAGTCAACATCCAATAAATAAAAGGCGATCTTCCTTTGAAAAAAATTCTCTTCTGATTAAATTGAATGAGGAAAAGAATTTTACGGGTTACTGATTGGCAATCAATGCCAAGACAGACCACAATAGACGTTGACGGAGAAAGTAGCAACAGAGAATATGGAGGCAACTCCTATCTATAAATGAAGTAGTAATTTTGGTTCATTTATTTATTATTCAATCATGAATATAGTATAAAGACAATTATTTTATCATATCAAATTTATTTAAATAATAAGTTTGATTGAGTGGTTTTATTTATATAAAACAAAGTTTATTTATGTCCTAACAAATCGTATCAGAGTCAGATTCAATGATGGAGTCAGGTTCAGTGGTTTGATAATAAATGATTGAACCAGGTTAGAAACAGGTGTTCATCTTGGCAAGTGTAATTCTAGCCGCAACCTTTTTGACAGTAATAAAGATTTTTATTGGCCAAAGAGGTTCTCTGTGTCAAGACGTAGATTTGATAGAGGAGATTATGGAGAAGGAATGTATTCTGTTGAGATTATGTGAAGATGGTGGACAAATTTATTTTGTCAAAAATTTAGGCGAAGGGAGAGATATGTTGGGTATTAATTGCTCTTAGTTTCTTATCACAAATAGGTTTGCCTTTATCTAAAAGGTTTTGGATTGACTGGTCATTTCTAAGTGGAAAGGTTTAGAAATTCCCTATAATAGAAGTTTAATTTCCTTCTACTATCAATCATTCACAGTGTAGTTCCAGGAGCATTGAGAGTTTTGGTTGGGAGGGGGGGGGGGGCAATTTGTGGGACACAAACTTGATACATTATCACTTGTATGAACCTCCCATGTATTCCAAGTGAATTGAGGTTATTTCTCTTTATATTTTGTACTCTCATATTTATAATGGATTGCTCATGTCCTTTGTGGATGTAGGTTAATTGATCGAACCACATTAAATTTTTATGTCTTTTGGTATATTCCTCGTTTGTCTTCTTACTCGAGGTCTTTCGAGGTTTGTTTTGCTCGCTTCTACCCAACACATGACACCTAATTATTTCGGTCCTAACATATTTTAAGTGAACATTCATCTGAGCTTGGTGTTGATGGGTCAAGCTAATTCCAGGACAACTTTAGGGAATTTTGAGTGCTTTTTTCTCCTATTTAATTTCATGAGTTTTCCTTCCTTCCCTTTACTGCTTATCCGAGGCCAAACCGCAAATGGCCACATTACACAAGTAAGTATAAAGTGCCTTAACTTGGTCTTTGGTTGTTCATTTGTGTGAGTCCAACTGCTATTTGCAGATTGTGTTCTGCACAATCATCCTAACGAGCAAATAGAGTATGATGAAATGGTCATTGAACTTGTTTTGTTGAATGAAAAGAAAATTTGTTTCTTTTTTCAATATGAAGATATTTGCATATATCTAGGACATAAATAGATTCTAATATATAATAGTTGTATTACAGTCTACATATATGAGCTATCATCATATTGCTTTTATATTTAAGCTCTAGATAATATTAGTCTTTAATTATTATTTTCATTAACTTATTCAAATATAATATAATTTTGAAAGAAAAAAAAACTATTAGCTTCTCAAAGTGCACCAACTACGGAAGGAGAAAATAATTCAACTAGACAACCTTCTCAATTAACAGAAATGGAATATCTGGTGCAATCTATTGGTAGAAAGAAAAAAAAGGAAGAGTTAAAGGTCTTGTCTCCCTGGATCGATCCGTTAAGTCATCATCAAAACGATCAACATCGGCTTTATTGAGAGAAATTGATAAGATGATTAAAGCTCAGGTTAATGCTTTCACTGCTGACTTATATTCTCAATGCAGAAAGAGCGTCACAAACACAAGAGGATGAGGAAGGAATTAGACTTATTGAATAAGCATGTTATAATGCATCATCTTCAAATGGGCAATCATCTCAAGAAGACAATCAAGTTATGAGAATGAAAGTGGTGATGGCTCTGATAGCGTGAATGACAGTGTTTCTGCCTATGACTCTTGATTACTCGTGATGTATTTCAAGTGGACAATAATAGTGAATGAGCTAGTTGATGATATGTATAGCTTTAGAAAGACAATTTGAACTTGTATTTGTTTTTCGTGTCAGTTTCAGAAATCATAACCTATTGATCCTGCCGCTTCATCGAATTCTGCATCTAATTTTATATGAATGGAATAGATGAAATATGCGTGACTCATGTTTTTGTGGTTCCTGCGGGTTCTTTTCCATAGGAATTATTTTGAGCACTATTTTCATATATACATTCGCAAGAAATTTCCTTTTGTTTCACAACTTTTCATCTTCAAACTCCTACGAATTTACTTGGGGATCTTCATGGGGAATTGCTTGCGAATATTTCTACAATAATCTGCAAGAAATTTTGTTTTTATAAGAAATTTTTGCGAAAAATTCGCAAGAATTTTAGATAGTTGTTGCAGATAAATCGCAAGTAACACATGCGAATTTTAATTCCCCAGGTAAATGACTTAGGGCTTTTATAAATCTGCAGGTAAGAGTTATCTACAAAGGTTTTTCCATCGAATTTCATTTTGCAAGAAAATGCACAGATAATAAATTACATGGGGATTTACTATATTTTCCCTAGGAAAATCTCCAAGTAATATGTATTTTTCTTATAGTGAAAAAACAACACATTGAAAATCACTTAGAAAGTTACATCTTTCCCAAAGCAAACATTTTTTTACATTGTGAAATGTAAAAAATGTTGAAACAACTAAATAGGAATAACTGTGAAACATCATATTTTAAGTGCGTGGGGGACTTTACTTGATAGTAAAAGTGTATAAATATAATTATCTAATTGGCGAAATGGTCTGGTGGACCCCGTACTTGTATGTATTTTTATTGTAAACTCTTCTACTTAATCTTTTGTCAACTCAACCCTTACACTCAATCAAAATAAGATTTTTAAATTCCTCTCAACCCTTACACTCAATCAATCATAAAAATTTTTTACAATGCTTTGAACATAGCACACAGCACATTTAGTCACTCTCCCTAAATAAGGGACATGTCATAGTCATCACCATAGATTCATTTGTGCAATATCGAGTCATTTTATCTTTATTTCAGAATATTTATATATCATGACCAAATGTTACTCCATAAAAGAAGAGAAAAATAAAGCAGTGGTCCCGTATTTGTTTTAATATTTTTCACCAGGCCTTCCGCTCCCTCAACTCGATAACTACGACTTAACACGCCATCCTACATTCTCACTTTAATTGTATTCTTTTACAAAAATAAATGAACAATCAGGCAAAACTACAAGAAGGGAAGGTTTCTTTGGTAAAACGTAGATTAGACTAACTAACCTGAATGACAAGAGTTTTTTAATGTTGAATGCGCGTGACTTGATTTTTGAGGCTCGAATTGAGAATACAAATGTATCACATAACAGTCAGTAAAAAAAACTCCAAACCCCAGATTTCAACACCGTAAAATTTTTATGTACCCTCTTCTCAAGTTGCTCTGGAATCCTCTTGTGTCATGTAAAAACCAGAAAAACCACTAATGGAAAGAGGCATAGCTATTGAGTAGCGAAAAGAAGACGGCTCGATGTAAGTTCATCTTTCGTCACTTTTAATTTATTATATCAAATAATCCACCACTGTAAGATTGATAAAGAACTACTAGTGAGCGAATATTGCATTGAATGCTTTGCTCAACATTCAAAACTTTCAACAATGCTAAACTCACAAAAAACACCCAACTCAGGTGGACTGGAGTTCTCCAAGAACCATAATCAACCATCACCTACAACAAAAAAATCACGGATCTAAGAGTAGGAAAAGAAAAAAAAAAGGATCTGTAGAAAGGAGATCAAAATAGATGAAACAAATGGGCTGCTTAAACTAAAACTGAAAAATCACTCACTCTTGATAGATGAATCGACCCAATCATTCCTGAAGCATGAATCTAAGGTGCAGATCATCAGGAGCGAGCTTTAGATTCAGAGTAAATCTTGAATTGAGACTTGAGTTGAGGAAGCAAACTTAGAGGAAATAGCAGGTTTATGTTTTAGATTCTTAATGATGAGGTACCAAAGGATATGTAAAAATCAAATAAACAGTTTATGATATGTATTGATGATTTTGATGAAAGTCAGTAGTAAATTTGATAGTGGTTAGGTTTTGGGGACGATAATAGGAGGAGGGGTTGGGATTTTTTTTTCTATTTTAATTTTTTAATATTTTCAAAACGTGAATAACGCTCTCTAATGAGTTGGCAAAAAAAATGTCACATAAACTTAGTCAATGGTCAGAGGGATTTAAAAATCTCATTTTGATTGAGTTTAAAGGTTCAGTTGACAAAAGATTAAATAAAATCGTCTTAGACACACTATTACACACAGTAAAAGGGTCTCTACTAGGTCACATTTCTACACTCATTAATTAAATATAGAGATTAATCATTTTTTGAACGCCCTAGGAGAACCAACCACACAACAATGTGATATATACATCATTAGTTAGTTCTCATATGTGTACTTTCACATGATAATATGATGATTTATTTAATTCTTGTTCGTTCGTGGTGTTCAATAAAAAGTTCATAAACATGTCGCAAGTAGTACCACGTGAAATTGATTGTTACTTACCTTTAATTCTTTGAACCAAATGTGCAATTTTAGAAGTTGGTTAATAGTGGGTGTGTTTGGTAAATGTTTTCTAATTTCTCTCATGTTTGGATGGGTTAAAAGTTTTGGAATTTTTTTTTCAAATCAACTCATTTTTCTCAAAAGTAAGAAAAATGATTTTTCTTAAAAAAAATTAAGGAAAATGTTTGCCAAAAACAGTCCTTAGCCAACTTAAATTAGTATTGTTGTGTTTGTGATTTTTAAAAAAAATAAATTAGTTTAAAACACTTATTTTTAATTCAATTTTTTTATTTGTTTACCTCACCCATGCCACTACCCAACGACCCCACCCACCCAAATCAGCCCTCCCTGGTCCTACCTACCAGCGGCTTCCCCCCTCTTTCCCTCGCCCTCCAAATAAAAAATGTAAGTTTGTTATAAATTAAATAATTGTCAAGATCAAAAAAAAATTCCACTCTAGGTAAAAAATAAAAACAGTTTCCTCAAAACCATTGTTCATTTCATAAAATCGAACACAAAATTCTTCGAAAATAATTTTTTCTAACACCAACCAAACATTTGTGAAAAATAAATCAAAATAATCTACGTGTTTTTCCAGAAAAACATTTTCATGGAAAACATTTCCTTCATACTAAACACACCCTAAAGCTCTTGCAATTATTTGGCATATTAATCTAATATCTGAATAAGAAACCAGTAGGGAGTATCACTAAAACATATACATATAACCGGGCATAAAAACACAAATATAACACCAAAAAAAATAAGAGCCTACAGCCGAAAATATAAAGTTGAAGAATTTCATTGTAACTGCTTTCCTTTAACATTATTATGAAACTAGTAAATTAAGTCGCACTCTGTTCGGTCACGCAAAAAAAGTATATGAAATGAAATCAATAAATTAACAAAATGAACTTATTCCTAAGTTTGTTCAAGATATAAGAGAGATTTTATACCTGGACGTTTAAATTGATAGTAAATGAATTGAATTTTTTTTTTTTTAACCTTAAGTATTGTTGTATCTTGTAATTATGACTATTATTTAGAATAATTTGTCAGGTTGTTATAGTATTTTATCATGATTGTATTCATTTACATTATTTCTCCCTATTCTATTTTATATTTTTTCTTGAGGGAATCTATTAGAAATAACTTCTATACTAAGGCTGGACAGTTGGATCGATTTTCGTCCGGTCTGGTCCGATTCGATTTCAGTCGGATTTTCGTACCGAAAAGTCTGGCACCGGTTGAATTGATAAGGAATTAGTCTTTTGTAGGGGTATCGAGAAAAAGGTACTCAGTTGGCAGCCGAGCTATTAATTGGTCTGCTAATTAAGAACCAATCTGTGTCCACTCCCTGTCCGGTTCACTAAAGTCTTTTCGTATATTTTGATTTTTTTGAAAAAGAGTATTGAATGTTATATTATGAAGTCGGTGGGCTGAAGCCCAAAACGGCTCAACCAGCCTCACAACCTCCCCCCCACCCCCCCCCCCCCCCAACCCCCTCATCGAACCCTGTGAACTCTAAAAATACCAATAGGTCTTTAGGTAATCACAACTGCACATAAAACTATTCTTAAATCTATTAAAAATCTCGCAATTTTAAATCTCTCATAAAAAATTCACAATTATTATTGTGCTGATAGTGAAATTGGAGTTTGAATTACAGAGATTATTTGAAAGTTAAATCCGGAAGCTTCAATTGGCATCTCTCGATTTCGGCTTTGGTATACGCTTTTTATGTAGAGTTCGGTACAGTTGTTCCAACTTTAATTTTTTAATGGTTTTAAATGAAGTTGTTAATTGTATTTATTATATTTTCCTTGCTTGTTTGTCCACTAATGTATAACATTTTTAACTCTGAACATTAATATTTGGAAAGAAAATGTGAAAAAGACCATGTCGGATAAGAAAAAAAATAATTAGGGGAAGAGGAAGTAATTCTAGTTCGGTAAAATATAGGTACCAACTAGATTATTAGAGATAATACTAAGATTATACTCATGTTAATGAAAATTTGTTTTATGTCTAACTGGGGGATCCTTGGGACCTATTGAGTTTAATTCCGAAATGAAGAGATCAAGAGAATTTAAATAGAAGTTGTACTAATTTTGAGACAGCAAAGACATTAATGAGGCCACTATGGAAATAAAATAAATGAGGAAAAGGAAGAGGAAGAGACCCTACGATAATCGTCAGCTGTGTGACCGGATATAATTACCGAATAGCAAAATGAATAGTCCCTCCTTTACCTACTTTTCAAAGGCCGTCATACGGTTAAACGATATTTAGTATGAAAACTTGACTTGGTACAAAAATGAGAAACAGTAGAAAAACAAAACTATTGTTACTTGAACTAAATAAAATTTTCATGAATACATGTAACTAGAGTATTCCAAGGGGGAACGGCGACTAAGACACATTCGACAGTGTAATCACGAAATTGCTCATGCTTTAGATAATTATTAGAAAGAGCGAAAATATCCATAGCCGAATATTCTGTGGGCGGGGGGGTTTGAAGGACTTCTACTCTGGTTCATGTACGCGACATTTGTCTAACCCGGTCGCCAAAAACATTACACCACCCATTAGTAAGACACAGATCATAGATAATTAGCATTACAATGGTTTTTGTGGATTTGTGTTTTTCATTTTCTTCTCTGTCACATGGCCTATTTGTCATCCATTATACTATGCCCTCAGCACATAACACACAACTTATGAAGGATCCAGAAGTTACAAGAATAGTGATCTTTTTAAACATTAACGCCACACTATTATATTTTTCTTCGTGTTTTATTCGTTGTATTCGTTATATGATGGTAGATATCTATCACTCTTTAGATGAATATGTGACGCGGTCACGACCGCTCCACCCCCCAAAATGGTATTTATGGTAATTTTTACTATTTACTTGTCACTTGGATTTGGACCATGAATGGAGACATGCAAATAACAAATATTAGCGTACTGAAATATGTTAGAAGTTGAAAACTAAAAATGGATATTATAGTGCATAGCACACAAGGAAGCTCTATTTTACAATATTATGTGAATATGTGTAAAATAATGTGTCATTTTAGATAATGCTTCTAATAAGTTTATAAAATCATGATTATTTGAAATGATTAGACTTTGTCCAATGATAATAAGTTCTTTCATATTTAGTGTGTGCACTATGTGTATAATTTTAATAGTTAAAAATGGTATATTCTCCAATTGGAGACTATCTTGTGAAAAAATTAGACGCATTTGTAATTGATTTTTTAAAGCTAAAGTGAAAGTAGAATTACATAATTTTAAAAACGTATGTTAAAGAATGTGGACTTGGCACTATAGAAAAGTTCCAAAGGGGAAGATGACTAGCTGAAATTATCTTTATTTGTGAAATGCCTCGAAGGCTTATATTATCAAGAGGCGGCTTACAGTATGGTTTTAATGTCCATAATGTGAAACCGAATAATTCTATTGAAGTGGCTTGAAGATTGGAAATAGAACACAAGAACTTGTAGAATATTTGGTAGTGTGTTTTTATAAAGCAACAAATGCATGCTCTGTCATATTTATTCCTACTATTTCTTCTGTTTTAGATAAATATTTTGTGCCAATTTCATTGAATTTGCAAATGATATAAAGGAAAAGTCAATTTAAGTTCACTTGCTTTTATGATTGAAAAATTCAAAAAAAAAAAAATTTCTCTATTCCTCAAATCTATTCGACCACTACTACTTTCAACCCAAATTATAAATTAAGAGGTATTGAAAGAATGGTTTAAAATATTTATGTAAATTTAGAAATTAAATATGATGAAACTCCTAGTGTTGAAGAATGTAAAAGTAACATTTTATACAAAAGTTAGAGAGTTATGTAATACATATAAAGTTATGGAAATAGTATTCCAATAGTTGAACCTCCATCTTGTAAGCCTAAAAGTGATGATATGTATGATTGTGGAGACAGAATTTTTTTGCCACGAATTTAAGTTGAACATAATATTTAGAGTATAAAATAATTTTATCAATCTAAATTAAATATATGTTGACTTTGTATTTCATAAGGTTTATTAAAAATATAAAAAGAAACAAAATGAAATGATAATTTTGATTACGAAAAGGTGAGTGGGAGTGGGGAAAAAAAGAAAAAAGATTATATAGATAGAGAGTAGATAGATAGTATATATAGAGAGAGAGTAGAGATATAGATATGATAGTATATCCAGTAGCGTATTAGTGATTGATGGAGTCAAAAAAAGGAAAGATTACATAGTTATCATCTATATATATTTAAGTATAAAAAAAAAACACGATTCCCGTTACCCCCATTACCCCCATTACCCCCACTACACTACATATAACAACAGAGGCAACATACAACATACAGACACAGTGATACAGATCACACAACAAAAGAAAAAAACGGAAGAAACAAAGAAAAAAGCACACGAAAAAAGAGGAGAAGATCAAAAAGAAAAGAGGCAGAAAGAGAAAAAAAAATCTGCAAATAAAAGAAAAAAAGAGAAGAAACGATAAAGAATTTTTTTTTCCGAAGAACACACGCACAAAGAAAAATATCACTAAAAATAGTGGAGTTCGAGGTTCAAGTTCGTGGTCGGAAATTCTTTATTTTCGTGAAATAATTTTCAAAGAAGAGGTAAATACTAATTTATTTGTCATTTAGTTTTATGTCATGATTTAATGCGAGAAGAATACGATTATATATTAAAGTTTGTTAAAATTCGCGTGTGTTTAAACCAATAATATTTATTATTCATGTTATTGTATGAAGAGGTTCAAACGTTCATATCAACTTTATGTGTAGATCCAATGGTAGAATTATATTTCGGGTGAAATTATGATATCAAACCCATGATTTATTTGATATTTAAATAACCAATAGTTTATTTATATTTAAGTAATAATTATCTGGCCAAGTACTGTAATATTTAATATTGTTTATAATGATAACATGTGCGTAGCTATTAGTAAATATATTATTTTAGATTAGTAGAATTTTTTGTTTAATGTTGTGACGTAAAAAAAATCGAATAAAAATAAAAAATGAATAAATATAATAATAATAATTTAATAAAAAGAACAAGGAAAAAGTAAAAAAAATAAACTGTGAAAAAGAACATACTAAAAAGAGGAAAGAGCAAACAACAAAAAATAACTAGAAAAAAGTAAAAAATAATGTATAAACAAATTCAATGAAGAGGAAAAGAATTTTTATATTTTTTGAAAGTTTTCTTTGTCCAAACAAAAAAAAAATAGTTGAATTAAAAAAAAATAATAAAACCTTGAAAGTATAACAAATAAATAAAACAATAAAAATTATAATAATAGCAAAAGATGAGAAGTAAAAATAAAAATGCTAAAAATAGAATGATAAACTAAAACATAGAAGATAATAAAAAGAATATAAAAATGTACACGACAAAAAGTATAACAAATAATCACTTTAAAGATGAAAAGATACAAAAAGTATAGTGTTAAAAATATATAAACTATGTTATTATTATCATTAAAAAAAAAAACTAATAAAAAGGGAAGACAAGAAAGAGAAAATCATATAAAAAAAGAAAAAACTAAAAAAAACATAAGGAAAGTTAAACAAAAAATGTGAAAAATTTGATAAACAGAAAACATAAAAGAGAGAATTAAGAAGCAGACAAATGTTTGAAAGCATGAAAATAAATAAATCATTAATAAAAATGTGTTAAAAACCTTTTTTCCATGTTATAAAATAGTGCAGTTGTTGAAATATGTTTAATATAAAATCAAAAATGAGGGTAAATAACAGTTATCTTAATAATATCATATTCAAAAATTAGTTTAGTCAATAGAAGTCCATAAGGGCCCGTGCTAGAACAACGACACTCGAGGAGTGCTAATTACCTTCTCCTCGGTCCATAGAATCTTACCCGATACTGGTTCGCAGGACTAAACAAAGAGTCATTTTTTTTTTATTAGGATAAATAAAAAGGTTGATTGACCCAAGTAATCAATTCACAAGTGGTGACTCTGAAAAAACTAAATAATTTCCTACTTAATTACGTCACTTAAATTGGAAAAAAACCTTAAACGCTGACGCGAAAAAAGGGGTTTGTTGTGAACTCTCTAGCGACTCCGCTGGGGGACTACCCGATTCGAGTTGAAAAATGGACTGCGACATGACTTATATGTATTACGTAGCTATCGATTGGTGGAATATATTGTGTTTAATTGCATTACATATGTTATTTGCTTTGGCTTATTTACCCTTGATAATGGTTAACTATCATATTACTATCTGTACTCGCGCACCGTATGAGTCTTCTGAGATACTTTATTCGGAGATGCGATTATGCTCCCGAAGCCATGAGATACCAGAGATGCGGCACGCTCCTGGGAAAGGATGCTTAGTAACACATATCGTAGGATGAGAAGGACTAGCAGTGAGCAGAAAGCCCTACCACTGGTAAGCTGTCCCTCTCGACGCGAGTAGCCGCTCGTTTATGGCAGTCTGAGCACCTTCCCTATAGATCTTTACCTAGTAAAACAAGCCTCAACCAATGACTTATCCCAATCGGCTTCGCGTTTCTGCCTCATGCATTAGGAGACGTCTCCCTACTGCGGACTATCCTGCCCCCCTTATTTGTGTTATTGTTGCTTCTTGGGCAGCCTCTCCCAAGTTGCTCGGCTTTAGATCCCTGCATTATCCTGACAATTAATTATAACGAACCCTCCCCACAATTCCGTTTTGACGTATCCTGTTATTAAACTCTCCTTGTTTCTATCCCCATTCCATATTCTTTTGGAACAAATTATCCTTCTCCTCAAAGTTTTTCTATCTGATAACACGATTGAAACCTTTACTCCAACACAAAAGAAACGACAATCGAGTAGACACGCGGTGTTGTTTGGGAAAAAAGGGTAAGGGTAGATCTAATAGAGCGTAGATAGAGAGGAAGATGAGTTAGAGTAATTATAGAGAGAGAGAGCGAGATATATATAGATAGTAGATATGAGATAGATACTATATATAGACTATATAGATACGATATCTATTCTCTTCCTTTAATAACCATTTTTTTAAATAAATATAAATATAAGTAAGTAAAAATAAAAAAAAATAAAAACAAAAAATTGTTGTTTTTTTTGTTTTGTGTGTGTATGATTATTTATTAAAAAATAATAATAAAAAAAATTACTTTTTTTTGTGTATGATTTTTACGTTATTCTTTTTTTTAAAAAAAAAATATTATGATTACAAAAAAAAATTAAAAATTTCCTTTTTTTGTGGTTGGTATGATTTTTCCGTTTATTCTATTTAAAAAATATATATTTTATTAAGCTAGTTTGTCACTATCATAATATATGGAAATATGAATCAATATGGAAAGGGATGATAAACAGACAAGAAGAGGCCCAATTCACTCGATTCAGATATTGGAAAGGCCCCCGACACTCTTGAAGACATGGTAGGAAAATATGACAAACCTTTATGGACGAGGAATGATGTTCAAACGCTTGGGATTTATACGAAGCCTTTTGTATGTTGAAGCCACGACAGGGGAATTTGATAGAAGCACTAGTGAAATGTTTTTTTTAGGAACCGTTAAGGATGTATTTCCGTTTTTCTGGTTGTGAACTCACCACACCCTTGAGAGATAGGGGCCATTCACTGGAAAGGGTAAAACATGTTTCACATAAGAAGAGCCTCATGATACAAAACATCATATGGGAGGTTTCTGATTTACGGCATATAAAGAGAATGATATAGGTGGTTGTTCGATAAGGCGAATAGGTTCGTTAGAATTTTGTACAAAAGAATGGCAAAGTGATGGATTCGAAGGTATGGAAAGAAACCCCGTAATAATGGGTGTCGTACTGACGGGAAGACACCACAGTAGATGCCTCGTGTGGCTTTTTTGGGGATCATGGGTATTCCAAAAAAGGGAGGAAAGATTAGCATGAACTTAACTGCCAAGTCTATTACAACTTTTGAGAAAAAGCCTAAGTATCACCCTTGTACCAATGATTTGGCAGGACATCTATCGGTTTAACTATTTGCAGGATGGAAAAAAACTAATGTGAGGATGCAATATGTCATTACAACTATGGATGATTGAACACATTCGTCATCACCCTTATGCAGTGGATTTTAAAGTAGAAGGAAAAATGATTAATGGGAGGCCACAAAGTATAAGAATCAAAGATAATAGTTTTCGAAGGGTATGAGCTTGGAAGAACCACCCAATAATCTGACTGCTGACAAGAATGGTGTGGAAATTATTCATTGGTTTCCATCGGCCGAGGTGATATAAATGTCTAATTTCGATCATTCATTGTTACTAGGGTCTCTCGAGGTTCCAACCTTACATGCCACTTAGAGTCATGGACACTTGGCGGACGCCAATTTCTACCAACTAATGAAGATATGCGTGAATTCATGTATGAGTTTCATCCAAAGCTACCTTAAGGCAATAAGAGAGATTTAAGATTTGGGGGGGATGCTACTCTCAAGTCCCCCGATATGGTGAAGGATCGCCACAAGAGCGAGGGGGACAAGAATACTTAGACTGGGTTCATGATCAGCCTTCCTAAGGTTATGCCAAAAAGGGTCAATAAAATGACCTATAGATGAGAAGCATAAATTGAGGTTAGATTAAGCAGCTCGCCTCAAAGTCGAAAGAAGATAACAAATCTACCTCTGGATATCCTAAGTAAAGACCTGAAAAAACACAAAGAGGGAGTTGGCCAACGTGATGCGCTATTTGAAGTTAGGAGTTTAGAAAAAAAGTCTACCATTCTAACCTTACAAGAAGAATGCGGCATTGGCCAAAGGCGATATGGAGCACAGGAAGAGGAGTATAAGAAAGAAAAGGGCCAGCTTATCTGGCACAGTCTCAAACCCAAACTCAAGTTCGTTAAAGCCACTATGGAACGGGAAAGACGAAATAGAAGGGTTTCAGTTGCTGATCGCAGGATGTGAGATTGAGAGAGTCAAAGGATAGCCGAGCGAGAGGCAACTCCAACTTCAACTTGAGGAGCTCAAGAAAAAAGGGAAACAATTGACCGCATGAACAGTTAATAATGCTCACCATGGTTACAGAATTGTTATGACAATTTGGATGAACAGCAGAGATCGCATACTACAACTAAGGGATGAACTCAACAATGTTTATGCTAGATATTTACACCAGAACGATAGAGGTCATTGGGCAGACAGGCCCTGCTTTGCCTCCATATTTTCTTTTTTTTACCGAAAGCGTTGGGGAAGATTTATAGGGAACTTGGAGATGATTGAGATTCGAGGATTCAGTTTCTTTTCAAGTCTATTTTCTTAGTAGTGATTATCATTTCATTTTATTATTATTTTTAGTTTTTTCTATTTATTTCGTTTTAGTATTTTATTCTCTTAGAGTCTATCTAAAGTCCTAGGTACTAGTTTTTTTTGTTTTATTCAAATCTGGTTTTTCAAATATTTGAAATGAATGAAAAATATTTGCTTCGGTCACCTTATGTGCATATGTCATGACAAAAAAAAAATTATTATTAAGATTTTTCTCGAACTATGCGAGATGTATTCTGGCCAAACATGATACTTAGGCACCCAGGGGGTCTGATCCAAATTATATTATGCTTATTCATGATAGTATTATATATTATTTTCTTTCTTTTTTACTCTTAAAAATGATAATTTATAATGATATAAATAAATAAGTTAAATAAATAAAAATATAATAAATATTAAAAACTAATGAAGAGAAAGAATGCCCTAGGTAAGCCGGTGATTGAAACATAAGGGTCCCATATTAAAGGTGTATGTGGATGGCAATGTGCATAATTTCTTAACATTAATTGGTTTGGTTCTCCCATCAAGAGAGAGAGAGAACTAATAGAGAGAGAATTGACGAGAAGGAGAGAGACATTTACAATCTCTAAAGGTAGTTGGTTTTGTGGTTAAACTGCATCACATCCTAAAACACAAGAGCGAAAGGAAACAGAAAAGGGCCCCCAAAACGAATGAATCAGGAAAAATGAGAGGAGATTCCAAAAACCAGATGATTCACAAGAAAAAGGGACAACAGAAGAGATAAGGGCGTTTATAACCAACAAATGGTAGATGTACGAGGCTTGGATGAAGTGGACAACCTTCACCGTCTTCAATTCGAGACTTTTTAATATAAAATAGTATCACCCTTATCCAGGTGTCGGACAAGCGATCCGATAGATCCCCCTGGATTTCAGCCCCTATGTAACACATTCAATGTCGCTGGAACTTCTGTGGTGCGCCCGTCGAATACGCCTGTGATAAGTAATCCACTCTTTGTGTCATCTGCCACCGCTAACAGTACTCCACAGCCAACGATGGTGCACAAATCCAACAACGAATCCTCCGCCCAAAGTTCGGTTGTGATCAGAGTTACACTTGTCCGAAGAGGCCCCTTAAAAATTCCAAGCCTATCCCCACATGCATCAATATAGTTCCCCTGTCGAAATTGAGAGGTGGCAAGGGAATGGAGGCAACATGAAGGAAATGGACTAAGAAAATGAAGGAGTTTGGAACAACGTATACGAGATATGCAAGGGATAGAGCGGCACAAAGGCATCCGTTTAATGACTTGTGTATGTTTTCATGTCCACTTGCCTGCTGAGTTTTTTAAAAATCCAAAGTTGAAAAATATGAGGCGTAATGGAGAACCATAGACTTCTAAAATATATTGAAACCAATGAGGGGTTGGCAGAGAACAAGAAGTAGTTACTTATGGCTATTTGGGGAAGGAAAGCTTAGTAGCGGATTGCATCTGAATGGTTATAGATCAGGATTATCACCAACGGCATACATGGGAATGATTTGGCTCGATGTTTGTACAGCAATCTCCAATATAATATTGACAAGTGTTCCAGTCGTCCTCGCTTAGCCAACATGAGGAAAAAGACACGAACATTTTTGTGAATATGCTATCAGATGGGGAACAAGATGCTAGGGTTTCTGTAAACCACGATGAAGGAGTCACAGGATGATGAGTTGTTCTTCCACGGGCGCAAGAACCCTGATTACTTTTACTATATGCTTCTGGTAGGCAAGCCATTCGTTGAAATTATTAAGTAGGGAAGAAGACCAATGGTGGAAAATGGATAAAGTCTGGAAAGATTTGTAAGTAAATCTGCTTAATTAAAAGCCCAACCAAGTGCTTCAAAATGGTTCTGGAAAATATTGGAGGGAGAAGAAGAAGCGAAAGGGAGGCTGTGGCCACTATTGGTATCAAGCCTAGGAATCATTGTTCTAGGTAATCCCCCCAACACTATTTTCCTTTCCCAAGCTCCAAAATCTTCTGTCCTATACACTCATATCCATGTTTTAAGCACACCCAATTTGACACCCCCTTTACTAACCACAATTGGCGTGCACCAATTCACACAATCATCCACCACCCCCCACAGTCATAAAATACTGCTAGAATTCCTTTCCGTCTAGACCACAATACAAAAGGGAAAATGGCGTTAAGATGATTCACTCCTCTTGGGGAGGTAGTATATGCTAGCTTGTTCCAAAAATAATGGACGTTAAATGTTTTGAGAATCCTATTGTGATGGAGAAGATGTTTGTTGAATCCTTCCCCGAGAAATTTGGATTATTCTCCAAACATTGCACATATGCTCTAATGCCCTAGGGCACAACATAGAGGATTGTTGGTATTTGAAAAGGGCATTTCAAGATTGATCGATTTCTAACCGCTATAGTTGAAAGTCCGAGTGGTGACCAAACATCAATCCAAAATCCATGCCGGAGGCATATGAAACAAAATGCTGGAAAATGATGAAGGGTCGTGAAGGAGAGTTTGCATCTCCGTATAAGCCAATACTGAGGGTTGGAACTGGCATTGAGAAGTGAGCCAATGTTGTTGATTTTAAAAAAACAATTGTGTTTATCTCGTTAGGGACCAAAATGTGTTTAGAAAACGTGCGGTCCAGATCCAAAATACCCATATTAACTGTGAAGGAGCCCCTTGAAGAAGTTTGGGCAAGCCCAAGTAGAAAAGCGTTTGTTCTAAAAAGGCCAAACAAGCCTATCTTGATCGTAAAAGGGGCCATATCCTCCCTGTGATTATCAGGAAGTTATCCCAACTCCCAATGGACTAACCCCCAAGCTGTTCCCTGGAATTTAGGGCTACTTATCAGTGAAATACAAGGGAAAAAGAAAATTGTGAAGAAATAGATGGGAAGTAGGAGGAAGAACCCGTTCAGGAAAGAGGTTAGTCCCGATGGAGTTAAGGAAAAACAAAAATGACCAAATACAATAAAGAGTCCGGTCACTGAAGGAGAGGGCAAAGGAATTCCTTAAGGAAGATGAAACTAGAGACTACTCGTGGGGGTGGAACCATTAAGAAAACCTCCGCCCAAATCTCTTTGGTGTTTTGCTAATACATTCTGATAAACCTCGTAAGGTTGTGTCATGAATTTTGAATGAATTGCAGACACATCTTCCTAGTAAAGTTACAGTGAGTCAGTAGAACAGATTGTCTTGGGAGAATATTTGAGGGTAAAACCGCATCAACCTTTCAGATTGATTGAACTACCCAAAGAGGTACAGGACTAACCAAGGCCTACATATCATGTAAAGTGTTTGAGCTTTCTATGTCACTCGAGTTCTATTGAGGAGGATCTAGAGCAATATTTGTCCTGTATCAACTTATAGAAATGAATGTTAGTTGTGAAAGGGTCCGACCCAACAATGTATGTGTTGAGCTTTTGATGCGGTCAAAAACACATGTTATTGCGTGAGCTAGAGCTCGTTACTAACATAGGGCGGGGGATTTCGCTATGAATTTTCAAAGATATCAACGCGTATACAATCTTATGGATGGGAGGCCACTGGGTGCATATGGCTGGAGCAGTCCCCCAAAATCGTTGCCATCAAATGAGTAAGTTGAATACGATCGACACGAGGTTAAGTGGTTCGATGGTGAGGGGGAATATTACAATCTACAAAGACTCTTTTCCCTTTTATCCAAGGCGGATAATGAGGAATGAGGCCTATTTTCAAGCTATGATGGTAGTGTTTCATTGAGCTGTTCCCGAGGGGTGGGAGTGTCATTTCAAAACCAAATATGCCATCGCTCTGTTAATGGTGCGTGAATGAATTGCGTGAAACATGGTTTGAGCCAAGGTAAGGCTTAGGAATCCGCTGAAAGGGAGAGGGCTTCTTATCAGTGAGTCTACGAAAGAGCATCGGTACTTTTGGCTTAGGCCTACAACCTAGGCGATGCAAAATGAAGGCAAAACAGAAGAAGAGAGAGATGTATGGTCACTTACCACAGCTATACAACTAAATATACCAAAGCTTCATTCCAAAGCCACGCGCAACAGAATCTTTCAATCTTCTTTTCAGAGCCAGTGAGGAATGTTTAGCGAAGAAATTATCAAACTATTTTCAGATCTATTTGGTCGAGGTTGGCTATGGTGGAAACTCAGAGCAAGTTCAGTTTTGGAGGATATGAAAATATTAATATATATTGTAGAATAAATTAGGGAATATTTATATCTGAAATTACTACAACAAAAGTGGTTATAAGTACTTATGTTAATGAGTACTCATTTTCCTCTTGTTTATTGTAACAAAAAAGGCAGCCTGATTATGGAATCACATGAAAAAGTAAACTCGTAAGGTTACTAGAATAAATAACAGTTGGCATAATCGGTTGGTCATTCTGATCAGTGATGTAAGAGGAAATTGAGAATTCATTTGGTATAATGTTGAAGAATAAAAGATTCTTCAAGAATTTTCTTTGTAGATTGTTCTCGTGATATGCAATGTCATTGTACCAACTAGGTTGAGATCGTATCCCCTAACCTAAAATTATTTGAAACATATAAAAAGGTGACATGTAACCTTCCATATGGACCGTTTTCTATTATATTTAATGATGTGATCTATGGTATGGTCACATGTGGCATTTGTATCACTTACAATTGGTTTTTGTAAGTAGTTTACTTGAATTTCTAAATATAGCTAGGACCATTGATTTGAGAAACAATATTCTCAATATAAAATTTGGTATGAGATGATTTTATTTAACATCTATGCATCAAGCAACAAGATTCTCCTAAACACATTGATTCAGGTCAGGAATAAATAATTTTCATCTAAAAATTTGATTTGCACACATATGATTTTTATTGCTCCACACACCAAGATGGATCCCCAAATGGGTTGAGGATGATGTTATATTTCCTCACATTAGGGGAGTATGTTGTAGCAGTGAAAATTATGTGTTGGGGTGGATATCTAGATCCTTGTTATAAAAATAAAATGTGAAATTGAAGTTCAAAGATAATCTATTTCAAAATGTTGTGATAATTTGCCAGATGTATTTGCTGACCAATATTAATTACAGATGCAAAGCTCCAATAAAATGTCCTTGAAAGACAGAGTCTATGGACGCCTGAAGTAGTGATAAACCAATCGATTTCAATGTAAAAAACTCCTTGATAAAGGAGGGGTAAATTACAAAATGTGGCATTGCTAATGAGGTATGTGCTTTGAAGGCACTATGACATAACATTCATAAAACCTTGGGAAAGGTTCGGTACCTGAAAATGATGAAGAGCAGAGATCTCGACAAGTTATGTCAATACAGGGATCGATTATACAATGGACCGTTGTCACGCCCCTTTTTTTTCACAAATATTTTTTTTGAATTTGATTTTTTTTGAAAGAAAAGAGTTTTTCCAATTAAAGTGACATTTTGAAAAGGGATAATTATTATACAGAGTCGCCACTGGAATTGAGTTTTGGTGGTTTCCAAAGTCACCTTATTTGAATCCCTAATCAAAAGGAAATTTGACTCATATTTATTGGTTCTGCGAAATAGAAATTCGGTGTATAGAAAATTCTGTTGACGAGGGCGAAGGGTGTTTAGGCACCCCTCCCTACGGTCCCGTGGTTCTAGACGGTCGCTTTAGTGACTTAGTACAGACTATATCTTAATTTTTGAACATTTATATTTAACTTAATAATAAAAATAGTTCTTTTTTTTTACGTTTATTCTCTTCATTTATTTTAAACTTTTGAAAATCGTTTATTTATTTAAATCTATTGAAAAATTTTTTATTATTTTTAGTGTTGTCAATTATTCAAATTTTTGAAACATCATATTTAGTTGATATATTTTATTTTATTCTATATTTTTATTTTTTTTGCTTTTACATTTTTTTATATTTTTTTTATATATATTGTATGTTATTTTATGGGATGAATTATTATAGTATTTTATAGTTAGAAAAACAATAGAGTTCACGTTAATTTAGAATTTCTATTTTTGTTAATTTAAAACATAGAAAGATGAATTTATGAGTTTTAATTAGTTTTTTATATAATCACAAAATCTAATAGATTAGGACTATATTATTTTTTAGAAAGGTTTAAATATTTTTTGATTGATGTAACATATTAACATCTATCTCTTTTTTAAAATTTTTTATGAGATTTGATATTAGTTTAAAATCACAAAAATTTAAATAGATTTAGGACTATATGTATTTTTTAAGAAAGGTTTTAAATATTTTTTTTTAGCAGTAACAATTTAACATTCATCTTTTTTTTTAAAAAAAAATTAACTAGTAATCTGCTCTTTTTATTTTGTTGTTTTTCTCTCTTTTTTTAATTTTTTTATTGTTTTTCGTATCATTATTTTTATTATTTATTTACAGATTTTGTCTCTCTTTTTTTTCAAATTCTTTGTAATAATTTGTTACATTTTTATTTATTTTTTATAGTATTTTTTTTATTTATTCATTTTAATTGTGATTTTTTCATTTTTGTTTTCCTTTTTTATTTATTGTTTTATGCTTTTATATATTTTTTGTACGTTCTTCATTGTTTTTTGTCTACATTTGGTTCATTTTTTTTGCTTCTTCTCTCTCTTTTTCTTTTTTTTTTTTTCGGATTTTCAGTTTTTTTTCTTTTATTTTTTATTTTTTATTTTACTTTTGTTTTTTTTAATGTTATTTTTTCTTCTTTTTTTTCGTTTTTTTTTTGTTTTATGTTTTCTTGTGTTGTTTTATTTATTTATTATTATTTTTTATTCTTTGTCTCTCTTGTTACAATTTCTCTGATTTTACTTTTTTTTTATTATAATTATTAATAGTAATTATCACTATTTTATACACCGAAGTCTCTAGATAACATTACAGTTCTCTTAGATAACAAAATTACTGATTATTATATATTCTAATCTAACAAGTCTATAATAAATTCAAACAAAAATCTTCTAAAGTGAAAATAGACGGAAAGATATATGTAATCTATTTAAACTCAACAATCATATCATGAAGCGACATAAATTGTAAAATCTATCTAAAAACATAATACTAATAATAATAATAATAATTAATAATAATGAAAGAACTAATAATAATAATATGAACAATAATAAATTGATACATGCGATTTGAGAATTTCATGCTATTGGAATCAAATTTCATAGAGTAAGTTATTATTTAAATCACCGAGAATATAGGTACCTCGCTGGAAAATTGATACCACAAAAGCGATGCGTACGATCTACTGATTTTCAAACCGAAATCGCGAACAAAACCTCAGATTACCAGAAAAAACTACTTTTCACTCTATTGGTTTCGTCTTATCTTTCTCTGATTTCTCCGTATCTGTGTCATTTTGTCTCTGTCTATCAATTGAACGAGTTTTTTATATATAATTTGGCTGAGAGTTTGATGCTATAATTAAAAGGATAGAATAGAGTGGATTAGGATTTTGTTTGCAAATATTGTGAGAGACATTGGGGTTGACTGATAAGGATTTAAAATAAATAATAAATTAATAAAAAATACAAAAAAAATAAAATGTGTTACAAAATACTCAAAGGAACGTCCAACAAAGAAGAAAAAAAATAAAAAAAATATAAAATTAATGGATGAGACTTTTTAGAAAAATACGTTAGAAAGTTGAGAATAATTAGGACAAGAGGAAGGTAATGCATATTAGGACTCTCGCTTTTTTGTCTTTACCATATTTTTGGAATAATTTAAAAGTTGAAGATTTAAAACAAATACCATAAATTCAAGATTTATATATAAAGTAATTTAGCAAATTTATGTATTTTTTATTTTATTTGTAAATATAATCCCCTTTTGTTTAAAAATGGGTTTGACTTCTGTTACTTTGTTTAGCTTTCTGACTACTAAAAGTAACCTCGTTTTCCCTTCTCGCAACTGTTATATTTCTTACGCCTCTCTCTCTTTTTCTCTCATTTCTTTTTGCTTTTTTCTTTTTTCTTTATAATTGTTTGGTATAAATATTAGTGGTTCACAAGACGGCGATGGTATTGATTTGATGTGAGAGCACTCAGGTCTATAAATGATGACGAAGATCTTACATTCGAATTCTGTCTTAGTGTGGACAAATAAATGATAGACATATTAGTGTATAATTTGTTTTACTTAGGAACGTCGAGTTTTTTGCCCCAATTGTCATTTCTATGATCCGATCTCTGTCGTGTAGGCTACAATGCNAAAGTTTTGTTGAGACTTTACTACAACCCCAATATTAGAGATAATTAATTCTCTGATAGGTACAACTTAGGCCCTTTCGGTAACTATCAATTAATTTTAGTGTGGACATCACAATTTTACACAATGTCATTCTTATTATGGGGACATCTCTGTCAGGAAAAAAACTTGTATATTGCATGATTAAAATATATATTCAAGACTTAGTTCTTGATTTAACCAATGACAAATTTTGGTTGCACACAACAACATTTATTGATCATGGCACCCACAACCTTGACATAAACGATTTATTTCTTTCTTGTTGTCCTTCACTAGGTTATTTTTAAAAATCTACCACAATATCTGTGTAGTACTAAAAAACATATATGCCCAAAAATGACTATCTACGTCCAAACATTTTCTTTCATCTCTCAAAATTCTGTAGAGGTGAGATGTTGACATTCATCCACCAATACATGAAAATGTCTTATCCATCGGAAACAAAGTTACAGTTTTTCTTCAAGAAATAGACATAAACATTTGTAATCCCCTGTTCATAAGTTTTATTAGAAGTTCATTGTATGTGTTGGCATTATGTAATCACCTCAAATTACTCTTTAAGAGGTTCAATGTACTACCAGCTTGTATTCATTTATTTGGATGAGAATTACCAAATTTTAAATTAGGTTGCACCACAGTGCCAACTTCTCATACCATTTGATGAATAAAAATTACCATTAACAATTACTTTCACATTTGAGGCCCATTTTAAAGGAAAGGAAACATCTTAAGAACTAATAATTATTCTTTCGTTTAATTAGCACAATCAATGATGATCATTAATATTTTACCCATACTATATTCAGGACATTCAACAGTTGTGATGTTGCAGACATATAATCATGCTTACCACATTCAATACGATATGGAGCGAATAATTGGGTAAATTTTATGACTTTCAGTCAAAAGTATAAATATTTATGTCAATCATCATCATATCATCACTATAATGCATTAGGACTTTAACCCAATGTCATACCCATATAAAGACACATTTGGTCATAAATCAATGGACTTGAACCCAACTTCTTATTATCATGGTGCACCAAGACTTTAACTCTATGTCTTACTCACTTGGTGCGGTGAAACCTGAATTTACCGTCTTACCCTCAACCAGTGCCTTAATAAATCAAAAGAATTACCAAGAAAATAATTATTGAAAAACATAAATATAAACTGAGCTTGACTTGACATAAAAGAAAAATGAACAAAATCAATTAAATAAAATATGTTAGAATCATATAAAAGTCCCAAGTTAAAATAAATTCAAACATTGTAATAGTCCCTCACAACATTGTTATCAAGATTATTATAATTTACTAACCATTTTAAAATAACTACAAAATAAGCTATGTTAGTACAAATAATATGTTAATAACTTCAACAAAGTAAATGTTTAGATAAAGAAAATAAAGAGGTGCAAAGTAACCAACAAAAGAATCAATCAATATGTATATGTCATTTAACTCAATAATAAAACACGATCATAAAGAACAATTTCTTTACAATTGGTAACTTACAAATATTAATTTTTCTTTTTAAATAATAAGTGATCAAATTAAAAGTTGCTAAAAGTAAAAACATACTTGTTGGATAATATGATTTGATGATGGTCAGAAATTAATAATGCAAATCAAACATAAAATATAAATTAAAATTATTCTAGTAATTTACCTACGAGAAGGGAAAATAACACAAAACTTTGTACCTTCTTTATATTTTTTGCTTCAACCTTCAATAGTAGAACAATCGTGAGATAACGTGTTTTGTAGAACTAAAGAAAACTAACGATATAAAACTAAAGAAAGAAAAGAAGAATATAAGGACAAGAGATATGAAGATGAGAAAATGAAAACAATAGAAATAGGAGAACAAACGATGAGAGAGCATTTCTTATTCTTCAAAGTAAGTATGTATCAATTCTTTAAGTGTAACATATCAGGGGTCGGACCCAGTAAGCCAGACGCGGGTGCCGTAGCACCCCATTGATTTCCAAAATTTTTTGTTACTATTTTATAGAGAGAGCGCGGAGACGGCAGCGTGGCGCGGCGGGCGGGATTTAGGGTGGTTTGGAGTTTATAGCTGGGCTTGATTTTTTTATTTTTATTTTTTGTTTTATTATAATTAATGAGCCCATGAAACAAAGTAGCTGGGGTGAAGCAGGTTTTAAACCTTCAATAAGAGAGGTGCGCAAGCCACTGGCGAGGGGTTTGAATCCCTCGCCAGTAGCATCTCTTTTTTTAAAATTTTTTCCAGCAAATTTTACACTGGAGTGAAAGTGAGCCCACACCTTAAAATTGGATTCGCCACCGTGTACAATATAAACCATTATGGGAGGGAAAATGTACATGAGTTAATGGTGGATTAAATAGTTGGAGGTTATAATATCATCATAATTGAGGCGGTTATGTTAGTAACTGATTGGAGTAGTGGACATCCAATATACTGTTTATAACATTATGATAATAATAATAATTTTCTAATTAAAAGTAAACATGTACAAATGCTCGCATAGAAAAAATTTTAATCACTGCCACCGTTTCTTTTGATTTTACATGCAATTAACCTACATTTTTTATCTCAATTAATTTGTAGAATATCAAAATTGGCGAATACATGTTCATCAAAAGGTTTCTTAAACAAAACCTGCTTGCAGCATACACAGAAGTCATAAAGTCATAAACCAACAAACATTATATTTTAAAATTGAGTCAATGTACAAGTACTTTCTTAACCTATATTTAAAATTTTAGAGACACATTTATACTAAGGTCTCATTACCTACTGAATTTATTTTATTAATAATTTTCTTTCCTTTTTTTACCTAGGTGGCAACTCTATTTGGGTCCAATGCTAATTTATTTTTAAAAAAAATTAGTGCCACATATGTATATCAAAGTTGTACATACATGCCTCCTTTGTTTAATTCATGATTATTTTATTAATATATAAATCATAGTTGTACATTCTACACGCGTCGATTATTTTATTATGATACCTAGAAATTTGACAAAATAATTTTAGTAAACCTTTTTAAATATAATCACAATTGTATAAAATATGACAGAATCTATCACCATGTGTAAATATCCCCCAAAAAAGGAAAAAAAAGTCAAAGGACTAATAATCATGTATCTATCTAAAGTTTATATCTCTTATACTTTTCCTAAATCTTAATCTCACACATAGGTGATATAATAGATATATAGATTATATTCTAATCTATAGAGTGTGAACGATATAGATATATTTCAATAAAATAATAATCTTCAAAAAATGAGCACTTGAATTTTAAATGTATAGAGAAACAAATAAGAATTAGTTAACGAAAAAAATTAAAAAATAAGCAAAAAATAATTGTCAGAAAATGAGTACCTGATGTTGTGATTGAAAAGTGAAGAATGCACAACTGCAAATTTAAATCTGAAATAAAGAGAAACAAATAAGAATTAGTTAGTGAAAAAAGATCGAAAAATTGGATTTCTCTAAGAAAAGAAAAACGTGAACAAAATTTTCTCTTCCAACATTAATCCACAAAATTCATGGTTCTTCCTCTCCTTTTTTTCCTATCAAAATGATCCGTATATAGATGATTATGGTCTTTTATTATGGCTTTAAATCAATGTTAACTCTTCACATTTTTTATATTTATGTTACCTCTTGATTGACATTTTAATAGATGAATGCAATTTTTTATTATGTTTTTAATGAAAATTTACTTTTCAAATTCTTCACGTATTTTACTATTCATTAACATCTCATAGTATTTAGTATATAATAACTAATAGTATATGATATTTTTTTATAGAAAAAAAGTAGGGAAAATTTCACTATATAGCAAACACCAATATTAAATAACATTTATGAGTGAGTTTTACATAATTACATTATGGGTAAATTTAGTTTGTTATGTATCTTTTACTTGGTATATACAGTATTTTTTTTTATTTATAATTTATTTAATATTTACTTATCAGTGAATGGTAACAATATCGCTTTTTTCAAAAAGTGGTAAAAAACATTTACACAATCCCCATTATTTAAGCTCTAAACCATCTTAAAAATAAAACCTTTTCTCAAATTCTTATTTTTAAAAATAAGTAGTATGAAACATTAGGACGTTAATGATATTATCTGTATATATATAACATTGATTATCTGTATATATTTGAGAAAATTATCAAATATTTTTTTTTTTTTATACAATTTGATGTGTAATTTATATGTATTATTAATGTATATGCGATCATCATAAATATGAAAAGTGTATAGATGGACAATCATGTTTGTTTGTGCTTTTTTAAATAAAAAAGTATGTTGTATTTGTTCTTATTATTTTCTGTAGTTTATTTGTCTATAATATTTTATTATGTTCATTTTTATAGTATATATCTACGGATTTGTATAATATAAATAATTTGTATTAGGCTTATATTTAGTATATGACATTATGGATTTCATGTTTTTTAAAAAAATTAATGATCAAATGATGTATAATATTTTCATTTATCAATTATCTATATGGTAAGCTTGAAATATGTTGGTGTATTTAGTGTGTAATGTTTATATATACATATTTTATCATGTTCCTAATTTTTTGTCTATATCGACGAATTTGCTATAATATATTATAATTTTATAATGTATTATACAATGATTAATAAATTTCTTTTATACCAAATATTTGTATACAAATAAACAATCTATCTCAAATCACTTTGTATAGATACCTTAATACACACACCCACTATATACATAACTTTAGTAATTTGTAATAAATCACACAACCGGAGTTCTTCAGAGTTGTTGTTCTGTCCAGTTTTATTGAGATAGATCAAAATCTCGTCTGATTATGTTTTGACTTTCTCTCTTTGCTTCACCTTCAACGACTAATTTTGCTATATTTCGCGTTGTTGTGACTTCTGAATTGTCCTTGGGTCATTTTTTTCTGGAATCTCTATTCAAGATATGTCAACTGAACTTGTTTATGTTGTCATATTCCCTACATTGACCCCACAATCTTGAAATACCAATTGGAAAACAATAGAGTGACCCACATATCCACAATATTGACATGCAATGATATACCTATGGTAATCCTCATATATGGAGATGAATATATCATTCTCAGTTGAAGACTTAAATGATAAGAAAGAAAGAAAATTTTGTTAAAAAAAATATATGAAAAAACTAAGAAAAATAATACATATAGGAGGGGGGAGGTGATTTTAGGAGAAAGATATGGAATGAGTGTAGGAGAGAAAAAGGGATATATCGTGAAATTTTTCAAATTCAAAAATTTTCAAAATAGGAGTGGAGTGCATTTTAGGAGGAAGAAAGATATGGAATGATGTGAGGAGAGATTAAAATTGATTGATAAAATTATATATAAAAAAAAAACTTTTTTTTATGGTTGGCTATACAAAGAATGGTGGTCCCATTAATTATGGCACCAAAAAAAAAAAACTATAGTTATTGAGAGTAAATGACATTAAAACGATATCCTTATTATACTTAGAGTGTTTATCATTCCACGTATATTTTCACGAAAAAAAGTTATTCATTATATTATTAAATTGAAATTTTAACTTTATATTTTTGACGTTCCCAGTTTTTAATAATATGTGATCTATGGTTATACATATGACAGTGACAACTAATTAATTATTTTATAGTGATTTGCGTATGTATCCCGAAACTAATAGGAAATAAATGCAAAAAATCACAAAACTATCATAAAAATCGTTACTCATTGGCATTAAAGGTCATCTTATATCTACTATTATTATGAGTGGAGCCCAACATGAAATAAATAGGTCTATATATGTATCCAAATTCTTTAACAAAAAATTTCAAATTTACCCCCATCAATTTTTTACTTTGGTTAAAAATTTCCTAGGTTGAAGCTCTATTAACAATTAAGTGGAAAAGGAGACTTTATTAATGATATTGGAACTAGTATTACACCAAAAGTTTTTAAAGTTTTCCAAATTTTTTCAAATAATTAATATGAAAATAAAAAAAATATATCATTTGTTGCAATTAACATAATACATATATGGATCATAAATTTGGCTTAAATTTTAATGTTGATTCCAATTTCATAAGCACAACAAACTACTTTAATCTATTCCAAGCTTTATGCTGTGGTACATAAAAAACAAGTGTGAATAGCTACATGTACACATATACACGTGTTAGGAAAAAAAGGCATATAGGAATATGTGTATATTGTTTAACTTTATACACGTTAAGTGTCCCTATTTATATATATCCAAAATTGAAAAACATAAATATGATTTGAATTCAAATTAAAAGACACATTTATATATTATATCTTTGAAATTTCTGAATGGTCCATTATGGGCAAGTAGCTTTGTTTAGATAGATAGTTGACAAAAACACTATCAAGATATCATTATTTTTACTTTTTTTATAATAAGAACTTTAATTAACAGCCATCTTCTTAGCTGCCTCCTCAATATAGCCGCCATTAAAATAAGTCCTAACAATATAAAAGCCGCCACTAAAATATTGAATAAATATAATTTTGGGACAAACCTCTTCCAATAATACTTTCTTCCAATTGGGGGCTGCTGTATTCTTTGCTTCCGCACATTGGATATTTCGAAATTCTTTGATTTACACCTCAACTAAATGACTGATTCTAACAAACTAATTTTAATACAATGACTCTAGTTACTGATTCACTGCATTTCTAACGAATTTAGTAATTTTTCCATAAACTTTATATTTATGTTGAAAAATTACTAAATATATGTATGTAAGAAAGAGATATGAACTTGTGAATTCTTATAAAAGTGGAGTAGACTCAGTTTATAGGAATAGAGCTGTGAAAATGGTTTCCAGGCAAGATTTATGGATTGAAACCCTATTATCAACAAAAAGTCTCTTTTTATTTTTAAAAGAAATTTAGAAAACTCCAAATTCCTAATCTTGGTTTCGTCTCTGCTGAGTTTCTAGAGTCCGCATGCAATACATATTCACTATGGTCGTCTGATAGAACGTATAAAAATAATGTTAAATAGAGTATATTAGTTATATTTCTATTAGTTATACTTGCATTAATCATAAATATATTATTTCTTATGTATTATTTTGTTTATTGTGTTAAAAATATCATCCATAAAAATATATATTTACATATATATCATCCACAATTATGATATAAAAGGGGTTTTAAAGGGTAAATTGAGTCTATAATCATGCTAATACATGCACTTAATCCCCTTTCATTATTATATAATTAAAAGTCTATGATATTAATAATACACACATTAATACACAATAAAGATACATAGCGTTAAAAAGTGTAGTACTAAACAAGGTATTACTATTAAATACATAAAATTAATCTATGCATGTATTTTTGTTAATACACTCTACCAAAAGACCCTAAGGCTTATTTTTTGCATGCACTATGGAGGTTTTGAATCTAATTATTCTGATTCACCTATTAAGTAAGTTTACGTTTTTAGGTCTTCAATTTATTTTTTTGTATTTTTTAAATACTATTCATGTGTCTGAGTGTCCTGAACGAATCAGATCTGTAGGACAGTATGGATTCTTATAACTTCCGACCCCTTATGAATCAAATAATAAGTTCATCACTTCTCTGCTTTGTGCTCAAAACTTTTTTTCCACTTTTCTCAATCAAAACACCATTTTTGCCCTCTTAACTAGTTAAGTTTTCACATAACTTCCTTTCAGTATTTTTTTTTTAAATATTAATAATTTTCTGTATTAAAATAAATCCGGGTCGCGGGTAAAACGGGAGATCAAAGTCAATGTGGGGGTGGAGTGAGAGTTCAGAGAATGGAACGTGTGAGTTGTTGGGTGGATTAAGGTTCAAAATGAGAAGTCCTTAGACGGACTGAGCCGATATAATAGGGAGACGTTTGTCAATGAACACTGGTTTGCAGATAATATTTTGATATATTGTCTGTTTATCAAGGTTTTTGAATGAAATTTTTTTTATATTAATAATTTTCTTGTATTGACGTGTGTCATAGAACATTCATTGCAATACTCTTTTTGGTATTCGGTGTTTATCAATGACTTTTTGAATGAAAAAATCGTATTCGCATCATGATTAACTATTTTATTATATTTTATTAATATAGGAACGTTCCATTTCACGTTGCATCTTCAATATATTGAAAAACAAACACCATTAATTATTTAGTGTTCCGATTAGAAACCACATTTTCTAGATATTCATATGTATATTCAGATTACGATCTCATTAATCTTATGAAAACAATATGAACCTAATCTTCACGCAGTGAACCTTTTTATCCCTCCAAATAGGATATGAGTAGAAAAGTCAGCAAACGTTGGTAAACAAATATGTCAATATCAATTCATGGAATTTCAAGACTGTTTTTGTTGCCCAGCAAACGTTATGCACATAAATAAATTTTTGCAAACGTGGAGAAACTATAAGAGAAGCGTATCACGAATTTTATTAGTTGTAACGATAATTGTAGTGGATGAAAGAAACTAATTCTAACTAGCTATATTTTCTTCTTCTTTTTTTAAGTCAAAGTTATACATTATTAAACTCATCTTCTTTTTTCCACAAAAAAAAAATAAATAATCAAGTTGATCAAGTCACCTGGCGGCTCTTAACAAATTCTAATAATATTCCACTTCAATTAATATCATAACAATGTCTTATCTAAATGATTTAGAAATACTCTTAATCCATCTAGTTGTACAAAAGAAACATTACTTCTCTTAACGATCAAATGGTCTACCTTCACAAATGCTTTATTTGTGGCTTCTAGTATTACTTGTGTGGCCAGCCAACATTCCATATAACAGGTTTCGTATCTCTAAAAACATTTTGAATTTCAAACTCAAAAATAATATTGTTGATAGTATTTTTTTTTCATATACTCTTAATTGTGCATCTTTTTCCCACACTAACTTGCATGACTATATTCATTTTACCCAAAGTTATCTGATATTTTTCGGTTTTAAATAAAGACTCAGCATCGTGCTAGTCCGGAGTCACTTTTAATATATGAATGGGGTGGTCAAGGCAGAGGTGAATCCATAAATTTAATCGAAGCTGCGAATTCAATCAATATTTATATATTTTTTTTGTTTAAAAAATAATGTTCCTATTTTGATTTTAGTTTGTTTCAAAAAGAATGATTAATTTTGGACCACAAAATTAAAAGGAAATTTTGGTAGATTTAACATAAGTTTAATTTTGGACTACAAGATTAAAAAGTTTCTTTCTTTTCTTAAATTTCGTTCCAAATTAAACTAGGCTAATCTTTTCAAAACGGAGGGAGTACTTATTTAGTGAAACTTTTTTTTGAGACGTATACAATTTTGAGCTAAAGCTATTAGATTCGGAGGAACCAGTAATTAATTACTTGTATATATTACATCTGCCCTAAGCATGTGTTTCTTTAAATTTTTTAAGTTTAGAAGAATTGGCTAAGTTTCTAAAACCCCATTTTCTGCTTGTTATTGAACAGAGGCTCAAATAGGTGCTTGTTATGGAATGATGGGGAACAACTTGCCATCACATTCTGAAGTTATACAACTCTACAATCGAGAAACGGATTGAGTAAGACATCAGGCTTTATGATCGGCAAATGGCGATGGAGCTTTGAGGAGCGGGTCTCAAGGATCGAAGACATTGAGATTGATTTATTTATGGCGTAGGACATTTCTGCAAATAGTAAGATGTTGAACACATTTCTATTCTTTTCTGGGGTAAGATTGAACCTCGAGTTTATATGGTGGGTAAACCGAAGAAACTTTATAAGTATTTCTGGCCTGATGTTACATTTAAGTATATAGGCTGTTTGGTAATGAAATCAGCGCCTGGTTACTGGCACTTCTCAATCTTGCCCGTGCATTTCAAGTTCCTGCTTTGGTTACGCATGTATAAAGCAGCGGGGAGCTGGTTTGGGAACTATGACATAAGGTGCTCAGAGTCGTCAGTAGCCATGTACGTTGATTGCAGATGTCTATCCAACCATCACAGGGTTCCTTTATGGGAAGCGATTTTAGAGGTTATGACCGATGGGTTGGTTTTGGGGATACACGTGCAAACTGACCTCTTTGCTCGTTAACATTTATCCTTATTTTAGCTATTCTGGTAATCCAGGACAGATTTCACTTCCTTATGCTCTTTTTACAGCACCTAATGTAGTGGTACAAGATGGATCACGTCAATATAGGAACTTATTTGATGCTATGTTGGATTCTGTTTATGCTGCGATGGATCGAACAGGAGGAGGATCTGTTGGAATTGTTGTGTCAGAGAGTGGATGGCCATCTGCTGGTGCATTTGGTGCAACACATGACAATGCACAAACATACTTGAGGAACTTAATTCAACATGCTAAAGAAGGTAGTCCGAGAAAGCCTGGACCTATAGAGACTTACATATTCGCCATGTTTGATGAGAATAACAAGAATCCAGAGCTTGAGAAGCATTTTGGATTGTTTTCACCAACATAGCTAGGCCAAATACCAACCTCGAACTTTGGGGGTCTGAGAGAGTTTGGTATCCTTACTGAATAGCTTCTGCTTCTTCACTCATAAGTGAGATTTAAAAAGACATATTTGAAAGCATATATAGAGTATCTTCATGCAATTTTGTGTTTGTATGCAACACCAAATAAATTCGTAGAGGGGATTTTTAAAATTCCTTTTGTTTGTGATTTTGGGGTGAAACTTTTTGTAAGTTTGTACATTTGAATACACCATCAATTACATTATTTCCATGTTTGAGTAGACTCCAATCTGGTAACTGCAAATTTTAATTATCATCACGTTCATATGAAGTGCGGCAAGGAGTCCTTTTTGTAACGCTTTTCAACACCAGTACAATGTGTATGTTGTTTTTATTTCAACGTGGGGAGATAATGGTTTTTCATTAAAGTATAGGCGAACACTTCATATTCCCTAATTTCACATTTCCTCCATTACTCATTTCTTCCTAATAATATACCCAACACAGATGTCCCTCCATCTAGTTTTAGGCCAACTGAATTAATTGTCTATGTTTCTCTCGACTTGTTGAAATTCTCACTCTCAAGTTAACAAATTGAGCTATTAACTCAGCTCAATAATTTACTTATTTACATGACTCTGCTCTGAATCTTTTATTTTAGCTTGTCATATTAGAAATGACCCACATTTAGAGAATAATAATAGATTAGCATAGTAATAATTATAATTTTACTGCTTATTATTATTGGTTGTCAAAAATGATAAATTAAAACTTGGAAATTTCAGAAAGTTTAAATGACGGTATAATAGGAAATTTTTTTTGACATTTCTTAATCTGTCAAAAATAGAAACAACTAAAAGAGAAAATATGAACAAATAAATAGGAACAAAGAGAGTATTTTATTGGAGGAAGGGGAAAGGGAAACAAACCTCAACAACAATAATTGTGCATATTCTAATAGTCACTCACAATACATAAGGTTAATATTTAATAGCAATACTTGAGTTATTCGCCTCTCTCATCAAAAGATGAAACCAAACCATACATGTTTTAAGGAAGGTGCTGCAAATATACAACTTCTATGATCCCAAAGTAATTTATGAAGATTTTCAACTTCACTTAATTGTCTTAAAATTTTGAATTTGAATAGTATCTTGATTTTTTTGCAGCCCTTAGAGAACTGTCTTGATGATGCGACTGTCATAGAAAAAACATACTAAATTATTTTTTTAGAAGAGTGGAATGAACGAGCAATGCAGACAGTATACAAATGGATTAAATTTGAAGTCAATGTTGATAGTTACGATCGCTATCATGAAAGCCGGCCATTAAAATAAAATATACAATATTAACACAATAAAGCCGGGCACTAATTATTATGGGTAAAATGTTCTTAATATATCCGAAATACTTGCTATAAATAGATAATGACTTGAACATTTATTTTATCCTTGCATATCCGTTCGCATTTTTGTGAGGTATTTGATCCGATATAGGATTTTAAGAAAGAAAGGAAGACTTTTTAAAACGTGTAGTTCAAATGATTATAGAATATTTATGTGATTGTAATACATTTCATTAAAAGTTACAACATACATATTTTATATAGTTGAAATGTTACTTGAGCTTAATATAGAATCGTGTCATTCTTTTGGACTGGGACTAAAAGAGAAGTAATCACCTAAATTGGGCAAGAAAATTATATTTTTAAATAATAACTCTGTATCCGATATGTAAAAGTACTTCGCATAAACTTTAATATCATAACACAATTATATTGACCAACAAATTAAAATATTTTTCGAACTCTTTTCCCTTTTTATTATGGTCTCTAGCGCTTCCAACAATACTATCTTGCAAATTAATTCTGAGATTCCACTAATCTTTTGAATTAGTAAACAGGTAGGGTCAGCATCGTTTAATTCAATCTATATTGCTCCGATGAGAATATATGTTTTTAATATTCCTTCGTTAATTTAAATTTGTTCCTCATATTTTTTCGTTTGTCTTATTCTATTTGCATATTTTTTCTACATCAGCAAGAAGGAAATGAATTATTTTTAAAATCTAATTCCTTTTGTCTAATTATGAAAATTACATTTTATTTGCGACATTTAACTTGGTATTGGCAAAAGATTTAACTGGTTTTTGATAATATAAGAACCCCATAAGTTCTTAGTGCTATGTATCTAAAAGTCTCATCTTATAATAATACTGATATCAGTTTGTGTAAAGGAGGGCTGTCATTCGCCACATTTGAACGTGCATATTCTTTCCTCTTTTTTTTTTACAAAATGATCAAGTTGTTGTATGGACATGTGATTAAACAGGCCCCTGGAGGCTCTTAATTTTATTAGCCTACAGATAACAAATAATTAATAATTTTATCACTCAAATTTTATATTCTAGGCTACTATATAATATAATGTATTATAATCTAAATATAAATAGCTTGAAGTTCATTTTAGTTTCTATCAACAAACCTTCGGTCTCTCAATAAACTATCACTTATATCAAGCTGCTGTCTTATATTGTCTTCTGGATTACTACTTGTTGCCTTAGCCAGCATTCAACAACAGAATTTACTTGAAAGTTAAATTGCGTAACAGTTATTTTCTAGTTTTGGTTAAAACTCACTGATTTTTCATATCTTTTTCATTTTTGGAAGAAATCCACAGATTGATTAAGTTTATAACAGCATTTGCAATTCTTATGTAGGCATGCGCTGAAATGCATTTGGTGGTTTGCTTGGTAATGCTAGGTAAGACAATTTGGCCTTCACCTTAACGACGTTATACAAAACTCTACAGTCAAATCGGAGACATAAAAAGATTGAGGCTTTATGAACCAAATCATGAAGTTTTAGAAGCCTTAAGAGGATCCAACATTGAAGTTATGCTAGGAATTCCCAATTCAGATGTCAAGCATATTGCTTCCAGTGGAGAACATTCAAGATGGTGGGTAGAGAAAAACGTTCGAGCTTTTTATCCAGATGTTAATATTAAGTACATTGTTGTTGGAAATGGAATAAGCCCTTTCAAAGACACATCTGATCTTACCTCACATCTTGATGTTGCAATGAGTAGAATTTATAATTCTGTTTATTTCACTGGTTTAGGATACAACGTCAATGTTACAAGGTCTATAGACATGACATTGATGGAAAAATCTTATCCACCATCTCAGGGTTCGTTTAAGTACGATGCTAGGAAATTTGTTGATCCGATGTTTGATTTTGAGTAAGATACAATAGGCACCTTTGGCTTCTTATGTTTAATCATATCTATATGTAATGGAAATCTATATTTATATCATTAGTATTTATAATATATCAAAAATCTATCTATATATATCATCTTATATCATCAGATATATATATAATATCTACAATACATCTTTATCTTGTTAGCTATTGCAGAGTGGATCCAGGTACAGATTCTCTCGCCCTATGCTCTTTTTAATTGCACGGCTATTTGGTGGTACAAGACGGTTTGTATCAATATAGGAACTTATTTGATGCAATGGTGGTATTGCTGTTATGCTGGGCCATCGATCAATGCAGACCGGCCAGTATCAGAGTGCTATTAGCGATAGTGTGTTTCTGCGACTCGGTTGGCCGAATTGTCTGTTTATTTGGAGCCACAACAAGAAAATGGCAGCAGACATACTATTGTAGTAACTACTTCAACAAAGCTAAAACGTACTCCAGAGATAGCCGGTGTTCCCTATTGAGACGTATTTATTCGCAATGTTTGATGAGAATAGCAGAAATCCAGAGCTGGAGAAACATTTTGGTCTGTTTCTCGCGTCCCAACAAGCTGTAGCCTAGCAAATAATCAACCTAAACTTTGGACTTCTGACATTTCCTGCTGAATTTCATGTCAGACTTATCATACTGTCTTGGTCTTCGGGTCCACATAAGTGAGATGTAACAATAGACATTCAACGTCTCTTTACGTAAGTATTGAATGGATGGAAAACTTAATACCAACAAGAGAATAATTTGTTCTTTTAGAAATTAGATATTAATTTACATTGTGCGGTTTGTGTAAGTTCACATGGATTGTTAACAAGAGGCAATACAATCTCCGAGTCGTGTTGTAACTTCCTTTATTTCTTTGTGATGTTGATCATCTTACAACAATTTAATAAGTTTGTAAATTTCATATTCCAGAGATTTTGGATGGAGTAATGAGCAACTAGGAGTACTTATATATATGGCTTACATTAATCATGGTCAGACATTGATAAAGAAACGAGCTCAGGATCACTTTCCCTCTATTGTATACATGATTCACGTTTAACTCATATAGAGATTATACATAAAATTTTCAATTTTTTTTGAAATTTGGACCAAACACGTGACTGTCTTAAGCAGTACTCGAGGAGAACTGGTAGCTGAGTTTGTGGGAAATCCATCTCCTTTTTTCATTACAAGCTGAAGAAAGTAAAGAAAGATTTGGTCATGTGTCGCGATTCAAAAACTCAAATAATGATGGCACCTACCATAATCCACCAGTAGGTAAGCCGACCAATATCAAAACGAGAAGTAACATCATCATTGTCGAATAACTCTGAATCTTAGGGTAATTTGAAGTAGATTCAAGATAGCGAAAAACAGAGAGACTATGATCATCATATATATTATAAGCGATGAAGCTCCAAAGATACAAAGTTGAAAGGTACTAATTTTACCCTTAATATTAAAATAATTATTGAAGCACATTTATTATTAATAATTAAACAATTCTCTAATCAAATTGTATAAAATAAACGTATAAATATAAAACATTCAACGTCTATTCAAATTTCGCCATTATTGTGCTCTAATCCTTTACCACTGCAAATTTTATTCAAATAATTGTTATTTATCATAATTATTATAATATTAAATTTTCTATATTTTTTATACAATTATTTATTGGGTATTTATGGTCATTCCTATCTTAATTGCAATAACGTATGTTTAGTAGTCCATTCAACTTAAATGTGAATGTATTTCAATTATATACTCTCTTTAACTCTACTAATTTGTTCAATAGTGGCTGTGAATTTGATAAAGACAAACATTCTTATTGAAAAATATATGTATTATGTTGGTGAAAAAATAGTATATGCGAGCCTAGGCACTTTACTTAATATTTTTTCATTGTAAGTCTTGTTACTCATGTAAGTCTTGTATTTGGATTTCTATTTTTGTATTTTCTTTTTCATGTATTATTAGAGAATAACTTGTATATTAATTATTGTCTATGCTCGAACGTTGCTATATATATATATATATATATATATCGTATATATATTAATTATATATATATACTATATAATAGTTCTATATATATATCTTATATATCTATATAAGTATATATATAGATGCGCGCGCATAATATTTTATTTTGTCAAATTTGCCAGTATTGTTATCCAAGGTTATATAATATATATATTATCTATATATATATATGCACGCGTAATGTTTGTTATTGTCAAATTTGTCAGATTTCGTTATAATCAGGTAGAGGTTTTTTTTGTAATTTCTTATAGTTATCATTAAATACTTGTAGCAGACTATTTATGCCTTCATTGAATTTAGATGTAAATTGTTATATGTGATACAATCATATCTATATATATATATATATATATATATATATATATATAAATAAATAACTATATGTGATTATTTTTATCAAACTGCAGATGATGATACATTAATTGGACTTTCAATCAGGTAAGGAAGATGAAAGTGATAATCCCTATTTATAATTATAATTTATACTCAATCAATTAAGATATATTTACTAATTAGTATATTCTCATCCTCAAATAGTACTAGCTTCGAGTAGGTGTTCTACAGCCTAATAATGATTCACACTTACTATTTTATAAGGAAGACATATTGTGATAAATTCCTTACAAACTTTTATAAATACTGTTTTCATTGATACGAACTTCTTTATAGTATATGAGTGAAAACGTAGAGGTCAGCATATCTTGAATAAGAAAAATGTAGCCATGAATTCTTTTAAATTTGTGTATGATATATTAACAACAAAGATTATTTCTGCACGTTGAGCACTTACATATTGTAAGAAATTTATAGATTGAGTCTATCGAATATTGTTTTTGAGAATTTTTTTTTTATACCATATATAAAAGGCTTGTATTTTCCCATTTAAGAATTTCTAATGGCATCTATTAAGTCTTTATACTGATATATATTTATATGACATAGCATGTAAACAGTACGTTATTGAATTTATTTAATTAATTTAGCATAAAAAATCAATATATAACATTTGTGAACTCTAATATGCAATTTAATAATTAATAGTAATAATGTCTCAAGTTTAACAAATAATTTTCCGCTTACCTGCAAAACCTGATACAAGTAGTAAATTTGAGATCATTAAGAGTATTCCTTTTCTCAGTATCATAGTTGGCTCATATAGAAATAAAACATTTTTTTTCTTTAATTCCAATGAATTAATAAGGCTATATTCCTTCCGGCATGATGGGTGTCTCTCTCTAATATATATTAGAAGCTTCAATTAAGGTGAATATGATTTTTAAAAACCATTCAATAATTAGAATATTAAAACATATAATTATGATAATTTAAATACTATAATTTGAATTACATGAATGTTTCATATGATTATTTGATTTCTATTTTCATTAAAAGATCTAATATGTTCTAGTAGTTAATTATTCATAAAGGGTGCAGTAAAAAAAAATTCATTAAGTTAATAAGGAGAATTAGGAGTACAAAAGTCATCAATTTTTATGAGATACCTCTATATGGTCATAACCAAACTTTTATTGTAATTCAAATGGCGTAATAAAATAAACTTTTATAGAGTACACATTAGAATATGTAGCTAATATTTTTGTTACATCTTATGAAAATACTACTTAATGTATATTGATATTCTTAAATATTGTTCTTACCATTGTGGGGCTTTCATTTCATTGGGCACCCGTAGAAGATATGTTTATATAAAGTCATATAAAGTGTTTGCAAAGATGTATCCTACGAATTTTTGGAATTCAAGAAAGAAACAAAATGGTCAATAATTCTTTCTTTCGTTGTATGTCTTACCTTGCTTCTTCTTTTTCATATTGATGTTAATGTATGTATATAAATATTTTGTTGTTCGCTTTTGACATCATATAAGTTCTACTCTCGACTGACTTTTCCTATTTCTTACTTTTTGTATATTTTAATGTACTGTATTGCTACATCAAGCATATATTTACTTTGGTATTATGAGCTATAGAGTTTATATCTAGAGGTGATTATATATTTTTATAAGGTACAATTTTTGCTAGCCTTTTCTTATCATGCTACATTTCTTGAGTATATAATATAAGCTAGTATAAAACTCTTATTCATGTTTTTGAAAAAATTGTATGGATTGATATGGGAATACTACGTGCTAAAGGCACGTGTTCAAAAACTATTATATACAAAAGTAAGCAAAGTACTAATCAAAAATCTCAAACCCACGTCGCTGGTTGACATCAATGTTACAAAGCCCTATTGATTACAAGGTCCGCATAAAGTTAAAAAAGTATCACATCTTATCTCAAAAATATATAGATAGCACAACGCTATGTGGGCAAAGGAGATCGTCCTAAAATAGGACGGGGCGCTAAACTTCGACCAACAACTGGAAGCCATCAACCTCCACCCTCAGTCTTCGCGGAATCCGCGTCGCCTAGGCCGCAAATCTACCTCTTAATCGGGTGGCATGCTACTCATAAACTGATAAAAAATAGATCAAATGGCGCGTTATGAGTACTCAAGCACAAGTATCCAGATAGTAGATAATCATAGGCTTGACTGAGCTGGGAAAAGTAAAGAGAATATGAAAGAGCGAGAAAGTAAAGCAACTATAGGTCCTGACAAGGATAATGATAAATGGAAATCCTAACTAGAAAGAACTATGAGTATAGAAAAGGAACGACTGCATTAACAACATAACATGATACCCTTGTCTTGTAGCTGATCCGTCTATAATGCCATAAGGTGACACCTGCGTACGCAACTAGAAGTTAATAGCCCTGTCTAATGGACCCATTAAGCTATAAGTAAACAAACTTACTGAAATTACAAGAGGAACTCCTCGGACCCTATCAACGGCATCCACTAAACAGACTTGAACGCGGGCAGTTAGGGCAACTTAGAATGAACGCGTCCATAGAATCCCGCTCAATCAAGACTAAACCGACTAATAAAGTTGCATCACCCGCGTAAGCTTACCGCATATCAACTAGTGATATCCTATAATGCTAACTTATGGCCCGCATTTAGCTAAGTTGATTCGAAATATATTATTTTATAGTCTTATAGAGTCTTTTGTTTGTTTGTGAGCTAACCAACATGATTAATTGTATAGGTGAGATTAATGGGAGAACCGAGCACAAAAAAATACAATGGGGAAGCCAAATGATCCAAGTTGGAAATAAGCATGGAAGAACAAGGAAGAAAATAAGTCAAAGGCATTGTCATATCCTTTCAGCGTCGCTGAGAGGAGTTATATTTTGGCTTGTGAAATTCAGATTCAGGAAGAACACTTTGTATCCTTCCACATCGCGGAGAGGGAGTTCCAACTTAATTCAGCGAGGTGAGTTTCAAGCAAAACACTCTGTGGAGTGCCCTCATCACGGAGAAGGCTAATACGTCTGGAATCAATATTAGAAGCCCCTCCGAATCGCTCCCTTTGTACCCAAATTTGGTCGTTTCGACTTTTAGTATAAATTGGTCATTATTTTATTTTATTAAACTTCTTCTTTTTTTGGGTTTTAAAGAACGATGACTTGGGAGTATGTTTTCATCAGATTAAGGTTATTTCTTAAACTATTTTCCTTTTGATCTCTTTATGATTCTAAAATATTGCTTGATCGTCATGCAAACTGTTTTATTAGTAGGCTACGATATCCTGAATTCTATGGTTTTGGCTATCAGGATGATTGTATCTATTAAGTCTTTATTGGGTTAATGTACTTATCATATGACTATTTCTGTTAGTTCTTGCTTTCAGTATTTCATGACTGAGTACTCATTGAAATAAATATATTGAATGCCACAATTAAACTAAACTTCGGGTAAGGACTAAGAGGTATAGAACGTGAGTACATAAGTACATATTAATTCTAATATATATGGGTGTAATTTGTATCTAGTAGAGGGATATATCTACAGGGTAACAGAGTCTGATATAAACTCGGGCCTCAACTTGTCATTTAGAACGCCCGCTGATATATCCCTTGTGCAGATGTGACTCAATATATAAACGCCCTACCCCTACTTGTAATCGAAATGGCTCACTATACCCTTTCCTGCTAACGGAAATGAAAAAAATAATAATTTTAATTCATAAATTTTTTTATTATTTTTCTAAAAAATATAAATCCCCATATGAGTAATTTATTCCTCTCAAACATATTTTTTTGCACTCTTTGTTTTGATTCAATGACTAAATTTAGTAATCTTTTTTGATTTAATCTAATTATTTATTTCTACTAATATCTTGTAAAAATAGACTTATTGTATTGTACAATTTTTTTCTTTTGAAATCGATTAAATTACACGGGCACGGGAGAACAAACGTGGGAGGTAACAATACACACAAATAAAATAGTTTAATTTTTTATCGCGTTAAAACTAGGAAGAAGAAAGAACACACAATAAGAATAAACATTCAAATAATTAATATCCAAGATCGTAAAATAATTTATGTATAAATACACTAAAATATACGCTGAACTATTCGGAGAGAAGAATCATATATACCCGCATTAATAATTTTTTTAAAAATAGAAGTCATAAACTATAAATTTAAAACTATTTTAACTTCCGTTAATAAAGGGTATATGGGAGCGCTTTGTAACTGCCAGGGTATATGTGATGCCTTTTGTTATGACGGTAAGGGCATAGATTAGCCACTTTTATACGCGGGGTATATGCTAGGCCTCGCATGACTAAAATTGAGGGGTATCCAGACCCTTTTTCCTATGCGGAGAATACCATTCTTGGTCACCATACAGGAAGAACTCGGAAAGTGCTTGTAAGCTTAATCGCATTCTATCCCCACACTATCGATGTATTAGGGTGTTATTATCGTAGCGATTAGAGGTTGCGTAGACCATGATTGCATACATTTAACCGGCTGTGTCATTGATTCAATAGTTGATAATTACCCATATAAATATATTGTTGTCATGAACCTGATAGAATTGCCACACCACTCCTGGACTTTACACAAATTATTGTTTTAAACCATTGAACTTGAATCACATTTGTTGCATTTTGTTACAATCTTAGAAGTGGAAACTAAATCACTTTTGAAATCTTAAATATACTTGTGTTTAGCTGAAAGGTAGAGAATTAAGTGACTCAAGTATAAGTCCTTGTGGGTATGACACCCAGCTCTTAAAAAGAGCCACTTTAATACTTGAAAGACCACGTGCACTTGCGTGTGCGATTTGGACGCAATAAATTTTTGACGGCCAAGCGCCTAATCAGGGACTTTAGAATTAGAAATTTTCTGATATTTGAAGTTAAAAAGCAAGTGTTGACAACTTGATCTTAGCATTGTATTGTTGTAGGTTGTATTGGAATGATCGAGGATTAGTATCGTCTCTAGCGGAATCGGAAAGATTCATAAATTTCCGGAGAAGGTTAAGACGACTTACTTATCCGGTCCCTCTTGCTGCTAGTGAACCAACATCTCTAGCAACAAGAGTTGTGGAAGAAGAACCTGTAACAATAGCTGAGTTGAGAGTAATAGACGTGTATCACGCTACGTCCTCCTACCAGATGGGATCATGCATGCATTTAGAACCTGTAAAGGGTGAAGGTTGAATTGAATCCAGCAGTGTATGGTGCAAATATTGCACACTAATGGATAGTTCACTGGTCTACCACACGTGGATCCAACAGTTCACATTAAGAATTTCCTCTAGATCAGTGATACATACACTCCAGCTGGAGTGAATGTGGATCATGTGAGACTTACTTTATTCCCTTTTTTTCTGTTTGGGGAAGCTAAAAGATGGTTAAGCTCAGAGCCGGCAAAATCAATCACCACTTGGAATGATCTAGTACATAAATTCCTAATCCGATTTGTTCCATCTAGAAAATAGCTAAGTTGAGGAGTGACATCTTGAGCTTTAGGTAAAAAGCGGGAGAACTTATACCAAGTCTAGGATAGGTTTAAATCGATGCTAATGATCTACCCTCATCATCATAAATCTAATGAGTTGTTGGTCCATACTTCCATTGAAGGATTGGATCATAACACCAAGATTCTACTTGATTCAGCTGCAGGTGGTCAGGCTTTAGAGAAGACATATGCTGAACTTTTCACCTTGATGAACAAGATCTCTCAGAGCAATCCTGAATGGAACGGAGGAGGAATGAAACTTGTGATTGAGAGAATCGCAAGTATGTTAGAGGTAGATTGTGTGGCTGCCATGACTGCACAGATTGTTGTTATGCAGAATATAATGAACACCCACTTCAGCAATCTAGCATTGGGTCAACAGCCCGCACAGGTAAATGAAGTTCAACAATCACCATCTTGGTGTGAGATCTGTGGTGGTGGTAACCATACCGTAGAGGTATATAGTGCGAACCCGGACTCTGTTAATTTTATAGGTAATGCTCAGTGAGAAGGAAGACAATAGATTATGGGAACTCTTATAACCCAAGTTGGCGCAACCACTCGAACTTTTCTTGGGGTGGAAATCAAAATCAGGGTCAAGGCCAGAATTAGCATAGACCCCAAGGAAATACACAGGGGTTCCAGCCACATACCCAAAGGGAACAACCGAATAAGCAATCTGAAAAGATGAGTGTGGAGGCGATATTGAAAAAGATCATGGTTGATCAAGCCTAGTTAGCCGCTAATGTGAGAAATAATCAGTTGGCTACACAAAATCTAGAGAAGCAATTCGGGCAGCTGGCTAGTGCCCAGAACTCACGACCTCAAGGAGGTTTGCCTGGTAACACTGACCCAAATTCCAAACAAGCAAATACAATAGGTACTCGCAATGATTTACAATTTGAGGAGCTAGGAGTTAGCTCCTACAAAATGAAACATTGATGTTGTTTAGTAATAGAGGTGAACCCAGGAAGGGCGAAAAGTGTTTGCAAAGGAAGATAGAGTTGCAACAATTGTGAGGACCCCTCCTCCATTCCCTCAAATTATCAAGAAACGAAGGGGATTACTTTTTGGTAAGTTACTCTCTCTTTTGACACAAGTTCACATTAACTTGCCATTGATAGATGTTTTGCATGGTTTACCCAGGCACGCGAAGTATGTGAAAGAGATCGTGGCGTAGAAAAGTAGTCTGACACAGTATGGGGCCATTGAACTTACTGAAGAGTGCAGCTCCAAAATCCAAAACAAGTTTCCCACTAAACTGAAAGATCTGGATAGCTATATGGTTCAGATCACGATAGGGCAAATAATTAATGCACGAAGATTGTGTGATCTAGGAGCTAGCATAAATTTGATGCCGACTTCTTTGTACAAAAAGTTGGGGTTCGATAGTCCTAAACCTACTACGATTATCTTGCAGTTTGCTCATAGATCTGTAGCCAGGACTGAGGGTTTTGTGGAGGATGTGTTAGTGCAAGTGGGATTATTAATTTTTCCAGTATATTTTGTTGTGCTGATTTTGAGCCTGTTCATGATCCTGAGGACCCGTACATTTTAATGGTGTTTTTTTTATATATATAATGCTTCATATTTCCAATGAATTAAAGTCCAGTCCTATATGTAAGTTTATATCATCCCTTCTTCTGACAAGAACATAATTTTGGTCATAGTTTGCTCCTATGACCTCTGCGTTTCACATCAAGATTTTGTAGTGTGGGCGTGCTCAAGAGGGGCTCTTTAGAAAAATATAAGTACATATTCTATTCAAAATTTGAAGACAAAAAGTAAAGTTGAAAATCATTATAAATTACTCCATCTATTTCAATATAACTCAATTGTTAAGGCAATGCACGTTTATTAAGCAAAAAAGCTTACGACATAAATTGAATACTCTCTCTGTCCGAATTTATATGACTTATTTTCCTTTATAGTTAGTCTCCATAAGAATGACATATTTGTATATTAAGTAACAATTTAACTTTAAAATATCAATTTTACCCTTAATTAAATGAATATCTTAGGTTATACAATTTTTCCTATCATTTCATTTTTTACCATAAAATTTTTACAATCTGCCTTGCAAAAGGACAAATCTATTCTCAAACTATCATAAATGGTATGTAGATACCTTCCTTCATACTTTTGAGACATCGGTGCTCATGTCATCCGAAAACTAAGCATATAGTACGCATTTATAGCTTAACGAGACAACACTATCATAGATTAAAAATATGGATCGAGAAATAAATTGTAACCGATATCTCCTTATTTAGTCCTTCCTTAGAATGCAGACAATATATTGCTCGCCCTAGTTTTTGGGTGTTGGGAGGGAAGGGACCAACAGGCGAAATAGGACATCAATGTCCCAAAAGTATGGACGAAGGGTAATTTGTACCTATTTACGACGAGTTTTTAAAAAGTGGTATTTTTTTTTTTCTTTTAACTATGGGACGAAGGGAATTTCATTTTTTATTTTCGCATTTTTAGTTATTATCATACTATTCTTGAAAATATGAATACTACAAAGTAAGATCATAAATATGAATAATTAACTAGCTTGAAATTATCGTAAATGAGAGGGAAAAATGAAAAAAATAATCTCAACAACTGTTTTGAACTTTGAACAATTCACTTATTTTGAACTATAAATCACTTATTTTAAAATGAACGGTATATTTTGGGATCACTTATTTTTCTTTCACGGAGATTGAAATTGAATCGCGTGAAAAATCTTAATAGCCTAATTAATTGACTATTTGAATAAAATAACCAATTTGTTAATTGACTTGATTTATAGTTCAGTTTGTTAAAGTGAGAGTGCATGAGTTCCAAAACAATTCAATAGATTGAGAGAAACTGAGTCAATTCCCTAAATGATCACCCAAGTTTAGGAAATTGCCTTGAAATCAGAAGCGGATCTAGGATTTAGAGTCAGTGGGTGCCAAGCAGAGACTGGACCCACATGATTTGATAGAGGTACACGTGCATCCGTTAACTTTTCTACAAAAATAACGTATAGAGTAACTGCTATCGAGAGAATCTGTCATATTAGTAGGGATAATTCAAAATCGTGCCCATAATGAGGTGTAAGGGTCCCTTGTTTAAGTGTATACCAATAAGAGGAACCACTCGTGAGAATACGATTCAGTCTTATTTCCCTTTTTTCCCGCTTCAAATCAATAATAATGACAATCCATTAAGTTACCAAACCAAAAAACTACCTTTTTGTTAATTCGCTTAATTTTGGTAAAAAGTTGTTTAAAACGACCATAAATTTAAGATATTAGTGGTCATCAAATCTTCAAACTTGAATTTCGTCTCATAATACTCGTAGGCCTCATCGATTAATTAAATTTTAAGATTCACATAGAAATGTAATTCTTCTTGTGGATTGAATGGGATTTGACGACTGATGAGAAGACTGAAGCTTTCTAATTAATGTAACAATTTATGTTTTGTTCATTCAAACGCTTAAAGGTTAAGGGGTTTCACAGGATGCAGATAAATTTTTATTATATATATATATTTTAATCATATAAAAATATTCAAAGAGGTTTTTTCATTAAATTAGTTAAAAAAATAATTTATTGATATAACTTAATTATAAAGTTGTTAAGTAAAAAGGATAGAAAAAGAGAATGTGTGTGGTAATTTATAGGAGAAACTCTCCATGTGGTTAAAAAGAAGAATTAAAACAGACAAAGGCTGCCTACAATTCGAAAAAGTTAAAATAAAATGTTTCTAACTAGAATTGATCCCGCAACCTAGGCCTTGCAAAGTAGATGCTTTGCCACTGTAATAAAGAATACCTTAGTTCTATGGTGGCACGATTATCATTTATACAGATGTTGTATATAAATACTAATATACATGTAGAGTTTCCGTTGAAGCTCGTGGGTGGCGTGACACACCCACGAGCCTTAATAGATCCGTCACTGCTTGAAATATCATTTATGTTTTATTTAGGACCAAAATATCACTCAACTATCACTATTTTTTTTTCCTCCAAGTATACTTGACTCTACAAAAGTCTCGCTCTCTCATATTGACCATGACAGGTCTATTTATAAAAGTAATTTTTTTAATTAACAAACTACAGATTTGATTGATAAAGATATAATATATATATATTATCTAATATCTATATTATATATAAGTTAACTTATAATTAAGAATAAAATTCCACATATTTAAGGAAAGTGTCTTTAATTTATAATATAAAACTTTGCATTTTTTATATGACATCTGTAAATTATTTGTTTTAAATGACGTTTAAAAAACTTTTTTTTAATAAATATCATTTCAGTTGAATACTTCTAAACCTATAAATTAAAAAAAAATATGTTATACAATCACTCTCATGAATGCTAATTTACATCAATTAATCATATCTTTTGTCATGAATCATAATATTAAATGGTCATTAACACATAAATTAATTTGTATTTTGTTGAAATTCATGGCTTTGAATTCTACTATTTTTAATCCAAATACAAATAAATATTATTAAATATCTCAAAAGATCTCCTTCTGCCTAGTTGATAACATCCATTATTAAATCACAATCATTTTAAAAAAAATAATAGTCCCCTATATATAGTTCCTCCAACTAATGTCCTCTACAAAAGCAATATATAATATAAATTAACAATGAGAATATATAAATATTCTAAAAAACATTTAAAAAACTAACTAAATTTCACTTTAATATTTTTTTTACCAACAAAATTTTTATGTAAAAAACATTGTATGCAGTTATTCCTGGGTAATTTTGTTTCAAATCCCTGATAAGATTATTTTAAATTTTAAAGCGACTTTGTTTTCATAAAAGGCAAAAATAAAGTTTTGTAAAGATTGACAAAAAGTTGGTAAGAAGGGAAAATAAGTAATTTAACTTTTGTTTTAGTTTAATGTTTTTTTATTTTTTTTATTCTCTTATTAGTCTAAATTATATTTAACTTATTCATACAATTAAACACCAATATTATACATCTTAATCACAATTTAACGAATAATTAGTTAATAGAGTAATTGAATTTACCTGTTTTAATTCACCAATATACATAAATATGGATTTTAATACAATAAACCATCTATAATTATACAATTGATAGGTGGGACTAAATTGAACTTTTATATTATTTTTAAGTAGAGATGATTATGTAAATCGATACACTATCTTTACTAATATTTAAAAAATAGTTATAAATTTGAAATGAGGTTTTTAATGTTGATTATCTCCAAATCATTTATCTTACTAATTTATGTATCATATTTTTCGATTCACATACAACAAGTATCATACATAACAGTACAACAATACAAGTCAAATTCATTGTATCTTATTAATTTTCAAAAACGTTTATATGTTTGGTAAATAAAATAAGAAGCTTCAACTTCCAAGATATTATTATCGAACATAGTTATCGTAGGATACTTAGAAGGCTATTGGATTGGGATCAAAATGATCCAACAAAGATCAATGTTTTGGATGCTATCAATTATGCAATTTTATATGAACAACAAATGTTCAGCAAGAGACAATAGCAAATTATTTTCGATAATCTAAAAATCATTTGGGAGATGCAATCTCAATGAATCTGAATGAACCTACTTGTGAAAACGTCATTCGTGAACTTGAGGTCATGATTAATGATATTGGTTACCATAGTAAAATGGATGTCAATAACATGTTGATTATCCGAGTGAAAGTGATATTTGTTAAGAGATCTAGAGTTTAGAAGATATTGTGGATGTCATCGGAAAAAAACAATGTTGATGATGATATTGTACCTTTGGAACAAGATGCGCGTAAGGAAACACTTATCGCATCTAGGACTCTTCACAATTTTATGGTGCAGTTCGAAAAAACAACACTAGAGTTCTTGGATGCAATAAGAATAGTTAGAGATGAGCTTCAACTATATTTAAATTTTTAAGAAAAAATACCCATAACACAATATAATCATATTTCACTAAATTGTCTTAGATATATTTGTACTTTAAAGAATTATTAATTTATGATACTAATAGGACCATATATCTATATAGGGGTCTTCTTGAATATATTGTATCTTATTATCTTATCGAAATTGATGATTTTTTTCATTGGCACAAATCGGGACCTGAGAAAAATATTTTTTTAAATAAATTATTAATTTATCGAGTATTAATTTATAAAAATTTTATGTATAGTGATAAATAAAGATTATTTTCTAATATAAATATTATTCACACTTCTATTTTCCTTTCAGAAAAAGATATTGTAGGTATGAATTTCAAATTACCCAATTAATTATTCTTTAATAGTTAATTGACCTTTAAAATAATTGATTCATTATATAATATACGATTAATTGATGCAAGTTGACATTCAGGAGTGATTTAATATATCAATATATTTTTAATATATATGTTTATAAGTATTAAAAATTGATGACATTGTAGTATGTTTCAAAAAAAAAAACTATTCTCATAGCATAATAAAATCAAAATTTAATTATGATAACGACTTCTTAAGGCATGAAAATTTTATTTATCAACAATATATATTGTTTTAAGAAAAAATAGAAGATCAATATTTTAGATAAATGTATTTGATGAATAAATAATTCTATGTCGTTACAAAAATGCCTGGTTTCATTGGGACTGACATGGCACTAAGTAGACGTCAAGACTTTTAAATGTTAGTATCTTTTTGGATACTAAAATGATAGTCTGGAATAAATAGTTTTTGGTCCTTACATTAAACATAGCATAATCTTTTCAGTAATAAGCAATTCAACTAAACTTTGTGACCATTTAGAGAAACAATAGACAATATTCAGTTGGCCTAAACTAGATGGAGGACATCCTGTGGATTGGTGTATATATTATAGGAAGAAATGAGTAACTGAGGAGGAAACATGGAAATTAGGGAATATGAAGTGTTCGCCTATACTTTAATGAAAAACATTTCTCACTCATTGAAATAAAAACAACAACAATTGTACTTGGTGTTGAAAAGGTTGGAAAAAGGGACTCCTTGCGCCTTCATATAACTTGATTGATAATTAAAATTTTGCAGTAACCAAGAATTGGAGTCTTGCAAACTGGAAATACTGTAATGATGTGTAATTCAAATGTACAAAATTACCAATAAATTTCACGACCCCACCCAACAATCACAAACAAAAGGAATTTTAAAAATCCCCTCTACGAATTTTCGTTTGGGTTTGCATCAAACCACAAAATTTGCATAAGATACTATATCTAGTGGCTTTCAGAATATGTCTTTTTAAATCTCACTTATGAGTGAAGAAGCAGAGCTATTAGTAATGTCCCAAACTCTCTCAGACACCCCAAAGTTGAGGTTGTATTTTGGCTGCTTGTTTGGTGAAAACAATCCAAAATGCTTCTCAAGCTCTGGATTCTTGTTATTCTCATCAAACATGGCGAATATGTAAGTCTCTATAGGTCCAGGGCTGTTCTCGACTACCTTCTGTTAGCATCGTTGGAATTAAAGTTTCCTCAAGTAGGTTTGTTGCATTTGTCCTGTAGTTCACCATATGTCACCGCAATTGGCATCCCTCTCTGGCACACAAACAATTCCCAATACAGAATCCTCCTCACTGTTCCGGAATTCCATCGCAGCATAAACAGAATCCAACATAGCATCAAATAAGTTCTATCTTGACTGCGGACTCCCATCTTTGCGCCACCACTGACATTAGTGGCTGTAAAAACAGGCATACGGAAGTGAAATAACTGTTCCTGGACTTAACCAACACTAGCTAAAATAAGGCAATAAATGTTTAGCGACAATAGGTGCACGTGTATCCCTCAAAAACCCAACAATCGGATCAGTAAACCATCTAACATCGTTCCTAAATGAACCCTGTGATGGTGGATAAGAATTGCCAATCAACGTCATGTCTACTGACGTTGAGACCTTAGATTTCCAATGTGGGTGGTTCGCCAAACCTCAGCTTCACCGCTGGTGGGCGTTTTATAAATTTTAATCCACACAGCAGAACTTGAAAATGGGGGGGGGTGCCAAGATTGGAAGTGCCAGTAACAGGGCTGATTTCATTACCAACAGCTATATACTTAATTTTAACATCAGGCCAGAAATCTCTAACGTTCTTCTGTACCCACCATCTCGCGTGTTCCATCCCAGAAGAAATGTGTTTCACATCTACATTTGGAAGTCCTAATATCACTTCAATGTTTGATCCTCTTAGTGCATTCAAAGCTCCATGATTTGGATCATAAAGCCTGAGTCTTCTAATGTTTCTCGACTTGTAGAGCTTGTATAACTTCAGAATGTGATGGCAAGTTGTTCCCCATCATTCCATAGCAAACACCTATTTGAGCCTCTGTTCAATAACAAGTAGAAAATGGGGTTTTAGAAACTTAGCCAATTCTTCTAAACTTAAATAATATAAAGAAACACATGCTAGGGCAGATGTAATTAATTACTGGTTCCTCCGAAACTAATAGCTTTAGCTCAAAATTGTATACGTCTCAAAAGTTCACTAAATAAATACTCCCTCCATTTCAAAAAAGTTGACCTAGTTTGACTTAGAACGTATTTTAAGAAAAGAACACAAACTTTTTAAAATCGTGTGGGTCCAAATTGCAAATATAAATCAAATGTTACCAAAATGCCCTTTAATCTTATGGGCTTATTAAATAATATCACTTGAAAAGTATAAGTTTAACTTTTGCCAATGACAGAAAGAAGTTATTCTTTTTTAAAACGAAATTAAAAAAAAAAGAAAAAATATAATATTTCTTATTCTTTCGAAATCAATGGAATAATATAAATATTGAATTGATTTCGAATTTGAATTTTTGGATGCAACCTTGCCGAACCACCCTCCGAAGAAAGTTTGTGAGTGCAAAACCGAAAATATCAGTAACTTTTGTAGAGACATAAATATAGTCATGCAAGTTAGTGTGGGAAAAGATACACAATTAAGAGTATAGGAAAAAAAAAACTATCAAATATATGTTTGAGTGGTGGGGGAATTTCCCAAAATGTTATGAAAGTAGAAACCTGTTATGTGTATGTTGGTGGCAACAAGTAATCCTAGAAGCACAATAATAGCTATTTGTGAGGTAGCCATGATGTTTGATGAGAAGTAATGTTTTTGGTACAAACTAAGATGGATTAAGAGCTATTTATAACTAAGTCTTAATTAGTGTAATGAAATTAAGAGCCGCCAGGTGTATGTTCACAATTTCATCAGCCAACTTGATCATTTTCTAAATAAAAAGGATACAAGTCCAAATGCAGCCCCAAATTGATAAAACTTACACATATTTAGTTAGGTCTTCTTTTATTTTTATATGATAAATTTTATTTTAATGGCGGCTTTTCTTTAGAGGCAGCTATCAAGATTGACTATTAAGTTTACAATTATAGTGATATTTTTGGATGTCTTTTGAAACTCTACATAAAACATCCTACTTGTCCGTCGATCAGAATTATATAAAGGAAGTCTTTTATCAAAAAGAAAAAAAAAACAAAACAAAAAACAAAAAAAAAAAAAAAAAAAAAAAAAAAAAAAAAAAAAAAAAAAAAAAAAACAAAAAAAAAAAAAAACAACAAAAAAAAAAAAAAAAAAAAACAAAAAAAAAACAAAAAAAAAGAAAAAAAAAAGAAAAAAAAAACACCCCCCCTCCGCCCCCCCCCTCCCAGTCAACCACCACACCCCCCTCCCCCCCCCACCCCCCCCCCACTCCCCCCCTGTCCCCCCCCAGCCCCCCCCCCCCACCCCCCCCCCCCCCCCCCCCCCCCTCCCCCTCCCCCCCCCGCCCCCCCCCCCCCCCCCCCCCCCCACCACCCCCTCCCCCCCCCCCCCCCCCGCCCCCCCACATGCACCCTCCCGCCTCCCCCCTCCCCCCTCCTACCCCCCACCCCTCCCCCCCCCCCCTCCCCCCCCCCCCCTTCCCCCCCCCCCTCCCCACCCTCCCACCCCCACCATCCCCCACCCCCCCCCCCCCCTCCCTCCCCCGCCGCTTTCATCCTCCGCCCCCCCCCCCCCCCCCCCCCCCCCCCCCCCCCCCCTCCCCTCCCCCCCCCCCCTTTCCCCCCCCCCCCCCCCCCCCCTCCCCTCACCCATCCCCTCCCCCCATGCCCTGTACAGCCCCTTCCGCTCGCCACCGCCGGCTCAATAACCATAAGGAAACGTGACCCACCACGCCCCACCCCACACCCCCTCTTCCCATCACCCCCCCTCACCCCCCACCACCCCCCCCACCCCTCTCCCCCCCCCCCCTCCCCCCGCTCCCCCCCCCACCCCCCCCTCTCCACCCCCCCCCCCCCCGCCCCTCTCCTGTCTGCGGCCCCCCACCGGAGCCCCTTCCCCCCCCCCCCCCGCCCCCTCCCCTCCCACCCCCCCCCCCCCCCCCACCTCCCACGCCCACCACAGCCCCCCCCCCCCCACCCCCCCCCCCGTCCCCTCCCCCCGCCAACCAACACCCCAGCCCTGCCCCCACCACCCCCAACACACACACAACCCAGACCCACCCACCCAGCCCCCTTCACTCCCCACCTTGCCCCCCCCCCCCCCCTCCACCGCCCATACTACCTCCACTCCCCCCCCTCCGCCGCCCCAATGCAGCCCCGACCCCCCAACCCCACCCCCGCCCACCCCCCCCCCCCCACAAAAAAACACCCCCAACCCACAGCCACCTCCCCCCGCGACCGACTACCCATCCCCCCCCCCCCCCTCCCAACCCACCTACCACCCCTTCCCTCCCCAACCCCCCCCCCCCCCGCGCGCCCCTCCCCCTCCTCCACCGCCCCCTGTCCCTGCCCCGTGTCCCTACGACCACCCCCTTTCCGCCCTCTCCTCCGTCCGCCACCGCCCCCTTCCTGCCCCCCCCCCCCTACCCCCCCCCCCTGGACCCCCCTCCCTACCCCTCCCCCCTTCCCCCCCCGTGCCCCGCCCCCCTCCCCCTCCGCACCCACCCCGCTCTACCCCCCGCCTCCCCCCCCGCCGCCTCCCCCTCCCACCCCCTCCCTCCCCCACCCGACCTCCCCGCGCAACCCCACCCTCCGTCCCCCCCCCCCGCCCCCACCACTCCTCCCCCCCTCGCCCCCCCCCCGCACCCCCCCCCCCCCTCTACCCCCCCCCCCCTCACTCCCCCCACTCCCGCCCCCACCCACCCCGTCCGTCCGCCTCCCCTCTCCCCCATAGCCCCTCCCGCCCATCCCCCTCGCTCCCCCTCCCCCCCCCCCCTCCTACCCCCCCCCCCCCTCCCCCCCTCCCCCTCCCCACCCCCCTCCCCCCCCTTCCCCACTTCCCCCCTCCCCCCCCCCCCCCCCCCCGCCCCTCCCCGCCCCCCCCCCCCTCCCCTCCCCGCCAGACGAGCAAGAAAAAGCTCCGCCCCCTCCCCCCATCCGCCCCACCCCCGCCCGCCTCTCCTTGTTCCCCGTGCCCTCCCCCCCCCTCCCCCCAGCTACGCTCCCACCCCCACCCCTACCTCTCCCCCACCACGACGGTAACTCACGACCCCCCCCCCCTCCCCGTCGCGCCTCCACCCTGTCTCAAACCCCTCCCCACCCTGCCCTCCCCCCTCCACACCCCACCACCCCCACTTCCCCTTCCACCACCTGCCACTCCCCCCCACCCCCCCCCCCCCCGCCCCCCCCCCCCCCCCCCCCTCACCCCCCCGCCTCCCCCCACCCTCCCCCCTCGCTCCCCCCCCCTTCCCCCCTCCCCCTCCCCACCCACCCCGCACCCCCCCCCCCCCATTTCCCCCGCCCTCCCCCCGCCCGCCCCCCTCTCCATCCCCCCTCCCCCCCCCCGCACTGTCCCCCCCCCTGCCCCCTCCAAGCAAAAAATCTCCCCCCCCGCCCCCCCCCCTCCCCCCCCCCCCATTCCCCTCCCCGCCCTCCCCCGCCCTCCCTGCCCCCCCCCTCCCCCCCCCCCCCCCTCCCCCCCCCCCCCCCCCCCCCCCCCCCCCCTCCCCCCCCCCCCCCCCCCCGGCCCCCCCCCCCCCCCCGCCCCCCCCCCGCCCGCCCCCCCCGCCCCCACCCCCCCCCGCGGCCCCCCCCTCCGCCGCCCCCCCCCACCCCCAACCCCCCCCCCGACCCCACGTGGCCCCCCCCCCCCCTCCCCACCCCCACCCCCCCCCCACAAAACCCCCACCACACCACGGGCAGCCACCAGGCGACCCACCAACCCCCCCCCCCAGCGATACACGACGCCCGCCCCAACAACCCGACAAATCCACACACCCAAACGGACAACAAACCCTGTCCCCCCCCCCCCCCCCCCAGTCCCCGCTCGCCGCCCACGCCCCCCCGCCCCGGCCTCCGTCCCCCGCGCCATCCCCCCCGCCCCCCCCCACACACACCTCGCTACCCGTCCCCCCCCCCGCACGTCCCCCCCCCCGTCCCCCCTGCCCCCCCCCGCCCCCTGACCCCCGCCCCCTCCCCACACCCCCCCCGTGCCCACGCCCCTCCACCCCCCCCACCCACACCCAACCCCCTCGCCACCCCCGCCCCCTGACCCCCCCGAGACCCACCATGTCTCCAAGCCACACAACACCCCCCCACCTCCCCCCAAATTGACACCAAACACCCCACCACCACCACACTCACCCCAACAACACCACACAAACCCACCACACGCACAAAACAAACAAGCACCCAAAAAACAAGAAACAAAAAAGAGAAAAAAAAAAAAAATGTTTAACTTTCAATGAGTAAAACTTATAATTTAGAGTCCTTTACTATGTCGTAAAGCCCCGCCTCCCTCCCAACCTCCCCCCCCCCAAATAAAACTTTAACAAATCTGACAATCGCTTCTAGTTTCATTTTTTAGTTTAATAACTGGTCGTTGAAATGGTAAACCCATGGCCATATTTTTTCCTAAATAATATTTCAACATAAATTTTTAAAAACCAAAAATAAATAAGGCGTAAAGAATAAATTAATAAATATTTAAATACGTTTTTATTAAGCAATATCAAGGGAAAAATTACCTCTAAACCTTCAATTGTACACACAGTCTTCTGTACTTCGCAAATACATTACCAAGATATCCTCTAAAAAATAGGCGTAGGCTGAAAATCTTTAATCGGGGAAGAGAATCCTTTTTCTCTAATGTCATATTCCAATACATCTCTTTTACTTGGCAGCTGTTACCGCGTGGAAACAGTACATTTATGGACACTTTTACAGAGCATCTCTGCACACTTAGTAGAGTTACAGGTAGAGAGAAGCAAAGCAAATCGAGAGAGAAAAGAAAACAGTGAAAATAGGCAAACCGGACTAAAAAAAACCAGCCCAACAAAAATGACACACAAGAAACCTGCATAGTATTGAAAATTAGTGTCGCCAGGCACGCGCTGACAAAACACAAAAACTCGGCTAAAAGAAAGAAATGTGAATGAAGACTACCGTAAGGAAAAGAGATGACTCACACATATGTCAACTAGTTCTGCAGCAACACGTGCATGGAGGAGGTGCGAGCGAAGAGGGAAGAGACCAGTAGAACATGAGGACACCAGTGAGGACAAACAAGACGCTTTAAAGAGCGTGCCAAGATGGTAGGTGTTTGGCATATACCAAAGCTGAAGATGATCTTCAACAACTCCCCCTCAATGTAAGTTTACCACTAATCAGTGCAAGTGTTTTTACATTGTCCAATTGCCAAACTGCTAAATTGTGGATCTAATATTTGAGTCTGTATTTATTTGACTAAGCGCCTGAATCTGGTCAATAGAAGAGTCGTCAATACTGGTAGTACATCCAAAGTTACAGAAAGAACAGGGCTCATATGTTTGTCACCACTGGTGATTTATGGCTGACATACACACGCATTACCGTGGATTTAAATGAACGGGGGAAGACACTATTACCAGTAGCAAACAACTGAGAAATGAATGAGGTGGCTTGAAAAGGTTTAAATCACAACTAGGTTTGTACTGCTGTTGTCTAATCGCTGCACATGAGCTACGGCCAACAACTTCCATTAGAAGACTTCTGTGCCATGAAACGTATGGTCGGCATTTTTGATGTTGTCCTTGTATTCATTTTCGAACAACAAAATTTACTACTGCATATTTTTTTTTTGTGTTGTTTTTTCAAATTGAAAACAACCCTCAGTTTTCTCGCGTGTAACCAACAAACGATGCGAATGGGTTTGGAATTAACTCGATTACTGAAGCTCTTCTTTTTAGGTCAGTTTTGCTGTTGTTATTGCCACTTATTAATGGTCATTACATAGTTTATGAAGTTTCCTTTCAAATGGTTTGCCCGTATCTAATGATAGCATAGAGAGAAAGCCAAATATATTGAAATAATTTTTCAAGTATCCTAACAATTTCGACAACACAAACAACATAACTTGAAATTCAACAAATTACTTCCGTCAAGTTACAAACACACCATACAACTAGCAAGCAACATCAAGACAAGTCAGCTTCTAGTAACAACACACCTTACAATTTACGAAAAACATTTGAAAGTAACTAAAGCATGTCTATGGGGCAATCTCCTTTGAGTTGCTACCACCTACAACTCTCCATCTCCACATTCTTGGTTTGACTCTAAACAACATATAAAACACAAACAATAATGCGATCAAGACGAGTGAGCGTTCAAGTTACCAACACACAACTTTGTGCCCTTCTTGTTCCCTCCTTCATCAATTACCTGATATTTTTACTTGTTCAACACACGACCCTTTTGCAGAAGAATGTCAATACTCTCTTCTAACCCCTTAATTCTACTTGCTAATCTCGAAATAGACGTACTTGATCGTATTGCAACTTCCTTCTGCGATTCCTCTATCGAAAGAATTTCTTTTACACCACCTACCACACGCATCCGCGGTCCTCCTAGAAATACCAAACAACCCACAAGTTAAAAAAAAACTACATAAACAAAAGACGCCCATAAAAGAAGTAATCAACACTACACTAAACACGACTAGTGTGGACTAAGACCCAAACTCTTCGAGCTACGGTCTTAGCTCCGTCCCCATAAGTTTGCAACTCGAGTAGTAAGTCAACCCATGTTTTGCAATCCGCATTTCACCTCGCAGCATTCGGATCATTCCTCATCAATTAGTCACAATAAAGATTCAACATTGCCTTGTGACCATTTATCCACATCAAAACTTAAATCAGACAAAATCGAGAAGCAATTACAACACAAACCAATAACAAACCTTCAAATTAACTGTTTCTACTAGTAATTAAGAGAAAATAGACGAATGCCCTACCGTTATTTCTTGGAGGACCAGATGAGGAATGTCGTCAAAAAGATAGCACAATATTGTGTCTCTTAACATGCGCATGGAAATCAAAATTTTAGGGCCATCAATGGCTATTTTTTTATTTGGGGCGTTTAAAGTGGGGGAAAGTACAAAATTGACCGCTAAATAGAATTAATATTAAAAAAACAGCACCCAAGAGGCCCCAAAATGACACAGGTGGCTATTTCAAACTGGTAAATACAATGTACAATATGGCCCATTACGCGCCTAACGTGCGTGTAAACAACCCAGCTGGTGTTACAGTGGTTTAGCAAATGTCCTATTCTACCATGTATATACGTTGTTTATAGTGGGTATAGAACCCTTTAAAAGTTTAGGTTTCTTTATGCAAATATGGTACCTTACTTCGATTGTGTCCTTTGGTCTTTCTCTTGATAAAATGAGACCATAACCTATTTATACATTAAGACAGTTAAGAAGGCAAAGGAAAAAAATACCTATACATGGCTATAATATATTTTTACCATACTGTAAATATATTTAACTATATATTCTAACCCTATCATTTCCAATTTCTATACAATATTATCAAATTTTAACATCCCGCTAACCAAGAATGGTTTACAGAAGAAATCAGATTACGTTTGTCCACTAGAACTTGAAGACGTTTTAGGAAGGATGAGGCTTGGTGGAAAAACATCAGCGTTGGTACTGTGATCCAGAGGACCCAAGTAGAAGGTTAATCGAAATGGCCTAAGATCAAATGTGGTTTGACTAGTAAAACATGTACATCCAATCTCTCATATGCTTTTTAACGCTCATGACAGAACCTCTATGAGCCAATCTATAAATCTTATGGCTAAACTGGTCCCGCTCACCATCTAGACCCACTACCATTATCCCAAGAAAGAGTAGTGACACAGAAGATTGAGTGTGACAACCACTCATGTCATCCCAATAACTACACGAAGACAACAATATCTCAGCATGTATTAATCACGCAGTGCGCGATATTCTGATTCGTACTTGATTTCGAAGTTGCTAAGGTATTTGTTTCCTTTCTTCTCCAGATATAATAAAATCTCCTAGGAAAAATACAACTAACATTTCTTAGATAGAACATCTATCATGGATCAAACTCCCCAATCAGTATCAGCATATGCTTTTTATTCAGATTCGACGAATTTGCTGGACGCAAAATTTGAACGTCTATGGAACATATTTACTTGTTGCCATAGAACGAAAAATTCCTCGATAACAAGCAGCATAAATGAGTGAAAGCGGGTCAGCCATGAATTGACTAGCTATTAACAACATAAACATAGCTGTGATGAGTATCAACTGTCATACGACCAAGACTCCTACAACCAGTGTCCGATCGACCATTAGACAATCACCTTACCAACTCTGCTGTTGCTCTCATGTTTATTCATCGCGTAATACTCCCATGTTTTTTATATCAACACACCCTCAAGTACTGAAATACTTCCACTTGCATCTAGAGAAAATCTCACTTAATTCAGAAATGTAGACGGAACTTCGTGACGCCCAGAATATAGTTGAGAGCCACCCATAATCTTCATCTCAAATGTTACGTATCTTCGGCAGCAAAAAAAAATGTCTCTAACCTCTGACAACTACCCCAATATTATCAACCATAATAATCATTTCTGTCATCACATATCAGAGAATTCACGAGAAAAAACCTTATGGTTGTCTTGCGTTAACAAGAAGAGCATATCACTGTGGGCCTAGAAGAGATCCCCATTTGCTCAATGTTTGAACTAAACTTTTGCCGATACTCACGATCCGCGTGGAGCCCTTGCTTTGTTAACATATACTGCCGAAGAAGACGACATACTTTGTTTGGAGGACAATCGTATCATGGTGGAGGTTTCATATAAACCTCTTCCTCCAAATCTCCATTAAGAAAAGCATTTTTAACATCCATTTGAGAAAGTCCCCACCGTTTAGCTGCTGCAATAGAAAGAAGGGCATGGACAGAGGTAACATGAGCTACTGGAGCAAAGGTCTCCTCATAATCAATTCCATACTCTTGGGTGAATCCTCGAGCAGCTAATCGAGCCTTGTATCTTTCAACAGAGCCATCAGATTGTGTCTTGAACTTATAAATCCATTTGCAATCAACAAGAGTTTTATCAAAAGGAGGGTCAACTAAGTCCCAAGTATGAGTTTTTTCAAAGGCTTGTAATTACTGTCAACAAGGATCATTGGATGCCTCTTTGTATGAACTAGGCTCATGTATATTAAGAATGGTACAATAACATTGATAATCACAAAGATAACTAGGACGATTTTTCTCTCTTTCTAGACGGATAGATGAAGTGTTATCAAGAAGAAGAGAAAACATTCATATCAAGAGTGGAACTATCAATTGTAAATTGATCATGAGAATTGGATGTTGTACTCCTTTCATGAACTGGACAATCATATGAAACTGCATCAAGGGAAATAAATCATTGCAGTGCAATGTCTGACTCACTAGATGAACCTACAATAAGATCACTTTGAAAAAGCTCAACAAAAGGATTTGAAAAGAATGTCACTTCTCTTGATGGAATAGACTCAAACTTTGAAAGTGAGGAAAATTTAAGATGTTCCTAAAACACAAGATGTTGAGAAATACGAATTTGATTTGACACAGGATCCCAACAGCGATAACCTTTATGTTCTATCCCATATCCTAGAAAGAAATAAACTCGAGAATGAGGTTCTAATGTTGTGTGTTCATGGGGTTGAAGAAAAACAAAACAAGCAGAGCCAAATACTTTAAGTAAGTGTAGTCAGGAGCTACCTTGTAAACACGTTCATAAGAAGACATGTTTCCAAGAACAGAAGATGGGAGTCTATTGATAGTAAACATTGCACTAAGAGTTGCTTCACCCCAAAAGCGCTAAGGGCAAGATGAATAAATAAGCATGGCCCGAACATAATCAAGTATATGCCTATGCTTACGTTCAGCTCGTCCATTTTGTTTGGAGGTACCAGGACAAGAAAATTAAAAAGTGTACCATTTACACATAAGAAATTCAAAAGTTTGGAATAACGATATTCCATGGCATTGTCACGCCGAAAAACTTTGATAATTTTACCAAATTGAGTTTTAACCATATTGACAAAACTAATATAGATTTGAGGTAGTTCCGAACGATTTTTCATAAGATATATACATGTGAATTGGAAAAAATCATCGATAAAAATGACAAAGTATCGTGATCCAATCCTTCTTGGTACAGGGGAAGGTCCTCAAACATCAGAATGTATTAAATAAAAAGAAAACTTTGAAATAGAAGGATTTTCATTAAAAGGTAAAGCAGGTTGTTTGGCCTGTTTACATGCAATACAATCCAAACTTTTCTCATCAACATTACCTAAAACCCCACTAGAAACTAAAGAACGAAGTTTACTCAAAGAACAATGAAAAAAACGTTGATGCCATAATGACAAAGGAACACTAGAAGAAACAACACATAATCGAAACAAGGGAAATGATTGGGGAATATGAAGACTAGTGAGTTCAAACATACACCCAACTTTATGGACTTCCCAATGATTTGTACCGTCTGAAGATCCTGCACTCGACAACCACGAGAATAAAAAATTTCATCATATCCCAAATCACATAATTGTCTAACAAATATAAGATTAAAATTTAAACTTGGAATAAGGAAAGTATCAGGCAAAGAGAGATCAAATGAAAAATAGATCCTTTATGACTAACATTCATATTAGATCCATCAGCAATATGAATGGATGATGGTCTAGGAATTGTAGTCAGGTCAGAGAAAATCTTGAAAGAATACGTCATGTGATTACAACATGCTGAATCAAAGTACCAAGATGAATTACCTGAAGGAGTAACTAGAGTTGCTGGATTGTTACTAGTTGGAGAAAGGAGTTGACTAAGGAGAGATTGAATGTCAATTGATGAAGTAGAGTTCCAAGAATATTGGTTTACTGCGAAGAGAACTTGGATTTGGACGACTGATTCAAACGAGATTGATTTTTGTATGAGGACGAGTAGGACACTTCTCAATTCAAGTGCTTCTTTTTACAGTACCTAAAAATTGGAGGACATTCCTATACTTATATCCCTTCTTTTACATTATTACATCAATAACTGGGCAAGTCGTGTAGACATGACCAGTTGACGGGACTCAATTGCGATAAAATTGGCACAATTCTGTTATAGTGGTTTGACAAAAAATTGAGTTATCCTTTGGTCGTGTGAGATCCGAACGAGTTTCTTCAGATTTTAGGCGAGGAAGAGCATCTTCAAGAGTTGGCAAAGGTTGTTGGTTTAGCAATGCAGCGCGGGTTGGTTCATAATCATCATTAAGAGCCATCAAGAATTGAATCAATATTTATCATTGTTGCGGTAAACTAAAAATTTTGCAGCAACATCAGAATTTCTAAGAATGGTTCAGTTAAGGTTAACCAGATGGATTCCATTTTCGAGAGAAATTCATAAACAAGTTCTCCTTTTCTTGTTTCAAGCTGGCTATCTCCTTCATTAATTGAAAACAATGAGAAAGATCAGAAGTGGTAATCATTGAGAGAGATGATCCCATACCTCTTTAGGGGTGTCGAATTGTCCAAATTGGAGGTGAATAATTGGAACAAAAGTATTTCGAAGCCATGTGATGATTGATGATTTCGGCTATTCTAATCTTCTAGACAATCAACAAATTTTTTATTTATTTCAGTCTCAGTTTGCTTTGGACAGATTAAATCACCTGTGACATATCGCCACAACTTTCTGCCTTTCAAAAAGCTACGCATTGCCTCACACCAATGACGATAGTTAGATCCATTGAGAACAACGAAAAATAGGTTGAGAAATATCATTCTTCTCCATGATATTCGCTCAAAAATAATTAAGTCAACAAATAAAAAAAATGAAGACAGAACTAAAAGACGGAAGAGACCCAACAAAGTGATGAAGCAGTAACTGCAATCAACAAAATACCACAAGAAAAATAGAATAGTGAATATGATTTTCAAAAATCTGAGGAGGCTCTGATACCATGTTACAAAACTAGACAGAGAAACACAAAAAAAAAACTGAAGAATTGATAATTTTATTCATCAATGAATAAAAGAGACTACAACCATATTGATATATAAGAAGTTAAGAAGCAAAAGGAAATAAAATACCTATAATGTCTAAATATATACTTTACCATACTTAATATATTTAAATATATACTCTACCCATATTTAGAATGTCTATACAATATTACCAAATTTAAAGAAAGATAAAGAAAATTATTGAACTTGTACATTATCAAACTCACTTTCTTATTTGTATGAATATCCATGTGAACAAACAGGCCTCTTTTAACTTCATTAGCCTAAGAAAAATAAATAATTATTATTATATTCAAGGCTACTAGTAAGATATAGCTACCTCACATATATATATTACTCCCCAAAGAGAAGGTTTCTCTCTCACTCTGCAACAGAAATTGTTCGATGTTTGTTGTATGGACCTAGACCCAAAACGAACAACATCACTAGTAGACCGGACGTTTCAACCAAAAAAAACATGAGCAAAACAAGAGGAACAACCTCATAAAAAACAAAATAAAAAGCTATCTTATTGGTGGAACTTCCATGCAGAAAGTGACTTAATTGGGGTTCCCTTCCATTTAATAATTAGAGATTTCCCATCCATTTCTAGACTGCAAAGCCCATGGCATGTAGAATTTTCTGCCAGCAACTTTGCTTGGTACAAGGATGAGTGACTCAGTTCTGCTTCCTCTATACCAAAATTTTTAAATAACATCCTCCAAGATCGAAGCTTCTCATGGCAATGTACCATCTCTTCTCCCTCGGATGTAATTACATTTTCAATAATCCTTCCTATATACACTCCTTGAGCTACTGCTCTATACTGATGGTTCCACCCTATGCAAGTTTCAAGACTATCAAAGATAGCACTGTAGTAAAACAATGCTTCATTGAAACGATCTTTGAAAATTGGTGTATTAGTATTTGCCTCTATTTCAGTTACCACCATTACACATGGATCCAAACTTTTGCAAACTTGTATAAGAGATTGCAAGTGATTAGGCCATGCTAACAAGGTCCAAAGACGTGAGTCAGAATAGATTGCCACAACTTCACCAACCTTTGACTCGAATAAATCCTTGTTGATATGTCTCAAGTCAGATACAACTGTTTTGAAGGAAAAAGGTATATGTAAGGTGTCTGCAAAAGATGTCAATCTCTTTCCTACCTCTTGCATTCGAATCAAAGAGGTTCCAACCGCTGTTATCTTGAGATGTTCCGGTGGACATTCTCCATTACCAACCAGAGCTTGCATAAGGATTGTCCATTGTGATCCGGTTTTTATTCCAAAATCAATTAAATGAATCCTCTTGAATGATTTAACACTGTCCAAGATGGCTTGAATTCCAGTAAATTGAGTTACTTTGCGGAAGGGAAGCATTTGTTCAGTCTCAATAACATCGGTTCGTGGATCCATGAGAACATCTTCCATAATATTTGGATTCACTGCATCAATTTTTGCTGCTATAGTTGGTATTCCTGTCCCTTTATTGATCCTCTTCTGAAGAGATTCAGCAAAATAATAGACAACTCTTTGAACTGGATTACCTGCTGAAAGAGAAAAGTTGATGCATAAGTTCAACAACTTTCTTGCACAATCTAATTGTCGATTGGCTAGCATTTCAGCGGAAACTAGAAGCAGTAGAACGAGCTCCACTTCCTCTGTAACTTGAGGAGAAAGGCCCAAATCCGCAATTAAAGGACTAAAAATAATGGAATAAGCATCGTGATTCTGTGAGGTATAAAGTTTTAATTGTTCTTTGGCAATCTTCATGATGGTTGTTGTCGATAGAACCAGAGAGTGGTCATCAGAAATGAGACTTGGCATATCTAAATTCATCTCATTCACCTTTCCCTTACTCTTGCACCTCAGAATTCCTGGAGGGTGTTTTCTTTATATGGAACTTCAAAATTTTCTGCATCTTTCACTGCTTCAGTATGAATCTCAACTTTGTTAATAGTGTTAATACTTGAGACAGAGAATTTCTCCCTATCATGTCATATTATTTAAGTTAAAACATTAGTTAGAGGCTGTAAACAGAAGAAAGGACAACTGTCCAAACAGATGTGGTCAAAGAATTGGACCATAAAAATATTGAGAATTAACCTTAGGACGGCGATACCTTGGAGGTTTTTTTAAAAAAAAAAAAATAGAATGAAAAAATGCTCACAGTTGTCTCTGGCTGTGCCATCTGAAATAGACGGATGTCAGATTCTGACAAGAAATGTGTAGCCACGAACAAGGCTTCATTCTGACAGGAAAAAAAATTACTTTAGAATAGATTTTCTTACAACAGTTTCTTCTGTTCTCTGATTAAAATTCTAACAAGAAGACTCGAATTAAATTTTAGATTATAAACGGATTGTAGTTACTTTAGAAAAGTCTACCTATGGCTCTATCTAATCTTGAAAAGACGACTGATTGTGTCATTTTTTGACAAAGAAAGGCTAAAAAAATGTTGCATCTACATCTTACATGGTAACCTAAACAAACTGTCTTGATCTCCTAGATAACATAGTGAAGGGACAAAAGAAAGATAGTTGACAAAGATAGAGGATGCATGTGATAGGAAAACAAAAAGAAGATATTTGAAGCTTTTCAATGTGCTTGAGTTTTTAATGGAAGCCCTGGTAAACAGCGGCAGTAACTCTAATGGCCTTAAGGTAGAGAAATTTCTTGTCATATAACTACTGACCTGGACGTGAGGACAAAGGGCTCTACAAAACATCCTTGAGACTTCTGGTCTTATGTCCTCCACACAGACCGTGAAGTAAATCATCGAACCTACTGTCCAGCTTATTGGGAGAGAATCTATAAATTCTTTTTTGGGAGCGCAATTCATCCTTCCCAAACGCTTGTAGGTTGTGAGGAGGAAACAATAAAATTGTGTTCTTTTTCCATTCTCATGGCCATATTAAGGCATGAAAGTAAGGTTGTTCAGGAAAGTTGGATTTGCATGTGTATATTTCTCATCTGTCGCATACATAAAAACAAATGTATTACAGGTCCATTCTCTACTACAACAAGAATGAATGAGCAATTGGAAATGACAAGCATTCATAGAGATACACTGGACATATAAGAATATTAATTGGAGGACATAAGTTGTTAAGCTGTAGATCAAGCATGATTGAAAAGCTACAAACGTGATAGGTGATGCAGTAAAAGGAGATTAAAAAGTAGGATCACAAGCTATTTTATCTTCATCTCATGACTATTTGCTGCATCAGTACACCCCTCTCCATATCAGGGCATCTTCTATCATGGTCAAACTTCCATACCGAAACAAAGGTATTCGGGGGTCCTTTCCAATTAATGATGATTCCATTTCCATCCATATCAAGAGTGCAAGAACTGAAGCAAGCAAATCCCAATATATTAAATTTTGTGTCGTATAAGCATGAACTCCTTAATTCTGTTTTACTAATATGTCATTTAGCAAATAAGGTCCTCCATTCTCTCAGCCTTGAAAAGTGGAAAAACCTCTGTTCTCGTTCAGATGCGATCACATTATGAATGACTTTTCCTAGAATAACTGTTTCAGTTAGAATGTTGTATCGATTATTTCTCCCCATGCAAGATTTTAAGATATCAAAGATTGTTGCATAAGGAACTGAATGGAAAAATCAGGAATTTTAATAGATGGAGTTGAACGAAAGAAATGAGAATTAGATAAAATGTTGTCCTAAGGCAGGCAAAGAAGCAATGAATATAAATGAAAATAAATAGATACTCCCGTTGTTTCAATTTATTTGTCTGATTTTGACTTGACCTGAAGTTTGTGAAAGTAAAAAGGACTTCTGAATCTTGTGGTCATAAAGCTGAAATTATAGTTACTAAAGAAGGAAAAAAGAACATTCTGTTATTCGAATGGACTAAAAAAAGTAACACAACCAAATTAAAACAGGAGGAGTATAAACTCTTTGATAACTTAGTTTTTCAGGTTACAACAGTTTATGATCAAAAGGTTCTTAAAACAAGATGAGTTGTTTCCATTTGATTCTTTACATACATCAATAGTCTCCGTTGCACACCCACCAAGTAGGGGCAACCTTCATTCATGATGAAACTTCCAGGCTGAAGCAAATATAATTGGACTTCCCTTCCATTTAATTAGAAGGCCCTTTCCATTCATATCCAGAGTATAAAACCATGACCACACCTATCGGCCATTAGATTTGCCTGGTACAAGGATGATTCGCCCAATCCTGTTTCTTTGATACCAAACTAGATCTCTCCATACTTCAAGTCTTACATTGCGGAAAGTCCTCTCATATCCTTCACAAGTGATTATATTTTGAATAATATTCCTCAAAATAAGTCCTTCAAATGTCATTCGGTAATGATTGTCTCGTTCCATGCAAACATCAAAATAATCAAAGAATGCACCATACAGAAATAGTGCTTCATTAAAACGATCCATAAAAAATGGCGCGTTAGTGTTTGCCTCGGAGTCAATGACAACCATGACACAAGGATTAAGGCTTTTAATTAATCTTAGAACAGATTCCACGTGATTGGGCCATCCTAACATGCCCCCAAGACCATACTCTGAGTAAACTGCCACAACTTCATTAAATCTAACTCAAAGAGATCTTTACTGAGGTCCTACATTTCCGACACTACTGCCTTGAAGGAAAAGGGAAACTTAATGTTTTCAGCAGCAAAAGATGACAATCTCTGTCCTATTTCTTCTACCATCTGTTTTGATGTTGCAACAGCGGTTATCTTGAGAAGCTCAAGTGGACAGTCACCTACATTATCAAGAGCTTTCATGAGGACTGTCCAGTGTGAACCAATTTTGACTCCGAAATCGATCAAATGAACCCCCTCTTTGCTGACTTGATATTACCTATGATGGATTGAATTCCAGAAAATTGCGGCACTTGGAAGAAAGGTGATGATTGATAGCATACAACTGCAATAGGCTTCGCATTCTGCAGAACCTTTGTCCAAATCAAATGGTTTCTCTTCCCAAACTTCATGTCTATTAGGTGATAATGTTCCCTTCTCCTTATCAATTCTCTCTTGAAGAGCTTCACAGAAGTAATACACAACTCTTTGAATAGAAGGACCTAAAGGAGAAGCAGACAAGTTACACAATCTTAATAACTCCATTGCACGGTCATTGTGTCTCTTGGAGAATATTTCAGCAGAGTCTTAAAGTAGAAGAGCAAGCTCAAAATCTTCTAAAGCTTGAGGATACAGACCACAATACATGTTAGAAGTAAAGGAGGAACTATCCTCTTTCTTGGAGGTCTGCTGAAGTAATTGTGCTCGCGCCATTTCAAATATGCTTACTGTTGATGGTGCATGAGATCCAGAAGTGTTGCTGGATGGGATATCATGGGGATTCTCTCTCATTTCTCCACCACAATAATGCTTCTGCAGAATTGTGCATGATGCTAAAGGAAGACAAGAGCTTTCCTTCTTTTCTTCAGCACAACGAGGCCTTAGCATTTGATCCTTTCCTTTATTTGCAAGACTTGAATCCATGACTTTTTGTATGGTCAAGTCCTTTACTGACTGGATGCTAAAAATCTTTCCAAGATGCCACGTTCTTCCTTTTGACAAATCTTCAGTGTAAATGGTTTTCTAAATCTATCCTTATTAGAGAATGAAGCTCATATTATTCAGACCATGAAGACAAAAACTTGTGCTATTATCTAATCATATATACGGTACCAAACAAGAAAAAAGTAAAAATAAATAGCTGATAGGACAACAAAAACAAGGACAAGCTCACTCATTTCATGCCTTATTTGGCAGCAGCCGGCTAGTAGCGAATAAAAGAGTCTACTTCAAATAGATACAGTCCGAAACCACATTGCATCAGCTAACCAAAACTTCTGATTTGCTACACATCTCTATCTGTAAGCAGATACCAACAAAGTCTTAACCAAGAAAAAAATTAGCTTTCTTTCGTACCAAGAATGTATAACTCAATGTGATGATTAGAGTTATGTGATTCATTGCTGGATATTTCTAAGGTTTATGATTAAAATTTAAAGTCATGTTCCGTATGAATCTAATATTTAATCTATTTCTTTTCCTAAGTTATCTTTTTAATTATAAAAGTTCCGTGGAACTGTTCTTCATCTATAGCCTTGCATAGTTATTTAGACAGAAGCAAAAACTTGTTTTTCCATTTCCTTATCTTTATTTTCATAAAGAATAGTTAACAGATGGAAATTTTATATAAATAAAAGTTATTCATTTTACTTTCTAAGTTGTTAATAAAACTAACTATATGAATTCAAAAACAACTTAAAAAAAGTTTACCATCTTAATCATCATGTGTTTTTTCATTTCTTTTATCTTCAAGAGCCACATATAGTATAAGCCTTATCGCTTGCATAACACGCCCTGTCTCCTGATTAAAACGTTCAAAAGTTTTCTCTTTCCAAGGTCAATAGACTTACTAATGTAACAGCCTAATCCGAGCTATTCTTACATAAAGCTTCATCTGCCAACACCAACATTTCTGCCAAGATGATCCTTCATTTCTTCTTACTTGTCTCGCGAATATGAAAGATTTTCTGTATCTTTCCTCACTTAAGATTAAAGTTCATTATATTCGAAGGTCGAAGTTCCATCTAGGAATGACCAAAGAAATATTTCATGTAGATAATGGAAGTCCTCCTCTTTTTTCCATTTCACTGTTGTTTAACCATCAGCAAAAGTTTCTAACCAACAGGGGATTCAGCAAAAATAAGGGCAATTCGGATCTTTTGGTACCTCATTTTCCGACAGACAGCTGGTGGTAGAAGAAAGGCCTTCAGTCCAAACAAGTCTGGTTTATAACAGGAACAAGAAAGTGAAATCTTTCTACCCTGGTAACATAAACAATCCCTTACAATAGCATTGAAGAATCACGTATCTTATTTACATTGTTTTCGAATAGTACTTAATTTAACTATCAGTTCCAAAGCCACAAGCCCACTTTAAAAAACATGTAACTATGTTCCAAAACAAGGTAATTTCCTTACAGTGAATTGAAAAAGAAAAATGAAAGAAGAGAAGGTCATAGATATATGTAAAATTAATGACCAAAATGTAACAAACGAATAAATACTTGTGAACAAGATACAACTCTAGCAGACCCACCGAATGCGATCTTTCCAACTTAATACAGACAAATTAGCAATGGGATTTTGGAGGTTTCTTCAATCTTAGTCCATCAAAGGGTCCTCATTACTACTAGATGATTTATTTCATATGCTTATTTGTGTTCTGTACTAATAGGCTTCATGCCACCTCCAATATCCATACCCAAAACGGCATCTATCAATCATGGACAAACTTCCAGGCTGAAGCAAATACTATTGGAGTTCCTTTCCATTTAATAGTAAGGCAATTTCCATCCATATCCAGAGTGCAAAAGCCATGAGCAGATTGATCGACCATTAGATTTGCCTGGTACAAGAATTATTCACTCAATTCTGTTTCCTTAATACCAAAATTTCAAACAAAGCCCTCCATACTTCCAGCCTGACGTTGTGGAAGATCTTTCCTTCTCCTTCACAAGTGATCACATTATGAATGATTTTTCTAAGAACCAGTCTTTCAAATTCCATCCTGTGCTGATTGTCTCGGCCCATGAATGTCTCCAAACAATCAAATAGTATAGCATACAGAAATAGTGATTCATTAAATCGATCCATAAATATTAGCTCGTTAATGTTTGCCACAGTTTCGATGACCATTATCACACAAGGATTGAGGCTTTCAAAAAATCTTAGAACAACTTCAAGGTGATTAGGACATGCTAACATGCCTCCAAGAACATACTCTGAGTAAACTACCACAACTTCATTAGTATCTAACTCAAAGAGATCTTTACTCAGGTCCTTCATTTCTGACACCACTGCATTAAAGTAAAAAGGGACACTTCATGTTTTCAGCAGCAAAAGATGACAATCTTTTCCCTATTTGATCAACCACTTGTTTATATGTTCCAATAGCGGTTATCTTGAGAAGCGCAAGTGGACAATCACCTCGATTCGCAAGAGCTTGCATAAGGATTGTCCAATGAGCTCCACTTCTGATTCCAAAATCAATCAAATGAAGTCGTCTTTCTGACTTACCATTATCCAAAATGGCTTCATTACAAGTAAATTGAGCGACTTGGTAAAAAGGAAGTGCGTGATAACATGCAATTACATGAGGCTTTGGACACAAGGAAAGCTCTTCAACGCCAATTGGTTTCACTTCAAAATCTACAAGTCTATCTAGTTGTAATCCTGTTATCGATTTTGTCTACTTATTGATTCTCTCTCGCAATGCTTCACTATAGCAGTAAACTACTCTTTGAACCGGAGTACCTGTTGGAGAAGCAGACAGATTACACAAACTTAGTAACTCCATCGCACGTTCATAGTGTCTCTTGGAAAACATTTCAGCAGAAGCTTGAAGTAGAAGAGCGAGCTGCAAATCATATGAAACTTCAAGAGACATATCACTATGTGAATTAATGGGTTGAGAAGCAATGGAAGGATCATCCTCTTTCTTCGACATGTGGTCAAGTATTTGTGCTTGTGCCATTTCAAATATTTTCACCGTCGATAGGACATGAGATTCAGAACTAAAACTGCATAGTAGACCAGAGTGTTTCCCTTTCAGATTTCTTCTAATGCAACACTTGTGCAAAATTTGGGATGATTCTGAAGGTATGCAAAAATGGGAGTTTTTCATTTGATCATTGCCTTTCATTGTGGTGTTTGCAAGACTAGAATTCATTGCTACATAAGAATGAGATCATTTTATTCAAGTACCAGAGACTTCTTCTCTGTTCATATTTTTTAATGTGAGTAAGGTAGCATAAAATACAAAAAGACAGCACAAGTTTTATTCTTTAGATTCTGATTTGCCAGCAGCCGGCCACAAGCAGAACAAGGCAGGAATCTTGCAGTTATGGTGGAGCTGCAAACAAAATTTACCCATAAAAGCAAAATAATTACACACACATATCCCCTTGAATTTATATTCCACTAATAATTACACTATATACCCCCTACCTAATTTCGATTAACTGATACTAAATTAGTATCATATATTATACTAATATCATTAAGGCTGATAATTTCACTTAAATGATACTAAATCACTAGATATATACAGTATCATATTATTAAGGATTCTTATTGAGAAATTACTTAGGCATAATACATAAATGTGTCCTTTAACTTGACCTTATTTCACATTTATGCCCTTCAATTTTGAGTATGCACAAGTAGACACTTAAACTTGCATAAAGTTGAACAAATCGACACATATATCCTACATGACATTTTTTGTCCAACGTGGCGTCCTACATGTATTGTGTCACTTAGGACTCATTTGCCTACTTGTTCAAGTTTATACAAGTTTAAGGGTCTATTTGTGCACACTTAAAGTTGAAGGGCATAAATGTGATTTGAAACCAAGTTAAATGGCATATTTATGTATTATGCCAATTACTTATTAGTGAATGATACTATAGAAGTATATAATATATACTCGTATAGTATTATTAACTAATTGAGTAATTTTTGAACAAGAAACTTAAATGATATCTATATATATATTAGATATATACGGAAAAAGGGACTAAATACCCCTCAAAGTATGGAAAATGGTACACAATACCCTCAATCCACTATTGGCTCAAAATAACCTTCCATCCACCTATTGGGTCAAAAAAATACCTTTGCTTCACCTTTTAATTCAAAATTTAACCACGATGAAACTATTTTTATTTAAACTATTTAAATATTTTTTTAAATACATGGCCGCTCAAACTATTTATAATTTAAACTTATTAGTATAATTAAAATCAATCCACTACCCACGCCTTAATAATAAAACCACTCTATAAATTAATAAACCTGCCACATATTAATGCCAACAACAAATTAATACGCCAAATGAGTCTTTTTAAAAAGTTGAGGCAAATACTACAGCATTTAAATTATCATGCATCAAGTGTTCTAAATAAAAATTTAACGATAAACTTTAAAACGTCGACTATGTTCATATTAATGATCTTACGTCCTACATTATGTGATTATTCATTAGTAATTGTTTTTCAAAATAATATATTAATAAAGTTTAAAACAAAATCAGAAATATTTATAAAAATTATATTTTAAAAAAGTGCAATTGAATAATTCGAATGTATTACTTTTTCCAAATCATAAAATTTCTAATTCAATTTTTGAAAGGAAAAAGTCATCTAATGAGAGGCACTCAACATAATTTTTATTGCGGGCTTTGATTTGGCCTCGAATAATTTTGAATGTCATTTTCAGGAAAAACAATTCTATAATTCATCGTGTTTTAGTAGTATTTATGGCAATTTCGATACTTAATGGGATTATTAATTGGTGAGGTGTTAGTGTAATGAGTAGGGGTAGTGTCGTTGATTATGAAATTATATAATAATTATATGATAACCAATAGTTGGTCCAAGTATTATAAAAAATATTTTTTTTTAAAAGTTTTGTTAATTTTAGACAATAAAAAAGTGGTCAATTTGAACCCAAAGCTGATTGACAAGGGTATTTTGGTGCCAATAGGGGAGTGATGAATTGAAAGGCATTTTGGAGCCAATAGGGGGAGGGATAATAGGAGGGTAATTTTGTACCATTTCAATACTTAGGGTATTTCTAGACCATTCCCATAGCTATATTATATTGATATGTCTTGGGTATAATGGATTGATATGCTATATATATATTTATCAGTTATCATACCAATAATGGAGGAACAATAAATGACACAACTAGGTCGGCTCAACAAGAGCGGGGCCTAAACAGTGACGGAACCAACAATTTATTGAAAGATGTCTAGAAATAACAGCTTATTATATTAAGGGTATCCAAAACATATAATTTAATCATTTCCTATATATGTAATTAGGTATTGCTATTTTTTTTCACGAAAAGGGGTGGTCCATCCCTCGATTTTGCTACGCCACTTGGCCTCCTAAAAGCGAAATCTAAAGAGCGACCCTAATATTAGATTTTAAGGGAAAGGTTGATGTACCCCTATACTTTATGATTTGGAGCTTGGAGATACCCTGCGTTTAAAAATGGTACATATATGCCCCTGCCGTATAGACAGGGCCCTATATTACCCTTTTACTTCCCCCTAACAGAACAATATTTAATAAATTAAAAATTCATTTCTTTATGCTTTAATATGAGAAAATGCCACGTTGCTCTTAAAATACCCCATCCAATTAATTTTTACCGACCCGGCCCAATTGAAAATAAGAAAACCCGATCCTAACCCATTTCAATCTATGGTCTCCACTCTCCCGTTCAACAAGAAAAAAAAATCAAAAACATATCAGTTTTGTTGAGCTATGGCGCTGTTCAAGAAATTCAAGAACCTGTATAGAGTAGCCAGCAGAAATTCAAGAACCTTTTTGCGTGTATTTTACAATGTGCAGTACTTGCATCAGCTTCCCAACATTTGAGCGTCATTACTCGTAGTATCCTTGAGTTAGGCTTTGATCTCTACTATGTAATTCTATCACATTAAAAACGCCTTCAATTTAGTGTTATCACAGGAGTTATTGTCTGCAAAATCAGCCGCATGGCAGACACAACATTGTGCAATTACTCATAAGGACAACCTTAATGAGCAGAGGTTTATAAACTGGATGGTCTGCAATAGCGGATAAGTCTTAGCAGACGATAGATTGCATTCCCGGAGATGATACCAAGTGTCCTATTAAAAGTTTACAAAGGTCCACTGAACCTAGGGACGAGATGGTGAAGACGTCTTTATCTGATCAAATAAAAATTGGAGAGGACATCCTGTGGGTTTTATACAACTAACACACTGCGAAATTATCGAAGGAACAAAATGTGCGTAGATTTCTTTTTAAAATTCCTCCACAAGACATAATTAAATTCACCTGTAGTCTTTTTTTTTTTTAAAATACGTTGGGGTGACCCTCCCTCACCATACATAAATTTCCCTGAAACATTTTCATCAAAATGTTAGCAATGCTTCACCAACATCATGTCAAAATGCAGTAGCCTGCGGTTAATCACTAAGGACAAATATTGGAAAAAGGAATAAAGCATGTGGATGACTAAAAAGTTCACCAAATCTACATTATGGAAACATACACTGAAAAATACATCTGAAGATATCAACAATACACAACTCCCAATGCACCATAGTCAATAACGTTGAAACTCATGCAATTCATGAGGAAAATACCTAACTAAAACACATTCTGCTTTTTCATAGTAGTGTGATGAGGAATTCCAAAAATTCTACTTGTGGGTCCTCCAGGCCCCACTCCTTTTTTTCCTCGTCACAATTTCTTGCATCTAAGGTTAAAGACACACAAAGGTTTGTTAGTGACCTATTGAATCACAAATTACTGTGTTGTTCGTTTTGAGCTGACATTATAGATACTCTAAAAGAACAGAACCCCCCGAAAAATGGCGGCTCTTTTAGATCTCTTTAAATATTAAAAATGAAGGTAACCCCTCACTAATATAATAGTAATAGTCGTTTTCTCACCAATACCATGGAAGCAACTTAGCATTCCTGAATTGTCAATGAGTCCCTTCTAGATTTCACACAGCTTTCGTATTTCTGAATCGAACTATGTTATAATCTCTAACTTAAAACTCTCTGAGGACTACAATACTAAAGAGAGATCAACTTCAAATGAGTAAGAAACAGGAAACACCATCATTTTCTTTTGAATTTTGTCCTTCTGTGATCGTACACTACCTTTCAATCACCACTCCTAGTCCTGTTAGGATTCTACCATATCTAAGCTAAAAAGAGAGAATTAGTTGGTGAAGGAACATCGTCTGCCACTATGCAGGGGCATATACAATCCTAGGAAAAAGGAGAAAGAAAAGCTCAATGGAGGAAAAACCCAAAAAATAGCTCTCTGCAAGGCACGTTCTATAAGCTCAGGTTTTCTAAAACGACCATTGACTAGCAATGTTTTCCTGTTGTTTCTGCAAGCTACTTAGCACACAGAAACTTGTAGTAGTGCTTTCTGAATTAGAATTTATTTCACATAATGTGTAATCATATCTTATATAATATAGAATAACATCGGTATATAGAACTGAGGTTGTACTTGAAAGTTCCAAGGGAGTTCTATGTGTAAAATGAAGAACCAATAGTTGAAAAATAGTCAGATATCTTCTTCAAGCTGCTTGACAATAGTATTGTTTGAACATGGTGGTTCATTTCTTACCCAATTCTTACACGATTCGTTCAGGTATTAAAGCCTAATCATGCACTGAAAACAATACAACCCGCACCCCTGGGCAACCACCAAGGCCCCCAAAAAATTATTTGTGATATTTGACTTGAATACGCAATGACTTCTAAACTAGGATCATCATTAGTATCCACGGGTTTGCCCTTCATTGCCATTTGCTCCTCTTTTATTCTTTACTTAAGCTTGTAAGGACCAGTTGTGCACTGCTTTGTTCCATTCCAAGTAGTCTTGTTGGTGTGAATTGTAGATCCGAAGTGGGGTCGAGATTCCTATTGCATCCTCCTTTGAAAAACAACATTCTGCTTTTCTTCTTTTTATGGATCCTTCAAATATTCGAGACCTATTTTCCCCTGCTGTTTCTGTCCCTCAGAATATACCATAGGTTCGTAGTGTGGGATTCTTCTTCAATGCCGCCGATCTCAGCGACACATATGCAGTAGACTGTTGCGTCTGAAAATGTTGGGGTGACGCTTCTATCTACTACACCTACAGTGGGCTTACATGTAGAGTGTTTTTTTCCTGCTCAGACTCCTCGACTAGCTTGAATTGCTGCTTTTTATTATTTGTTTGAGTGTGAAAGTCCCTAACTTCTTTATCATCGGTGCCTTCAACCAAAAGAAAATTGTTGTTATTGACAAAAAGGAACACCTTAAACTAAAAAAGAAAAAACTATAGAGATTATGACAATATAACATCCCTAAGCATGTAATTGTAAATCACCACACTTGGTTGCCATTCATATAGTCCTTTTCTGATGATTCATGACTCCCTTTCTCATACTTGGCCTCATCAATTCTCTATTTCTTGTCAATCTTGGGGTGCAACAGTTTTTACAGTTCTGGAGCCATTGCTTGAGCGGTCGACTTTCCATAATTGAGGAACCGCCTACTGGTTGCAACTTGTGCCATAGTACGTTTAAACAAATAAGCATTTTTCTGTACCAGTACTAGTGCATCCTGGCGAATACTCTCCCATGGTTCATTTTTTTTTAGCAAAAGGTGCCTTGATGGATGGTGAATGGTATTCAACTAAGTCTCATAAGTCTACAAGTGCCATTCGCACTTAGCAAACTCCACTATGAATCTCTTTTGGTGGTTTTTGGCTATATGTGTTCCGTCTTGTCTCCATCTTTCACATTCATAAACCATAATAATCTCCATTGAACTCAATGTACAATGGTCGCCATTAATCGATAGTCATTGTACAATCATAGCGTTGGGACATATCATTTGCATTTTCTGTCCATTTTTTTCATTTTTCCCACCAACATATTCATCACCTTTACTCTATTTCCTCCAACTTTGATGATTGGTTTATGTCGCGCTTCAAGTATCCAACTGTTAAAAGACTCGGCTGAAGTTCATCTTGTCTACAATAGATCTTAATTGAGTGCAAAATATGCCCTACACCATTTAATTAAAGGAAATGAAGAAGATGCACCAGCGAATCTTCTCCACCTTTTCCTAACACCTCAAAGTGTCTTTGAATTCTTCTCCTAGTACTCCATGACACACACTACATAATTTTTCTCTTACCACTTGCATTCGTGCACCAGTTAGATTCATATGCCTCATACAAAAACCATGGTGTGCTCTGGAAGAACATTAGATAACGCATCAACAGGCCCTAAAATCGAAAAGAATAAATGACAGTAAGAACAAAAAGATAAAGGCAAAGGCAATAAATAAAAAATATATTTTAAAGCTACCTTTGTATCAAGACATCAATCGTCACAATTCACCATTTTTTTAAGCTCCAACGAAATCCTCAAAGATGAATGGTAACAACTCTTGTCATGTTCCTTTGTTTTCCTTTTCCACCACCGACCAAGTATTGCGTTGAAATGATTCCTTGACTCCCCTTGACAACAGCTACTAATAGTTGCCCCTTAAGCATTTTCTTGAGAAACGTTCCATCTAAACCAATTATAGTCTCAACTTTCCATTCCACCATTCAAAGCCTTTGAGCAATATGTACATTCTCAAAAACTCTGAGGCCTTGTTTCAAAGTGCATCTTAGGGAGATATTACATACCACATCAGATCATGGATTTGATGGTCTAAGTTTTGACCATAGCTTCAGAGCTATTGTAGTGCCTCTTTGGAAATGCCTTCCACTTATCAAGAGCCATTGTTTTGGCTCTTTAGTGGATCTTGAGGACATTCAACTTAACTTTTTTCAGAATTCCTCTCAGTCTTTGATGGGGTATTATTTGGATCCATTTTGAACTTCATCCTTAAAATAAACAACCAAGGTATGCTAATTGCCAGGCATAACAAAGAAGCACCACAAGTATTGCTAGGGCTTCAATGTTTTTTTTAACTTAAATGTTGTTGATTTTCCATCCTTACATAGAGAAGAGTAAAGGGACAAACCATCATAACACTATATCTGTGATTTCTTTTTGTATCACTTTTGTGTTTTCAACTCTTTTTGGTAGCCATAGCATAAAACTTAACAAACTGCTAGCTTCTTGTAGAGTCTTAAAGGTCATGGACACATTCGATTCTCTTAAACTTTGTCAAGTCCATCACCACATACTCGTATCTTTTTCATGTTCATAATGTGAAGCACTTCAGCATTATATTCAACAATTTCGCAATTGGTCGGCCCATTCATAAAGGGTATCATCCGTCCACATAACTATAATCACAATCAGTAGCAGCTTCAACATCCACAAATCTGATCTCGGATAGGATATATGATATTTGTTGCAGAAAACGTCTCAATTCAGAGCAATCTAATAGCATAAAAATTATCACCTTGAATCTTGTGAAAATAAAGTATGAAGCAGCTGTTATTCCATCATGGACTTCTAATACATAATAAGTACCAGCATGGACCAGTGACCACAAGTGGTTTGAAACTTCCTAAATCCAAATTTGGAAAGTAAAAGCCTTCACACAGAGTATCATACACAAACAAAGCAGGGATATTATAAATTACCAGGTGCTGCTGATAGTTTATATGTCTCATTTCCACGCTTGGATATTAAATTACCCCAATTGCCCCTGTAGTTGAAAACATATACACTTTTCTCAATCATCCTTTAAAATGGACACCTGGCGACAAGCATATAACTAGACATCCAATAGGGACCACCTTAGCATTTAACACCAAACCAACTGAAACAGAATTTTAAAAATCCTCAAAGAGACAATAACTATTTGGGGACCAAAAAGGATTCCAATTCTTGTGCATTCAAAGAGATAACTCATGTATTAAAGTAAGAAAATAAACCTTAGGTTGGTACAGATATGTTTGAAGGGGGAAAATGCACATAAGTAACGTCCACCCAGATGAGTTATACTTTTCTTACACGCCTTTACCCCAATCTTGTTACATTGAAACGTATAATCTTATTAAAAAAACAGAAAAGGGAGAAAGTAGTAGACTAGAAACGTACATACGATTGAGCACGATATCGAAATTGATGGACGGCCAGTTTACTGGAGCTCGAGATGAAACCCTAACAAAATCTGATTTTTTTTTTTCTTGTTGAACGGGACCTGACGAGAGGGGGGACCCAATTAGAACTGAAATGGGTTAGGAGTGGGGGGGTTTTCTTGTTTTAAATGGTCGGGTGCGGGTTCTTGTTTCAATTGGGGTTAGGGGCGGTTGTAAAAATCTAATTAAATGGGGTGATTTTAGTAGCCCGTGGCTATTTCCTCATATTAAATGCATAAAGAAATGAATCGTAATTTTAATTAAATATGGGTCTGTGTAAGTAAAAGGCTCGTCCACCTATATGGGGCCATTTCTATACCGCAGGGGCATTATATGCGCAATTTTTAAACGGAGGGTATATCAGTTCAAATCAATATATATTACTGTTATGTAATCAAGATCTTTTAAAAGTTAAAGTCATTAATTACTATTTTGTAATTGATTTATTTTAATAATTCTTTTTTCAATTAATAATATAGTTAATTCATCCAATCTTTAGAGATATTATTGATCTAAGATAAAATTTTATCAATTTTAATTTCGAAAAATTTATTCGAGAACAATTATTTAAAACTATTAGCATTATTCTATAAGAAATAAATGTATTTTAAAAAGAATCAAGTCTTATTGGTCAATTCTTGACTATTATTCCCTTCGTCCGATATTGTTTGTCATGTTGCGCATTTCAAAAGTAAATTTGTACTAATTTTCTGTGTAATTGCTCTTTTGTGGTAAATTAGATCCACATTAATTCGATATTTTAAATCAAAAAAAAAGATTCGATATTCTAAACAACTATATGAAAAATATATATAAATACGAATTTTTGGCTTATTAATATGATGAAAAAATTACATCTTAAAGTTAGTTGGTCAAAGTTTTTATAGTTTGACTAAATAAATAAAATACTATGACCAAACAATACCAATCAAAGGCAGCAGTATTTGTGATTCGATCCGGGCCCTGTTATAATCCATAATTTATCCCTGGCTGAGCCTATTAAGCTGGACATTTATAAGGAACTTTAAGCTTTCACGTCAAGATATCTTCCCTTCTAATATCATCCCCTGCTGATAGAAATTGAAAGTGTTAATTTTTTTCTTTGGCTCTGCTCTTCGATTGTGTTTCATCATATTCTTCTATATGTTTGTTTGCAGTGGATTGTTGTACAATTATTGTGAGTATATATTAAGGACGAAGGGTAAAAAATGTCACCTCAACTATCTTCTAAATGACCTCAAATTACAATTATCCCAACATTTCACCTTTCCTCTTCCAGTCCTCAGTCATATGCTTCAACCGCATCACTTTTTGACTACACCAAGGAATACCTTGATGTTATCCCATTTTGTTCATTTGTTAGCCTCTTATGTTAACTAGTACTAATTCGTAAAGTAAATCATAAACCCATTTTTATATTTTCTAGTTATTATGGACATAATCACATATACTCTATAGAACTTAATTGTTTATTTTCTACAACAAAATGTAATATAATTTGAAATCTTTCTGAAAAGGCAAAAAGCTATTCATATACCCCCCCATTGTCGAACTTGGAAGCTTGTATTTCAGTGTACAACCTAAATGTTATTTCGTTGTAATACACCCCCTGAACTTGCTTATTCATCACACGTACAAGATTGTTTTGCTTCATCACTATTATCGTGTCGATACGCGCACGACACGTAGGATAATATTTGTCACCTAGATAAATTTTTGACCACCTAGATCAATATTTGTCGACCTCGATAATTAAACATATCGGGCGCCAGAAACCTCACAATTCTTTACACCAAATCGTATAGACTTCTCAAAACGCTTTAGTCGTTTTATCTCCTAAACTCGGTGCTTTTCTCTACTCAACCCTCTAAAGTAGATTTTTGCAAGTGTAATTGACATTCCAGTAACGGGAGATTTGTGCTAGTTGCAGTTCTTGACGTAAGACTTGCTAGATTGATCCTAAAGTGTTTGAGTCGATGGTTGTTTCTTGGATATTGTCAGAAGATGTTAAAAAGTAAGTGATAAATCCACTCGATTTCGTGAAGGCTTATGTTGGACTCCTGTTGTTGGCTCCCTGGTTACTTTACTTTTTTCATTATATTTTTGCCCCTATTTTTGTTTAATGTTTCACGCTCTTCCCTGTATCATTTCTTCCATTTGCAGTTTCCGATTATTAGGTGGTATAATAGTTTTCAACAGCAATTTTCCACTTAGCTGAATGTCAGACTGATGAAGTTTTTTTACCTATTCCTGCAGTGAGCGTTAAGGTTTCTGTATAATCAGTTTAAAAATATATGTGTAAGGATTTTTTGGTAAAATTAAGGTTCTAAGTATTAGAGTTTCGGGGATTGTTAGATGGGGTGGGGCCGGCTCCACCTTTTATAATTGTATAAGTTTATAGTGTGTGGGATGCTCTATTGCTATGTTGGCTGAAACCCGTATACTATCTTCATAGTACCAATGTGCTTCTGTTTGTGTGTTTTGTATAGCTTCGATTTGGTGATGTGCGATTGGACAATATTACTGATTGATATTGTGGTACTAGGTACATGTGGCAATAAGTACCTAACATTTAAGGTTCACAAAATTTGGGGATATTCGTGGTGAGGTAGGTCCAGTAATGTTGGGGTTAGGATGAATACGAAGAGAATGTGGATGAAGATTATTTTCAATTCATGAACTTGTAGACCATGCAAGTCTTTTGGGAGTAGTACAGTAGGAAAATAAACATTTGCAGCCCAACTCTAGGGGTGTGATTTGGTGGAATTGAAAATGACATGGGATATTTGTAGCATGACATTATTTATGCTTTGATGTTAGGAACGGACACAATATAATATATTATGGTGTTTGTGATGATCACGATCTTGATGATGGTGGTTTTAAACCAAGTGAAGGTTCAAATTAATTTGTTTCAATCTTTAAGTCTAATGGTGGTGGTAATGTTTATGCTGTTGACAGCCGCACAGTGCGTTTTGGTTTGAGAATCTTAACTGCAAACAAAAAAATCAGATATAGGGTTAGGTTCCTCTTTCCTTTTTCAGCTACTGAAAGACTGGAAATATGGGATTGTGCAAGGGTCGAACAAGAAAGTGATTATTGATACTCTTCAATAGATTGGGACTGTTATTGAAGAAGAAAGTTGAATAGTTGAATCAACTTATTCCAACAAGGCACTAAAACCCTGCTATTCAAGAGAAAGAAGTTGAAGCCAAGTGCCCAAGAAAAATGAAGAGAAGAGACAAAGACAATTGACTATGAAGTGATGCTGCATGGGAGGTTGAGAATTGTAAGAAGACGTGAGAAAACTTTAGAGAAAGTAGGAGAGAAAGAAGAAGGAAGAAAACCAAAATTGTTTTTTAGTAAGGTGGATTTGATAAAGGGTTATGAGGATATTGAAAAGGAAAAAAACATTTCACGGTTAAGTTAATCAGAGGATTGAGTCATACATGACAGTTCTACTGTGATCGCTTTCAAGTGATGAAGAAAACATGTTTCTTGATGATGAACTGAAGGAGGGAGTTTTAAGAGGAGAAAGGAGAAAGAAGAAGTATAGCGATTGGTATATGATTCTTATGTGTGATATGTACTATGGCAGGGTGGTTTTAGTATGTGAAGTGTTAAGCAATTTAGAGAGACATACAAAAATATGCTATAAAAAAAAGGATTCGTTCGAGTTGAGTTAGATAAGATGTTGAATGAGAACTAGAGTGAGAGTGCAGTGTAAAAGTGGTTGTCCAGGCTGTTGTGTGTATGCAAGCACGGAAGGAAGGATATGATGAGAACTTTACTATCAAGACATAAAATTCCAAGGCACCAAATGTACAGGACACAATAATATTTTGTGTAATTCAAAGTTATATGCACGATCTGAAAGATAGTAGTATATTCTCAACCTAGTATAAAAAGGGGTGGAGATATAGATCCAAGAATTGGTGAGGAAAGAGTTGAATGTTCATGTAGCAAGGCAGTTTTTTAAAACAAGAAAATGAGTTTAAAGGAAATTAGGGGGAGCATGTGGGCAGAATATTTTAATTTTCAAGACCAAGAATTTAACAGAAATCCAGACTACAAGGATCTGTTACTCAAACAAAATCCTGGTAGCACTTGCTTGTGAAGCTTTAAAGATCAGAACAGAAAATGGAAAGAATAATTTCACTGTTTTATAGTGTTTTGATGCTATGGAAAAAGGGTTTCCAACACAGGATTCAAAAGATGTTATAGGGTTGGATGGGTGCTTTTTTTTCAAGGGAATGTGTAGGGGTCAACTTTGGGTTTAACTGTGCAAGATGCAAACAAACCAACTGATCCAATAGCATGTGCGGGTGGTAATTGATACTGAAAGCAATGTTATTGACAGAAGAATGGTTCATGACCATTCTGAAAGAGGAAGATGGATCTTAATATAGGAAAGGTTCCAACTAACTATCATTAGTTGATCTGCAAAAGGTAATGAATAGCTTCTTTGTTTATGTTTAATTTGTAATTTGACCAAATTTAACTTTCTTATTTTGCTTTGCAACTACAGGGGCAATAGCTGCTTGTAGTATTTGAGATGAACTATTTCCAGAATGTGGAAATAATGAGTGTATAGGGGACACATATAGTAAAGTGGCACAAAACTTCAGAGGCTTAGAGGAGATCAACATGTGAGGCACAATTTGTACAATATAAAATTCATGTACAAAGCTGAATAGGTATTGTTGAATCCCTTATCAAATACAACAAGGAGGAACATGGTGCAAACTTTTATCCAAAAAAAACATTTAAAAGTTGTGATAGTATAGATACACATGGGAGAGGAGTTTCAATTCTGGAATCTTGGGACCTAGGAACAAGACCAATTGTAACTATGTTGGAAAAATTAGGTTAAGGTGATGAGTAGAGTGAGTAAGTCAAGAGCATTGCTGTGAAACATTGGACAAATGCATATCTCACAAATGGCAATGATGGTATTTAATACCAAATGTAACAATGTTAAATGAAGTTGCAACATTGAAGGGACGGTGCTGTTGGAGATTTGAAGTGTTAGAAGGGTTAGCAGCATATTGTGAACTTGGGTCAACAAAAATGTAGTTGAAAAGATTCATGGGAATTAAAAGGGTTATCCCATGTGCACATGGTTATAGTAAGCAATGAACCACTTGGAACATGATTGCATCACAAGCAATATCTAGCTGGTATTGAAAAAGACAATATATGAAGACATTATTCTCATTTGTACACAGTCAAGTATGCAGACACAGTCACTACAAAAGCATCTGGAAATGTAACGTGAATAGAAGAAATGGCGCCATGTTGAAGCACCTGAAGGCAAGATCAAACGGAATGCCGTAGTAGGGCCACCAAAGGAACAGAAGAGAGACATGGGTGATGATTGAAGTGAGAAAGCTGGAAAGTTGCCAAGAATGGAGATCAAGAGGTACATTCATATTGATTGTTTTTAAAATTATGTTAGATACTTATAATTGAATCTTCTTGTTATAATTCTTTTTTACTCATATTAGGCCCATCACTGGAAAAAAAAAAAACGGTATAGGTCACTATGAAAGAGACGGCACCAGTAAGATTGGTACAGAAGAGTGCAGGAATGTGTGTGAGAGTGGTTATACAAGAAGAGGGCCTAAAGTTGTTGGTCAAGGTGTATATTTGTTGAGATACTGAAGGACTGGATATACCGTTGTATTAAGTAAGTGTTTATAAAACTTAGCTGTTCAAAATTATATTGTATTCTAAATGGTGAGTCCCAAAAAGAAACTATGTAGTTGATATGCCAGACAAGGGTGTCTAGTAGAAGGAAGGTTATACTGGGTGGGTGACGTTGCTGCGAATTTGATAGTGGGGACAAGTGATATGGTTTTTTAAACCTACCAACGGGTACTACGTACTAGAAGTGGAAACAGGGCAAACAGACCATGACCTCAAAGAGGAATTTAAGCCCTAAAGTGTTATGCGACGTATTCAAAAACATGACAAAAGTTGATGGGATTCATAAACAAGTCACAAGCAAAGGAGATCACTCAAAAGAAAACTTCTAATGTTGTGGGTTGTGTGGGGTTGTAACAACAAACTTAAATTAATGATGTTTTATTTTGGTGTTTGTGTGGGTGTCCAACCCAAACAGAAATAGTTTTTAGTTTTGATGATTTTGTGGTGTTAAACCAACTTTGAATATGGGTTAGGTTTGATGGTCTGGGTTGTTTCAACCAAACTTAAGTAGTTATTGTTTAGTGCCTTTTGGTGCTTGTGTCGGTGTACAACCAACCTCAAGATAGTGATCCGGTGTTGCTTTTTTTCCGAGCCTTTACACGTGGTTGGACCAGGGCTGTGCTAAGTTATTGTGGTATGTTGGTTGAAACCATGTAACACTATGATGCTTCTTTTTTATGATCAAGAAAGACACTAGTTATGTTCTGTTTGTTGCCTTCATGTTAATATTTTGTGGTATCATATACCTATTACATTGTAATTGTAGATTGAGAAAAATGACAAGTCCATTGTATTTATATCGATATATATATATATAGTATATATATATCTATAATATATTATATACTATATATTATATATATAGATATATATTATATAGCTTTAATCGCAAAAAAACATACCATTACCTAAAAAGACACCCAAACACAGAAACTAATCCACCAAAATGAGTACCCAGAATCAAAAAAATTTTCCTTAGTAAAAAATTGCATTCAAAAAAAATTCAGGTGACAAACTAAATAAAAGACCAATATACATTGCATATCAAACTAATTACCCAAATCAGTTTCAATATCCATTTATTTACTTGAGTGGTTTTCTGTTGTGGTTTTCTCAACAAACCGAAAAATACAAATTCGCTTGGGTCGGAAATTCAGGATCATACCGATCGAAAAACTTAAAAAATTTTGAATACATTTCATAAAATCCAAACTTAAAAAAAAATGAAAATTGCCATAATACGAAAACTTGTAATAAAAAAGCAAAAAAGACTAACAATAACATACCCATGTGTCTATAATCCGAGAAATCTACGTCGAGATTGTCATTTGTACATGAAATTTTTCAAAATTGGAGGAGCCCCACATAACCAAACAAGTCTCCTATTATACTTCATGAATTTAGCAAATGACAATTAAAACAATAAAAGTGAGAAATCTAAAATTTGAAAAGGGAGAAGGGATAAAGAAGAAATAAATAGTAGAGAATAATGAGAGAAAAATCCTTAAAAATAAACCAAATATTAAAAGAAAAGAAGATTTTTACGATATTACAGTTTTTGTAACTTTGATGATTGTGGCAAACAAATTGCTCTCTCACGCGGCCTTGTAGGTTTTTGATTTCGTTTTTGCCAGGTGGACAGAAAGGTTTTGTACGTGTGGATGAATAAGCAAGTTCAGGGGGGGTAATTGAAAACGAATAAAGTTTAGGTGTACGCTGAATAAAAAGCTTCAAGTTCAGTGGGTAATGAATATTTTTGTCATCTCAAAAGCCAGAATCCATGTTGTATATTTGAAAGAGGTAGACCTCCTTGCTTCTCTCATGGTACACTCTTGTTCCCGCGGAGCCTCTTTTCTCCTCAGTCCGCATAGACAAGATGTAGGACTGGTGTCAACAGTTCATCACGGAAGAAAGGACTCACTAAGTCGATATTACAAACTAAATACTAATTGATACAAACAATCTAATATATATATATAAATATATATATAGATATAGATATAATACTATCATATATATAGTAAAAAAAGAATTGACTTTTCTGTATATTTTTCGTGATTTCACTGCTACTGTGGAATTTTACAATCGATTGGATTAGATAGATATCCTTTCGACATAAAGAATAAAATTACTGATGTTGATATTTGACGCCCGTAGATACACATGAACATCATTTAATTTTTTAATTTTGTGATATGATTAATCGAACTATATTAAATCAAGTCTAATTTATTATAACCTAACGCATAAATGGGATTCAACTAAAATTCGTCCTCGCCCCCATTTAATTTTTCAGTTGATCTTTTTATTATTATTATTATTATTATTTTATTTTATTTTCATTAATATAAAATTATCTATCGATTATTCTTTTGATAGTCACTCCCATTTTATTCTTTGTTTTAATTTTTTATGAGTATTTATTGTAGCGTGCGTCCCGCGGATAATTTAAAATATAATTAATTTTTTGTAATTGCAAATAAAATATAAAATTGATTATGCCCTTATAATAGATTTTTATATTATAGTAAAACTATTAGCACACGGATTTAATTATTGATTACTAGTATTATCTCTAGTATATTAGCATGCTTTAGTTTATAATTTTATGTTGAGTATTGTATTCTTAAAGTACCATTAAGTTTTTTTTTGGTGGGTGTGTATTAAAATTGGTGTAAAAGTATTATATTTGAATTTATCCGCATAAAATTCAATTAGTGTGATTATAATTATTTTAAAATTCAAATTAAAAAAATAAATTGAAAATTGTATAACATTATTTTAATTTTTTTTTTAAAAATGAAAATTGTTGAAGCAGATAATGTAGATAAATTATTAAATTACAATATCTTAACTACAAAATGAAAGATATATGATATATAGTACCGAATTCAAAAAATTTAAATTGCATAAAAGTTTACAAAGTAAAGAGCATTAAAACTTTACATTTATTTTTTCAACTTCGATTTTTGATATGTACCAAATATGAAAAGCATCAAAACTTGCATTTGTATTTCTAATAATTCTATAATGACTTTTACCATATATTGTTATTGTTTTTTAATAAAACTTACTTATTATACTATTAATTTAGATAAATATAAATATAGAAAATTAAGAAAAGGGTAGAGCAAAACACTACTATTTAGCCACTAAAAAGAAGATTTTTCCAGGGTTAGATTAGTTATTTTTTGAAAAACAAAATTCAAATTCATATTTCAAATTAATTATTTAAACAATTTTGATATTTATTAATTAATTAATAGAAACAAAATAATAATCTCTCCTTATTTCTCTCGCTACACAATTCTAAATTATAGCATCAACATTTTTATATGTAATAGTATCTACCAGATATTTTGTGAAAATGTATTTATAGAAAATAGGTTAAATGGATTTGTGTTTAGATTTATGTAAATATAAACATAATTTGTAGCTTTTGAATTTTAGTAACCAATGCAGTTATATATGTATTTTTAAAACGTGGGAAGTACTTTTTTCGAAATAAAAAATGATACAATTATTTTTTTCTTTTTCTTTGCTTTTAGATTAAAATTAAAATATTTTTAGATTTAAAAAAGATTTTAATTCTAAAACAAATCAGATTTAAAAGTCAGCAACTTTAAATATTTACTCAAAATATATTCATTATTTAAGGCTAAAACTTAATTTATATAGATATATATATATATAGATATTATATATATATAGATATATATATATAGAAATATATATATGACGATAGAGATAATATATAGATATATGATATATATATATCATATATGATTTCATGCTAAATTTATTTTTCATGTTTTATTTATTTTTATCCACTTAAAATAATTTTTTTTAAAAAAAAATTGACATGATGCAGAAAAAAACTAAACATTAATTTATTATGAGTAATGTTACTTGAGAAAAGATAAGTCAAAAAAAAAGCATAAAATAATTTTATTTTTTTGATATTCACAGTCTTTTTGTTTTAAAAATTACATAATAAACACACGTTATATATAGTAAGTGTTTTTTTTGCTGAAAAGTCTATTAATCTGAATGCATCGTGAACATTTGCAAAAATACGTTGATACCACGATCAATTTTGGAAGTACTTTACAAAATTACCTAAAGTTAACCATTAAAAGTATATTTTGAAATAGATAGAATAAAATAAAGCACAAAAAATATAGATATTACATATTAAATATAAAAAATATATACTATTAATCAGTGGTCCATAATAACTATAAGAAACTATTATTTCGATAAATCTAATTGGAATTGTGTTAGTTTAGAAATTTAGAGGACACACATAATGATTCATTGAAACACAATAACCAATAACCAAAATTAATTTGTTATATGTCAACGCGGTCTAATATATTGAAATTTTTTTAATAATTGAAACGTAAATTCTTTTAATCAAGTCCTTAATTACATAAAATTCATCATGGTCTTGTCCTTCTAACATATGTCAATATTCAAACCAATAATGCTCTAAACAAATTTATATTTACTACCACTAATAAAATAGTATACGTAAAACTAAAGTCAATCTCTAATTAAAGGAAACAGTCATGTAAAAAACATATGTAGGATATACAATTGATAGTTCGTAATGAGCTAAAAATAGAGCAAAAAAAGAGAGTGGATTTATTTTTTGTATTTTGCGTATAGCTATTTTAGAGTGTGTATTATTATAATTTTATTTTGTTAATTTTTTTTTAAATTAACCATTTATTATTATAATACTTGGAGTTATGAATTATTTCAAGAAAAAAAATCCAATGAGAATAAATATAAATATAAATATTAAATAGTAAATTGTGGCACAAATTTAGGCATGTTTTATATTTAAAATTAGCATTACTTTCAATTATTACCTTTTCATAATTTTTCCAGATTTTTGTGTAAAATATTTTTCCTAATTTGAAATATAAAATTTAAAACAATGTATCGGATGCAATAATTTGCTAACCGTATGGTATATAGTATAATTATGTGTATATATATTATACATTTATTTTTCAGTTTAAATAATTAATAGAAAAATCTCACAAAAATAAAAAAATAAAAAAAAGCTATAAATGTGCATTGATTTATGGTTGCACATTTTTAGAACTCCAACATGAAGCGTTAATATGCAGTACACTAAAAATTCTTAAGTCGATTTGAATATACTATTCATAATTCAAAGAAAAAGTACCGTTGGATCCATATCTACGGAATGCTTTGATTGTTTTTCGATTCTTCCATCCAAAGAAGAAAAAAGAACGAATTTGACCATTATCAAAATAAGAAGAGAAAAGAACGAATTTGACGATTGTAAAAACAGACTATTTAATGAAGAACTTTTTTTTCCTTTAGATTCAGAATAGAGAGAGTGGGTTAATGTGAATTTAAAAAATATTTATAATTTAAACACGGGAAGTTATTTTTTTAAAAAAAATAAAATGTTACAATTATATTTTTTGAGTTTAAACTTATCCTTATTCTTTTATTTTAAACTACCTTATCTGTTGAGTTTGAATGGAATTGAAATTAATTGTTTGACTATTCTGCCACATTATTTGTATCTTTTAAAAAAATATTAAAAATTAATTGACTATTAAAAAAACTGCAAAACTTTAATTGCTTTGTTATAAACAATTTGTATTATAGGATGTCTAATTATGTTGAGTCCTTATAGAATATGGTTAGGAATCCTACTGGGGACCAAGTAAGGTTTTCCCTAAAGAGTTTTCTTCATTGTAAATAAGATTTTGTGAAAGATCAGGAATCAGGAAATATCTTCAAGATGAATAAGAAATCTTTTCTCTTCTTCCTATTTATTCGTCTTCCTAACTTTCATTAGATCGTTTCATACACGTTATGACACATTGTTTCCTCCAGTTCTCATTAATACTCCTTCGATAAAAATTGTGGAATAGAATAAGAAGAACATGCAAAAGAGATCCTTGCATTATGCAAAAGGTTGCAATAAGGTTTCTTATATCTTCCAAGTATGATTTATTCTTTACGTTATAATTATTTATGGACAGATCCTGCGAGTACCATCTGGAGTAATATTTAAAGAGACTGTCGACATTTTTATACGTTTAATTTTAACCGATTTGGGAATGAGAATTTCTTAATTTATTTGAATAATTCAATACTGCAACAATAACTTTAGCTAATGGTATGTTTTTCAACCTTTACTTTGAATAAGTTATGCTATCTATTAAGCTAGATCTTTCAACTACTAATGTTAATTATAATAAATCAATATTGTTCACTTTTGTGTAATTATAATGTACAGATGATGTTAATTGACATCAAAACATGATAAAATTACAAGTTATTTGTGAGGCTCTCTCTGGTTTGATTCTCATGTAGGATACGACACTGATGGATTTACGTCAATCCCGTCTGGCAATATCTTCAGATCCCTAAGCGCCGTTGGTCTGGGTACGACTTGGTTAAAGTCCTGATGCACCATGCTACATGAAATATTGGGTTTCATGTTTCCCATCGTGATTTATGGTCTAAGACATTGCATATGGATAAGACCTTGAATTTGGAGTCTTAATGCACCATATGTTGATTGATCAGATACACTGAACTAGAAAACTAATGTGTTTTGATGATACTCATGAATTTAACTGAATTTGCTCCATTTATTGAAGTGAATGTGGTAGTAGTGCATAATGTTCTAAAAGAAGAATGATTTAAATTAATGCCCATGAATATGAATGAGGTACTAAGTTATCAAGAATTTGATGTACTTAGTAATTGTGTTCGTATTCATGACGAATAGAGCTTTTGACAAAGTGGTAAAAATACATCCATTCTTTTTAAGTGACTGCGGTGTAAGCCATCATGATAGGCGTGGAAAAGATCGCAATCTTTGATTGTAGATTTGGTGTCACCAAGATGTCATACTTTATATTTTCGAACTTATGTTGGATAGTTAATATTGTGCGATTGATGGCACATTATATGGTAATAGAAATTTTACTAATTTCACTACTTTCTTAGTTTGACACAATTGTCTTGTACATTGTTAGGCGATAAATGTTTAAGACATGGAACCTCAAAATAAACTCCATGAAAAAACTACAAATTCTTTTAAATGGTGAATTTTCTTTGTACTACTTGTTAGCAAGACAACTAATTGTAACCATCAGAAATGAAAGTGAAGATTGAATTTCTGCTTTCCTAGGAACGTATACAGATTTTGTGACCTAGTCATCACCTAAGGGATTGTTTAGATATTTAATGGCCTAATAAATGTTTTTCTATATAATGGTCTAATTTTTACCTATTATTAGCTCTCGAACTTGATGTTTTCAAAATTTTGGCACAAATAATAATATTTTGTGCACAATTTTCTTCATATTAGTCTCGTCAATTATGGATCACGACTCAACTAAGGGGTAAAGTAATTGCGAAGAAAATAATCTAAAATTACTCTGGAGTAATAAAATTTAAATTTACTCATGATAATAGTAAATCGCAAATTTAACTAAAGCAAAGGCACATGGCGTAGTAAACATTGAGTTTACGAGTACTACTATTTTATTAATTGGTCAATGTAATTTGGTCCTCCCAAATGATGTGCATACTGAGGCAATGGACATACATTGAAAAAACAGTGAGATTCTTCAGAATGCTTTACGTGATTGTTCTCGTGATAAAGTTGATTGGATCACTAAATTTGGGACTAAATCTCTAAATTCTGAAAAGTTATAAAAGGTGAAATATGTGCTCATTTATCTATCATGTGATATGACAAAAAGATCATCAATAGATAATCACATGTGCGTTTGTTGTCAACTTGCAAGTTGACATTCGCAAAATTGTTTGTGCAAAAATAATTGAGCTAAAGGCCACATTCATAATAGTAATCAAAACATTTATCTTTGATAATTTCTAATCCTCAAGATGTGTGATATTAAATGTCTGAGATTAGTGAAATCATTGCTTTGAAAAATAAAAGCTTCATGTGTTGATCTGAAATATGATACCGATACAAAGAATTAATGCATCAACAAACACATTATGATGATTTTCTTTCTGTTGATTTATGAATCCGGGACCAAATATTTTCATCTGATTATTTTTGTAAGGTAGTATATAATCAATGCATATACAATGATGCACAAAGTCGATTCCTTCAAAGATTGAGATATATGTTGAGTTTTGTCTAACCTAAGGGGGAGATAGAAGCAACACAATAGTTGTAAAACATCTTTTAATGTCCCTTCAGGATAAAGTCTATGACATGCAGAAGCATGATAACTAATCATTCTAATAAAATAATGCTTGAAAAGGGTAAGGTGATCAAAGATCAAAAATGATTATACATAAAGAGACAATGTTGCTCTTAAGAGTCCCTACGACATACACTTATGAAACCTCATGAGATTGGTATCTACCTAAAATAAGAAGTGATGAGATCTCAATAAGTTTTTGTTCGTATTGTGAATCGACAAAATGATAATATCGTTGGACATATCTTTGATACAATAGCGCCTATTGTAAACGATTAGGATCAAAGATTATGAGGATATGAAATTCTACATCTATTAAGCATATTTTGTTATAATAATTATCAAGTGAAAATGTGGAATGGTGCATCTTTGTAGCGTAAAGCTTACTTGACTTGCAAATCTAGCACTACAAGATGTCATACATCTAATTTGAACTGTTTGTCACTTAAACAAAATTGAAATGAAAATATCCATGAGTTCAAAATCGAAATTCATATACAAGTTGTTGGAAAACTGTATTTATCGTTCTTATAAGATTAAATTGTTCAAACTGCATAGAGCATATCATATATTAATCCAGTTGACGACTAGAATTAAAACTCTGAGAATTTCAAAGGCAATAGATTATTTGCTTAAACAAGTAGAAGTAAGGAACTTGCAAAAATCTTTGATCCTGAGGAAAGATTCATAAGCAAGATAGAAGAAGCATATTTAATCAAGGTTTTTCTACACTCTGAGCTCCCACGATTATGATCTCACATGCACATGTTTGCTCAAGTAATATACAATTGATTATTCACCAAGTCTCTACCAACTACAACTCAAGAAATATCTCAAGGATTGGAAACGAAATCCAGTCTCTTATTGTTTGCATAGGGTGCGTTAATACGTATGTACTCTTGTTTTCCTCACCAAGCTTTTCCATTGGGTTTTCTTTGTAAGGTTTTTGTAATGAGGCATATAATCTACCGACATCGAGGGGTTTGTATAAACAATTTGTATTATGTGGATGTCTAAGTATGTTGAGTCCCTTATAGATATGTTTAGGAAATCTACTTGTGGGGCCCAGTAAGTTTTCCTACAAATAAGCGTTTCTCTTCATGTAAATAAGATTTGTGAACGATTAATGAATCATGAATATACTTCAAGATGAATAAGAAATTTTTCTCTCGCCTACTTTTATTCGTCCTTCTAATTTCATAGAGTTTCATAACAGCTTTTATAATTGATTTTAAAACAGAAACACTTCCAGTTTTACTAAAAATTGGATTTAAAATTAGATCTGTTTTTTTTATTAAAAAAAAAAATGTTTTGACAGTTTTTTCGGTAACTTGATGACATTGGTTTTGCTTTAGTTCATTTTTTAAGTTACAATATTTAATTAATATATATTTAGTTTAATTAATTATATTTTCAATGTTAACAAAAAAAAACTGTTATTTAAAAAATTTGAAGTGAGACGGTACATCTGCAAATGTTTGACATTTAAAACTTTTGTTTAATTAATTATTTTTTTCAAATGTTAAAGTAGTAATCCATAACTCAAAAAATGATAACATGTTTATTTAAAACTAACTTTAGATTTTACGAATTGCTATGTACAATTAATTGTTAATTAAATTTTTTTTTTTAAAAAAAATGTGAGATTAATTGTGGCGTTGACATGTAAACATTATCACCTCTCTTATTATTATTATTATTTATTATTATTATATATATAGAGAGAGAAGATATTTTTAATTAAAATATCATAAATTCAAACTCGAAAAAAACTTACATATTCATATTTTTTTTATTTCAATTATTATCATGGTATGTGTGGGGTAGGGAGTAGTAGAAAAGATTATTTTCATTCTTTGTATTTTGAATTTTAGGTATACACACAAAAAAAATATAGTATACGTACATAGTTGCTTCATTAAATCATCTTATATTGAAACATTATTTTTTTATGAATGTTGGCATTATTTTATTCCCTTTTTTTTCTCTTTTGGTTTTTCAAAAGTTGAAAAAAGTAAAATTTAAAACGATGGATACGATTCGAAAAGAAAAATAGTGGAAGAGAGAGAAGGAGGGTGGGGGGAGGGGGAGAGTGTAGAGAGTAGAGGACTAATTCTTTTTTTACTTTTAATTTGCTAGAGACCCAAAATCAAGTCAATTATATGCGTAAAATTTTAAATTCCCTTAAGATAAGAAAAATACATATTCATATCCTAAATGTGACATTTTTTTGGATTTTCTTTTTAATCCAAGATTCTTAGCTCTGTCACTTCTATATTCAGTCCTTTTCCCTCTTACTTCTGCAAAAGAGATTGTTTCTACATATTTCTCACTAATCACAACAAATAAAATGTAAAATACATTAGGAGAGGTAATTAAGGATCACTTACACTGTGTAATGATCCTACTCATCCATCTAGACTGATATCTAATTAGTTTAGTAAATAATAAAGAATTAATGGTAAAAATATATCTAAACTATCAAGTTTTATGGGATATTAATAACCCCAACAATATTCATTGTTCCATCAATTAATTAACTATCATTCTCTTTGTATTATAAGACGTCTCAAAGTTGAAGTGTCCTGCTTGCGACTGTTGTAAATTAAGCAATACATATTTTTCCAACTCAACATTGAGTGTGTTTTAATATAAATGAAGTGATAGAGTTTAGATTGATAAATAGAAGAATAGATAGTTGAGATATGAAACTAATAAAGACTTATGTGTGTTTTTGAACATTAACTCGATAGGTAATTGTCTAGTCTAATTCCCGAGTTGTGAACCAATGGCTAGGCAATTACTTGTCAATTTAGTCATCTTGTCACTATAACCAGACATTGGAGTAATGATACCTTCAAAGGCATCTTGACAATCAGAGATATCAGTAATTGCAGCACTGAGCATGGAGTTCATACGTCCACTATCATGAGTACGCAGAGCCTCTAAAGCTTCTTCATAATTGTACAACACAGTATCCCAACTATCAAGGCATGTTTTGAGCAGTTTCTTAGTTCTAGGTGGAGTAATAGGGGATTCTGAAGCTCTTTTAAATGCTGCAAATCCCAATTTGGCAAACGCATCGCTCTGTTTCATGGCCACTTGGAGAACACTTTGTACGTTGATGATGCCTCCGCGCATAAATGGGGCAACAGTTGTGGTGCAAACGTCAGGGTAGTCAGTATTGTCACATATCTTCTTTATGATATTATTAGTCTCGGCATTCCCACCATCGTCTTTTTGTGTATTGGTGGGAATAATAGTAGATGGGAAGTCAGAAATTTTATCAAGAGGGATGATAGACGGAAATTGTGATTGTGATTGTGCATTTTCATTTTCCATATCCAGGAGGGTATGCAGAATGAATGTTGGTGGATTTGCATTTTGTTTTGAAGTTGGTTGCATGTTTGGTGCATTATTTGGGAATGAGTATATATTATCATTATTAATAGATTGGGCTAAAGTGAGGGTGAATAGAAAGAAGAAAGAAAGGAATAAATATTCCATGTTTTATTTTATTCAAAGTTTATCAACCAAATGCAAAAGGGAGGAATGAATAGAAAGGAAAAGAAAGAGAAGGATGAACAATTAGTTAAGGGAGAGAGGAGAGTTAGAATTACCATAGAAAATTTGTTGACATGAATGAAAATAGGAGAACCTTTAAATTGTTAACAAATTAATGTAACTAGTGGTATATCTATATTGTCGGAACTCTTTACGTAATCTTATCATATATCTTAGTTTATCTTTAGCTAATATTCACGGATGATGTAAGATATTTTTTATACGATCAAGTAATTTAAAGCTATCGTAGATAAACATTTTACTTTTTCAATATTTAAGTTTTAATATAATAAATTATTGTAGAAAGTAACTTAGACGGTACAATTTATATTTATTATTCAACCTAAATTATGAACTTGTTTACCAAAAATACAAGGATTTCATTTTCTTGGTTTCTCATTCATGCATATTTTATTTCATCAACGTCACTCAAGTAATGAACAACATATATACACCGTTGAAATAATCCAAGCTATATTACACGCGGAAACTTTTATATATTTAACTTTTTTTTATTAAAAAGAAAAAATTAGAGATGATTTTTGTTTTTTGCTTAATCTTTTGCTTATCAACTCTAACTAACAAAAGTGAGGGTATATCACATCCTTTTCCCATCACATAATTATTATATTACGTAATTGCTATCCTAAGGATTATACTAATTTCAATTATCAAATGATTTTTCAAATAAAACGGAAGAACTCTTCAATAACACAAAAGGTGGGAGAGATTTAAGGACCTCAGAAGATTACTGATAGTCGGTAGATTAACCTGTAAATTTTTATAAAGTGATGGTTTCATTGATCAGTGCAGAAGGAACTTCAAGCTGGGTCAGCCAGACCTAAGTAGGCATGAAGGTGGATTGTAGCAAGCAGTTTTGTAACATCTTAACATATGAAAATGCAACCTATTGCAGCAGCAGTAAGCATTGGACAGTTGAATCTAGCAAGCACTTAATGATGAAGCCAGATTGAAGGAGTTCGAAAAAAGTTTATTTACTGCAGCAATCCATAGTGACAGGAATTACAGAGGTTCAACATGATGGTACACAATACACACATCAACATGTTCAATGTTCACGATAAGATAGAAGTTTAATCCGACACCAAGCTTAGAAAACAGAAGCGACTAATTTAACATAAATGCCTTCAGCTTTGCCAGTTAAGGAGTTCCGCACATTGTAAAATTAGTCTTCTGCATTCTTCACAACAGTAACAGGGCACGTAGCATTATTCACCACATAGTTGCTTACACTGCCCATAATAACCCTGTAAAGATACAAAAGGAGGAAGAACTATAAGTTAGACTATTCCCTTTATTTCGAGCAGACGTAGTAATGCAAATTGCTAAATTATTATGAGATTTTTGCTGAAATTTCACTTGAGTAATATCTGCAGACAGATTCAAAGTTCACTCATGCTACGTAAATCACACATCGAATCTAGTAGCTTTGTCAAGGAATAAATGCAACCAAAGCTTCAGTTTCCGAAAATAGTGCAATAGATAAAGGCCAGCGATAGTAAGAAAGTAATGATAGGAATTTTTTGATAATGTTTTTACAACAGGATATTCAATTGCAAAAGGAATTCTAGAAAAAGATCAGACCTCTTGATCTTTCCAAGCCCTCTGTTCCCTATGACCAGACAGCTCAAGGGAGTTTTGTCAATTGCTTCACATAACTTCTCTCGAGCATCTCCCCAGAAAATTTTCATGACTACTGTAATCTGCTAATAAAGAGTAATCTTGTAAGAATGCTTGATCTAGTATGCTTCCTGAGAAAAACTGGATCTCATAAAAGAAGAGAAAATATCACCTCCATCTGCCTAGCGGCAAGGGTTATCATTTGCAATGTTTCAGGGTCAGGGTTAACCCCATACCTCTTCATTATGTGGCCATCACATATCTCTGATAAAGGTATTAAAGCTGCAACAAAAAAATGAATCTCAAAAGATGTATCAGAAGATGGAATCTCACTAATCAAATATCACATATTTTACCAGTAACACAAGCCCAAGGTGACATGCTTTCACTACTACAATTCTTACAAAGCTACTATAACTCTTGCACCTAGACACATCAAAAAAGTTATTCGTAAATAAAGATGGGTGCAAGCATGAATGAGATGATTTTGAATATGCAATGTTCTACCCAGTAAAAGATTTAACACTTTGGGTGTGTTCCAATTTTCACATGTTTGGTTGGTCAAATTCCTAAGAAATCATTTTCTCTAGGAAAATAAGTTCCTCATAGTTCACTCTACCTTATTGAACTTATCCCCCTACCCACCTCACATAGTGTTTGTCTAGATCATATACAAATGATTTTAGGATAATACTTTGCATTCTGAACACCAAAAAAGAAAAAAATGAAAGTAAGAAATTCATTACTTTTCCTAGAGAAATTCATTTTCCTTCATACTGAACACACCCTTTAAAGAATATTAATATAAGTAACTGTTAAGACTTCACATCTATACATTCTCCTAATGCAGTCTAGTTTCCTATCCCCTCTTACAACCAAGAAGAAATTCCCAAAATAAATACTTGTAATGTCTCTATATGACACGGATTGGGTTCTCTATGAAACTCAAAAAAACATGAGCTGCATCTTCAATCCTGATGATGAAACTCTACGTATGTATTTAAAGTCTGCTCTTCATTGAACATAAAAAACTCCCCATACGTAGACGTGTATTTAACCCTTTCCATTCACCAGAGTTCCTATGTCTATGACATCTAACCAATAAGGGCAAAACAAACAGATATATTTCTAGGTATTTCACCATAGAGAATTGAACCTTGTCTGAACTTTTAAAGCACTATGAAGTAGAACTAGTAGCTACAAAAAGCCGCCACTCAAATAGATTAAGAATATAGCAGGACACAACAAAGATTGTAATCTACTCATGGGCGGAACTAGAAGCTCATATACAGGTTCCCCGAACCAGTAGCTTCTGCTCAAACAGTGTATCTAGATTAAGAAAGTTGTTAATACTGTTAAATTTGCAACAATATTGAACATCAAAGTGTCTATGGGAACCCTAGTTGAAATTTACTCCGCTCCTTTTATCTACTATAGTGGGTTGATGATATCGAATAGAAAAGTGGCTCATACGATATGACCTAGATGATCAATTCCTATTTCACCTAACTGCTCGCAATCCTCCTAATTTACCTAGACAGGTATACTTTGCAAAGCCCACATAGAACAAGTTTAGATGACCAATATAACAAAAAATACATCTATGGATTCCTATTTGATTAGATAAATGTAGAGATGATGGCATACGAGAACCAGTGGCCTCCCAGAGCTGCATCTCTCCTTCTTCATAGTGTCCTTAGCAGTACGCCAACCAGTAATCGGAGCAATAGAGGTGAATCCTACGATTACGACAAGAATAGTATCAATGGACCATATGTAGAGACCTTTTGACTTGATGACCAGTAGTTAGAGTAAATCGAGCGTGGCGTACCCAACAAATACTGCACCAACCTCCTTCCATACCTACAACTCGAAGATTTTTGCTTGGTTAAACAGTTTTTTGAAAAACCAATATATAGTGATAGAGAGAGCAATTGGGTTCAAAATGGAATTTTTTTGACAAAGAAGAAGGAAAAGTAGTGCGATGTTGATCTGTCACTGTATTTGCTACCACATGTAAAGCCAAAATGCTGTTGTTAGGACCCACTTTTATGGCTCATCAAATTTCCACACGTCTCTTTTTCTTTATATTCTTATTATATAAGTTTAATTAAATTTAAATTTAATCCAGAAATTCTCCAACCCAAGAAGATAGAAGTATTTTTTTAACACAACGACGTAGAAATAGGAAATGCTAATTTAATTATTGCTGCCTTTGCTAACATTGAACATTAATTTTCCAAAATTTATCATTCCAAATCTTCTACTTTTGTTTTTTAAATGTAAAACAGGGAATTTTAGTTGATTTATCTTATGATTTTTTTTTTCCAATTTTTTTTTTTTTTTACTAAACAGATTTATTGTTTTTTTCTTTTTTTTTTATATACATAGATTATTAGTGATTAATTATAACTTATTACCCAAACTATGTACATGCATAGCCGTATTAGTGCGATTTTGGTTATTGTTTTAATTTAATCAATTAGTTTTCATCTTTCTTCGAAGAAAAAAAGTTAATTTATGATAACATAAACTAACAAGTTTAAGTTTAGAGCTTGTCTGAATTGACTTGTTTCAAGTATTTTACATTAAAATAATTTTAATTACTTTTATGGTGGTTAGATAAAAACAAAAAGTAATTATAAGTAATAATTGTTAAATTGACAAAGAGAAAGAGTCCATGTTGAATTTGGAAGTCAAATATAAATATGTTATTGTCTTGTAAGAGATTTAAATCTAAACTTATCAAATTTGATTTATTTGAAGATGACTAGAAATATAAATTAAATTCTTCAAATATTGTTGTCGGTTGCAATTTGTCAAAGTAGGCGTGATAGAAAGTAACCAAGAATAATGTATAAGAAATTTCGAGGACTAATACATATTTATAACAGCTTGACTTAGACAATTCATAACAGAAGAAATTAAAAATAAGTCAAATTATTGGTACAGATTTTTCTACTGTAAAATACTAGTAGATGACTTATATGTAACTGCGCATACGCCCGAAAGCGTTAGAAAATTGTTTTTATAAATATTATCATCTTATTTGTTGGATCGTATTGAAATTTACTATTCCTTTCGTCTGAAATTGTTTATCATATTACGTTTATCGAAATTCAATTTGACTAATTTTCAAAGGTAAATTAGATCACATTAGATATTTTAAACAAAAAAAAATAGATATCCTAAAACTATAGAAAAGTACTATAAATTATACAATTTGCAATATTAATATGATGAAAAAATAATCCTAGAATTTAGTAAAGTTTATAGTTTGACTGCTAAGAATAGACGAAAGTGCAATGATCAAACAATAACAGAAGGAGAAGAGTGGATTATTCTTCTATATTTTTCATTTGAATTTACAAACAATTTACCATTAAGTACAAAAAATTAGACTTACATAACGAGATAATTAATATTTATTGGAAGAATTATATAATATAACAAATATAGGTTATGTATTTATGGTACATAATTATAGTTATAAAACAACGCCATTCGCATTTATGTTATCAAGTCTATAGCAAATACACCCACATACGTATAATAAATACAGTATAAATTCTATTCTCTTCCGAATTTCTCTTCTTTTTCTGTAAATCAGTTCAACACGTATAGTTCCTTCCCAAATAAAATCTCATTTTAATGTGAATCTCCAATAAATTTTGAATCTTATACAATCAGATAAATTCTATTTAGTAGTTTTGAATTCGTATTTTTTGAGTTAATATCATATTTTCTTAGTTTTAGTTTGTAATATTTGTGTTAATCTCGTCTCTTTTTTTTCATATTTGGGTCATTCAATTTGTTACAGTTTCAGTTGTTGGGTATGTAGCAAGAATTGATGGGAAAGAGAGGAACGGAGAAAAATTTGAAAAGTTTAGAACTTGAAAGGTTGGGAACTTGAAAAGTCTTCTAATGCTTTAATGAAAAAGCAATAGTCCCTCATCGGTAATGGAAATGAAAATAAGAGAGTTTAAATAAATAACAAACACTCCTATAATTGTTTAAAAAGGTTGGAAATAGAGGGGGACCCCCTTCGCCAGCCGTCATTGTCGATCGCTTCGGCTTTAAGGGCAATAGGTCCAACACCTAGCGGTATGGAAATGACAATAGGAGAGTAAAAAATAACACTCCTATTAATTGTAAACGGGTTGGAGAACGAGGACCCCCTTGCGTCGGTCGCTCGCTTGACTTTAGCGTTGGCTTTGGCAAAAGGATCGATAGAGAGATAATTTTTTGACAAATTTATTTTAATTATTTATTTAATTAATTAATGGCCAAACATAATTTCAATAATTAGTTGATAACAGAAAGTTAACCGAAATGTGTTCAAACTTTTTAGTAACACGAACGACTCGGATACAGCAGGGGCGCGGTGAAAACCCCCGTTTAAATTCCGTTTATATTTAAAAATTCCTGCCAATTGACTGTTCTGAAGGTTGCACAACTTTCAGGAACAGTCAATACCCATTGAAAGTTGAACCTGTATTATGCGTTGTGTCATTCTGAAAGGGTTATTGCACCTTTAAATATATTCTTCTTGCCTATAAATACCATTCAGTCTTCAGAATATTCCTTACGAATTTTTTCATCTTCCTTCTTATTTAAAAACACCATTTCTTCCTTGTAAATTGCCTGCTGTGGTTGATTCAAGCTGACAGTAGAGTTTTTGGTTATCTACACTATCTAACGCATTAAGATCATTTGTACCCCCTGGGGAGGTTATATTCCAAATCAAACCTCGGATACTAGAAAGGGAGGGGGGAATATTTCCTTTAGGGGGGACACGTTGAACGGGTGATGAAATTCACTGGACATTGATTTTCCCCTAAATTATTCCAAAAGAGTTTGTATTCCCAGATTCGGTTAAGTTTTTACAGGGATTTTTAAATTATTTTTTACCAAATTAAATTTCCTGTTCATCTTACCTATTAGGGTTCTAAAAAATCTCAGTTTGGGTTAACGGTTACTTCGTGTTGTTTTTTGAATCTTTATTTACAAACAGTTAAAATTTCTGATTGGGATTTAATTAACACATATTGGCAACAATCTTAAGGAAAATTGGAAATTATAAATTCTGCTGTGTTTCGGTGGGATGGGGTGGGGTGGGGAGACACAAAAATCTTTGTGAGATTTATACCTTTAAGTCTGTCTTGCAATTTTATTCGTTTATGCTTATTTTATTGTATCAATGTGTTTATCAGACAATGGGAGGAGGAAAAAACACTGGTTGGTTACAGTGGTTTGTCGTTGTTGTGCTGCACCAACCACGAACTATCCTGGGTATCACCAAGCAGAGGAAGGAAGAAACACAGGGGTTAAGGTAGTTGATGTTAAGTTATTAATTTTGTTGTAATTAATTATTGGAAGGTTTATAAATTGGGTAGGGTAAAGTAAAGGTTGGTAAGTTTGTATTATTTATTTAACGTTTTTGGGTGTTGTAAATCGGTAATCGGGGGTGGGTCGGTTAAGGTGGGTGTGGATAAATATTTTTATAGGTAGTGTTTATAGGTACTATTTTTAAGTTTGGTTTTTGGTTTGGGGTTTAGGGTAGGTTGTGTAATGGTATAAAATTCAAAGGTGTGAATTCAAAGGGATAGGCAGGGCCGAACGCAGATATTTTTTCTGGATTACCACTCTTGGTCTGCAGAAGAAAATTTACACGTAAAGATACCTCCAGTTCCCCTGCGCTTGATGATATGCCAGACAAGGGGGAAAAATGATGAGTGTTGAAGCATGGAACAGTCGCTTCCTATGTAAAGGTTATATTTTGAGTTGTTTTAGAGGATGACTATATAATGTCTTTTATTTTAGATGCAATTAACAACTCAAAAGAGTTGTGATGCAATTGAGAAGAAATGTAAGACGAAGATGCATGCTGAAAAAAGTTTCGTGGTCGCACAAAGTTTTTAGACTATTAAATGGTAGATAGTAAAACTGTGGATCAACAAGTGCAGGAGGAACTTCAACTTCATTCTCCATGTCTGATTGCTGAGTGAAGATATGGTTTAAAAAAGGGTTTTTAAAATTGTTTTTTTTGAAGCCTTTTGTGTTTCAAGTGTGGCTGCCAATGATAGAGAAGTGCCTCTTTCGATGGAACGATTTCAAGAAATGATCTAAAGCACAAGCGTAAAGAAATGAAACTTGAAGATTCTTGGCTTCGGATCAGATGAGGAAGATTAAACAGAAATGCCGAAAAGAAGTGCCGTAAGAGGTTTTCAACAAATCATTGAGTTATAATATTGTTGAGAAGCTCTACCACAAGACAAAAAGAGAAAGAAGTCCCAACGGGCAGACAGAAGTCAGAACAGGACAGAGAGAAAGTTAAAGGCTAATGTTATGTGACAAGGCTGCGTCATAGGATCTTTTGATTGTCCATGCTCCAAGAAAGGACAAATAACAAAGGCAAAGGCAAAAGTCCAGCAAAAAAATTGGGAAAATATGGACGAGGCAGATGACTTGGTGCAATGATAAGGTGTGTAACTTAGTTTGAAATCCAAGGAGTGAGTTTCTCGACTAAGGTTTCCAATAGACATATTTGCTCTGCCGAAGAAGCCTTTGCAACGTACACTCCTGATGAGTACAATGAAGATTTATTCATGAAAACACAAAAAACCAACACGGATTGAGGAACTGGAAAGTAATGATGAAAATGACATCCGGCTAAGGTGTGACTTTGAACAATGTTCGCATTGTCCCTCTATTAGGAAGAAGAATTAGTTTCTGAATGCACTACTCCGGTAAGAACGGATTTACGTGTTCCTAGTAGTGATTAAAGCTGTAATAAGTAAGAACGAATGTCTGGAAAAAGGGTTACCTCATATGAGGCCGTTTTTTCAAACTAAATGTAATGGTTGTTCCCGATTAAAAAATTTTGCTTCAGCTTACTATGGGAGTTAATGATTTATGGCGATGCCCGTTGGGACGTTGTAAATTACAAAGCTTGCGAAAATTGGTTAATCTAGAAAGAAGTATGCCTAAGTTTAATGCGATAAGTCGAATGTGAAATTTGTGTGGAAAGTAAGTTTGTTAAAACATCCTTACAAAGACTGTTGAAAAGAAATTCTAAAAAACTGTGGACTTCATTCACAAAGATATATGCGATATGAATCAAACACATCTCATGGTGGAGAAAAAGTATCTTTTATAACTTTTATTGGAATGCACTCGATTTTGTTATGTATATTGCCTTAATAGTAAGGATGAAGCAATTGATGCATTTAAGAAATACAAAATGAAGTGGAAAAAACCAATTGAATCTAAAGGTAAAAATGATTTCGGAAGAGTGATAGGCGTGGAGAATATGAATCTTTTTTTGCAGAGATATTTTCGGAATATGGATTATTCATCAAACTACTGAAACCTTATAAACCACAGTAAATGGTTTTTGCAGAACGGAAGAACAGAACATTAAAGAAATGATGAATGCCTTAATATTCAATTTTGGTTCACCGCGAAATCTTGGGGGGGAAGCCATCCTTACAGCTAATAAAAATACTATTTAGAGTACCCATCGAAAAACACAAGCATTCCTATGAGTTGTAGAAAGGAAAAAGAAAGCCCAACTTGAAATATTCAAAGTGGGGGGGGGGGGTGTTTAGGACAAGTAGAGGTTCCTTTACCGAAGAGGGTTAAAATTGGACCCAAACGAAAATAGATTGTGTCTTTATTCGGGGATGTTGTGAATAGTAAAGCCTCGTCGATTTTTTGTTCACCAAATATGATAAATCCTGCGATTCATGTTTATTGATAATTGAATGATAATGAGAGTTTTTGAAAACATATATCGTATAAAACTGAAAAGTGACGTACACAAGTGAAAGACCTAAACGAACACGAGAGAAGAATCAATGGAAAATATCTAACTAGTGAGGGAAACCTAGGCGAAGATTACTCGAGCAACGAAAATTGTTTCTTTTGGACCAGATTTTGTAGCACTATTGCATTGAAAATGGAGCCTCACAAACATTAAAGACAAAGCTAAGCTATCTTCGTAAGAGTCAACGTATTGGAAAAAAAAAAAGCAGTTCCAACAGTGAATTTGAATCATTTTTAAGCAATCACACCTGGGAATGGAATTGACGGATCTTCCTCCAGGAAATAAACCTTAGATCCAAAGTGGATCTTTAAAGGAAAATGAAACCCTGATGGGAGCTATGAAAAATATAAGGATAGACTGGTCGTCAAAAGAGTACAGACACAAAAGAAAGGTCTGGGATACTTGAACCACATACTTCAGTAACAAGGACTTAACATCAATTAGGAGTAAGAGCACTAGAAAGTGTGCATGATATTAAAAGCCACCAAAATGGATGTAAAAGACAGCCTTCTTTCTGAAAGGGAGTAGAGGAAGAAATTTACATGGAACAACATGAAGGGTTTATAGTTCCTGGTAAAGGAAAAGAAACGGTGCAGACTGTGAAGTCGCTTTTATGGAATTGAAAGCAAGCACCCAAAACAAATGGCATTGTAAATTTGATCAAATAATGTTGGTAAATGGATTCAGATGAACGAAATGTGATAAAGTGTTTACATTAAAACAGGTATGCATCATGAAGTCGTTGTTATTTGTATGTTGATGACATGTTAATTAATAGTAAAGAAAGAACTGACGATATAATGCTTACTAAAGTGCATGTTGTCCAGCAAGTTCGATAATGAAAGACTTAGGAGTGCCTGCTTTTAATCGTAGGGGTCAGGTATTCTCCAAAACTCCCCAGGGGACTAGGATTATCTCAATCTCATTATATTGAAAACGTAATTGGATAAGTTCAATTACTTGAATTTCAATGTAGTACAAAACTCCAATTGATTTAAGTTGTACATTTAAAAGAATGCAGGGTCAAATTGACTCTCATTGGGAATATGCCAGAGTGTTGGGAAGCTGTGTGGTATTATATTATGAATGCACCACGACCAGATAAAGGCATGTGCTATTAGTAAACTGGGTGAGTCGGTACCACTAGTAATCCGAATCAAACTCGGGCTGGCTATAAAATGGTGTTGGGTTATCTAAAATGGACACAAACATTATGCTTGCCTTATAATATAATATCATGCTGTGATGAGGGATTATAGGATGCCAAATTGGATCACGGGTCAATGATGTAAAATCACGAGGCGTAGTTTATGTACTGGTGGTGGAGGAGCTGCTCTTGGAAATCTTTGCCAAACAGGACTGTATTGCTTGCTCCACAAGAATCTAATATTGCTTTGGCTAGGACTGGTGAATGAAGAAGCGGAATGGCTATGTGGAATTTTCCGTAGAGGATATTTAATCTGGGCCCCAAACTGTGGTCAATTTGCAGACATTGTGATAGTCAAGCAGCAATAGGTTTAAGGCAGGGAGGTTATGTACCAAACGGGAATCTCGTCTATACGACGTAGACATAACACCGTAAGAAAACTACTCTCTTTTTTAGCTGGAAATTATCAAAATTGAGATGTAAGTCAAGCGACTAATGCGTGTCAAGGATCCATACGAAAGGCCTAGTGAGAGAGGCAGTTGAAAGATCATCTAAGGGAATGGTTTATGGCTTAGGACAAGTCAGCATGACGATAACTCCTATATAGCAACTGGAGATCCCAGAAGGCTAGATCAAGGGAGAAAAAAAACACAGTGTGGCTGGACGGTTCACATTGTCAATTACAAATCAATCCATTCCTCATGATATGAAGGACAATGTTCAGAAAAGGTTAAGACTTGTAAGGTTGTTAATGAGGTAATAAAGCTTAAAGTTTTTAATGATTTGATAAGTTTGGTAGATTTGACCCAAAATAGTGTATCTCGAGATGACCACGGGTTAGAAATCACCTATGTGAGTGTGAAGTGGAACCGTGCTTCAAAGAAGAATTTATGTCAAAAGCCTATTCTCTATACCACTCATGAAAACAGGAGGTGTTCATGGATGAAACGAACACAAACGTTAAGAATCATAAACAGTAAACAAGGGTTTAATTGTGTGTGACATATGGTTGTCTAAGTATACACCAAAAAAAAGTTCGACGGTTCGAATCCAAAGATATCGATTGAGCCGAGTAGTATATCCGACATATGTTCACTACGGAAAGTCTAACGGGGAAACCTACTTATCAGATGCAATTAATCATTACTTGAAAGTACACAATTGTCCGTTTGATTCCTAATTATAAATATTCTCCATCAATGGGGAGATTGTTGGGTATGTAGCAGAATTGATGGGAAATAGGGGGATGAGAGGAATTTGAAAAAGTTTAGAACTTGAAAGTGTGAGAACTTGAAAAGGTCCTCCAATGCTTTTACCTGAAAAAGACAATAGTCCTCATCGGTAAAAGAAATGAAATAGAGCGTTTAAATAAATGAACACTCCTATTAATTGTTTAAAAGGCTTGGAAAGAGGGACCCCCCTCGCGCCGTCGTCGTTCGCTCGCTCGCTTCGGCTTGGCAAAATGATCGATCGAGAGATTAATTTTTTGGACAAATTTATTTTATTTATTTATTTAATTAATTAAAATGGCCAAAATTAATATTAATTAGTTGGATACCAAAAAAAAAAGTTAACCGAAATATTTTCAACTTTTTAGTTAACCCAAACACGAATCGATTCCGAAGACGCTGTGACCCCGTTTAAATTCCGTTAAGATTTAAAATGCCGCCATGACGTTTGAAAGTTTGTGCAACGTTCAGCGAACAGTCAATAACATTTGAAAGTTTGCAACCTTCATAATGGTCGTGTCAATTCTGAAAGCGGTTTGCAAACCTTTCAGAATATATTCTTCTTGCCTATAAAATTTAACCATTCAGTCTTCAGAATATTTCCTTACGAAATTTTTCTGATCTTCCTTCTTCTTAAAAAAACCAACTATTTCTTAGTGTACTTTCCCGCCGTGGATTGATCGGCTGACAGTAGTAGAGTTTTTGAGTATCTATACTCTACTGATTAAGATCATTTACCATGGGGAGGTTATATTCCAAATCCAAACCGCGGATACTAGAGGAGAATAATTTCCTTAAAGGGGACACTGTGATTCAGTGGTGTGGACTTGATTTTTTTCCTAAAATTATTCAAAAGAGTATTCAGATTCTGGTAAGTTTGGACAGATTCAATTATTTTTTACAAATAAATTTAGTTCATCTTACTTACTGGTTCTAAAAATCTCAGTTATTTCGTGTTTCTGAATGATTTATTACAACCAGTAATTTCTGATTTTAATAACACAGATTGGCAACACCAGTTAGGGTTAAACAAAAGGAATTCTTAACTGTCAAAGTTTAGTGAAAGACCAAAAAAGATATTCAACGTTCAATTTTTTATTATCATCAGTTTTTTTTTATCCGTGTGTATATAAAAATTATGTATTTCTATTTAAATGTATGTATTAAACATAGTACAAATGAAAAACAATATGGTCGGATGTATACATAATCACAGCTTGTATTTGTATTCAAGTGATTGACCAACAAAATATTTGTATTCAATACGTGTGTTGTATTCAAAGGCACATCCCTTTGCTATTCACATATAATACCTCAGTGTATTCAGTTATAACTGTAACCACCATATGTATTTATTTATATTTGTATTCATTTGTATTTGTATTCAATTTAAGCAACAATTGTATTCAAATTGACCACAATTGTATTTGTATTTTGTAAGTAACCATTGTACTTGTAATAAACTGGCCATATTGTATTCATGTTGAAATACATGCAGAAAGATACATCTCATGTCAATAGTGAGCAATTGGGATGCCTTGGACTTTGAAGAATTTCGATGATATTTGGGTCATTGATTAGATCAAAACAATTTGTACTAGTTCGGAATGCCTATAATTTTGGGAGGCTAGTTATAATCTACATCTGGAAGATTGTTCATTTGCATGGTATGTCTATTTCCATCATTTAAAGGTCTAACATAATGCAAGTTAGCAGCGTAAAATGATTTCATGTTTTCAACTAGCCTTTTAGCTTCACAGCAACCAATCATCCTTTCTATACTGAAGAGGGTATCTCCAAAATGCATCTGTTTCTAAATACAACAAAAATTTACATGATTTATACTGTTACAAAGCACTTTGTTTAGAGCATAACACCGCTTTGATTCAAGACTCGGGACCAACATAGAAGACAAAGATGGAGGGTTATTTTTACCTCAGGCCGAACATGTATTTATTTTGTATGTCTTAAGATTTTTGCAATATATTTCTTTCAAATCCTAAATCTCATCGATGAAGCTGGCAGAAACTCTATCAACTATCACATTTCAGATGCAAGTAATGGTTCTAAGGTTATTCACACTTCATTGCGCGGGTGATCTCCCATGCAATTGTGTCATGATCTTGATCCATAAGTCCTTTAACCTTTTTCCTGGAGTTCACCAATGCAACTTTGAATGTTTCGTGCTCAAGGGATGATGGGTACATTATCTGCTCTTCCTGATATGTCAAATCCATGAAATAAAAAATAGTAAGGAGAAATTAGCACTTCTTCATGCTATCAAAAATCAAACAAAGTTCTCATCAAAGGTCAATCATTACTCGTTCTATAAAGAAATCTGCAGCAGACACTTCGTTCGTTGAAGAAACATGTACACAGTAATCCTTTTGAAGTGCCAAAGTAGGATAAAATTATGGAGACTACATATAGAATATTTAGTTGCCTGTCTATGGCACTCACAAATTGGGGAAAAAAAAAATCAAAGTAGTTAAATTTCACCATTTACTTGAAATTTGTGGCAAGTGAAACAAATTTCTCATGAAAGAAAGAAGAAATCCAGCTGGTATAATATCGTGAATAAAATTCAGATAGTATAATCCAAATTCCGTTTTAATGAAGGTAGTGGGGTTACCTCTGACAGTTGCAGAATTCATAGGAGTTATTGCGCACTCCACAGCAGTTTGACCAGTACACCAAGCAAAGAGTTTTCCACTCTCATCTGCAATAGTTATTTTTAAATGGAAATTCCTTGCTAGTTCTGCATTGCATTTACGTTGACAGAAGTTGCACTTGAGGTCTTCACCGGAACCATCATCAAGAAAGTAACCACAAGATGTATGTGATAGTCTCGCAGTGACATGACAATGTTCAATTTGATCCAGCCAGACTCTACATACCTGGAATACAAACAACAACACAACCATAACTGAAAGTGCATATTCTCCAATCACTTCAGTGCTGCGTAAGTAGCACAATGACAACAGAATAGAGAATCAATGAGACTCTAATAAGTTGATAATATTCTCTGCATCTCTAGCATTTCAACTATCAGGTACCAGAGGGGCTTAGTAGGAAAGACATTTTTACTTTAAAAGCACAATTTTTTAACTTCATTAAACTCTTTAATATTTGAAAAGAAAAATACATAAGTGATTGTTGGAGTTCTTTGACTGAACTTCAACTCTAGGGGTGTAACAAGACCAATCGAACCAAATCAAACCGAAAAAAAAATGATTTTTGCTTTGGTTTGGCGGTTGAAAACAAACCGACCACCGACCACTCTTGATTTTGTTTGGTATTAAAAGAAAAAAAGTCAAAGCGAACCCAAACCAAAACAAAAGATATATATATATAATATATATATATATATATATAATTTTCTTTTATTATAGATTAAAGATCTTATTTATAGCTTATTTTGTCGGATATAATTTTACATTAGTTTACAGTTTCATGGTTTATGTACTTCATTTCAAATTAAGGCATTGTAAAATTTGTAAATATGTTATTTTGTATTAAGATCCGAAGGTACAATTATATTGTTTAGTTTTTAAATTCGAAATCGTTAACAATTACTTTGTAAAATATTTCGTGTTGGATTAAGTTTGACTTGTATCCTTTAATTTCTTAATTTACAAATGAACGTGATATTTCAAAAAAAAAATACTTTGTACTCGAGTGATTTTACCATCTTTACGAAATTTCTATTCATTTAACATTTATTCAGTTTATTTAACTTATAACACAAGTAAGTGAAAATACATTTGATCTCTTTCTCAAACACCGAATAGTTGTAAAAATATACTAAAAATAAATCCGAAAATAACACTTGAAAACGAAACAAAAAAAAAACAAACTTTGAGTGTTTTTGGTTTTGATTTGTTTTTAGATTAATAAACAAAATAAGTGATCTAGGTTTTTTAATCAAAAACCAAACCAAATCGATGTATGTACACCCCCTATTCAACTCTATAAACAGAAATAAAGGCAAGAAGAAATATTTTCTGGTGGAAAGATGATTTTTAGTTGAACTGAAGTGGGTGTTCAAATACAGAGAAATGCAATAACTAAGGCCTATATCTAAGCAACTATTTTGCACATAATTCTATGATAAACACTCTTAAAAATAGCAGCTTAACTCCTAAAAAACAACAAACTTAAAATGTTGAAGATGACTAAAAAGCTGGAGAAAATCCAACAACTTCTAGTCACTGAGCAATTAATAACAATGATCAAGTAGCTGAACAGACCCTAATTATATGGAAAATTGTTCAACTTTACATGTGATGCAGAAACTGTAACGCTAAAGCAAGAAGCAATACCTAAGTTGCTTGTTCTAAGAGACAACTAAAAAATAGTACTGTTAGATTGTCATGACGCTTGTCTGTTTTCTCCACATGCAATAATCATTGGAAGTCAACACTAGCATAAAAGCAATAAACCCAGATCTTATAAATCAGTGCTCATATAAAGTAAATACCCCCTTTGACATTAAGGGAGGACAGAATCCTAGCCCTCCTTCACCAACAAAAACTATAGTTGACATGTGGACATATATCGGGTGGATCTTGAATTTTAGAAGACATTTCAATGATTGGGAGGTTCAAAGAGTGGTTGATTTATTCGGCAAACTTAATCAATTTCATGGGGTTCAAGCTGGTGAAGATCTTCTGTGGTGGCAGGGGAACTAAGGCATTTTAAGGTCAATGCTGCCTACAAAGTCATGAACCAGTGCAGCCACCAGAAAGCAAACTGGCCATGGAAGCAGATTTGGAGGATTAAAGTCCCCTGCAAGATATCACTTTTTGTATGGTTACTAGCAAAGAAAGCCACTTTAACAGTGGACAACTTGTTGAGCAGAGGTACGACATTGTGCTCAAGATGCTTCCTGTGTGTAAAGAAACAGCTGAGACAGTCAACAACTGTTTCTGCATTGACCATACGCAACTCATCTGTGGAGAATCACCTAAACCTTAAGGGGTCGTTTGGTTTGAATACAAGTTATGATGGGATAAGTTATGCTGAGATTATTTCTTATTGAGTGTTTGTTTTTGTTAGAGTTGGTAAAAGTCCACATTGGTTCGGGAATAGAATGGTGGTTTCCTTATATGGACTTGGACAATCCTCCCCTTAGAGCTTGCTTTTGGGGTTGAGCTAGACCCGGTGTCATACTTTTACATGGTATGTATCAGAGTCAGGTTCATCTCGTTTGAACTCCTTGTCCACGCTCCAATTGTACCTGGGCGTAAAGGGGGTGTTACAGTGGGTAAAAGTCCACATTGATTGGGGGATAGACCGGTGATCTCCTTATATGGACTGTGAAAAGTGATATATAAAAAGGGTTTAAAGGAATAACTTTGTCATTTACCTATTTTCTCCTGGGATTACTGTACCACCAAGGGGGAAGGATAACTTATCCCAGTACTAATTATTTATCCCATGAAAAGTTATCCAGGGACTTGCCAACCAACAACAAATTAAATGGCACTATAATTTAATCTCTGGACTATTTGGTATTGTCCTTCACCACAAACAACCCCTAAAGGAATAACATAGACAAAGGCTCTTAGCAGCTAGTAGGGAACATGTTCACATGCTAAGGATAGGGGTAGATGGAGAATTGATCAGTATCTGGTGGACAATCTGGAAAGAGAGGAATTCCAAATGTTTTACGAGCTTAGACAATGGTGTGCATAGGATCCAGTTGAACTTCATCTTACAGCTATGTTTTTGGTGTAATCAAATTTACTCTAATGATATTGTGTCTATCATAGGTGTTTTAGATTTATAGCTTGAGAGGAAAAGATTATATCGAGCTCCATGTAAAATAGGTGTCAGTACTACACAAGTAAAATGGCTTGATCCTGATTATAATACAAAGCTATTAAATTATATAAAAAAACAAAAACAGACCTGTGCAGGAGATCTATGAACATGAAATGCTAAATGTTTTTAAAGCCAAGAGAACATACAAGAGTACCAGTAGACTCGGCTGATAAATCAGAAAGGCAGGATAACTTGTGAAGACAAGATGAGTTAAGCAGCGCCGGTAAGCAGCTAATATTAATAAATGAAGCTCCGAATCATTCTCCAACCAACACCGCAATAGCATTAGACTGGTCAAAGTAAAGAGACACACTGTAAGATGATTCAAGCTGATTAAAAAAAGATGGGCCAAGTACTTTTTTCTCTATTTTTTCTTTATATAAAATCCATGGAAGATGAAGTTATATATATAAGTTAACATCTATGCAGATCACATATTATCAGAACATTCACCTTTTTCCTGTACTCACAGAACACGTCAAACCAGATATGTAAATAGTGTGCCCCAGTCCTAGCCTCCCCAGTGACCTGCAGGGGATATATTTCTGTGAATATGTTTTTCACAGTGATTGATCAAAGAGAAGTTGTGTAACTTATTGGTTTGAAAAATATGTTTTTTTCAAATTGATAGATCAAAGAGAATAGCATGTGACTTTAAGGTTCGAGAAAAATCTTCCTACCAGGATTGAGCAAAATGTAGTCTCGCCCAAACTGCACCAGTTACATCTTGAATCTTAACAGAAAGTACCGACTCTTGAGTACTTGTGATGTCAGAAACAATACCGTAGAGGCTTATTCCAGTCATCGTTTCCCCCGCGAAGATCAACCACCATGACTGCAGAACTGTACAAGATGTCTATTGCATTACAAATGCAAACTGCATAAAAGTGGAGCAATGGTTACACAACAAGCCCATTCCAGATTACTTTTATCACCTAACAAAACATGATTTACACGACTATTCACTTGTCTCCTTTAAAAAGAGAATGCTTTGTAAGAACCAAGGTAAACATAACAGGTTCTAAAACTTCAATTACACTTCTATGCAGTGCATCAAAAAGCATATAAAGCTCTATGTATAGGAAACAGACATCAATTGATTTTTTTGTGAAATCTAAATACGAACCGAAAAATAGCTTGCCATAAATAACAAATACACAGTCAAGTCAGAAGCAGTGGCATCACCCTCGAAGGATGTAAGAACCCTATTTTAAAATAAAAAGGCATGCAAACGAAACATTTATGATGGAGGTGAATGAACTAGCATGTCAATTAATATGTGCTTAAAAGTCAGAAACATCTTAAAAAGAGCCGCTCTTTTTTTAATTCTGAAATTCAGAGCTAAATGTAAGGAAGTTATAAATTCCAAAAATCTATATTTCTATAGAATCTGATAACAGAATGTTAAGGAGCACAGGCTTACTCGGAAAGGATAATTACTGAAGTCAATAGAGCCTTGAGAATCGCAAGGCAAGAAAACCTGGGAGACTACAAGTCCCTGACTTGGATCCAAAGCTCTTGATAGTTTTGGTCCTTTGTTATGGTTCTGTGTCAGTGCTAGGGATACCTGAGAAGACCCCGATCTAAGTTTTCATGCAGTTACTAACATCTCTTACATCAATTATTCAGGACTTACTTGCTCCTCATTCTGAACAAAGGGCACCAGATATAGCTGTGTTGCAGTACCATATTCAAGGTAACATTCTTGAGATGTTTCAACAGCACTATCCATTGAACTCGAGATAAATGGTCTATCCAAAGCAAGCGTACTTCCCACACTGAATAGAACGAAGTTACACCCAGGTACAAAAACAGGAAAAGAAAAAACAAACAAAGCAAAAAAAAAGATTAAAGGGACATATGGTATTCTACCTGAATAGGTTTGCAAGCAGAACCTGCTCACCCCACAAAAGAAATTTTGAACTGACACCTTCGTCATCAACAAGATCAATTTGCTTCCTCTGCAAACTACCATACTTACCTTGAACCTCCAGAGAAGTAATAGATTTAATCCTATAGTCATTCGGGACTAGGGTACATCAATAATTTAGCAAAATGCACAACATCAATACCAGATGTGGAATACTAGACCTATAGTTGAATTGTTAATAGTCATAGGGAAGGAGGACGTACCCTCCACGTAATGAATAGGAGACCCCCCGATTGACATCACTGAGAGAAATGGCAGAGAAGTTATCTTCACAAAATTGTGCTAAAAGCAACATCGCATCATCATTTTGGTCCTACATTTCAAATAAGAATTACGTTATTGCCTGTAAATTAGGACATATAGGAGTATGGCAACCAAATCATAGGAGTAATTCAAGAATATTTCCTTTTACTTATTTCAAGTTATTCCCTTTTATAGAATCCTTGTAATTGTATAAATACCTTGTACATTCAAGAAAATAGAGAAACAAGTTGTTCCATACAATTACAATATTGAAGTTTGAACTCGATTTTTTTTAGTTTTGAGTAATTCATCTGATTCTTATTTTCTAGTTGACATATTTTAATTATATCGAGTTATATAAAAGAAATATAGACCTATGAAGTTCTTTATCAAAAATATATATAGAGAGAGAGAGACCTATGAAGTACGAAGATAAAAATAAATAACAGATTTCAAATTAGAAAAGAAAAGACAATAGCAAGTTAGACTGTTAGAGCAACAAAAAATGATTCTAGAAGTTGTAACTTGATGTTTAAAAACAAAATGTCATTGCTTTGTTTGCTTCGATACAATGCCTGAAAACTTGAGAAAGAATGAAAAAGAATGTGAAATTTGATTTATTCATAGCCCTTCAACCCTTGTTTTCGCGAGAATAGAGAGCTTAGTAGGAGGAAGAAGTTTGTGTTATAATAAATAAAGTACAAGTTTTCTTATGAGAAATGAAAAAAAGAAATTAACAAGAAAAATTTGGATTATATGTGTAAATTACCCAAGATGTATATACATTCACTTCCAATTACCTAAGAAATAGTCCTATAGATCTTGTCTTTTTTTCATTGAAGTATTCAATACTTTTTTGCATAAAGGCATACTTTTAATGATTAAAGGGGGCCTAAAGAGGCCACTTCATTCGATTGGCCTTTGAGCCAGCAATCCACAGAACCTACTAATCTCATCTTTTATCCTCCCTTCAAGTTGTTATACTAGCCCTAGCAGAAATCCAGCAAAATATCTGCTAAGTTATCAGATAGAAGGAGTGATATGGTTACTGAGGTGCTGCTCTTTCACCTCTGAAAGACAATAAAAGACATTCTATGCCTACAATGTCTAGAATATTAGTAAATCTTTGATAATACTGGAACATGAAACCAACTACCATTAAATGCTGAAGCACAGAAAAGAGATTTTAACACTACCTCATCTAATAGTATCACAAGATATTCAGTTGGTAAAAGACGTGCATGACCTGAACCTCCAGTTGCAATTCGGAGGCGGCATCCAGTGAGGAAAACTTCACGACCTTTCTTCAAAATACCATTCTTTGGATCCGCTAAGCTGTAGAATCTATTCTATCACAAATAAGATCTATGAAGAAGTCTGAGAAGTACAATAGCTAGAATAAAATCATGCAGCGGCTGTTAAGTAGAACCAAAAGGACATGAAGGACAATTTTCTGAGGCAAAAAATTTTAGCTACACCCTGGAATTTAAACATGTTGGTCCATTACATACAGCTTAAATTCTTATTACGTGGATATCAGATCACGTAAGTTATGTAGCATCGCCGTTAATATTTGTGCTCAAGTCCTTATAATATATCAACATCGAGCAAAGTAAGGTCAAACACTACATTGGTATTATGTCAAATTATTGTTACCACATGAAGACTAGCAATCTTTTATTGAAAACAGATAAATCTTTTATATATACAACATTCATAAACAATTGTTGGTTAACTACATTCATGAAGCTTGAGTTACACGACAGCATAACTTTATGGAATCTTATTTACACAACATGTTACACATCTACAGTGTAGATATATATATATAATGTATGTATGTGTATATATATATATACAGAGAGAGAAAGAAGAGAGTCTAAGTAAGTAATTTGAGCTAGAAAATGATATATAGTGGTGGACAAGGAAACATTAAATTTGGGTGTGTGTCAGGGTCAGGTAGAAACACGAAAGGAAGGAGCAGTGTACGGAGGGATACTGAGCGGGGATAGGGGTGATAGTGTTGAGAGCACAGAGTAGAAGGGGGAGCCTGCATAAGAATGGAGCGGAGAGGGAGAGGGAAACGGGGGGTAAAAGTCGGGGAGAAGGTGGGAGTGTGAAAGTGGGGAGAGAACAGAATTGAAGAAGGGGTGGTTGTAAAAGGAGGTCGGTCTAATTTTAAGAAGAGGATACGGATCAAGTAATGACTTCACAACAACAACAGCATACATAGTGTGATCCCACAAGTGGGGGTTCGGGTAGGGTGGCGTGCGGTGCACGTAGACCTTATCCCTACCTTGTGAGAGGTACAGAGACTATTTCCAATAAGTTAGCAAAATAAATTTTAATGAAGGGTCATCATAATTCAACTCTATCAGACAAAAAAGCTCAATACCTGCGGTGAAGATACAGATCTATTGTATTAGAACTCCAAAAATCACCCAGATGAAGCATATATATGTTTGTTCCTGGAAAATCCAGCATATGATATTTTTAAAATACAACCTTAAGAGTGAGCCAATTTCAAGAAACCCAGTGTATGGAAAATGAACTGGATCAGAAACTCCACGCAGAAAAAGTAACTTTCTTTAATACAATATTTCAGAAACAATACATGGATTAAACTTGACTTATGTGTTCTTCTAATCATAATTTAATTAATAAAAGAACTGCTATTAAAATTTGAAAACAATGCAAGTGATGCAAAAAGGGTTCTCCAAGAATAAACACTTTTCAAGTGCAAAGACTTTAAGCATCATTTGCACAATACAAGTTTCATAATAGTGAAATAAAATCGAAGCATAGACAAGTGAAAGACATCTGAAGATGTAATAATTTATTAATCAAGGTACAAAAGATTAAGACAGTTTATTCAAAATAGCACAACGTAATATCCATGCATTATCACCTCATGAAATAAAATGTACATTGGTGGAACCAAACCTAAAAGCTCAAATGTACCTGGAAGGATGTAAGTGTCTATAATAACAGCTTCAATTACACTGTTCAAAGATAAAAACTTTTTCTCATATATGGAGTCAATGGTGACAGTATTAGGAAGCTTTGCCCTCTTGTGTTTCTTCTTCAACTGAAGAATACATTCTGACTGTTTCTTTGGAGCTCCACTCTTATTCAATTCATTCCAAGCCTGCATATCATTATTGTTAAATCCCTAAAACATTTAAACTTCAAAATACAACTTCAACCTAGCATATTACTTACAGAACGGGAAAAAAAAAGGTATTCCCAAAAAAGAGTGACAACTTCCAGTTACGAGCACAACCACATTTAGTTTCCGGTCTGAATTCAAAAATCATTTTCTTAATCCCCTGTCCAATTCATGTAATGCACTCCTCATTAGTGTGTCCCAAAAAAAAGTATAGCTTTCTATACTCAGAAAGTATTTGACTTCAAACTTTTCACTTAAGCCTTGATGTGATATTTATAATCATTTGTTTGTTTTGAGTACAAAATGTCACAAGTCCAAATCATGTCAGCCATACCTGTTATAGCTCCGTTGAACGGCAATAATGGATCAATTGAGATCACTTCAAATTGGACACAATTTTTTGTTTTTATCAATTTATTCTAGTATATGCATACAAAATGTAGTAGAGTTAACCCCTCTTAAACCTACAAGCTTGAATTTTTATTCTTAGATAAATTAGGATAAAATAGATTCTCAAGTAACTTGCACAACAATTGATGAGTAGGTCAGTTCAAAAGAAATGTTAATCAATAAAATGGAGGGAGTGATATTCCCAAACAAAAATTACATATTTATAAGGAATAGTGACATTCTTGATAGAAGTAAGCAAATTACTGAATCACAAAGTTACTAACGCAAAAATCAAAAAATACAAATAAATTTATTCATTAAACAAAATTCACCAAAACTGGCAGTAATGAACCTGAAAGAGATCAGAGAGGAGAATGGCGGAGGTAACTCCAGAGGAATAAGCAATGCAAGTCTTGAGAATCCTTGAAACAATCCATCTCCAACTAGGTCCCTTCGAATCATCTCCGTTACCGTCACTATCGGGAGATAGAAGAGACTTAGCGTATTCAATGAATTGAAGAAATGGATCTTCTTCCTCTTCTACTGCTACTTCTCTTTCTACTCCGCCATTCCACTGGCAGCGCTCCACTTCCATGGCTGACGCCTCATTCTCCGTCATGCCTGATGTGAAATAGAGCTTCTCCGGTAAGCTTTTGAAGCGAAACCCTAATTTTTGACGTGAAAATGGCGGGTTCTTTTTATACAAGGGGAGAACTCTAGCGCGGGAAAGTTCTGCAGATAGTAGTTGGGTCTTGTGGGGATGTTCTCCAAATTCCAACTCAGCATGCTCCATATGTGGGGTGTGTTTGACATGAAAGGAAAATTTTCATAATAATTTGTGGCTCAAATTTGAATAAATTTTAAATTTTAAATCACGATTTAAAGTTTCAAATTCTCGGATTCAAAAAGTAGAACTTAAAATTTCAACTTATGACTTCAATTTTTTAAAATATAAAACTTGACCCGTAAATTTAAATTTTTAAAAAATATTAATAATAATCATATTCGATGAGAAAAAATTGTATATTAAAAATAACTAGGTATTACTATTATTCATTTATTTACTATGAATTTTTTAGCATTATGTTTACTTGAAATTTAATAATGATATATAATTGAAAACATTTATTTTTATATCATCAAAATAATCATGAAAATATTTGATGTAAGTGCAAAATTGTTATCACCTCAACTTTGCTTTAAAAATCATACTACCAACCTTCACCAAGACAAATAGCGGTCGAGGAAGATTGAGGAATGAGGATGTTGATCATGAATTTAATTTTACAAAGGACACACAAACGGATACTACCTCTACAACATCTATGTAATAGCTTAGGAAAATAAACAGACTTGGACTTTTCAGCAACAGAAACAGGCGAACCACGGAGAGGTTCACGAGCTGTGATCAAGACCACGGTCTATCACCCTCATTGTGGTTCACACCCACCCAGAAATGGTGGACCACGAAGACTTTCATGGGTCGTGTACCACCACACGGGTCGTGAAAAGGCTTGTGAGAGACAGGCAGAACAAACCAAGCTCAGGCACCGTCCACCACGGGTTGTGGTCTCGATGACGGGTCGTAGATGTGTATTTCGTCTTGAGCAAGTAGACCCTAGCTCCAAGTGAAGAACCATGGTGACCTTCACGGTCTGTGGTCCTTCACACGGTCCGTGAAGTGAACCGTACATGGGAGTAACTGAAATTGGTAAGCTCAGGCTAGCAACGACGACCCACACGACAGACCATGGTTCCATCAACAGTCCGTCAATGGCTCCCCGGATGGGCCTTATCAGTTATTAAGTTGGGATCGTTTTGGTCTTTTCCCCTACGCCTTGGGCATTAAACTACGTTGTTTTACACCTAAACTACGTTATTTTACTTAGTTAGGCCTAATAATCTAGTCAAAACCTAACCAAAATCATTATTCACCAAAATTCATCGAATTTAGAGCAAAAAGAAGGGAAAGTCGACCAGCCTATCAAGTACAAGTAGAAGGTTTTCTTCGGTTCCAACCCCGAAATTGAAGCATCTCTTCATAGATTTCATCACCAGGTATGTGAGATTTCACTTGTGGGTTTCTTTCATTTACTAGGTCCCTAGAACTCAGTCAAATTCTTGATTCTCTATATCTTGTTTAGACCTAGGGTTTGTAAAACCTTGGATAGTATTCGTAATCGAAATATTATGTTTTCTTGGAAAGTTTGCTTAGTTCCTTGCATAAAACTAAGAACCCACGTTTAGCTTACCTAGTTTTATGTCGATTAATTGTAGCTCCCACAGTCAAACTTTTAGTGCATTTGACCAAGTTTTTAACATATATTTCAGCATTTAGTTATGTTAAGTCATGATACACACTTGGTCATTGTATTCAGTGTAGCTTTTCAATCAGTGATTACTTTCTTATTCAGCATATATCGTTGCTCAATTATGATTTGTGCAGTATATATATTTTGTTTTGCTTATTATCTATCTACACTAGTTTCGCGTGTAACCCATGAGTGTATTATTTGTTTAAAAGATCATTTATTAAATAATAAAATATGTCCTAATTGAAATTTTTACTTTGTTTACTACTAATTGCTATATATTCCCAATTTTCTTTTCTAACCTCCAAGTGAATGCATCGCGATAATAATATGAGAATTAATAAACAAACTTCGTTTATAATCAAAAAAAAGTTTACAAAGCAAAAAGAAAAATAAACAATTATCTCAAATTAAATTTCTCTTCTCGCTAGTGTCCATTTTTTTATGGGTAGACAAATAGTTATAAAAAATTACGTGTAATTAACTTGAGTGAAAGAAACAAACCTTTCACTTTTTTAGTTTGGCCTTTTTGATCTCCTGATACTTATAATAAATGTGTTTAAAGTATTGTATTAAAATTTTTATTCCCAAACACTTTAACTAATATTAACGATAAATATAAACATTATGTAAAAAGTCTTTATTATTTATATTTTGAAAATCAGAATATGTAGGAATAACTACTATTTTTTATATACAAATTTTAATTTTCTCTTCATACTAACTTATCCCACCATTCATCTAATATTATCTGTTCACCTTTTTTTTCATAAAAGAAAAGAAAAGAGTAAACAACCTATTTTATTCACATCATTCTTAAGAGCAAAATGAATGATCTGTAAAATTATAAAGTAAAAAAAAAAAGGTACAATGAGCAAATAATTTGCCATTTCCTTTTATTTTTGTCCTCTATAGTGAACCTGAACATTTGATCACAAAATACAAATATGATTTTAGAAAGCAACTTGCTAATAACAAGAATTCACTATATGAAGGAGACAACAATCTATTAAGATTCTTACTACAAATAGTATAGAACTAACACATAAGCTCGATGCTTCAGTAATTGAATTCTGTCTATTCTTCTCGTGACTGCAGCAGGAAATCTCCCAACTTTCACACCTCCAAATTGTAACATTATTTCACCTTTTAGAGTTTCCTACAGCCAAGCTTGTAGGAGTGGTAATAAAAGTTTTTTCTTCTTGAAAAAGTTAAATTTATAGAACAAAATTATGAACATGAAAAGTCACAGAATTATTATTAAAATAATATAAAAAGATAGGGATTAAATGTAATTTTAAAGATACATGATCTACTTTAATTCCTTGTCTATAAGGAATAAATTACTCATTTGTATTTTTTATTTTAAGCTTTATGTTAGAATTTGAAAGGTCACGATATGGAATGAGAATAGGAAAGATTATATATATGAAAATTTTAAGTTTTAATTTACTTAGAGGGGCAAAATGGTAATTCAATTTTTAAGTTTTGAGCTTTCTGCTTATAATAATATATGATATTGCATGCTCAGTACATTCAAGTATTGACGCATACTCTGCGCTACATCCTTTCATGATGTAGGTTCAGGTACTCAACATTCAAACCGCGCTTAGATCGATCCTCGATCTATACTCAGCAGCTACAGTGGTCAATCCTCATACTTCGAGGAGAATATACATGCTTTCATTTCAGTTTCAGTTCTATTAGAGTTAGTCGGGGAGCATGTCCCAACAACTTGACTCAATTAGACGTTTTTCAAACATAGTAATAGTAACAACTTGACTTGTTAAGTTTGATCATTTCAGTTGTTATTAAACTCTTAGTATGTTTTATACATTCAAACTAGTTGGACATTCTCCATTCTCATATATCTACTATTTTAGCTTTCGTATAGTTCTTGTTTATTTAGTTATATTTCACTATGTTTATGATATGCAGACATATGGTTAGCTTGGGGTCACTCATGATTCTAGGTCCCGTGTTACGTCATGGCGAAAGCCTTGGGGCATGGCAATCTACCCAACAAACAACTTCACTCGAGATAGAGCTGAGACGTAAATAGGCATTTTCATGTAAGCCAACGAAAATAGGTGTTTTCTCAATACATAGAGCTTAAAGTTGAGGCACCTATGTGGTTTGGTGGAATAAATCGTAGATTGTAAGGCAGAATTGAACGCTAAATCTGAATAAAATGAGCTAGAAATGGAAGAACATCTAGACAAGCTTTCAGATAAAACAATGACTGAAGAGATACTTAAGCAAGGTATGCCAAGACAACAGATGGAAAAGAGTAAAGCGACTTGGGGCATAAACTGGTCTATTTGCAAAAAATGAACGGCAGGTATGACCCTCCATTTTATCTATCTGGTTGTCATTAATGGTAAACAACCAATGGTGGTGGAGAGTAGCGAGACAATGGATCAGACAAAGGAGTGAACAAATGTTGTTATTCTACACACTATGGGAGAAACATCATCGTTTTATTGGGAAAACACGAACTAACACAAAAATCTATATGGTCAAAATAATTGTGATAAAAATGGGAAAATAATGACACCAAGAATTTTATGTGAAAACTCTTCAAAGTAAGGAGAAAACTACATATCAATGAGGGAACAGGATATCACCTGTAAGGATTTTTCAGTGCGAGTCACGAGTATACTACTTAAATCATACTACAAAAAGGCCCAGTTAAAAAAATGCACGGTCCCTTTTTTACAGACACCTCAGAGGTCCCAAACGGAGACCATCACTAGGTCACCACAAATTATCTGATTTTTTTAAATAAGAGCACCTCATAAGGTCACTATTGTATTATTTAATTTAATTTTATATTTTTTTTATATGAGACCTCATGAGGTCTCAATTTTATTAAATTTATTTAATTATATTTTATAAAGAGACCTCATAAGGTCGCTAAGATATTATTTATTTAATTTTATATTATTTTAAAAGGAGATACTCCTAAGGTCTCTTTGCTGCATTTCTTCTTTAGCGACCTCGTGAGGTCTTATAACGTGAATTTTCAATTACAAAAATTAATGCAGAAAAGAGACCTCATTAGGTCTCTTTCTGGCGTTATAAAATATAAAATGTTAATTAGAGACGGTGAGGTCTCTATTACCTGAATAGCTGAAAAAATAATACAAAAGAACCTCCTGGGGTCTTCTTTTCTTCCTGCATTTATAAAATAGAAAATGTTAAATAGAGATCTCATGAAAGGTCTCTATTATAAATTAATCTGGAAACAGTAATGCAATAAAGGACATCATGAGCTCTATTATGAAATATCTGGAAAATTAATGCAAAATGAGACCTCAGAGGTCTCTTTTTCTGGAAAAAACTTGCAGAAAAGTATTATTTCTGGCTGCTTCTCATTTTCCCACCTTCTTTTAATTCAGTACCCAAATCAACTCAAAGAGCTGGCTCAACCGACTCAATTAAGCAATACATTACTAAATCTTCTCTTATCAACTCAATTGCAACTCACGTTCACCATAATTATATATTAACCAAACCATGATATCCATAATTTATTAATACTGCCAATGTTATCAGTATTCACAAACAAAATTCCCCATCACAAATTATAACGGATAAAGTTTAACAAAATGAATCCATAGTTAACTATCACAAGTCTAAACTTCCCTAATGTGGTATGTGTTTGCCACATAATCATCACTTTCTTCATCACTACAGTCTCAGGGCATATTTCTTTGTGACCATACATTGGATATTTGATTAGGTTGAGAATTGAACCGGCGTCCAGGAGGAAAGGTGACATCACCAGAACAAGGGGAAATCCTCCTGAAGCAAGTATTCATCGAATTGAGCCTTAAGACCCGTAAAACTGTAAATTCCACCGCCTTTCCCTACCCGATTGATTCTTCGGCTTGGCTAGATTAGCTCACCATCGTTTTCTCCATAACCAAAATTTTTAACTTCATTGATTCATCATGATTTGAACCTATTTAGGCCGTCAAAACTCAGAACGAAATTCACGACAGGTTTATGCGGGCATTCCCTATGCATACCCAATCTACTCGCACGACAGGCATATTATACATCCACTAGATCCTCTACATAATGAAATCAGAACTTAAATTTTGTCAAGCCTACATAATGTATCATTTTACTGAAAACAATTTTAACAAGTTTAACTTACCAATAACTTAACAAATTTCTAATTTTAATAGTTTATTTTAACCTAAGACTAACACAATAGTTACAAATTTAACTTTAACCACTAACAAATTTCTTTCTAACACTAATTAGTCCTAGTTTTAACTAATCTAATACTATAGTAACAAGTTAACTTATTAATCAACTTTAAAAACAACAATTCTAATCTATTAGTTTTTAGTTTTGACTTAATCCAACACTAATATACCAATGTAACTTATTAACCACTTAAGAACTTTCTAATTCCTAACTATTTATTTTTTAACTTAATTTCTTATACTATTGTACAAGTTTACTTACCAATAATAACAAATTCTACGTTTAAATTAGTTTTTAGTTTAACTTAATACTTAACACGATAGTTACAAACGTAACAATAATTATTTCTAAAATTTAAAGCTAACTGTCAACACTAGATGGACCCAATTGATTTTCAAAAGAAAATCAATTTTGTCATCACTAGGATCAACTTATGTTGGTACTTATGCGTAACAAATAATTATTTCTAAAATTAAGCTAAGTGTCAACACTAGATGGACCACAATTGATTTTCAAGAAATCAATTTTGGTCAGCAATACGATCAACTAGTTTTGGTTTCTTAAGCTTAAACAAAAGAATTCTTTCTAAATTTAAATCTAGATGTCAACACTAGAATGGACACAAATTGATTTTCAAAGAAATCAATTTTCATCATAGGATCAACTAGTGTTGGTCTTATGCTTAAAAACAAATAATTATTTCTAAATTAAATTGTAAGTGTCACCCTAGAATGGACCCCAATTATTTTCAGGAAAATCAATTTTGTCATCAATAGGATCAACTATTGTTGGTAACTTAAGCTTAACAAACAAATTTTTCAGTAATTGGAGCACTTGAAAGCCCTATCTCAAATTCAATAATACAATGTTACTTCAAACTCAAACAAAAAAGGGGGCAGTACAAGAATGTGGATCAATTGGAAACAACAACAGAGCGGAACCATCTATCTATGACCCAAAAGAACCCTTCAACACTTTCTGATTTCAGCAATTGATGAACCATCTAAACCTAAACTTGTAACACACAAAGATTGAACCATTCTGTTTCTTCTTCCCTTCAACAACCAGAAAAATCCAATCCACGTGTCTTCTACCACCTCAAGAAATGTAACACAGAACTAACTTATTTTCAAAGAATAATTTGCTCAAGAATTTACCTGAATTCAAAGGGCTTGCTTGCTGCTGAGGCGACTTTCAATGCGGATATGGAGGCGCGCGACCCCCCTGCTGAGCAACTACTGCAAATGCGAGAGAGCTGGCGGCGCGACCCGTCCACCTCTTGAAGCCCGACTGCAATGGGCGAGAGCTGGCGGCGGAACAAGCCGACGGGGATTCGAGAGATTGATAAGAACGACGGCGGAGAGGAACGATGAAAGAAGAGGGACGATCAGAGAGCGAGGGTCAAGAGAAAGCGAGACGATACATAGAGAGGGTCGACAGAAGAGAAGAGGGTCGACGCGGTCGACGAGAAAGAGGAGAGGCTCGCCGAAACAAAAGGCACACAGAGCCTGACAGAAATAGAGCTATTTTTAATTTTGCTAGGGTTTTTTGTTTTGTTTAAGAGACCTCATGAGGTTCTATTTTATGAGAATGAATTAAAAATTTAAAATTTTTTTAAATAATTCCGGTAACAAATATATTCATTAAATTGACCTTCACGAGGTCTCTCCTACATTAAAAAAATAATTAAAAGATATTAATTTAAATAGCGACCTCATGAGGTCTCTTATTATTGACCTATTTCTGAGGTCTCCATTTCTAGGTCTCTTTTTGGCCTTTTTTTAGTAGTGAAGTGACTACTACACACTCAAAAAGAATAACATTCTTTTGATTTACCACTTTGCTAAAATACCGCTCACACTCGTTTTTTCTTCAAAGATTAATTTCTTTTGTGTCTATGATATACCTCACATTGCTCTCAAAATGATTTCTTTTTTCTGTACCTTGATGATTCCAAGAATGGTTAAGAGTGCTTTATTTATAGAAGGAATTTTTTTTGCATATTGATGTCATATAACATCAATAAGGAGCAACAATTCAAAATGACATGTTTACATTTGCAGCTACTGTTACTTTTTAAAAATTGCTTGCAACAATTGAGTATTAAAAATTGACTAATAAGAAACAGGGGATGGACCCCCCCTCCCCCCTTCGGTACCATGCACTAGAAGGAGATATTTTCATCCATTTTTAGAGAGAGCTCATACCCACAAGTTCTTGCATAACTCAAACTTGTCTTTCGACATCACCTTGGTCAACATATCTGTAGAATTTTGAAGTGGTTCATTCTCCATTTGCTCATGAATCCAATAATATGAGACATCAATGTATTTTGTCCTTGTATGGTACATGGAGTTCATGCTTAAGTCTATTGCACTATGACTCACAATAGACATACTTCATCTGTTGCAACCAAAGTTCTTGAAGAAATCACTTGAGCCATATCATCTCTTTGCTGGGTGTAGTAGCCACGTATACTCAAATTCAGTTGTCATTAGTGCAACACACTTCTGCAACTTCAAATGCCATTATATAGCTCCCACTGAAAAAGTAAATAAATATCGAGTAGTGGATTTTCCATTATCAAGGTCACCTGCTATATCAACATTTGTATAGCCCTTCAAGAGTGGATCTTATGCACCAAAACACAAGCATTCATCTGAGTTTCCTCTAAGATAACCGAGTATCCACTTCACAACTTTCTAATGCTCTTTTCTGAGATTGTCAAGAAATTTGCTGACAACACCAACTGCATGAAAAATATTAGGTCTAGCACATACCATTACATACATTAGACTTCCGATGAGGGAGGAATATAGAGCTTTGGTCATGTTCTTATTTTGCTTTGTAGTTGTAGGACATATTTTCTTGCTTAACTTCATATGACCAACAAGAGGTGTGCTAACAGGCTTAACATTCTTCATATAGAATACTATAGTATACATTCAATGTACTTCTTCTGTGACAAATGAATTTCATTTCATCTTTGAGACGAGTAATTCTCATGTCCAAAATTTTCTTGGCATGATCCAAGTCTTTCATAGCAAAAGACTTACACAACTCTTTCTTCATATCAACTCGTCAATCTTGAAAGTATTTTTGTCCACAATCAACAAGTCATTCACATACACCAAAAGGATGATAAAATCATCATCTTGATTTTTTTGTACAAATACACAATGATCTGAAGAAGTATTCTTATAGCCTTGGTCCCCCACAATAGATTCAAACTTCTTGTACCACTATCCAGAAGCTTGTGTTAGGCGATGAAGATTCTTTCTAAGTTTACGCAGGTACTATTTACTTTAAAGTCATCAGGTTGTTCCATATAAATCTCTCTTATAAGTCATCATGAAGGAAAGCCATCTTCACAATCTCTAAATTAAGGCTAGTAGCAAAATATAAAACTATACGAATGGAGGACATTTTCACGATAGAATAAAACATTTTGTTAAAGTCAATACCCTTCCTTCGACCAAATTCATTAACAACCAATCTAGCTTTGTACCCGACCTTCAAGTTGTGTTCTTTCACTTTAACTTTGAACACTCTCTTGTTCTTATAATCTTTCGTGCCTTTGGGTATTTTACCAACGTGTGGTTGTCATGCATACATCTTGCATGACTTCAATCTATTGATCCTTATGCTCATCTTCCATGGCCTCTTCATGACATTCAGACTCTACCCCCCGTCAATGAGTAACACATACTCATTAGGTAAGCAACGAGAGGAAGGAACCCATTGTCCTATGGACCTCCTAAGCGGAATATTTGATTCGTCCACAAGTTCGTGAGTAGAAGGATCATCAATAACAACATCATTTTTATTATCAACATCAACATGTTAATTCGATACATGATTATGACATCACCATGATCATCAAGTCCAACAACATCATGCACACTTGTGTGAGGAACTCCATCAAGATGAACTATGCCATCAAAACTTGAAGATTCTAGTTTATCCACTTTGTCAATATCTTCAATGGTTTGATTCTCCAGGAAAACAATATCATGGGTTGTATGTGCTCTTACAAGCAGTAGGTAGGAACCATAGGTGAAAAGGTAAATGTTTTTCAAAAGTCAAGTTCAAGTAGCTTTTTTATGGTTTACCAAAATGGTTCGTTAGTCAATATATGAGTCATAGATATGTCTCATAGATGAGTCTCAGACTTAACAAAATTTTAAAGGTCTATGCTGGGAATGAAGGATGACATGTATGGGTCGTAGGAAGACCAACAAACTGTACTAAGATCCATCGAAAGAGGGTAAAATTTTAGGTCCCAATACTTGACCTACAGATCATCCTAGACCATACTTAAGCCTTTTTACGCCAAATATCTAATTACTCTAGACCATTCTTCAAAAATTCCCCAAATCCCTTCAAGTTCTTTCCAATATTTCTCTCTTTGAAGCTTGAACAAGAAGGTTAGGGTTTCAAGGTCAAGTCTCTGAATTCACCCTTAATTTTTAGATTTTGGCATCAAGGTATGATAGTATTCACCTATGGAGTCCTTTCCTCCATAGGGTTCCTTCTAGACTAACCGTCTCACCCTCACCTCAGAGATTAATTCTCCAATTTTACAAGTTAGAATCTCCAATTGAAATAAGAATTTTATTCAATCTCATGAGTTCTTTTCAATTATGATCTAATTAATTACTTTATATATTTTTATGCATGAACTGAAATAATTACATGTTTTTAAGTTGAATTCACTTGAACTCATGCATGATCCATGATTTCTAGAATTGATCAAGCTTTTAAATCATGAAAGATAAATTTATGAAGATATGCATGTTCTGTATGAAAGTGATAAAAATGATTTAAGGTTTCTTTGAGATTAAAACATCAATTTTTTTTTTATTGTGAAAGGATTTCTCACTTACTACTCATAACATGAGTGTGAAATGATTTCCTAACATAAAGGATTTATATGGTTGAAAGGTTTTATCAACTAAGATGAATCAAGATTAAATGAGACAAGCAACAATTACCCATGTCCCATAATGATAAGACAAGTTAAGATAATGGCTATTCCGTGAGATTTATGCTTAGCAGCGGGTGGACAATGGTGATTAGCCATGTCCCTCAACTATGTGCCACCATAGATTGTCCAGATAGACATTACCTAGTGGATCCACCTAAGCTAGAAGTTCATGGTTCTTATATTAACAGGTAAAGACATCTCTTTTTGTTGTGGGATAGACACTGAATTCCATGTTATATCTCACATGATTCTCAGTTAAAGGTAAATCTCCCACAATAAAGAACTAAGGTTAATTTCTAAAAGTATCTCAAATGACTTTTTTAAAGATATTTAACTTGCATTGACCATGATTATGACTTATGTTTTCTAACATGTTGTTTTATGATTTAGTTTGGTCAATGCATGTCATGTAAAGTTCCTTTTTAGTATGATTTCATAATTCTTATGCATGTACATTGCATGTACTAAAGCATATTTCAGCTTACATTCTTTCACTAATGTATGGTCCAACACTCCCATACTCGTAGCTAGTGATCCCATATAGAGATTGAAGATTGATGAGTCCTCATGTTCCGAGGACCGAGATTCATTTATTGTTTTCATGTCTTTTCCTTTTGAATATTGTATGTGATGTATGAGTTGTGTTCCGATCACTCCTTTGATATAACAAATGGGTTTGAGACTTATGTTAGACTTTTGATACTTTTGTCAAACTCTTATATTTGAAAAACTACTTTTGAACTCTTTGGGTTTTCTATTATCTTAAGTGGCTTGTATAGGGTCTCTCGGGGTCTTATACGCCATGTCACGTCTAGGATGTTCTTTGGGTCGTGACAACTCTGAAATTCAAAGATGGGGGTATTTTATGGAGCCTGAAGAATTCAGTCTGAAATTAATTTTACAGTGAAGCTGGATTCTTTTTAAGATTAGGAAAAAATTGGTCAGCATGGAGGATGCATGTATCCATAAAAAAATGATAAAGAAGTCTAGCAAACATTTAAAACCCTTGCATTAATTATAAAGTGTGTTGATCTTTTTCTGTTTATGTAGACGAAGCTCCAAATCAGTGGTTTATCCATAGTATAAATTTTGGTAAGGAAGACTTCAAATGCGCTAGATTTGGTAAATCCTGAGGGTGCAGGTATTCTTAACAAAACGGATAGAATTGCTATCTAGCATTTAAAAGGCTATTAAATTTACATTTGCTAATATGAAGGATATTAAGTAGTTATTGTGCCAAGTGTAAGGGACAGTGAAAGTCGAAATATCGGTAGAATGTATCGAAATGTTTTTAAATTTTGTGGTCTTAACTCTTATACATGTCGTGGGAAAGTCAAGATTCTTTTTGAAGCAGATTGGAAGGAAAGTAAGACAAGCAAATTAAAACGGAGGGAATAATATTTACATAGTTGTAAGCCGACTAAGAGTGTGTGAGAAATACTGATATCCCTATCTGTCTATGGTATATTAACACCGCCTAATTCTAAATTCTTAGAACTGCAGGCACCTCCAACTCATGCCAAATCACTGAGGTAGGGCCGAAGGAAGAGCTGCAATGACTCAGTTGGTTTAGACAAAGGGATGGGAACTTATGAACGAGGAACTCGCCACAGTCTTGAAGTTAACAATGAAAATGATGTCTTCGGTTCTAGAAATATGAAAGATTGCATAAATATTCAGAATGCTAAAAACGAAGCCAATCATGTTGGGGAGGCAAATGAGTCATAAATGAATGTGGACAATACGGTTCATTCTTGAGCCTTTTGTGAGTCTTCTAATTTAATGAGATTAACAACTTCTCTATTCTAGGTTTTGCTGTAATGATTCTGCATGCTTTTGACAGCTTTTAGAACTGCAGTCGAAGATGGTAGTATGCCTAAGCAGGAAAAGTAGTAGCTACTTCACAAGAGAGGTGGGCGAAAATTGGCAAGTCATGAGGATGTGGGTATCATGTAGAAAAAGGGAAGTTTTCAGAATCTATATAGTAATTGAAAAGTGTGTTGGCGATGGAGTGTTATTCAGTATTATGGATGGGGGAAGGGTAGTGATGTTAAGACTTAGAGATTAGTCTAATGGAGTTCACGGTGGAAGTAAAAGCATTCAAGTGTGGTATTCAACTATCTAGCTTAATGTAACCATTGTTTTAAGCGCCAATGCGATGCCTTTAAGCAAAACTGTATTTGACCGTCCTGATCTACGTAAAAACTTCCTATGGGTTTCAGCTTTTTTTGCTTTACACCTTTTCTCTTGCAATATAATTAACTTGTTATTTGCAAGTACGTGAATAAATTAAACAAAACTTATCCAAGATGATAAAAGCAGCAAGCAAATTGCTTTCTTGTGATGAAAAAGTACTGAAATAAGATGCTTTGAGATCACACTAGTTAAGTGAAATGAATGATGAGATTCTTATTTGTTTGTATGTAAAAAAATTAACCTCAATTCTACTATTGTCCACATGTATGATATATAACCAATTTGTTTATTCGACGGTAAATTGTTCTACTAGTTTATCTGTTTACTTTCTTGAATAATAACGCAACCATATAGAGATTCAGTCTCAGAAAATAAGACTTGTGCTAACCATAAGCAGTGCAGCTATAACATTGAACATGCTTCACTCGCACGGAAGCAATAATGAAGGCACTAAGAATAACAGAGGTACAAGATACAAGTGTGTTTTTTTTTCACCCCGTCTAGGAGGATTATTAGTACTTCCATGTACCATCCACATGACTCGAACACCCAACCTACCTGTTGGAAATGGAGGTGCTGTACAAGCTAAGCAAGCTTCATGGTCAATTATAAACTCTCTTCATAATTGCTAATCCGGACAGGAGGGAAATCTAAAAACCAAAAAAACAAAAGGCAAACGGTAGAACAGCAACTATCTACCTGTGGATTTACAATTGTGGAATACGGTCCGTGCGTTCCTCCACTGAATCATTAACTTATTCTGCACCGTTAACAACTCTTTATGATTAGATAGGCATCATTAGCTTTCTGTTCCGCCACCATTTGGTGTCATCAGGATCACTTTGCAACTGAAGTGCAAGTACCAAGATCCAACAGGCACTGAACCCATTGAAGGACGATCAGTTCCGTTGGAAACGCACAAACAACCTCACTGCTGTATCGAGAATTGCTTCACGACATTCTTATATAATCTCCTTTAATATGTGGATCCATAAGTTCCTTGGTAGTATTTTCCCTATGGCAGTGTAATGCCCAATCGCTAGAGACTTGTGCCTGTTGGAAGACTAGCATTAGAGGCTGGCCTTCAGACAATACTTCAAATAGGACAACCCCAAAAGAGTAGATATCAGACTGTCGTCAGTTGCTGTCTTTGGAAATAATCTGGATCCAAGTATCCAAAACTTCCTTTCACCATTGTACTAACATGGTTTGTTGGAGTTAGGTGCCGGTGTTTCGAAAGCCCGAATCAGGGAAAACTTTCGCCACCCACTGGCATCAACCAAATGTTGTAGTTTTCACATCCCTATGGATGATAGTGTACCTTGCACCAGTGTGAAGATAGTGAAGACCTCTGGCTGCACCAATACAAATATCCAACCTTTGCTTCCATGACAAGGGTGGCTTGTTGTGCTTTGTAAAGGATGCTATCTCAATGATCCCATCAGCAGTAAGCATAGACTAATATCATCTCATCATTCTCTTCACAAGCCCCAATCAGTGAGACTAAATGTCTATGTCTAAGTTTTGAAAGCAATTCTATCTCAGTTTGGAACTCATGAAGACCTTGTTCAGAAGAAGGGTTTGCTCACTTAATAGCAACCATAGTCCCTCCATCAATCTCTCCTCTATATACTTTACCAAATCCTCCAACTCCAATAACTCGTGACTCGTCAAAATTCTTTGTACCTTGTTTTATCTCAGCTAAGGTGAAGTACCTACAAAGGCCTCCACACAATTGTTTGGAAAGTGGACTACGCCACTGCTTTTACCTGAGATAGTTGTTCTAGTTTCTGTACTCCTAGAACTATAAATAGGTAACCAACCACCTCTGCTACTAGACTTATTCCCTCCATTGTTTATATTCTTCCTTCGCTTGACACAAGCAAGTACAACAACAACGATACTAAGTCCAGCTGTCATTCCTGCCACCGAACCAACTATTATGCCTTTCTTACTAGTTTTGTTTGATGCAAATGCTGGTTTTGACTGAGAATCAGTGTCTGCAGCTGCTAGGGGTGGTGATGGCACAGGATTAGGCCCTGCCAAATTCCCCTTTGTATCGTTGATCTTAAAAATTTCTAATCCATTGAGGATTGCATCATAAAACTGGGCCTTCGTCTCATCAGTAGGATGTAAAGCTACCCACATATCATCATCGCCAGTTTGATATATTACAAAGTCCTTGTATGCTGGCACATTTTGAGCAGAAGACCACCCAATCACATCAGCTTCTTCTAAAGCAGTCGGATAGTAAAGAAATACCTAGACAACACCCTCATGATTATCCCTTCATTGAAAATCACAGAAATGTAACTCACAAGAAAGGTAAAATTTGTATCAACTTGGAAGATCCAAGTCAGATTATAATTCTATAAACCCATAAGAGCATTTGGCCCCATCGTTCGTGCTGTTATAAACCATCCTTGGAGCATTGTAAGTAGGTAAAAGGAAGGATATGAAATTTTTATTACTATTATTTACGATGCAGACGTGATACCAAAAATGCGCCAAACAAATATGGCGCGTCTCATTACCATATTCTCCCTAAGCACGAGTCATTAATAAGGCTGGAATTACTCACCAAAAGTGTAAACCGGAACAAGTTTGCATAGAAGAAAGCTTGTGTTTCGTCTTAGTCGTCTGAGAACCCCACCATAGGGCGGGTCAAAATTTCAGGCTTGAAAGTGAAACAATATCAATCACATTGATAACGCAAAATATGAGTCATTTATAGCGGAAGAAGGGTAAAAAGAACGGGGTAAATGGTATGTAAGTGTAGAAGTTTGGAGAGGTACAGAGTGAATTTCTCTATGAATAAGCCTTGAGTTAGGGCTTGTGCTGTGATTGAAGCACTAAAGTTGTTTAGAAGAGTAAAACCCGCAAATTTTACAGAAAAGAATGAAACTGGAAGCAATTGAAATGTATAGGAAGAGGATTATAAAAATGAAGTCTAATCAATGGCGAGGGATTGCGGCGAAAACAGGGAAGGAATAAGGTGGTTTGATTCTTGAAAAAATCTAGCAGTCTATAAGGAAATATAGAAATCAATGACGGGTTCTTGATATTTAAGCTTAGATGTGGATTGAATTTACCAGAAAGATTGAAGGGAATAGTAGAATCTGGACTCAAATCCTTCACTGCATCTTTGGCATTACTGTACGCCCCCACAAGACAAAATAAAAGAATAAGAATTTGTAACATTTGTTAATGAATATACCTTGCTTAAGAGGGAACAAAATGTGGTTATGATAACCAAAAATGTGTAAAATTTCATTGTTGATTATCAAAGTACATGCAATAGATAGATAGATATTCAACATATAATGGCTACTTTATTAGCCATTAAGTTTAACAAAGTCTCACACCTTTAATGCATTTCATCCATGGATAAGGGATAAAAAGCATAGAAAAAAAGGGAGATTCCAACAACTAAGATTTTCTTTTTTCTATAATGAATCTGTCTTCTTTTGTTACTTTGTGCTTTTCTTGAATGAGTAGGTGGATTGAGAAACGTCATCCGGTGGTTAAGTTAGTGGGTAAGAGATGTGTAGGTAACGTTTCCCTCTATATTTATTGATCTATTAAATAGGGGCCATTAATTTTATTAATTTAGTCACTGGTTATGTGACACTTTTTTTTTGCCCTAATCGGTGTTAGGTAATTTCTAAAACTTGACACAATGTCACTTAGACATTAATGATTTATTATTCTTTTAGACATCCCATGTCATACTTTGGTGTGTCATTTTAATATATATTATATAATCAGCCAAATATGTAAAATGTGTGCAACATATTGGCCAATGATGATTTCGAAAAGGAGGAATTAAAAAAAGAATGTTGAAAGGATATATTGAAAGTATTTTTTAAATAATAAATTTTAATTTTTTAAAAAAAGATCAATGACTTAGTGACAGGTGACAATATTTATCGATGTAATTTTTTTTATAAAAAAAATTGACCATGTACAAGCCCATCCTATGTTGTCTTCTCCACCAACCCCCACCTCTCATCCTCACCCCTTCCCCCACCAGATTGTCTTCTCCAAAATCCACAACCCCTTACGCCTTTCACACTCAAAGCATCTTCTACACCACCTCCAACCCCCTAACCCCAACCTCTCCCCAATTCAGATTGTCTTTCTCAAATATACTTTAACTAGTAAATTTGACTGTACTTCGCGCAGTATGATTACTCATTTAAATTAATTTATTATAAATTATTATGTTGATCGTTTTGAATTTTTTTTAAATATTAGATATATAGTTATTTATAAAACTGTCAACTTTAAGTGTGGTTGCACAATATTTTTAAAAAACTGAAAAACTTGGAAGGATAAAAAATAATAATGTGCGTTTTTTGTCATTAGTTTATAGGATAAACAAAAAAATAAACGGATTGAGGGATATATAAATAACTGAGTATGTATTGCATTTAATTGGTACCTAATTGAATGTTAAACTTATTTTAAAATAATATGTATGATATATGTAATATATTTTTAAAAGCCTTTTGTCATTTCCTCTTTTACGTTATACTGATTTATCTCATGATCTCCTATTTATTGTTATCTATTATTTTCTAAATCCTTCTAAGGTTAATGAAGGAATGACACGTGGGCTACATAAGATTCAATGATGTCTTCACTGCATTTAATGTTTAACTGAGTTTATGAGTTTTTGTAGTATGTCATTTATTCGTCGTAGAAGAAATAGAAATGAAAAAAAAAAGCAATATTAAAATAATAAAAAAAAGTAAGACTAAAGATTAAATTAAAGTGGCCATAGAAAGGGCCACATCACCCTTTCTCATACTCCAGCTTTATATTATTATATAGATTTCATAGTAATTTAACTATTTGAAAAGAATTATTTTTCCAAAAGCACAATTTCTTTGCAAAAATTGATTCGTCTTACTTATAATGTCAAATAAAACCAAATTATTCAAATTTAAACGAAGAGTTTCCTAAAATAATTTTCTAGATTTTCTTTTAAAAAAATATATTTTGATTTTTTAAAAATCATTTCAAGGAGGAAGAATCGCAAAAAAAAATAAGTAATGTCGTTTGAGCTTTAATCTCTTGGTGTTATAACACTATTAGATCTATTTCTTCATGGAAGGAGTTTAAGTTTTGAAAATGGTGGTTAAATTGGAGAAGGAGAAGAAAAAAAAAATGAAAATATGTTATGCATAAGCGCTCCACACGCTGGTATTCACTATGTTATGTTAGCAAAAAGTGTCAAAATGATACAGCGGGACATGACATGAGGTGTCTAAAATGAACAAAGTCTAATTATAGTGTCTAAGTGAAAAACTAGTGCCAACTTTAAGGGCCACCGATGTATTATGCTTTTTATTTTTGAGATAAATATTAATCTCCTGCTAGGTCATTCAAAAAGTTATCAAGTCGAAAGGTGATACCTCTGATTACTTGGTAATGACGTGACACCTGATTTATCAAATATCAAACTCAATCAATTTGATCTAGTACTCAACCTATAAAATCTCTTTATATGTTGAACAATTATCGAGAAATTTCAAAATTATAGTCTTTTTATCGATAATTGATTTTTTGGTCAATTAAATTTATTTAGGGCCTGTTTGGAAGGACATCCTGATAATTCAATTGGAGAAACTGGGACCTACATATTAACTATGTTGATCCTGTTTGGTGGACCTGTAAGACGTGGTCAACAGTGTAGTGGTGTAAATTGACAGGGGTAATTACACTCTTCTGGCTGTGAATTGCTGGTAATTGCATGGTGCAATTACCAGTGGATACGTTAATAATTTTATTCTTGTTTTAATCTATTTTCTATGAATTTTTTTAATTCTATATTTTAAGTTATTTTTTACTTTTTTATTGCTAAAAATTTCTAAACGCTTTAGTTATTGTATTTTATTATGATTATATTTTTATTTCTTTCTCGTTATCAGGCATTATTATTATGTTCTATGCAATTTCGGATCATGTTTTTATGTCAGGCTTATTCTCTCATTAGCAAATACTCTATTGTTTTTACTTTTTAAAAATTAAAATAAATATTATTGTGAAGTAGGTTATAGATACGTTTTTTTAAAAATATAAAATAAATAAATCATAATTAATATGTTGAAAATTACGATAAAAAGTATTAAAAGTATTATGTTAAATTTTTTGTTTTTGAATTTAGAACTTATGTTATATTTCAATTTCATTTGTTTTAGTAATATTGAATTTGCATTGTAAGTCATATTTTAATTATACCCGATAGATTATTTTTTTATCAAATATTTTAATAATTTATGACATTTTATGTATATATTAATCTTTTTATCAAACATGCATTTCACAATGTTAATAAAAGCTACATACTTTTAGTTTTTGTGATCAATTCAATCGAAATATATTAATTTGAAAATATAAATCAATCATTTTTTCCATAACATTGTTAAGAATATATGTTTATTAATTAATATATTTTTTAAAAAATAATATATATCTTAAATATTTAATTTAATATCATTTATATACTTTCTTATTTATCTAGTATAAAAGTTAAATAATTAATTTTATTTTTAAAATTTAAGATAATATTGTGATTGCTATTGTGCATCCAAACAGAAATGCGTAATTACACCCGTGACATTCAAACATGACATGTGTAATCACAGTGTAATTACATTATGACAATCAAACATGTCAGTGTAATTACTAGACTGATAATTACTACCCTACTAATTACATCAATTCCAATTAGCAAGTGACTTCCAAACAAACCGTTAAAGTATAGTGTGATTTTTCAAATTTTGTTGCAGGAAAAAAATAATTATTTAAGCTAAATGACTCATTTTAAATTAGATAGTTTTTTCTACCTTTCTGATTTAGCAACACTAAAATATATGTACAATGTACATCACTTAAATGTTCGCAAACAATTTTGCTGCGAAAAAATCACGAAACTAACACGTGTAGGGTTCATAACAGTTGGATTAACTTATTGTTTTATTATTTATTTATTATAAAGTATTTGTATTATAGAGAATACGTGTAGGGTTCATAACAGTTGGATTAACTTATTGTTTTATTATTTATTTATTATAAAATATTTGTATTATAGAGAATGTCTATCATGTGAGTCCTTTTATGATATGATTAAGAGTCTTACTTGGGGATCGGGTTAGATTTTCCCAATAAATAGAGGTCTCTTTTTCATTGTAAAATCATCACTCAAGAGAAATAATAAGTCTTCTATTCTCTCTACTTTCTTCTCCTTATTTTATAGTTTCATAACACGTTATCAGCACGAGAATCTACTTTCTCAAAAAGTGAAGGTTCGGTTTTAAAGAATCAATAAGGTATTATTTATTTTTTTGTTTAATTTAAGGCTAAACTTACGAAACTAGAGTTCATTGGGCCTTCAAAAGTTCGAGGAAGGAAACTACCGCTCAGGGTGTTTGGATTCTGAAATCCACCCTGATGCAATGGGTCTGGAGACACCATAAAAGAAGAAATAAGCATCAAAAAAAACTGTGTACGAAGCAATGATATTATTGCGTCATCTCTTGACGAGATTTCTGAAAATTGAAATATCTGACAGTTAAGGAGCCACTGTTTTGTGACAAAACCTAAAAGCAAAAATAGTGACCACTTGAAAGATGGTTCATAATCCAAAACACAACAAAAACGACATGATATGAATGGATGCATCTAAGGCTCCAAGACTTTAAGTCTAACTGAGTATACTTCTGTCATGTTCAGAATCACTTCTCAGTGCAAACGAGTTGAAAAACGGTTAGTGAGATTGATATGATGAAAAATTACTTCTCCATTTCAATGCCTCGGACTGTTCTATTGCAGCATAAATATCGAGAGAAAGTGTTAAAAAAAGTATCGCACTTAATGTCATCTTTTTCTAGTGAGCAAAATAATGATTTATTAATGAAAAAATCATGGAGAATCGACTTATGGATATGAACCTACCTTGAAGAGAAATGGGAAGCGTATGTCCACACGCTAGACGTGGGAAAAGGGCACGGCCTAATTATGGTCGTGGACGCTGATAGTGATTATTGTAAAAACCGTATTCTGTTATTGGTGTTAAAACATTCATAAATAGATAAGTAAAATCACAATTTAGAAAACTGGAAAAAGATAAAGTGATGAGGAAACGTTGAAGGAACTAGGGGAAGGTTGTTTTTGATGTGAGGAAGAGGTCATTATGACATAATGTCGTAATCCCAAAACTTGGTTGAGCTTTACAAGAATCGCATAAGAAGAGAAAAATACCTGAGACAAATTTATCTTTGAAAATCAAGTAACATCACAGCATTTGGATGAAAACAAGATTTCTTCGCACATCTGAAGGAAAGATAGACTCACTTAATTGGTGATGATACTGTGAACTTGAAAGAGTGATTTTTTTTGTAGTAGTATTAATAAAATTCATGTTGAGTGTGATAGTGTTACATGGTGTTGTATTTTAAATTAGTTTAGTTTTTTTTCATTATTTTTATAGTCATTAGTTTGTTCATCTTAATTTAAATGTAATATATATGTTTTCAGGATTATGTATATGATTCTTAATCTGCTAGTGTTTAGTCAATACTAAAATCTTATCAGTGTTTGTATTGTATTAGGGTCTTTAAAAAACATATCTAATATTAAAAAACATACAGTCTGCTATTAACTAGGATTTATCATGTGTTGTATTATATTAGCTTCTTTAAATCGATTAACGTTGTTGAAAAACATATAGTCATGTTATTAAACTAGTCACTTTATCATGTGTTGTAGTATATTAGGTATTAACTGATTAATTAAAAATATGTAGTCTGAGTAAACTAGGATTAATAAGGATTTTTATTTTTTTTTTTTCGAAAAAAAATCGTTTTTGACTAGAGGAAACAATAAATTAAGGATCAATTGTAATATTTAATTATAAGTTTTATTATTTGCATTATATGTACCTTTTGACAACATAATATTTAATATATATTATTTTTGTGGTTTATGTCATTACATGTGAAGATATGGATAAATCTAAACAAAATTATCGAAATATGAAGACATTTGATTGATTGATCTTGTAAACAACACTAGATTATACAAAATAGAAATATTTTTCTATTTCTAGTTTGGGCAAAATAAATGTTTACTACAGTTTTTCGGTTAGTATAAATGATTGAGGATGTTGGAAGAGGCCATTGTACTTGCCCAAGGAACAAACTCATAATGTAATAATTGCTATCATATTCTCAAAAATCTAGAGAAACTTGTTGGTTTTAAAGACATCCGTGAAACGGTTATCAGAATCCAATCAACGGGATGAAATAATATCTTGAATATCTGGTATCCAAGAGTCTCTGGCAGACAGCATGTGTTATTAAAAAGTTCCTGGTTTGTCTTCTGCCTGGTAGGAACAAAAAACTAGGGCAATTGAATAACATTTTATAGTAAATAAGGAGCGTTACTGATTCCAAACATTTGTACTTTGAAATGAGCATCTACGAATCTTGGGTCTATAATGATAAGACGAATTATAGAAAATTTGGACTGGACATCCATGAAAGGACCTAAAATGTCTTTTAAATGGTGATTTCTTGTACTGCTTGTTATCAAAGACACGGTAATGTAGACCATCCACCAACGAAAGTTGAGATCTGAGTCCATACATTCTGGGAACATATACATGGGGATATTTTTGGATCGATTCACCACCTTAGTGAGTATTTAGGGATACTTAGGTTCTGTAGAGCTTATTCTAAATGGTCTCATGTGTGTAATTGTCAATCTCTTAATTGGCATTTGAAAAAATTATTGGCACAAAATAAGAAGTTGTAAGGGCACCACTTTCCTGATAATCCAACTTAAGTCCATTGGTCGTGATAATGCTGTAGGGGTTTCATCTCCATTAATGATTATTGTTTAGCAATTGGGTAAAGAGTTGAAACACTACGTTTGATTCATGTTCATACTAAAGAAATGGTCTTCGCTGAGTCATTAATAAACGTCTGCAATTAATTAGCAAGACCCAATGCTTATAAAGAAACAGTTGACCTATTCTGTGTGGGGACAAAACAATTTGCATGTACAAACCACTTGGGTCAAGAACCTAATATATTCCATCTGAGAATTTTTGATGTGATTACCATGTGCCTGTGGCACCACCAAACTGCACTACATGGGCCCTCAACGAAGGTTAGGATATAGTTGGGTTTGAGTCACCCCATTATTTCGCATCTTGACCAATTACTAGAGGACTGTTTTACTATCGATTTGCAGCATTATAGGTTGATGAACAGTTTTTCCAAAATAGGAGGGAGAGAATAGTGAATAAAATGAGGAAATTTTGTTTAAAAAAATTGATATTGTCTCATCTTGATTATTATTCTTCTATTTGCGAAGCAATAGTTACAAAAGATTGTTTCTCCAGAGAGTACAAAATCAACTGCCAGACGCATTTATAGATTGAAAAGGATTACTAAATTACATATTCCTGCAAGTTGTCCCAATTTGAATTGAGGTCCCTATAGAGCATTCATTCGTGTCATAAGCTAATGAGTCCAAATCACGCCTAAAGCGTGTGGTGAGACCATTGGATTCTAAGGATCAAAATCCTAGAAAAAGAAAGCATTCCAAAGGTCAAGATGACACTTTGACGAATCTCATAGGAAAGTTAAAAAGTTGAGTTGAGTAATCTGATAGTCATGAAAGAATCAATTAATTTGAATCAACGAAATAGTGAACTATCCATAACTTTAAGAGCTGTTGTGAGAAACTAATCAGAAATCGACAGAAAGGAAATAGTGGTTTTGATATGTCTTTGGTTAAGTTGAAAAAAAATATCATGCAAGATAATGATGATCTGAACCTCAAATTGTTATTTAGAATGTCGACAAAAGAAAGATTGGCCAAAATGGGCAGAAGCCACTTCATCAGAGTTGAATTCACTTGCCAAGCGTGAAGTTTTTGGACCTATAGTTCAAAACAACAACCAACCTACTGGTATTAAACCTTGGTTGTAAATTGCTTTTTGTGCAAAAAGAAATGAAAAAAAATAATATACAAGGTATAAAGCCACACTTGTGGCACAAGGAATTTTTATCAAAGGCTGGCATCATTATGAAAAGACATATCATTGTTATGGATGCAATAACATTGCGTTATCTCATAGTTTCACAGCTATGAGCAACTTGAATACATTTGATGGATGTAGTTACATCCTACCTTTATTAAAATACCTGATAATGCAGATATACATGAACACTCCTGACGGATTTGCGATGCCTAAATCATGTAATTCCAAAATCTCAAAAAAAATGTATTCAAATTAAATTACAAAGATCATTATATGGTTGAAGCAATCTAGGACAAATTGCGATATAACCGTCTTAGTGAGTATTTGATGAGGAAGGATACCAAATGATGTAATTGCCATGGTCTTTTTAAAGAGAAAAACAATTTCGAATTTGTGTTGTACTGCTGTTTATGTTGATGCTATTAAATCGTAATTGGAACTCCCAATAGAGCTTTCAAAAGTAATGATTTTAACGAATGAATTTGAGATGAAAAAGATAGGGGAAGGACAAAATTTATATCTTGTTGCAATGAGCATTGATAAATGACATTTGTCATCAATCTGCCTACACCGAAAAAGTGTTGAAATTTCTTTTTATATGAATGAAGTACACCATTTAGTAACTCCGATAGTTGTTCATTCACTGAATGAATAGGAATCATTCCCAAAATCTCCAAAAAAAAAGGATGAAGAAATTCTTGATTCTGAAGTACCATATCGTAGTGCACAAGTTGGTGCACTTAAGTATCTTGTAATTACTACATGACAATGATAAGATTTTGATGTAATTTGTTAATAAGTATAGTTATTATCCTATTGGAGACATTGAATGAGATCAAACACATTTTGCGATTCTTAAAGGGACCAATTGAGATATGAATGTATTTATTTCTAATAAGTGAAGCCCCAAATCGTGTGGCTATCTGATGAAGGATAGCTAGATTATCTACACAAAGCTCGATCCCAAAAAGCTACCCTATTTATATGTGGGCGAAACGCCATATCTTTGGACATCTATCAAGTAGTCCCTCGTAGCACGTCAAGCACATAGAGAATGTGTGTGGTTAAGCGGTCTATGATACATCTCTTCAAGAGAAAATGTGGTTTGAGTGTGATTAAAGTACCTATCACTTTGATATGAACGGAAATGCAGCATGCATAACACCACTTACTGGAGGATCTCTAAAAGGGATAGAAACAAAACACATTCCACCAATGGCTTTCTCTATACACATGAATTCACAAAGATGGTTGATATAAATAGCAACAGATTCGTCAAGTAGACAATGTGGTGATCTATTCACCCATGTCTCTACCAACTGCAACTTTAAAGAAGATGGTTACCAAGCTTGGAATGTGAAGATTTTTCAAGTCTCTGGATTGAGTGTTCTCAAGTAGGGGGAGTTAATACACGTTTACTCGTTTCACTTACGAGGTTTTGTTCCCATTAATTTTTATTTAAGGTTTTTAATGACGGCAGCATAGATGCGTATTACTAAAATGTATACTCTTTTCCTTTATTAGAGTTTTCCTTTTCTTAAAGGTTTGTGACGTGCCAATCATTAGAATTTAGACATTTCAGAGGGAGTGTTATAAAGTATTTGTATTATAGTGAATTACTATCATGTGAAGTTCTTTTAGGATATGGCTAAGAGTCCTACTTGGGGACCAAGTTAGATTTTTCCTATAATTAGAGGGCTCCTTTTCATTGTAAAATCATCCCTCAAGAGAAATAATGCGTCTTCTATTCTCTCTACTCTCTTCTCCTTATTCTATAGTTTCATAACATTATACATATTTTTCTGAAGCATACTTTCTAGTGTCTCCCTTCTTTAGCACTTGTTAGAATCATTTTTTTTAAAATTTATATATAAATCCAACATAAAGGAGTACAATACTTTAAAGAGATAAGTGTCCAAAGCACACCTATATTATTCTTTTTATCAAACTTCATATTCAAATGATTGAGAGTGTGAGTTTTATACCTAAACTATCAGTTATTAGTTTGAGAAACACGAATCTCTCTTTTGTTACACTCTCATCATGGCATGTAATACATTCTTTTATTTTAAAAAAATCATCGTATCACACTCCATATGGACAAAACATTCCACCTTGACAAAAATTAAATAAATTATTAGTATTAGTTAAAACTAAAGATAAAAAAATTATTATCCCAAAATAATAATATTTTTTTTAAAAATAAAATAATATCAATTTTTTGGGTTAATGAGTGGGTGGTTTGGGAGGGGTAGGGGAGGGGTGAAGTATAGATTTTTTTTTAAAAAAGGATGGGGGATTGTGGGGGGAGGGGGGGTAGGGGTTTAGGGTTAAGAGGGTTGGTGGGTTGGGGCTAAGAGGTGGTGGAGTGGGGTAAGAAAAATAATTTAATTTTTTTAAAAAAAACTTAAATTGTTTTGGGGATAGTAATACTTAAATTTTTTGTTGATATTTACGGCTTATTTTTTTTAAAAATAGTTTATTATTTAATTTTGTCAAGGGGAAATATTTTATCCATATAAAATATCATTTGTCAAATTATTTTCCAAAAATCGAGAAAGTTTATTACACACACCATTGAAGTATGTTTTTCAAACTACTTGTGATAGTTTAGGTATGAAATTTATACTTTTTCCTAGAGGTGTATTTTTGTTACTTATTTCTATTTAAAGTAAATCATAGACAAAAAGTGTAGAAACAAAAAAGATCTTATTTTATTATCTTTGAACTATTTAAGTGCGTCTAATATGAGTTTTATAAATGTGATTTAGGGATGTACAAATGATGAAACTACAATATATTAATATGCTTAAGATTACGCCACACAAGGTAGTAAATAGGGAAAGTGGTTCATAACACATACGAACTTTGATCAAAATTTTTTATAGACTCTAATTTTATGGGGGTTGTATGACCCTCCTATATTATTTTGAGTGTATTATTAAGGGTATTATCAATTTAGTGGGATGACCAAGTGACCACACTCATAGTTAGCGCGGAAGGGTGGAATTAAAGTCAAATGAATCTATCTTTGTTTGCCATGTGTCACTTCACATCATCCCTTTTTCCCATTAAATATCCTTGATTTTAGTTGTTAAGTTAATATTATTTTTTGTTTGAGAATATATATAGTGGCAGATCCAAGATTTAAAGGTTGTGGGTGCTCATTTTCGTTAACATAGAATAGCTTGCAACCACACAATATAAATATATAGCTACTCATACATGTCAATAAAAAAGTAAAGGGAAAAGACTCAAATATGCCATCGAACTTTCAAAAAAGGCTCATTTATGCCATCCATTAAAAGTTTGGCTCATATATACCATTACCATTTAAGAAAAGGTTAATTCATGCCATTATTTTTAATAGTGGATTTGCAAAACCATTTTTGACATGTGACCAATTATAATTCCCACGTCATTAATTTGTTTAATGAAAAAAAATCAAAATTCTTAACAAAAATTGAATTAAAATAAACCACCCAAATAATCTTCACTACAAAATTTCCTATATAAACCACCCCATTTTCTTCTATTTCATTCATCAAAGCAATTCTAAGAGAGAAACTCCGGAATCATTATATCATGCTTATCACAAAAAGTTGAGAAATCATCCTTTAATGAATCAAATTATTATCTTTCGTATTTTGTAATTTTTGCTTTGAAAGAGCAAGAAATCCCATTGCATTAATAATATCTTTATCCATTCTTTGTAATAAAGAGCTCCACTCATTTGTAATTATTAGAACTTTCCACATCAAGTGCAATAAAAGCAAAATCAAATTTCTTAATCATAGTCACATGACTTTTAACAACATGTCTATCAATATAATTTGAACACTCATGCCCAATAAATTCAAACACTTGAATAAGTGATGAAAATAGAATAATAATGTTATTTAATTTTCTGTTTGTAAGGGAGAAACCCCAACAATATCCACTGGACGTGAACGTCCAGTTCTGATTTTAAGTCTTGGTCAATAACGGACTTCATCTAATATGAGCAACTCTTCTAATTTTTCAGTTTGTTGTTCTCGAAGTAAATCTCTGCGCTTTGTCACACCTCTGATTTGAAAAAAAGAGTAGCTTTTGGGTTGCAGGTGTGACTTACGGTTGGTAGAAACATATGTTAACTGTGGAGGGCATCCGTATGTGAGAAGGTAAATTAAGTAAAATGTTTGGGAAATATTTAGAACCTATGGTGGCCATATACTGTCTGTACGTGGACCTACTAACCATACATGGGTCCCATCTTATGAAGGTCCAAAACAAGTCACTAAACCCCACCTACGATTGACCAGGACAGTTCGTAGGTCTGAATCGTTGGACCTTTCCGACAGTTTTACTTTCAAGGCTTTTGGGTCTTTCCTTAATTGTTCTAACCTAATACTATGTGGATTTACGTTCTATCCTAGGCCCTATATAAACATTTTTGCCCCCAAATTTTTTAATTGAACTCATTCTCCTAAAATCTAAAAAGTTGATCAAGTTCTTCCTCAATGATTTCCTCTCTAAAGCTTGAAGAAGAAGTCCAGAGTTACAAAAAAGTCTCCAATTCACCATTGATTGTGGGATTTTGGCATCAAGGTATGATAGTATTCACCTATGGAGTCCCTTCCTCCACGAGGCTCCCAAAATTCTGTCCATCTAAAAGTTCAATCTCCACTTGAAGTTTAAGTTATTAAAATCTCAGGATTTTTTTCAAGTATGGTTGATAATGACTATTTTATGATTTTATGGATGAATTAATTTAATTGCATGTTTTTAAGTTAAATTTGTTGGAAAAATAAGATAATATCTCAAGACCAAATGTTTTATAATTAAATAAATTATTAATTCTTACATTAAACTTTATCATTATTTTTATTATATCTCTAAATACTATTATATTGTTTAATGGTTTAGCCATTTTTTTTCATTAATATAAAAGAGAATCATAGATCATCACTATGTCCGTCAAGAGTGGACTTGAGAGGCAGGCATAACACGAGGGAGAGAATAGAGGAGGGGGAAGAACAAACGCGGGATTCCCTTTTAATTTATTTATGTTAAAAGAATTAGCCTTCGGTTCCACAGGTTGGAAAAGAGCACACACTTAAAAGTGCACAAAGGGACCGACTGAGAGGCGAAAAGTAGGGATGAAGGTTGCAACTTTATGAAAGATTGGCTGACTTTTACTGAAGAGTTGCAACTATTTAATGAAGAGTGACAGCTATGAACTTATAAAACAACTTGTGACTTGTCTGAGAGACTATGACTTGTTAAACGAGTTTGTGACTTTTCGCAAGGCACCCAATATGAAACAGGGTTATTCCACCCTACCTTTGTTGTATATAAATAGAGAGATTTTTCTCTCATTTTAACACAACAAAAATTTCGTTCTTCTGCACAGTTAAATATATGTGCACATTGCTCCTATTGAGTGCCTCACTGACACCATTATTTTTGTATCAACACTCTGGTGAATAGAATCGTTCTGTCCTTAGAGGATCTATTCTTAAACCTTGGGTACTAGAATGAAATAATTTCCTTAAGGGGGAAATGTGTATTCAGTGGGCTCAATTTTTCCTTTTTATGTTTCCTTTTTATTAGTAAAGATTTGGTTATATTTTTATGACAGTAATTTGATTTAATTAATTTTATGCTATTTTATTAATTTATTTTTTGAGTACATGTTTTAAATTTTGATATTTATGTTTATGGTTTTGATAATTATGTTGAAGCAAAGATATGTTAATCAACAGTTTAAAGTAATCATTAGACTATTGGTGTCATGTAGATTAAAATTCTTAAACTTGTAAAATAAATGACTTTGATCTTTATAGAATTTTCAGTGGTTTAAGGATCCATGGGATGTCCAAGACTTTGAGTGTTCAAAAGTTATGGAGATTGCACATTACCTTGGAGTTTTATTCATTCAACTTTCTATCTTATCAAGACGTTCAGTTGATTAGTGACATCCAAAAAATAAAGAAATGTAGTGGGATGGTAAGTATTGTACTTAACCTTAATCAAACGTTTGGGGTTCAAATGTTGGGTTTGAGTCAATGAATTATCCCTCAAAGTAAGATGAATCTCTATTACACAAATATTAAAGAAGTAATTATCTCCTTGTAAACTTTAGATTAAAAGTCCCAAAAAATAATGTTTTAACCATATTGATCGAAACATAAACAACGAAATATGTCTTTTGTCTATCAAAGTAGTGTCATCGGCTGCATATCATTTTGCTTAAGGGACTTGCCACGACTTCATTAAATCTAAATTATTTGAGCGACATATGTTTTTCATTGAAGTTCAAGAGATGCGTTTTTATATTTTAATAAACTTATCAAGTACACAACTAATTATATATGCATAATACATATATTGGACTCTAAACTTGGTTTCAATTTTTAACTTTGACCTCCAACTTTCATAATGCAGAAATAGACACTTTAATTATCCAACTTTTAAATAAATAAACACATGAGCCTACATGACAAATTAACACGTAGGAACACCACGTAGGAAAAAAACGACATAATAGGATGCCATGTAGGGACAGGCGTGTCTTTTGTTCAAACTTTATGACAAAGTTTAAGTGTCTACTTGATGTTCACCACTCAAAATTAAGGAATAAACGTGATTACGAAGCCACTATTTTTTAGGACAACATTATGATTATGGCCAATTACCTAAGAGGCATAATATCGAGATTTTATAGGTAGAGCCTGAATAGGGAGAAGGGGGGAAAAGAACTCCCAAAAAACGCAGTTCATTGAATTAAAATATTTGTACAACCTTTTAAAATACAAAATATAGGACCAATGAAACCATTATATACTTTTCGGAAAGACTTTGTGGATTGAAAAACCTACAGTAAAATGAAGAATAGAATTAATAACCCCAAATACATAAGCGCTTTAGAATCAAACTTTTTCGTTTTTTAAGATTAAAAACCATTTCATATCTGCTTTGGATTAAAAAAATATCCTTGGAAAAATTATCATAGGATTGTACCTTCTTAAAACATTTCTTATTATTCAAATGTTCAGAAGTATTGTGGACATAGTTCAACGCTCCATAAAGCGCGAACAATTTACCTAGTATATGATAATGCAAGACCTTCAATGAATTAATGGTGATTAATATTTTACCATATTTAATGTTGGAACGATATTGTTTGAACGTTGAATTGATTTGAGTATATATATGTACATATATATCTTTTCTTCCTAAGAGACGGATGGAGAAAAAGTGATGAAAATAACATATTTTTTAAATAAGCTTTTCCTCCCGCGTCAAGATATATTTTAGTGTTAGATATTCTTTGATTAAATCTTTGTAGTTTCTGGCTCCTAGTTTTATATTAGAAGAGCTTGTTTAATCCCGGGGCTACACCTATAGAGGGTGAAATATCCTTAAGGACTGTGTCTCTCGACACACCTCAAGCTATGAAAAGTTCCTACGAAAGTTCATGGTGAAACATTAAATTTGGTGAAATCAATACAAATGTTCATAATGGAAATGTTTTCCGTAAGATTTACAATAATATTAAGGATATATTGATATACTTTATTCCTACAGAAATACTACTCATAAGATTGTTAGTGCTCTTTTATCTCTCCTAAAGTAATGTTGAAGTGACTGCAAGGTTCCAGTGACAACATCTATTGTTGAGCCCTTTGTCTCTCAAATTTCTAAGAATTTATTTTCCATTGAGATGCAAAGTACTGAGACAAGAGTTTGTGATCTCTTTCCTGAAGGGCAAAATGAAGGTTTGGTCTAGTATATTGTTTCAGACTTTATTTCTTCCATGCTAGCAAAGGAGGTTTTCATGGTTGAACTGTTGCGATTCATGCTAGTAAGGTATGTAACAATATTATATGTGTATAATTTAATAGATATTTATGTGACAAATTGAGATAAAATATCCATATTCTTCAATGTTGTAGAAGATTTGGAGAAATGATTATTTCGCTAAATTAAACTAAATTTAATTAAGTGGATGATATAAATTTTTGTAGTCATTTCTCAAGCGAATCTTGTGGCTAATATATGAAAGTGAGAAATTGGGTGTTAGATTTTTTGTGTTGTTGAGTACATTTGTGCTAATTAAAATTAGGCATAATACATAAATTAGATCATTAACTTGACTTCAAATTATAATTTTGACCTTTAATTTTGTAATCGTAGAAATAAGCATTTTAACTATCCAAAACTTAAATAAAAAAAACACGTTTTAGATCCTACCCGGCAAAAGTGTGATATAAACCCAAATTAGGACGCATCAGAGATTAAAATTTGAGGATATTATATATAGATATATATCTATAATATATTATATATATATATATATATATATATATTAAATTTTACTTTGAATTCTATTTTTTGCACCATTTGCTCATTTTTTTTCCTGGCATTATTTGTTGTTCATTGCAAATGTACAAATTACAAGTGATATTTTTTTGTTATTGTGAAGAAAAATCTATAGTGAAGTTAAATCGAACACAATCTAAGTCTGAAGACTCTCAATAAACGACTCCAATTCACACTTACGAGACTCCTTAAATTTTATAATTAGGTATCAGATTGCTATCCAAACTTGACAAAAATCTTGATATGTTTATTTAGACATTTTATCAAACAGTTTAAGTGTATCATTTTACTTAATAATTTTTAGCACACTACGTTTATTTCTTAGCCTTTGAAAATTCATAATTGTAATTTCTACTCACTATGAAAATCATAATATACAAAATATCTTTTTTTATTTTATTAAGTATTTGACAACTTAAAGCACAAATTATACTTCAAACTAAAGAAAGAAGAAAAAGTTAATTGATTTTCATGACTTCCTATACCTATGGGCTGCTCTAAAATAATTTTGCAACAAAAAATGTTAGCTTCCCCTAGTGATTCCTATATTGGCTTGAACATCTGACCAACAACATATAATTCTTGTTTGTAAAATGTTGAACCTTGATACTTTGACTAAATTAAGGAAGAAGAATAGGTAATCATTCAAGTATATGAATTTTATGCACATATCTTGATTAATTTTTCTTTGATTTGAATATAAGGGCATGAATTTTAGAAATTTAGATTAGGTTTTTTTAGAAGAAAAAGGGGAAGAGCGTGGTAAAAAAATTCCCCAGAAATGAATTTATTTTCTTTTTCATCTTATTCTATATTATAATATATTTTAATTATTTTACAATCTAGGCATATTTATTTTAATTAGTTGGCAGCAACTGAGTGGTTCACTTATTCACGTCAGCAGGGATTAGTTATATCACGGCGTTTTATTGAAATATTTGGTGTTTTTTTTTGTATAAAGTGGATTGTTAACAGTGTTTCTTGTGCATTATCAAAATTAAGATCAAATTATAATCAAAATCAAGTTAGGGGCATATAATCTAATATATAATATATATATATATATATAATATATATATATATATATATATATATATGTATATAGGTATTTATTATGGCCTTAAAATTATTGTATTCTATACCCAAATTGGAGAAGAAATCTTTTTTTATTTATATGGGTGATTTTAGAACTGTTAAAGTTTATGAAAGGAAAAATCTTTTTAATCTCATTGGTATTAATTGAGGAGGTATTGTCTAAAATCCGAGCCAATTTGGTTACGAGGGATAACTTATTTTAGTACTTAAACTGCACGGGCGTTTAAATATCCCCTTAACATCTTTGAAATGATGAAAACACCCCCAAGGGATGATGTGACACACAGATTGAGTGAACTTCTTGAAAGTGCGTAAAAACAGAAAAAAGGACTGAATTTTTAAAGCGCTGCACATCGCTTTTTTTTATTGGCCTATATATAACAAATATTTAGATAGTTTATATCTATATATATATATATATATATATATATATATATCCTATTATATAGATATATATATATATATAAATCTTAAAATATCGAAAATTTTTATATAAGAAGGTACATGAAATAGTGGAGTTCCCCTTTTCTTTTAACTTCTTTAATTTTTTCTTTTATTTGTTTTTGTCTCCTCAAATACATATATTCTCATGAAACATCTCCTTCTCCATCTTCGTCCCCACCTCTATCCACTATTTTCATTTCACTAAACTTTTTACTAATCTGTAAAAGTCAATACCAATGTCAATTTTTCTCTATATCATTGGTGTCGATTTGGCAAATGTAAACTTTCTTAAATTTTGGGTGGCCCATTTTGATTTCTAGATCCATCCATATATTTCTCATAAAAAAAATTATATTTTTTTATCAACTTTTTTATGCAATTTTCATTTTTTATTTGAGTTGTCAAGAAAATATTGGCTTTCAAAAAAATCCATTCTCCAAGTGGGTAAATTCGTTGGAAGGGTTCGAAGAAGATATTGTGAATTTTCTGCTATAAAGTGACTTAAAAAATGGTGAATAATGAATAAGAAGAAAAGAAGAAAGAAAAGAAAGGAAAATAGAAAAATACAAGGTGGATAATGTGTTGAACAATATAAGGACGAAAACGAGAGGGGTTTGAGGTATACCTTTATATATATAAATTAATCATTTTCATCTAATTAATTTTCAGAAAAGTGTTTAAGAAAAAATAGTAAATAAGTAAAAGAAATAAAAAATTTAAATAACATGGGCCTACATGGTTTATGATTGTGACACTTACGTGGCTATTGAGGCGGGTGTGTGAGTGATGGTGGGGTGATGTTGAAGGAGTGTTTTTTATAGCCTCGGGTGGAAAAAAGTAAAAAATGGGAAAAAAGCACTTCAAATATGTAAGGGGGATTTTTAAACGGAAAGTAAGTTTAAGAGTACTAAAACTAATTTGTCCGATCAAGTTCATGGTTTTAAAAAAAATGTATTTTCTCATTTTTTAATTTATGCTAATAAATGTTATATACATATTTATGATAATCAATTGTAATTTGATTGAATGCAATGATAGAGTTGGAAAAAATAAAATAAATTATCATTGATTTTTTAAAAGTAAAAATACTTCCAATGTTCATGTTGTTGAAAATAATACTGATTTTTGATACATTATCTTGAAAAGAGTTTATGGTAATACATGAGAGGTACATAAATACAATACTAGATAAATTGGATATTTGTTGTACAAGAAGGGTATAATATATGATAAAAAAGGTAAAAGAAGTTGAGACATTTTTGTTAATGCCATAATATAAAAATAATTGTTGTGAAGTTGGTGATGAGACTAAGTTGTTAAGACAACTCTGAATAAGTATTTCAATTGGAACAAAACCAATTTTTATATGGCTAAATTAGATATAGGTGTTTGAGACACAATGTGATAAAAAAACTATAGTGAGAGGTTTTATTTATGTTGGTGACGAGACTAAGTTGGTGATGACACTAAGTGGTTAAGACAATTTTGAATAAGTATTTCAATTGGAATAAAATGTATTTTTATGTAGCTAAATTAGATATAGGTGTTTGAGACATAATGTGATAGAAACACTATAGTGAGAGGAATTATTTACGTAAATAAATAATGTTATGTTGGAGGTGAATCTGATCAATTTATTGACTAAATGAAACATCGAAGGGGAGTTTGAGCTTTAGTATTTGAAAGAGCAACAATGATGGTACCCAATCGAGTTAATTGGAATATTCCATGAATAGGTTCATATGGGTATAACAAGTCTTAATTGAGAAATAAACAATCTAAAGTTATGTGCCCTCTATGATGTGTGGAATATAGTTATAGTAATCTGCCAAAGCAACAGTAAGGCAGCGTTAGAGCTCTTTAATCCCAAAGTCATATCATTTATAGTGGTGTTGTATTGCCTCACAAATTACCTGATGATTGGACCTAATATGAGTGTTGAAGAAAGAAAATTGATAATTTCTAGAGCATCCATGAATAGACCGGACACCGCGCAGGACCATTTTAGCGCAAAAACCGACGATAACGATAAAGATGTAGAGTATAATGTGATGGAATAGATGATGGACGCTTACCAAGAATTAATTGGTTAATAGAATTTACTAAACTTCACAACTGTTTGTATGTGTAATCTGTTTAATCTAGGTCTAGTTCTTAGTTACGGACACCGAATTCATGCATTAAATTCTCTATGAACAAATTCCAACAAAAGTATTTACCTTATTTAGTATTATCATTCATTTTGAGGAGATATATAGGATTGTTGAACAAAAATTAAGAAAAATATCTCAAAAATGTTTTTATAAACAAATTATTAATTAGAGAAAAAAACATAAGTCCACCACTAAAGTTGTCCGTATTTGCAATAAAGACACCTAACTTGAAAGTGTCCTATCACACCATGAAACTATTTAATATTTTGTAAATGGGTCATTTGACCCATTTTCTCGTTCATGGTTTTATCAAGCAAATGGGGGCGTGATCCCCAATCTTTTCACTGCCCAAACAGCTATAAGTGCCATAGGTCCAATATATTTCGTTAATAATTAATTATTTAATTAATTTACATCATCTTAACCATTATCTTCTTCACCCAATTTCAAAAAATTCCAATTACCTTCTTCATTCTTCTTTTCAATAGAAGATCCATTACTTCATCCTTTTTTATCAATTTTTTCTATGTACTCTGTTTTATTTGTTTCTTTTTCTTACTTATATTTTTTTTTTTTAAAAAAGTCCATGTGATAGAGAATACTATGAAACTCCATCTTTATTTTGCCTCATACCTTGTTTAGTAACTTGAGATTTGAATTGATTTTATTTAGTGATGTTTGATGACGAAACTAGTGTTTGTAACATGGAAGCATCATGAAGGACACATTGAAGGTTACTATGAGACTACTTTGGGAGGATTTACAACCAAAGAACAAAGGATTTGGCGTATGAGATTTAAAAAAGAAAGAGGGAAAAAATGAAAATAAAGTTGATAAAAATAAAAATAATTTAAATGGAAAAATGAAACTAAAAATGAAAAATTTTAAATAAACTAACGTGGTCAAAAACTAATTGGGGCGGAATTGCACCTCTTTTTCTTGAACGGCGATTGGGTAAACAAATGGAGATATTTATAACCTCTTAAATGGTTCAGTGGGGGCAATAGGAACTCACAAAGTTAACGGTGTCTTTTTGAAAATTGAGACAATTTCAGTGGTAACTTATGTCTTTTCTCTATTAATTATTATATCAAACTTTATCATTATTTTTACTATATCTCTAAAGGTATGTTGTTATATTGTTTAATGGCCTAAAGTTTTTTTTCATTAATATATGATAATGCAAGATCCTTAAATGGATGAATGGTGATTAATATTTTATCATATTTAATGTTGGAACGTTATTGTTTGAACGTTGAGTTGATTTTATTGTTGTGAAAAGATTTCTCACATACTACTTAAGACATGATTGGGAAAGAGTTTTCTCATATTAAAGGATTCATAAGGTTGAAAATTATTCTCACTTAAGTTGAATCAAGAATAATGAGCTATCCTAATGAACTCTAGCTTGAATCGGGTTACTTTATTGTGCCTTTACATGAATAAGTGTATGAATATGATTAATGAATACTCCATGGAATTTATGCTTAGCAATGAGAGGATATGGAGATGAAAACTCCCCTGTAGTCGAATGGGGTTCCTAGTAGCAATCTCATCATCCCATAACTATGACAACCATAGGTTTGTCTTAGATAGATATTTGCTAGTGAATCCACCTAAGATAAAATTTTATAGGAGAGATGGTGGTTTTTCGCTCTGTAGTAGAAGTTGCAGAGTCATGACTAATTTTTGGGCTTCCATTGGAGGTGTGCCGCCTTGAAGGGCCTTCCTTATTGAATGAGGACTGAAGCTCTCTTTGTATCGGATCCTTGGTTCAATAATGGGGTCCATCTATATTGATGGTTTGAAATGTTTGCTCAGATTCACTCCCCTAGCTCATTAATGTTTGCTTGGAGTATTGCACCATTCTTCTGGTTTCCTTTTTCCCTTGGCTATGTTTTCACCCAACGTTTCCTCGGTAACAATTAGTATTATGAGAGTTAATGGAAGTTCACTGAGATTTTTTTTACAAAGAATTTACCTATTGTAGGATCAGAAACTTTTACCAATATTGTCGGTATGCTCTTACCTTTGTGTTCTGGCTTGTGTACGTTTCTGTTTCAAATTACTTTTTACGATTTTATCTTGGATGAGACGATTTTCATGCTCATGGCTGATTATCTGGTATGTAACTTTCATTATCAGGGTTTTTTAATTAGAGTGGTGTGATAGTTTTTGTTAGTGAAAAACATTAAAGATAACAACAAGTTACAATCTACAATTGAAAATAAATGAAGAAATAAATCGCTTCAGGCTGAGGATGAGGCGCGGACGGAATCTCACTCTCTTGAAAAGATTCAAGCCCACTGCCAACAAAGTTTTCATGGTCTAGCAGTAGGCCTCTTTTGACTTGCTACCCCTCTTATGATACAAAACAACCGATTCCTTACTAACTCAACAAAAAATTGGACAGAGTGATCCCAAAGCTCAAAAAAAAGAAACAGCTCCCTTCAACTAATCAGAACTCTCTCTTTTACCAACTCTTTCATTCTATATTTTCTCTTGTGTTGTGTGTCCAAATTAAAGGAAGACCATCTCTATTTATACTAGAAGAAGTCTTCCTAGCAATGAATAAGAAGATAATGGTGTAGTGAATAGTAAAGATAATGATCTTAAAAATTACATATGTTACATAGGTTAAAAGGAATAATGAAGAAATAAAGAATAAAATAAAGGACACTTAAGCCACCAACGACTTTGGGAGTTGCTTAATGCACCAAGAAAAATTGTAACATATACACTAACTCCATTTGGAGTAATGCTGTAAAGTAATGCAGCAATAACTATTTTTAACGGCAACAATCAATTGATAATTCATCCATCATTATGTAACATATATGAGAAGTGCACCAACGGCCATAAACCAACATCAATGTGGCCAATTCTTGAATTATTAAAATGTCAGACTAATAATCTCCCACTCATTTTAATATTAGATAATAGAGTCCATCAGTTGAAGGAAGACCATCATGCATAATGAAGGTGTGCTCTCATTGAACCTTCACTTAGTGAAATAATAAATTTTACTCCAGAGTCTTAGTGGTCTCAGGCTTGAACTATGATTGCTTAAGGAAAGTAAAATATCACTGCTCACACATAATAATTAAGGTGTTAACATGAACTTTAAATCCAACACGTAATGTCCATGTGCTATCCCAGTTTCATAAGTGTTGACACCCATTTTGATACCCAACTCATTTTCCTTTCCAACCCACTAAACTTAATTACCTTCAACCCAAATCAATCCCAACATCCGGCCCAACTCTAATCCAGCCCAATCGTTTCCCACCGAACCAGACCCAGTCCTGGACCCGCGCGGGACCCTTTCCCTTTTCCCTTTCTTCTTCCTCACGCCATTCCAGAAGGGAAAAAGGCACGACAAATTCCAGAAAAACCCCGAAGAAAAAAGACAAAGACCCCCCCAAAATGGAAAAAATCCCCCCAGACCGCGACCATTCCCACGCTCTTCACCTCTCGTTCTCCTCCTCTTCTATCATATCTACCACGATTCCCAAAGCAACAGAACACCCCAGGGGAGGAAACCCAAGCGAAATCCCAGAAAAAATAGGAAAAAGGGAAATTTTCCAGAAAAACGCAGATCAGCTGCGTAATCGAAAAGCGCCCCCAGTAGAGTTTCTCGTAATCCCCTACGCGACTTCTCCCTCCCAACATCTCTTTCTTCAACCCGCGATACCGGTACAATGATTTGGCTGGGGAAGACCTGTTGCCGTCGTCCTTTGTGACCGTGACGATTGAAGCCACCCGCTCCCCAAGGACGACAACCTTCGATCTTTAGCCGTTTCCAACGAGTCGTCTTCTTTTAGAGCCCTTGGCAGGTGGGTACAAAACCAACTGTATGTTTTTTTTTTGAATTCGTTTTGGGAAGGAAACATCACAAGTCTACCCATCCTTTCCTGAAATCCCCCGCATTTCTACCCCCAAGAACCTAAAAATATCCCTTTCGTATATAAACCTCATCCCGAGACCGAGTTGGGGGTTTTAGTGATTTGGTGGAAATTTTTTTGTGAAAAAGACTGCTTCTTTGCCGTCTATTGTTAGAAAATTTGGTTGGAACTTCTATTGGAATTTTGGAGAGTTCTATCACGCAGATTTGATACGATTTTGAGAGAGTATCCTGTTTCCCCTTTCCGTTTGTCTTAATGAAATTCGCCGACGACAGTGAACTCCGCCTGGCCTTCATTTTCTCTTCTTGTTTCTCCTCGTTGTTTGACGGCGTCATGTCGAAGCGATACTGAATCTAATCTTCGGAGTGATTAGTGTATCTGCTGAGGCAAGCTACGTTCGTGTCGGTGTGGGAGCGTTCACATGCCTCGACGACGTTCCTGTTAGCTGCTTTCGAAGAGGTAATTCTTTTTTTTTTTTATTTTCAAAAGCTTATGTGTCTCTTGGCTTTCTTAAGCGACATGTTCGGCCCCATGAAGTCGCTACTTATGCATTGGTTGTTGTTTTATCCTTGTTCTATTTCGTGGCTTGCTGAAGGAGAGGTTCGCCATCTTTCTGAATATGATGGTGCATGAAATATTGATGATTCTCATCATTTCATTAGTGTCTGGAACTTCTGATGACAAGTTATCTGTTTACATAACTTTAGTGGTGGTATCTTTGCGTTGGTCTCCTTATTAGGATGTTTTATCAGTTCTTCATGTTGTAGTCGTTTTCCTGTCCCGAAACAGTTGGAAGAGGTGGTTAGTTGTTGAGTTTGTTTTGGACGTTCCATGATTATACATCGTTTGTAGAAATCTGTTTGTGTGAGGTTAGTGGTTTCGACATGTAGTGAATCGTGTTGTTGTTTGTTACATGGTGTGGGTGCTAGAATTGTTAACTGTTAAGCATGATTGTTTATCTGTTAGATTCAATATGATTGACTGTGGGTATGACAGTGAAAATCTTCTTAAAGTTACAAGCTAGGCCCAATATGGAGGGAAGTTTTAAATGTTATGCTCTGCTGTGAAGAGCATCCCTCATATCAATGTGATTCTTTCATTTCATCAAGGTCACAAGTCCATATGTGATTTCACGCACTCTCGTCTCTATTTGGTTGAAAATGTATGCTATATAGTTGTTGCTTCCTGCCTTGAGTGGTTGCATTCAGCACAAGATTATCAACTCGACTTTATCAAAGCCGGATTCTCGTATCTATTTTGTAAACTCTAGGTTGTGCAACTGCTGTTTTGTGGAAGTAAGTGAAGATTAGTTGTTGGGTTGTTTTGTTGTTGTCTTCAAAACACTTTGATTGCTGTTGATATGAAAAAATGTTTTTTACTTCCTACCTTAGCTTCATTGATACATAGCTGTGTATGCTTAACGATGTTGCATGACCTTTTTGAGATCTTGGCATTTGGTTGTCATAAGTTGTTGGCAAATCATGCTTTGATATTAGAACAATAGTTGACGGATAGGGTTTTTTCCCTATTGAGCAAGAACAGGGGCACTGGAATGTCTTGCTTTTTTTTTATTTTTAAAACTTAATTATCCTTAGTTATCCTTGTTTTCGAGATGTACATCTTATTCGCAAGTAGTTCTTAACGTGCATGGAAATGTTATTAGGGATTTATGTTTTATGGATATAGGTCTTGATCTGGAATTTCTATGTTCTTCTTTTATAACATGTGGTTGGCAACTTTGTTTATTCTTTGGGTAGTATTAACTTTATCTAACACAGTAAATGTTAGCGTAGCACCTAATAAATATTTGGCCAATGCGATTCTATTTCTTTTTATTTTCTCTTTGCAGCCAATTCGTACGGTTCATTGGGACTTAACGTCTCTTTTGCATTCCGAAAGAGCCATGAGGCTCAAAAGGACCTTTATTAAAGTCAACCCATATAGGCGAACATGCCACATTCGGAATCGCGGGGAGATTGAAGACGAAGAAAATCCAAGAATGGAACTAGAAGATCCTTAGTTTTTTTTGTTTTTTTGTTTTTTGATTTATTATTTTTTGTATGGGATAAGCCTCTTCGTTTCCATTCCTTTAAATTTTATTTTGTAGGGTTAGATAGGAAGGTGATGCAAATGGGTCGAAACCCAAAAATAGGTGGGTCCAGGGTTTCGGTCCAGGCGGAACCATTAACCCGAAGACGTGGACCCCAAATATCGCTCTCTCTCTCGCTCTTGTTTACGTAACTTTTACCTAAATGTCGTAGCTAAGGTTAGAAATCCAAACCCCGAAGAGCTCTTTCTATTTACTAAAACTTAAACCTAGCCTTTTAAAAGCGACGATAAATATTTCAACTTGTAAATTGTCCCCTAAAGCTCTAACAAGTCAAAATTAAATTCTACAAGTTCGTTTGAAATTTTTAAAGAGCTTACCGAAAAGAAAATTGCCAAAAGGATAAATATTTTGAAAACTTGTAAATTTGCATAGATAAAAACCTTAAGAACGTTCCTTAAAACAAATTTGCAAAATAAATAAAATAGTCCAAATAAGTTAGAAGTAGGACCGGAAAACCATGTTTAAAGGAGTGTCTTAGTGACTTCAACACCTTCAAGACCTAATATGAATCAGAGAAACCACCTTAAAACCATTTTTTCAAAACAATTTTTTTTGTTGTTCTGAAAAATAATTTTCTTGCTTTTCTTAAAAATTAAGTGGCGAACTACTAAAAGTAGAAATATTCTAAAAAATAAAACAACTCTTCTCGAAATTTTTTTTGATTTTATAAACAGAAATGGCGATCCGTGGGGAGTTTGTGAGGATTACACTAACCTTAGGATTAACGTATTTGATTATTTGTGATTATTGTTTAAGGGTTTAAATTATTGAATTTTTAAACTGTTGCATGAACCTAGCATAACAACTAACGCACTTATACTTTCCACTAAAGGACGATTAATTTAAGCGGGTTCGCAGTCGTTCGTAACCAAAAAAATATCTCGGGGCACATTTTGTTGACGAGTGTAGTTAACTACTTGATAGTCAACGATCGTTAACTGTTACCATCCCAAGTGTAGTCGGATTGGGTTACCTATTCCACTCTAAATACAACCCACTCTTAGTCAAACTAGGTTTAGACGCGAAACTAAAATCCCTCGACAAAATGCGCATGGCCTAAGACGACCAGACACACAAGGGCATGAGTGTCGGCCCATAGAAAGTCCACCTGGTCGAAAGAGCCTACGACCGATAGACGTTATGGCTTGTTGTTTTAAAAATTTGAAGAAGGATGGCGCAAACTCACATCCTGCCAAGATCGCTAGGCCATCTACCCCTTGGCCCACACAAAAGGGCACACGCAATGTTTAGGGTTCGATATATGTGTTTAAATGTTTATGTGTTATGTATCTATGATTGAGGATATCGTAAACCCACTCTTACCCAATATTCCAAAGAGTATACAGAAGTCACTATTACAAATGTCCGACCAAAATTCCCAAGTCTCAAGTTTCTCACTCAAAAGTCCGTAACCCATACCACAAATCCTTAATACCGCTCTATCATCTCAGGAAAGTTGAATCACTCCTATGGACAAAGGCAAGAACGTCCATACGGAACTCACTGAGGAGGAATTGCAAAGAAAAATCGAGCGAGTCACTCGAGAGATTCAAAAGGTTAAGGAGGAAGGACTTAAAGTAGACATGATCACGGCGATCTACAAAGCTGCGGTCACGACCTTGGATGAAGATCTGGCGTCGCAGATAAAGAGAAAAAAGGAGGTTGAGATGGAAACCGAAAGCCTAAGAAGAAGGTTAAACATGCTTCGTTTGGAGGCGCACGAAGTAAAGGCGAGAGAAGCGAAGATAGATATTGAGACTGCCGTGTTATTGGCCAGAAGTGCGACACTCGACCAGGAATTGGCGACCCATAGCAACTTAAAGGGCGGAAAATATCCCGCCCGTGAACAGGGAGCAGACGACAGTGGTCCTGACCAAGAATCAATTGAGGAGGACGATGATGAGGAAATCGTCCACAAGCCTCCATTTCCGACTGTTTGAGAGGAAAGGAATGACGCAGCCACAAGATGAGAAATCGCCAAAATGTTGTCTCCTAGGAATTTCAATTCCTGTAATCACAATGAAAGATGAATGAAAGATTTCACCCTATACTCAAACTCGTGGTCCCCTGAAGTCCCTCCTGTGAGATACGTAGGCAGCCTTCCCGGCCCGCCCCTATTTGCTAGAAAATTTTCATTCTCCTCGTATTACAAGATACTAATATAAGATCACCGTACACCCCTAAAAACAAGCTGCAAGAAGACCATAGCTCAACGTGATTCAGCCTTCCCCGAGATAACATTAAGACAAACACATTCCCTGTTTGTTTTTTAAAACATATTGCGTCCCTCATTCTTTGTTAAAATATCCTCAAACGAAGTGACTTATGTTTACTGTCTTTCCTGTGCAATATTTGTATTTTGTACTACTCCGGGTAATGCACTAACAACAAATTGCCTTTGAGTTGTTTCACCCTTCAGTTGCCCGTTTACTTCACTGATCTGTGTGATAAAAGCTGGCGAGATCACCCTACTTCACCAATCACAAAAGTCCCCGCCGATTCCTTCCCGTACCATAACACAAAATAATCCATGGGAGACAACACACAATGAGGAAGTCCCGCCACTTACGATGTGGTGGTGTCTCATCCCACCGTGGCAAGAGCAAAATGAGCTAATTGGGCGCAGCTAATGCAGGCAGATAGCAGATATGAGGGTAGAGATGCAAGCGAATGCAAGATAAGCCTCCACCCCGTGTTGGGGGTCCCCAACTTTTATCGACGCAAGACCCTCCTACTTAATTCCCCCTCGTCCAACTTGGAATCCTACTCATAGCCTTTCCATCGACAAAAACCCGTTCCAAACCCGTCTGGGTATATATGACCACCAAAAACCCCCATACGCGCCCAGTCTCCTATCAAACTCCCCTCACCACTCCGAACGACAATCTTCCGCAAATGCCCCCCGCGCACCAAGTCCCCCTCAATCTCCCAACCCCCTCCCCCCCCCCCCGCCCTCCTCCCCCACACATCCCCCTCGCCTTCCCCTCCAACACCCCACAAACCACATCCCCACTTAACCGCCACACCAATACCAATCCCCAAAACATCCACAAAAATTTTCAACCTGCACAGAACGTCCCGATCCCTTCTATAGCTCCACCCCTCCCCAAAAGAACCACAGTATTCCAAGGTCCCCGTCCCGGTCGAGCCTGGGTGCACAACTCAACACTCCGCGTTGGACCATTACGAGGAGCCAAAAGAAGTGGAAGGGCAGGAAGATCGAAGTTAACATAAAGGAGGAGATCAACAAGGTATGAAAGAATTGCAATGCCACTCAGACGTCGCCGGGTTAAGCTACGCAGAACTAGCATCCACCCAGACTTGAAACCTACCTGAAGGGTTTAAAGATCCCGGTTTGATACCTTCGGATGGGTGGGGCAAACCCCATGGCAAACCTAATAGTGTACTGTGACCAACTCGTGGGAGTTGGCAAATATGAAGCGGTTGCTGATTAGGTGTTCAGGCGGGGTTGTAGGGAAGGAGATAGGGTTTTGGGTGTGGCGAACTAGAATTGGACCTGAGTAGAAAGATTAAGGAGCATTGTGTAGAAGGTTCGAAGTGGGTGGGGGGGGGTGTGATAAGGAGATGGCGGGCTTTCTCCTCATTGCGTGTGCGGCCCTTGAATGGTCACGTCACATCGAGACTGCGACAATGGGCCCGTTGGAGCGCACTGGCTAAGTGATTTCATCGACAAAATTTTGCATACAACATCGAGATAGGTCCCTGTCGGTACTCCTTTGAGAGATTAAGCAGAAACCCTCATAAAGCTACGATAGTTCGCTTACAGATGGAGGAAAGAGGCAGCAAGGTTGAGGCCTCCGATGACGGAGACGGAGATTGTAGAGGTTTCGTACATAGGGTGCCATGGAGGCCCGAATATTATACAGAGTCATCTTATTAATCGGCGCCAAGTTCCCCGAGATATTTCAAAGTGGGTGAGACTATCGAAGATGGCTTGAAGCGGGAAAGATAGCCCGAGTTCTGCATCGCCTGGATCTTCCCAGACTTGCGAGGAAGAAGAGATAAGGAGGTTGCTCTATCTCATACGGGGGAAAAGGTCCCCCGAAATTTAACCACGTCCCCAAGCCGCCCTCGCAACCCTCCATCAAAGAGCCTCATCAAACTTACCGTCCACGAATCACATCATTCCTGCCATTACAATTTTTCCTCCCCCCACTTACCATAGGCCCATATTTATCGTATCAATCCCCCCCAAATTCCCCAAAATTTTCCTTCCGTATATCAAAATCCCCCAACTTATCAATCCCTCCCCCATTACCATAATGTCGCTCCCAGCTGCGCTAATGTACCGCCAGCTATCGAGCACCGGCCCCTGCATATTAAATACAAACCCAAACATATTAAAGATTAAAGCCCCCATCCAAATTACCCCAGCCCTAACTGCCAAACTATCAAACATCCCTACCACTCCCAGATCCCAAGCTCCACACGCCCAAATGCCCGCAGTTCTCGACAATCCTCTCCCCCCCTCAGCATAGCGGTATGATCCCCCTCGCCCCAGGTTTGAGAAGGAAATCCCTCCAGAAGCTTCACGTGTTGCTGAAAGCAGAACTCAAGTTGTTCGAAAATTGTCCGCGGCCGGATACATTACACCATGTGGGCCCAAGCCTGTGGATGTCACCTCCAGATTCTACAACCGGAGTAAGATGTTCTTATCATTCCAACATTGTTGGACATGATACTTAATACTACGTAACCTCAAGCACAAGATCCAGGATCTGATTGACCAGGAAGTGGCTCCCTTCAGCTTGCGTCCGCCGAACGTCAACACGAATCCATTGCCCGAATCATGGGGGGGGGGTGGAAATACCACCATGATAGAAACCTACGAAGATAGCGGGGAAGGAATCTGTGGCCTTTTCAAGGAGATCAATTCCATCTCGGGAGGAGGCTGAGCCACTGCAATTCGTTATGCTGAACCAGGGGAGATGCTGCAAAATTGGACGCCACGCCAATCCGATTTTCCCGAACTCTGTGGTAGAAAGATTTATTTTGTGCATACTAAAATCGGTGTCGTCCGGAGAGGCCGCGAGACCCACCATTTTTCCTGCATTGTTCTTGATTTTGAATTTTGTTTTGTGTGATGTTTTAAAAAGCGACCTTGCCCTTGTGCCATACCCACATTCGCTTTTTGTTTGATTTAAAATGAAGCCTCCTTATTTTGACCTTTGTTTAAGTAATTGCTGCTTGTTGTATTTACCTTCCACTTTTGTCTGTTTATTGATTATTTCCGTAATGTTAAGTTACAACCCCTGCCAATGTCATGTCAGTGAGCAAAAGAGCAAAATAGTCAAATGCTGACGAGGTTGATGACTACGACGAAGAAGATGGGACCTGCCTATGTGGAGAAGAATTTTGACATTTCGAGAATCAACATAAACCGCATCTATCTGTAGGAGACAGAGACGGTGAATTTTGGAGATTCAAATGTGTCAAAGAGTGTTAAATCAGCACTCACCTGAAGAAACTCAGAAGGAGGCCTGGGTCATTTGCTTGCCAATACATGTGATGTGTTTGTTTGGGATCGTGACATGCAGGGGTTGAGTCCGATGTCGTATCTCAATAAGCTCCTACAACCCGGGTTCGACGCCTGTAAAACAAAAGACTCGAAAATTTCAACAGCCAGAATTGAGTTGACGATTAAGGAGGAAATCACCAACAGATAGAGTCTCGTAGGTGAAGCACCACAATATCCAACCTGGTTGGCAAATGTTCGTTCCGGTCGCCAAGAAAGAATGGAAAAATCATGATTTGTGTTAATACAGAGATCGTCCCAGACAAGGCTATTCCCAAAGGATAATTTCCGTTGTCGAATACCCATATTTGATTGACAACTGTGCCAACATAGATGTAAGTCTTTTGGATTGTAGCAGGGATCACAACCAAATTTGTTGATGAAGAAGACCAGAAAAAATAAGCATTCATCACACCTTGGGGTGTGGGTATAATACAGGGTTAATGGCGTTCGGTCTCAAGAACGCCGCCGGCGCTTACTTCATGATAGCCATGCGACTATCTTTCACGACATGATCCACAAGGAAATGAAGTGTACGTGGACGCACGTCATATATCAAAATCCCGCAGAGTTCGAATTCATTTGACACAAACACCTGAGAAAATTCTTTGCAAGTTTGCGATGGTACAGCACTTGAAACTAAATCCCATCCCGCCAAATTGCTGTTGGGTCCCCCAGCTGGGAATTGTTGGGGTTTATAATCCAGCAGAAGAGGTATTGACTCGACCCTCCAAGATAACGCGATATTCAATAGTTTACCTCCGTGCGAAAACTAGAAAAGAGGTGATGAGTTCTTGGGAATGATTAAACTATATCAGCCGGTTTTATAACGCAAATCGCGACATTGGTTTTGAGACTATTTTCAGGTTTGCCTGAAGAAAGAACGGCCCCCGACTAAGTGGACCGAGATGCCAAATTGCTTTGGGGGGGGGCGCTATTTAAGAGCTATTTGTCATAACCACCGTAATTTGTCCGCCACGAGAAAGGATTCCTTGTGCTGTATTTTTTCTGTTTCAGATACGTCCCTTGGGTGTGTAATTGGTCACAACTGATGAACAAAAACAAAAGGGATAAAGGAAAGGCCATCTATACATAAGCAAGAAATTGTACTCGTAACGAGTCTTCGCTAACACTTTGTCCTGGAGAGAACATAGCTGTGGCGCTGACATGGCTTGCCAGAAGCTAGACACATTTGTCAGGGTCGTTACCACTAATCCTCATTGTCCACATGGATCCGTTGAAGTCATTTTCGCAAGAAAGCGATGCCGACAAGAAAGCTAGCCTAAATGGGCAAATGCTGTTGAGTGAGTTTGACATCGTTTATTTGACTCACGAAGGAAAATACAGGGCACAAGCTTTGGGCGGATCATCTTGCGGAAAAGTCCATATTGATGACCTAGAATATGAACTCTCAAGCATATTTTCACGAGAGAGTGTCATTTGTGGGGGAAGATATTCCTGCAGCGTATCCAGGTGGAGATTATTCTTTGACGGAGCGGCGAATCACCAATGTAAAGGTATTGAGCATCTTAGTATTCAGAATCTGGTCAGCATTATCCTATGGCAGCTAAACTGGCGATTCAAAAAACTACTGCACACACACATGCTGAATATGAAGCTTATTCTTGGTTTCAAAATGGCCATGACATGAATGTTACGGAGTTATTGGTTATTGGAGATTCAGACCCTTGATTCATCAGGTTCAAGGAGAATGGTCTGTGAAGAACCCGAAGATTTTGTAACTTACTGCAAGTAGTGCAAAATTTGTGCAAATGTTCCGCAAGATCGAGTTCAGACATCATCCCACAGACTCCAGAATGATTAGTTGATGACGCTCTTGCCAACCATCGGCTTAGATGATCAACATCCGGATTTTATACATTGACCCCTGATTAGATTTGAAGGAGCATCCAGTCCATTGTTCACACACGTGGAATCAGAACCATATTGTTTGCCTTGGTATTTTGACAGAAAGAGATACCTTAGAGTCCGGGACATATCCAGAGACGTTACATCTAATCCAAAAGAATCGATACTTCGTAGGGCTCTCATTTCTTTCTAAATGGAGAAGTCCTGTATAGGAACTCCAGATTTGGGGTCTTTTAGGATGTTAGATGCCTGCTGCTGCTGAAGAGTCCTGTGAGGCTTATTGAACAGATACACATGCTGGAGTTGCGGTAACACATGAACATGATTACTTTGGGCGGAAATGTTTCTTCGAGCTGGTTATTCTGGATGACTATGAGAATGACTTGTTTGCAAATAATTCGTACAAAAATCCACAAATGTCGGGGCAAACGACGATCTGATACGGGCGCCACCTCGCGACTTAACGCTTGGAGTTCACCTTGAACGCATTGTAGCTTGGGATAGATGCATCGGTTCCCATAGAGCCCGATCCCGCTTCTAATGGACCAGATTCATTTTTGTTCCAATTGATTATTTTCACCAAGTGGGGTGAGGCATCCTCTTACAAGTCGTAACCAATCAAGTGGGTGTCCCCAATTTTTGTCTGCAACATCTTATATGGCAGATTTGGAGTTTCAGAATCAATCAGTACTGATAACTGTGCAAATCCACAGTCACCTGAATGAAAGTATTATGTGATAATTTACGATTTTCAATCGAAGGTCAACTGCTATCGCCCTCAAAATGAACGAGCTTAGAGGCCGCCAACAAGAAATCAAGAAGACTTTGAGGAAAATAAATTGACAAACAGCGGGGTTGCATAAAATTTGCGCATATAGTTATTGCGTTGCTATGTTTATCGAACGACGGTCAGCGAAACGTCGAACTGGGGCTACCTCCATACTTGCTAAGTATAATGGAACAGAAGTCAGTAAGTGGTTTTTTGAAGTCGAGATAGGGGCCCCACCGTCATTAAGGATCATCCAAGACGATGAGTTAGCAAGCGCTTGAGGTGGGTTAGCACAAACGGATTGATCAACTACAGCGTTGATTGATGAGAAAGAATGGTCGCCGTTGCCATGCCCAGTTTAAAAACAGACATAGAATGACTCGCGCTTTCACAAAAGAGTAAGAGCCCATAAATTTTGAAGTTTGTCAGTTGTTCTTAAGCTTATTTTTTCCCCTTCACGACGAGCACAAAGGATAGAGTTTTCACCAACTGGCAGTGTCCCTACGTGGGTTCGTAAAGTACTATCTGGAGGGCGTTGGTCTGGTCCGAAATGGATGGGCCCTGTATGGCCCTAAGCCTATCAACTCATATGCTGTCAAAGATCTATGCGTGAAGTTTTCACTTTACCTTTTTCCTTCATGTTACACTTGAATCGTTCTTTTTGCCTTGTATTTGGTTTCATTTGAATTATGTATCCCTCTTGTAACGAACTAACGATCTGACCTGAAATTCTTGAGAACGAATACGTAGTCGGCCTATGTCTGCTTTCGGTCACCCCGCTTACCACCCCCTTATTATTCCTTTTTATCTGAACTAACTAACGTTCGACCTGAATTCTCAAAATGAGATAAGTAGGGCGGCCTTTGTTCCCGGCCCGGTCGGTTTCTTTGTAAATTTTATATTCTGGGCATCCTAAGGGGAACTACGTTTGACCATGATTCCTGCCTCAACGGGATACGTAGGCGCCACAAGGGCTCGTTCATACTCTCATAGATTTCTATCCCCCTTTACAGTAGAACAGGGACAGAATTTTTGAGAGGGACTGAAAATTCTCCAAAGAAAAATCTCCCTCTTCAGCAAGTCCGCAAAAGACATTTTTCGAATTTGTGACTGGGACAAAATTTTTTGAGAAGATCTCAAATTCCGCGATCTGTTCTGTTACAATGAAATGAGCAAGATACTAAACTGGACAGAAATTTTGAGGATGGCCTCACAATTTCGTCATGGGTCTTCCCTCCCCAGTCCGGAAAATGCCTCCGAAACTCATCAACAATGCGTCGGACTCAAAGGAGCTCATTAAGGCCTACAATGACATGACTTGCAGTGCTTTTAAAGATACTATTTCTTAAAAATTTTCTTATTTCTCTTAAAAATTTCCCTTTTATATTTCATCTGTTTTGGCATAAGATTTTTCTTGATCTGTCAAGAGTTTGGGAAATCGAGAAATCACCAGAGATATCCCAACAGACACCAAGGAGCAAACACCGAAGGATCGAACCGATCAGTATGTTTTAAAAACTGACAATTTTCTGTGGATGCAGGTTTATAGCTTTTCTCTCTTTGAAATCGACCAGGATTCTCCCTACGGACGAATACGGATAGCTCCCAAATAGGAGAAAACTATCTCCAAACCAGTGATTTTACTGAAAGCAGGAGCTTCCTATCATTTGTGTCAAGATTGCTTGTGAGTGTGTTTATTTATTTCAGCCATTCCCCAATATTGAATTTACAAAAGTGCCTGGGCATATTCAAAGGTGAATCAACACAGAATCTCACGAAGATTTCACGATTTGCTATAAGAATATGATATTTGCATTGCGTTCACCCAAAGCAAGATTATTATGTCGATCAAGACAATGCATTACCGAATAGAGACAGTTATAACAATTTTATTTGATCATTATCGGATCAAGTCGCTATATTAAATTGGAGATCGTCTTGCCCGTTACTATCTATCCACGGGGGTGATATAAATATTCATGCTCGGGAATTTATACACTGAAGTAATCATGCATCGCAGAATCTGCATACGGATCATCATCGCGGAATCATGCATCGCGTAAGTCATGAATCGCGGAAGTCCTACAATACACTGAAGAATCCTGCATAGCGAATCCATGCATCGTGGAATTCATGCATCGACGAAAGCATATACTGCTGAAGAATCATGGCATCACGGAAGATCATGCCATTCGTGGGAAATGCATGCATCGCGAGTCCTTAATTATCACGAACGAGAATATTTCATGCCTCTTCAAAATTTATATGCATGCGAGAATGACTTTATGCCTCGCTGACAATTATGTCGACGAAGAAGATTTCATGCTCGCTGGAATTCATGCATAGCGAAAATCATTCATCGCTAGTCCTTAATTATGCACGACGAGAAGATTTCATGCCTCGTCAAATCTTATGCATCACGAGACGAATTCATGCCTCGTTGAAATCATGCAGTGCGAAATCAAATTCATGCGAGTCATTAATTTATGCACGACGAGAAGTTTCACATGCCTCGTCAAAAATATACATCGCGAGAAGATTTTATTTTATGCCTCGCTGAAATTTAGACACTACGAGAAGATTTCATAACTCATCAAAAATTTTAATACAATCGCGAGAAGAATTTGATAACCTCGGTGGAATTTGTGCATCACGAGACGGTCTGCTCGTTGAAAATATGCATCGCAGAAAAGTTCATGCATTGCGGAACTCATGCGTTGCGAGTCACATTATGGCACTGACGAGAGATTTCAAATGCCCGTCAAATTTATATCAAATCGCGAGAAGATTTTTATGCCTCTTAATTTAAGACAATCGCGAGAAGAGTTCATAGCTTCGCCGAGATTTATGCCATCACGAGCAAATCCATGCCTCGTTGAAATTTGCGCATTTGCGAGAGGAAGCAATACCTCACATCACGGAATTTACAATATCGCAGGGAAGATATTCGTGCCCCGCAAGAGGACATACAAATACACGGATAAAGAAGAGCAAAACTTTCCTGCCCTCGATTGGCATATGTTTTTTCTTATAAAAGTCAACATCAAGAAGAGCATCGAAGATAACAACAAAAGAAACATCAATATACGCTCAACATTTATTTATTTATTTCGACATCAAGTATGGGTACATTGAAGACCAGACCGCAAACACAAGGCATAAGCTTTATTTTCTTGGCAACCCACGTTAGACCATCGAGTCGACTCGATTTGGAGGAGGAATCAATGAAGTGTCGAACGGTAAAAGAACACGTCTCCCATCCTAATTGCATTTTTAAGCTTACGAGTTTTTATCTCATCCTTTGTCGAGAGCATCCAAAGGATGATTCTCAAACAAACCACAGGTGCGTACGACACAAAAAGGATGCAGCACAATGGAAACTTTTTCTTAGCAGCGAACTGGGAATTCAGTCCAATAGAATGTCAACTCTCAGGACGCGAGCAGAGTGAGCGACTTTCTACACTATTGAACACCCTCTCGAGGCATGCTAGTTTTTCTTTAAAGTTCTGTCAGTTTCAATCTTCATCTCGCATGCCGAATTCTTAATTTATCGGAAGCAAGTTTTCCAATCTATTGACAATGCGCCAAGAGCTTGGAATTATGCCGTATGAATTCTTTCCGATGGATTGAAGACCCCACATTCCATGGCTAAGAGGTGACAAGCTCCTTTTCAATGCTGTTTTAATTTGTCATACTTATCCAAAACCAAAGGTTATCAGCTAATAGATTTCCTCTTCCATCGGATCGAGTCCGACTACACACAACCTGATCTGAGGTCTAAGGATATGTGGCGGATTCAATGTCGAAAACTCCGGTCTGTATTCCAACATCTCGCTCCTCGAATTCTTCTCTATTCTCGAGCATCTCCGGCAGCCTTCATTAATTCGGTTGGGGGTGGCTTCTATTTCTTTCAATCGTGCGGTAAATCAAAAGCTTATCAAACTACAAGGGCCTTAATTCTCATTAGCCTAAGATTGTCGGAAACCCTTGTTGCAAGGGTTCGGCCATAATTCCTAACCCTTTGTCGAATCCTTCTTTTAAAATGAATGGGTTGAATCAAAAGTGGTTTTGGTCATTTCATTTTCCCGAATTGCTTGCATCAATCCAAGTAAAATGAGGGACATTTGTTGACACCACCCATTTTTGATAGCCCAACCCATTTTCCTTTCAACCCACTAACTTAATTTCCCCTTCACCCAAATCAATCCAACATCCGGCCCAACACGAATCCAGCCCACTCGTTTCACCCCCGACCCACACCAGTCCTTGACCCGCTCCGACCCTTTCCCCTTTCACTCCCTTTCTCTTCCTCACACTCAATTTTTTTTTTTTTGTTCCAGAAGGGAAGGCATGAAAAAAATTCCAGAAAACTAGAAACAACCCCCCCAAAATGGAAAATCCCCCCCAGCCCTCGAACCATCCCGGCTCTCCTCCCCTTCTCCTTCTTCTCCTACCTCTCTCTCATCCCTCCTCCCACGATCACTAGCAAAATAGAACACCCCAGGAACCTAGCAAAAATCCCAGAAAAAGGGAAATTTCCAGGAAAAAGCAGAAGCTGCGTACGAAAAGCAGCCCCCAGTCGCGTTTCTCGTCTCCCCACGCGACTTCTTCCTCCCCCAACGTCTCTTTCTTCAATCCAGCGTACCGTGTACAGTGCTTTCGGCTGTGGCAGACCTGCGTTTCATCCTTGTGACCGTGAGATGAATCCACCTCGCTCACCAGGGACGACTGCTTCGATCTTAGCCGTCCAACGAGTCGTCTTCTTTTCAGAGATTGGCAGCCTTGGGTACAAAAACCAACTGTATGTTTTTTTTTTGTAATTCGTTTGGGAAGGAAATCCCAAATCTACCCCATCCTTTCCTGAAATTCCCCCGCCCCTCTACCCCAAGAACCCTAAACTCTCAAAACTCTCCCTTTCTCTATAACCCCCCATCTGAGACAAGAGTGGGGGGGTTGCGATTTTTGGTGGAAATTTTTTTCGAAAAATACTACTTGCTTCTTCCTTCATCTTCCTCTTCCGTCTATTGTTAGAAAATTTGGTTGGAACTTCTATTGGAATTTAGGAGAGTTCTATCACGAAGATTTGATACGATTTTGAGAGAATATCCTGTTACCCCTTTCCATTTGTCTTAAAGAAATTCGCCGACGACAGTGAACTCTGCCTGGCCTTCATTTTCTCTTCTTGTTTCGCCTCGTTGTTTGGGGTCACTGTCGAGTCGATTCCTGAATCTAATTTCGGAGTGATACTCTGCTTAAGGCCGAGCTCCGTTCGTGTTCGCGTGTGGAAGCCGTTCGTTGCTCGACGACGTTCCTGTTTGCTGCTTTCGAAGAGGTAATTCTTTTTTTTAAAAAATTATTTTTCAAAAGTTTTCTGTGTCTCTTGGCTTAGCGAAATGTTTCGCCCATGAAGTCGCTACTTCTGATTGAGTTGTTGTTAATATCCTTGTTTTTTGTTTCGTGGCTGCTGAAGGAGTCTGCTCCATCTTTCTGAATATGATGTTGCTTGAATATTGATGATTTCTCCTCATTTCCATAGTTGTCTGGATCTTTCTGATGAAAGTTATCTGTTTACAATAAAGTTTAGTTGGTATCTTTGCGTTTGTCTCCTTCTTAAGGATGTTTATTCAGTCTCTTCACTGTGTAGTCCGTTGTCCTATCTCGAACAGTTGGAAGAGGTGGTTAGTTGTTGAGTTTGTTGTGTTGAGTTCCATGATATACCTCGTTTGAGAATCTGGTTGTGTGAGGTTAGATGGTTCGACATTAGTGAATCGATGTTACATGGTGTGGGTGCTAGAATTGTTAACTGTTACGCATGATTGTTTATTTGTAGATTCAATATGATTGACTGTGAGTATGACAGTGAAAATCTTCTTAAAGTTAGGCAAATCTTGAGGGAGTTTAAATGTTCTGCTCTGCTGAAGGTCATCCTCATATCAATGTGATTCTTTCATTTCTTCAAGGTCACAAGTCCATATGTGATTTCACCACTCTGCGTCGTCGTTGGTTTAAACTGTTGCTATATAGTTGTGCTTCCTGCCTTGAGTGGTTGCATTCAGCACAAGATTATCAACTCGACTTTATCAAAGCCGGATTCTCGTATCTATTTTGTAACTCTAGGTTGTGCAACTGCTGCTTTGTGGAAGTAAGTGAAGATTAGTTGTTGGGTTGTTTTGTTGTTGTCTTCAAAACACTTTGATTGCTGTTGATATGAAAAAAAGTTTTTTACTTCCTACCTTAGCTTCATTGATACATAGCTGTGTATGCTTAACGATGTTGCATGACCTTTTTGAGATCTTGGCATTTGGTTGTCATAAGTTGTTGGCAAATCATGCTTTGATATTTTAGACAATATGTTTGACTTGATAGGGTTTTCTTCCCTATTTGAGCAAGAACAGGGGCATGTCTGCTTTTAAACTTAATTCTCCTTAGTTTATCCTTGTTTTTTCGAGTATCATCTTATTTCGCAGTATTTCTTAACGTGCATGGAAACTGTATTAGGTGATTTCATTTTTTATGAGATATATGTCTTGGATTCTGAATTTCTATGTTCTTCTTTTATAAAATGTTGTTGGGCAACTTTGTTTATTTTCTTTGGGTTAATATTACTTTATCTAACACAGTAAATGTTAGCCGTAGCACCTCATTAAATATTCTGCCAATAGCGATTCTAATTTCTTTATTTTCTCTTTGCATGCCAATTCGTACGAGTTCATTGGGAACTTACCGTCTCCTTTTGCATTTCCGAAGAGCCATGAAGGCTCAAAAGTCCCTTTCATCAAGTCAACCCATATAGGCGAAACATGCCAGATTCGGAATCGTGGAGATTGAAGAAAATCCAAGAATGGACTAGAAGATTTCCTTAGTTTTTTTTTATATATATTTTTTTTGCATTTTATTTATTTTGTAATGGGCATAAGCCCTCGTCGTTTCCATTCCTTTATATTTTATTTGTCTTTTTAATTAGGAACAGGGTGATTAAATGGGTCGAAACCCAAAAACAAGGTGGGCTCCCAGTTTCTGTCAAGGCAACAGACCCGAATACTTGGACCCAAATCTCTCCCCCCCCCCTCCCCCTCTCTCGTCGCTCTCTCTCTCTCTCTTTGTTTACGTATTTTACACCTAATGCCGTTAGTCTAAGTTTTAGAAATTCAAACCCTCAGAGACGCTTTTCTATTTTACTAAACTTAAAACTAAGCCTTAAAAGCGATAAATTTCAACTTGTAAATCTGTCTAAAACTCTAACAAGTTCAAAATTCAAATTCTACAAGTTCGTTTGAATTTAAAGAGCTTTAACCTAAAAATGAAAATTTGCAAGATAAATATTTTGAAAACTTGTAAAATTTGCCTAGATAAAAATCTTAAGAAGTTCCTTAAACAAAATTTGCAAAAATAAATAAAATAGTCAAATAAGTTAGTCGCCGGAAACCGTATTTAACGGAGTGTCTTAGGTGCCTTAAACACCTTCCTAAGACACTAATATGAATCCCGAACCCCCTAAAATATTTTTCAAACAATTTTCTGTTTAGTTGTTCTGAAAAATTAGTTTTCTTGATTTTTCTTAAAAATTAAGTGGCGACTCCTAAAAGTCAAAAATATCTCTTAAAAATAGAACAACTCTTCTCGAAATTATTTTTTGATAAAACAATAAGTGCGTTTGAGAATAAGCCAATTCTCATATAAAGCGATCTACTTCCACACATCACACAGGTGAAATCTATCAGAAGGCTCCAATAAGCTTATCACTCCACCCATATGGGCTACAAATATTCATTAAGAGTTTCATTAACAAAACCTCCACAAACTACATGAAACAATGCAATCCCATCATAGGGAGGGAATAAATGATAGGTGCATTTTTCACAACAAGTCATCATACGATTAGTTTTTACCTTTGAACATGGTTATAGGATCTTTAGTCCCCGAGTTGGATTTCCTCATATATGACTCAAGGATTTTGTCACGACTCGAGCTTACCCTGGACGTGGGCGACACTCGAGAACCATTATTGGTCCCCAAGCGAACCCTCATCCTGGATGACTACTAGGGGAAGACTAACTTAAGCATAAAAGCTTAAAATGAAATAGGATTCAATAAAATCAACTTTACAAACTTTAACTCAAATGACCACTTTTGAATAAATAATTATCTCAAACAACCATAAAATAGACAACTGAAAGTCTTTCATAACATTTAATAAAATAAATGGTCAAATACAGACTCCTCATTAAACTGACTATCTTATGACGCCTCTAAAAGTCCGGTCCAAGACCCACGACCTCCTAACTAAATGAAAACTAAATGAAAATCCCTCCGAAGCAAAGGAAGGCCACCATAACTAATCTCGACTCTTGGATGTATCAACGAAGCTCCTATTGATATCCTGTATACATGTGTCTGCATCATCAAACGATGCAGGTCAATTGTCTGTACGAGCATGTAAGGGGAATTCTAAAGCATAACATAAGCTTGATACTTGAATAAAAGATGGAAACATATGTACCTTTTCTCAAACTTGAAAATCTAAGAATACTGAAGAATAAGATATTCAAGTCAGAGATTAAATACTGTACTCAAAGATATGAAACTCGACTATGAATACTCAAAGTCTTGATACTTAACTGAACTCTTTTCAATATAAAGCAGTTTAAAACAAGTGCAATATAAATAAAAGATGTTTAAAAAAACATGAGGTTAACTCAAGATAATAATATCATAAAAACATATCATGCTCCCTCTTAAAATCTACTTGTGCAATGCATGAATGAAGTCCCATACCCCCTTTCATACTATGAAGAACCCCTTGAGGAACCATGTAACTAATACTATGAGAGTTTCTCTAACCGACAACCATCACTTTGAGCGTAAGTGATGATATAACGTGTTCCCTCACGTTTCCCAAGGACCATCCTATACTTTGTCATCGGTATAGGACCTAACTTAAGTTAGTGGATCCACTAGCTCTCCTTACGTGATCATTTAAAAAGTATGATCCATTAATTCTCATGATGGGTTCCTGATTTACATGGAGACTTGAGTTAATATGAACTCTCATCCCCACATTGGTGCTCAATTGTACTCCCAAAACATACTTTAGCTCATACTTTTCGTAAAACTTCCTTCCTTTGGGTTGAGATAATTTGCTGAACCCTTAGCTTTAAAAATCTCATTTTGGGATCAATGTTCCCCTTTTAGTTCAAAACTCTTTTTGAACTCTTCGTTTCCTTTTTAACTTAAATGTGAAACATTTATAGACCTCTAGGGAATAATTAGTTCCTTTATAGATTTTTAGAAATGAACTCAACTCTTGCTCTTTTTTTAACTTGAAACTAAACTTTTAGGGAATACTTAGTTCCCTTATAGATTTTGAGAAGTTAAATCAACTTTTTATTCTTTCTTGACTTGAACTTTAAGTCTTTAAAACACAATGAAAACATTTGTCTGAAAGACTTTAGAAAACTTTAGAAACTTTATTTTGACTTGCTTCTTAACTTCTAGACTTGACTCTTAACTTTACTGAAATTGAAGTATGGATTCAAGGTTCATGATCTCATGTTTATGGACGATTTCATGATTTTCAACTTGGAGGGTTCATGCGGAGTTATGAGCATAAACTACTCAACTCGAGAACTCTAAGATACTTCTTACTCAAGATTTTTTGACTTGTAGGGTTCACGCGGAATTATGGGCATGAATTATCCAACTTAAGAACTTCATGGGTAACATTTATATCCCTATGATTTGAATCAATCTTCAAAGATGTTTGGACTAGGCCACTCAACCATAAAGACTAAGAACTGAAGATTACCACTTCTCTCACAGATGCTCCCTTACGAAGTTCTGTAGTTATGGACAATTAAATAACTTGAATCAAAGGTATCATTAAATACATGACTATAGATATAATCTTCTCATTCTCGTTTTTTACTTCCTCAAAACTTAGTTCAAATCAATGATGGATTCTCAAATAATTCACACAATTAACTTAAAGCTTTCTTGAACTCTCTCTTTAATATCTTTATGTGAATTATGAATTCAAGATGTATGGTTCATGATATGAAGGATAGAGGTGTTTATTTTATATTATAGAATACATTCTCCTCACTCGTATACTCACTTGCTTGAGTCTCATCTTCATACAAGTTCTAGAATTTGTAGAAGACTTCCTCAAAAGAACTTTAACGAGACTCTCTCAAAAGGTTCGCAGACTCTCAAACTTAATCTTAATTTACCTTGATATTTGAATTATTGTTTCAAGGTATTATTTTATGTATGATGATTTCCAATTGTTTAGAAGTAGTTTAAAGTATTTAGAATCAAAAGGAGTGAAGATACACTTTAAATGAGCTCAAACGGAACGACCGAGGGAAAACTGGAGGGGGCAGGTGACCTTGGGGATATGGGTGGAGCGGGGCGCCAACCCAGACAGACAGAGATGGGTTTGGGGTGCTGTGATAGACTCGCCGCACCAGGCTCAACTTAGAAAATTCTGCCGAGCACTTTTGCTAGTTTTCTCACCCTAAATCGCCTAAATTCAAACGGTTTCTTCCTCAATCACTTGGATACGATTAATTAACTTAATTAAACTCTAATGTACTGAAAAAAAACTACAATTATTCAATTTATCGCAAGAAATCATCAAAACTCCAACACAACAAGATTTAGAATGAACCTCACGAACACTTATCAAGAACTCATCAAGAACTCTTATCTTTAAACTTTAAGCATGAGATTTTGCGGAAAAATAATATGATTGGCGTGTGGGTGAACTAACCCAATAATATGGAAGCTTACATAACTCTTAGGGATTAGACCCATGGCGAAAGCCGCAACTAGACTCAAGAACGTCGATGAACGCCTTCATACTTGTCTCTTTTCTCCTATTTCTATTCTGCTCTTCTTTAAACTCGCAACTAAAACTCTAATTTTTATTGGTTATTAAACGCACCCAAATTATTAAAAAAAATTATACCGAAAAATGACTAAAAACGATAAAATCAATGTTACAGGAGAGGAACAAAATAACCTCACTATGTTTCGGCTAACTTTTCTTAATTGGTTACTTCAAAAGGTCATATCTCACTCATACAAACTCAAAATTTAGAAAACTCAGCGGATTTGGAAATATAATTTAAAGATCTTTCCAATGGTATCTTGTAGAACACCTAACTCATCCTGTACTGGGAGTTATGATCATTTGAATTTGACCCAAAACTCATACTTAGGTTAACTTGCAAAATTTCATATTTGCTATTTCCAATTAAATTATTTTTGGAACTCTTGGTGCTAAATCTAGTGACCTAACCTTAATACTTAATAAACTTTAATTCCTTTGTAAAATCGCACTCACTATGATGAACGGTTCGAGTCTTAGCTCGAAAAAATTTGTGGGGTGTTACAATATCTCCCCCTTGGGATCATTCGTCCTTCGAATAATAACTAAACTCGGTATAAAATGGTTTGCTCTTATTATATTCAAGCCTAACTGAAATCCTTGAGTTTGGAATATAGACCTCTCTATAGGGAATCTTATCTAAAGCTATTACTCATGACTACCACCTTGCTCATCTCAAGAACCCACCTAATGTCTAACACCACCACATTCAAGCTTAGTAATATAACAACTCCATGGACTCCATCTAAACAACTCCTTAAGAAATTCTCAACACATGATTGCTTTCTCATCTTATCACCTCCCCCTTAGGTCTAAAGCTAACACTTGAAAGCTATGGACATATTCCACATCTCTAACAGGTGTACATTCTCTTAATGGTCTTTTTACACTTGTGACTTAGCCACTCTTCACTGCTCTTATATCAAGGTTAGGGTCTCTACTACTCACATTCATTGCAAAAACCATCTCAATATCATCACCTATTCTATGTAAAATCCACCATATCAAATCTCAAGACTAACATATCACCCTTTTGTTGCCATTCTTTTTGATAATGACAATCATCTCAAATTCAAGCTTAATGTTCATTACTAAACTCGAATGTCAATATGATTGCTTACCTACTATACCATACCTCATTACCACTATGGAAATTTGGAAACACTTGTCTACTAGGTTTTCATGACAACTAGTCAATCCTTACATCTTAGTCTGCATACTCGAATTACCATCACATTCCACTTCACAATTTAATTAGTATTTACTCACTTAATGTGTATTATCTTAGTCTGCATACTGGAATTACCATCACATTCCACTTTACAACTAAAGTAGTACTTACTCACTTAATGTGTATTATCTCTCAAATAACTCTATCTTTCTCTAAATAAGAGGTTCTACTTTAAAATTCATAATTCTAGATTAGATCTATCACCTCATGAATAGTTTTGCTCTTTTATTCACAACTTACACTTGGTCAGTACTCACACAATGACACATCATCATAAACTCCTTTGTAGATACAACACACTCTACCTCCTATGGTGGGACCTTCCCAACTCATCACTTTTAGTCTATCATAAGGGAAAACTCTTCATTACTAACTCAGTAGGTACATGACTATTGTAACATAGTTTTTCACAACACCATCTCCCTTTGTTATATTACTGAATCTCTGCATACTTTCCTCTAACTCTTGATCTTTCACTAGTACTGCTCATGATCTCATAACTCGTGCTACTCTTTCAGGTGAAAATTATACTCAATCGTTAAACATACTTCTCAAAAACAACCTCAGCTGAAACAAGGCTTAAGGAAAAGAGTACACCTTGCTTTTAGCTCAAATGCACGATTCATATAAATACAGATGCATTCATCTAAAACTGAACACTTAGCTTACTCTTAGGCTTCTCTCAAGCCCCTTTGGAGTCTCATGACTTTCTCAAGACTCTTGCTAAGAACAAATCATCGATAAGGAATCTTAAAATTTATTTCAACCATCTCTAGTATGATGGATAGTCAAATGAATAAGAAAACGCACGAGTTAGAATAGATCTCTATGGCTTAACTCTTTCGTACGATTAAGAGTATGAAAGAAAGGAAACTTTTCTTAAATGTCTGTAGTCCCTCATTTATAAAGTGGGCCCCTCACAACCATAAATAAGATCATATTGACACAACTTCACAGACTCCCTAAAATACTTAAACCTTTGCTCTGAGATCAAGAGTTTTCCACTACTCGAGCCTAACACCCTGGACGTGGCCGGCACTCAGACCATGTTGCCCCAACGCTAACCCTCATCCTGGCTGACTACTAGCGGAAGACTAACTTAAGCATAAAATCTTAAAATGAAATAAGATTCAATAAAATCAACTTTACAAACTTTAACTCAAATGAACAACTTTGAATAAAATAATATGTTCAACTAGCCATAAAATAGACAACTTTAGTCTTTCAAACATTTAATAAAATAAATGCAAAATACAGACTCCTTCATTAAACTGACTATCTATGAAGCCTCTAAGAAGTCGGGGCAAGACCCACGACCTCCTAACTAAACTGAAAACTAAATGAAATCCTCCGGAGCAAGGAGGCTCACCATAACTAACTCGAACTCTTGGATGTATCAACGAAGCTCCTATTGATGATCCTGTATACATGTGTCTGCATCATCAAACGATGCAGGTCAATTGCCTGTACGAGTATGTAAGGGGAATTCTAAAGCATAACATAAGCTTGATACTTGAATAAAAGATGGAAACATATGTACCTTTTCTCAAACTTGAAAATCTAGGAATACTGAAGAATAAGATACTCAAGTCAGAGATTAAATACTGTACTCAAAGATATGATACTCGACTATGAATACTCAAAGTCTTGATACTTAACTGAACATTTTTCAATATAAAGCATTTACAACAAGCGCATAGTAAATAAAAGATGTTTAAAAACATAGGTAACTCAAGATAATAATATCCTAAACATACATGCTCCCTCCTTCAAATCTAACTTGTGCAATGCATGAATGAAGTTTTATACCCCCTTTCATTATAGAGAGAAGAACCCCTTGAGAACCATGTAACTAATACTATGAGAGTTTCCTATCCACAACATCACTTTGAGCGTAAGTTAGTGAAGTACACTTGTTCCTCCCTCTCATTTCCCAGGACCACTCCTATACCTTGTCATCGGTACTAGACCTAACTTAAGTTAGTTGATCCACTAGCTCACTTACGTGATCAATTTGAAAAGGCATGATCCGTCAATTCTCATAATGGGGTTCATGATTTAAACATGGAGACTTGAGTTAATATGAACGCTCATCCCCACGCTTGATCGCACTTGTACTCCCGAACACTACTTTAGCTCAAAAATTTTAACCCCCCTTTTCATCAAACTTTCCTTCCTTTTGGGTTAGATCATCATTTGTACCTATCTTTAAAAAGCTCCTTTTGGAATAAATATTTTCGTTTTAATTCAAAAGTATTTTTCGAACTCTACTTTCCTTTTTACCTTAAATGTGAACATTTCTAAACCGTTAAGTAAATGTTGTTACCCTTATACTGTTGAAAATGAACTCAACCCTTGCTCTTTACTTCACTTGAAACTTAATTCTTAGGAATACTTAGTTCCTTTATGGCTTTTGAGAATTTAAACTCAACTCTTTACCTCTTTTTCGACTTGAACTTTAAGGCTTTAAAACCCAGTGAAAACCTTTTTAAAAGATTTTTGAAAACACTTTAGAAACTTTAACTTTGACTTGCTTCTTAATTTTTAGCTGACTCTTACTTCCTTGAATTTAAAAGTATGGGGATCAAGGTTTCATGATCTCATGTTTAGGTTATTTCATGATTGCCTACTTGGAGGTTCACTTGCGGAATTATGACAATGAAACTCTCAACTCAAGAACTCCTAAGATACTTCTCAACTCAAGATTTTTCGACTTGAGGGTCACCAGGATTGGACTATAAATAAAATTTAAAACCTTCATGGGTAATATTTAATAATAACTGATTAGAATCAATCTCAAAGATGGACTAGCACTCAACAATTAAGACTTAGAATTGAAGATACCACTTCTTCTCAAGATGTTCAACTTACGAATTTCAATTGGCGAAATATGGATAAAATACGTGACTCAAAGGTCTGATATAACTAAGGGACTCATGTTATTAAATCTCTCATTCTCTTGTATACTTCCTCAAAACTTCGTTCAAATCAATGGTGGATCTCAATGAATTCATAATTGAACTTAAAGGTTTTCTTGAACTCTACTGTTAACTCTCTCTTGAATGTGAATTATGAATTCAAGAGTTATGGTTCATGATATGAAGTGTTTAGGTGCTATTGTAGACTTATGAATACATTCGTCTCACTCTTATCCTTACTTGCTTGAGTTTTGAAACAAGTTACTAGAAGTTGTAGAAGACTCTTCAAAAGAACTTAAAGAGACTCTCTCAAAAGGTTCGAAAGAACTCTCAAAACTTAATCTTGAATTTACCTTGAATTTAAATTGATGTTTCAAGGTTATGATTCATGTTATGAATGATTTGCAAGTGTTTAGAAGTAGTTTAATGTGTTTAGAATAAAAAGAAGTGAAGATACACTTTAAGTGAGATCAAACGGAGCGACTGGGGGAAAATTGGAGGGGGAAGGTGACCTTGGGGCTATGGGTGGTGCGGATCGCCAACCCCTAATGTACAGAGACGGGTTTTGAGCACTCTGGAAGGCTCGCTGCTCCAGGCCCCAACATAGTAATTCTGACAAGCACTTTTGCTCGTTTTCTCTCCCTAAATCGCTTAAATTCAAACGGTTTCTTCCCCAATCACTTGGATTCAATTATTTAACTTAATTACATTCTAATATACTGGAAACAACACTAAAATTACTCAATTTGATCTCAATAAATCATCAAAATTCCAACACAAAAAGATTTATAATAAACATCAAGAATTCCTATCAAGAACTCATCAAGAACTCTATTATTTAAACGTTAAGCATGAGATTTTGCTGGAAAATAACATTTTCGGCGTGTGGGTTAAATAACCCAACACTATGAAAGCTTATATACCTTTAAGGGATTAGACCCATGGCGAAAATCAGCAACTAGACTCAGAAACGTCGACGAACGCCTTCATCCTTATCTCTTTTCTCATATTTTCTTTTCTTGCCTCTTCTTAAACTCTCAACTAAAACCCTAGGTGTTTATTAAGATTATAAAACTGAAACTAAAAGGATTATACCCCTAAAATAGGACTAAAAACTAGTTAAATCAGATTGGGTAAGGAAAGGGCCAAAATACCCCTTACTATTTTTGGCTAAACTTTCCTCAACTTGACAACCTAACTTCAAAAGGTCATATCTCACTTTACGAACTCAAAATTTAGCAAAATTGGAGGATTTGGAAAGATAATTCAAAGATCTTTCTAATGATATCTTGTAGAACACCTAACTCAGTCTGTACTGGGAGTTATGATTATCTGAATTTGAGCCAAAACTTATACAGTCATACTTAGCTTAACTTGCAAAAATTCTAATTTGCTATTTAAATTGAATTCTTTTTGGAACTCTTGGTGATAAATCTAGTATCTGACCTTAATATTTAATAAACTTTAATTCCTTGGTAAAATCTCACTCACTATGATGAACGATTCGAGTCTTAGCTTGAAAAAATTTCTGAGGTGTTAAGATTTGTAGATTCAATCCCACCCCCTCGATTTGATCCATACCTTTTATCTTTTTTAGACCTTAGTAAAAGGATCTACAAGATTATCACAATATTTGTAATAATCAACATTAATGGTACCATTTGTCAAATACGATCGTACAGTATTGTGTTTCCTCTTTATAGGTCTAGATTTCTGTTGTGATAACAGTTTTGATCACAACAGTGCTATCACAATGAATTAAAATTATAGGAACTGGTTTTTCAAAATAAGGTATTTGAAATAATAAATCTCTTAACCAATTCACTTTCTCACAAGCTAAAGCTAAAGTAATTAGTTCAGCCTTCATGGTAGAGTTAGCAATTATAGTTTGTTTTTTGATCTCCAACGAACACCACCACCACCTAAAGTAAAGACATAACAAGTGGTAGAACAGGAATCACCTGATAAAGTGTTCCAATCTGCATCACAAAAACCTTCAAGTACGACATGATGTTTTTAATAAAACAAACCACAATTTTTCGTTCCAATTGAATATCTCATAACTCTTGTTACATCATGTCAATATTCATTGCCTGGCTTGCTTGTAAACCTGCCAAGTACTCCTACTGCATATGCAATTCAAGCCTAGTGCAATCATCACCCTTCTCCAACTTCGATGTATACTAGTCATATCCCTTTTGATTTATGACATATTTTCACTTTTTAACAGGATAAGTCAACATTGAAAACAAAAGGAGTAAGCAACATGCTTGTAAATCATGAAAGTTATATTTGTTCAAAATCTTCCTTATAGAATTTAACTGTCAAGAAAATTCCCCTCACATGTTCTTATTCCTTTTTTTATAAAATTCCAAGAATACAATTTGTCTCACCAAGTTTTTCATATCAAAATTCTTTTAAGGACTTTTTTAGCTCATCATTCCAATTTAGTTTAAGCCAAAGAGCCATAAATCATCAACATATAGGCATAATATCACTAAAGTGAATTAGTCGAAGGCTTATGATTTAATCAAGGCTTATATTATGTACTTTGTCACACTCTTTTTTTTAAAATTCTTTTTAATCATGCAGGCATCACAATTATGTCATTGCTTTGGTGCCTTTTTCAGCCATATAGGATTTAGTAAGTTTATCTACTTTGCTTTCTTGGCGTGCTTTTCAAACAAACACTCGGGTTTGATTCATATAAATATTTTCATTATGTTCTCCGTTCAGAAAAAAAAATATTTTTTTATATCCATTTGATTTAATTTTGTTAAATCAAAAATGTAGCCATAACAATTAAAGTCTTATGGATGTAATTCCTGTCACCGGGAAAAGTATCACCAACAAAAAAAACCCCACCCCCCCAAGAAATTCTAGGTCTTCTAGATGTTTAAAACATTTTGTTACTAGCCTAGCCTACCTAGCCCTTATATTTATTCAATAGATCCATCCGATTTCAATTTTTTTCGTAAGGACCATTTTACATTCCATAGTTTTTATCAACACGGTGGTACATCAATGTAGTTTCCAACTTTTTACTAGAAATTAAGTGATTCATTTCACATTTACACACAAACTCTTTCCAAAAAATATATCATGTTAAGATAATACTTTCTTCAAAGTTAGTAGGACCATCTTTAACATAAAACATCAAAATCAGGAACCAAATATTTTTTCTACTCTAGCTCTTTTCTTCTTCTTAACTCAAATCATCACGTCTTTAGATTTTCACAGTGAGTAAGAACCTAGGTAGTGACAAAATATTGTTCAATCCGGTACCCCCAACTATTTTAGAATTCATGAAAAATATCATCACCATTCTATCACCAATATTAACTTCAAGATTAAAAAATCTATAGCTATAATATTTGAAGCACAACCAAGAAGAAACACAAGCAGTTACTTTCTTACGCCAACTTTGTAATCTTGTATCCATTAGCCTCACAAAGGAAAGACAACTCCAACTCTTAGATATATCCCAACTTGGCTTGTACCCTTCACCATTCAAAAGGTGTCATTTAGACTTTTATTTAGGCACAACGAACAGAGAGTAATTGGATTGGAGGCGGTACCAAAATTGAGTGTGGGGGAGAACCTTTTTCCCCCCCCTCCCCCCTCCATTAAAATAGTTTTCATCCCAAAATTTAAAGGTGGCATTGTGAACTCAATAGGATACATTGTCCATTCAACCAAAGTTTCTATTTTTCTTTTTACTACTCCATTAGATGAATGAGGTAAGGAGGAGTAGTTTCATGGATGTATTTCCAATCATATAACAAAGAATTAAACTCATATTCACAAACTCTATGCATACTAATTCTTTTTTTTTCTTTTTCCGACTGATTTCAACCTCGATGAGATAACGTTTTTGAATTTTCAAAAAAGCATCACATTTATTTCATCAAGAACATATGTAAACTAGAAAAATCATCAACAATTGATAAAATATCTATTACCTCCACGAGCTAGAATTCCACCACATTCACAAATATCAGTATAAACTAATTGTCACGACCTTATTAAGGATCATGACCGGGGCGCTAAGGGGGAAAATCCCAAAGCAAGCCTTATGTTTTTATGCCTATCCTAAATTTTCCCTGTCTCAGAAATTAATAACATACTATAACTATAAACCATAACATAATATTCCATCAATGATCTAATTTTCACGAAAATAAACTAATTCATCTCCAAACATGAAAAAAACGTTCAAACTAGTCACTTGAATACAATTCAAATGAATATCTTGATTCTAAATAAGAACTGACAAATGGAGAGACTCTAAGATTATAAAGGAACTAAATAAACATAGCAAATCAAATGTTCTCTTGCCATGCCAAGAAATGCGGGGCTCATCAGATGCAACAAACTCTGACTATCTAGTTAATGATATCCTCCACAATACTACATGAATTCTCTGTTAAAACAATTAGCGAGGAGTGAGAGGCTAGCTCAGTGAGTAATAATACTAAACCACAACCATTTTAATGAGGGAAAAATCAGAAAATATGCTAGTCTAATAGTCATAATGATGAAATAATTCTCTTTCAAGAACGATAACAATATTAAATCTTATATGCCTTATATAAGCTTAATCAGTGTAAATCCATAATAGCAAACTCAGTAAAAGAACAATTTTCATATCAAATCTTATTTCTGGGAGGTTTCCAAGAATGAATAATGTAATCAGAGTGACATTCTCTTTAAGAAGTAATCAATAACAGTGAACTCCTCATAACGGAGTTGAATATTCATATAAGTAGATCCCTACTTGAGGAATATCAGTAACAAAATAGTAGTTCCACATCCCACTAGCAAGGACTTTATAAAAAAATCCGTACTCAGTGCAACCAGGTCTAAAATCCCGCCGTTAGCTACAGTTTCATCAAGGTCTGCTTCCCCATTTAATATTCTTCTTGTAACCATTAACAAAATTTCAAAATTCAACGAACATGTACTCTTCAAATCATATAATTTCAAAGTTCACCACACCTGTCAAAATACTATTTCTCAAATAATGTAACCCCTTATTAATAACAGAAACCATATCTTGCAAAACGAGACATCTCAAATCAACTATCTTTTCAGTTATCATACCAGTAAGAGACTTGTTCCCACGTGCAAGTTCAAAAGGTTCAGTAATACATTTACTTTATAAACCATTTTAAAATCATGTAACTTATAAAATAGTCAATGTGGTAATTCTACTCACAGTATGTGTTGAAACACCAAGATCTCACTCTAATGATCCGTATGAATTTTCGTCCTTTGTCAAACTTAAACACATTCCATAAACAATTTCGTTTTAACATCCTTTGTTTAGGTAATGCCGACTACATCAACAAAAAATCATCCCAGAGGCTTCATTATGTGATTATAAATCGTCCAATCACTTAATTAAGTGATTTATCACACAAATACTCTTCTTTGTCAATTCTCACTGTAAAATGATCTACCTAACTCTTCCTAATTACTTTTATTGCATATAAGCCCCATAGACCACATTTTTCTTGTTCAAATCATTGACTATATTCACTTGGGTTCATAAGAATACTGAATTCCCTGTGATTTCTTTTTCTGCTAAACCCATTTTTCTCAACTCCCTAATGTTCAATCTTTAGTCATGGAATATAAGAATTCAACAACCTTTAAAACTAAGTTAGAAAAAACTTACCTTCTTCTCTTTGTTCTTCTTCTTCTTGTTGTTCTCTTGTTCTTCTTCTTCTTCTTCTTCTTCTTTCACTTCTCTCTTTTGTTTGAGATCCGAGGCTTTAAATTTTAATTTATTTTCTCCTTGCTCACCGTAAAACCAGAAGAGTCCTATATTTTTTCATCGCTGAAGTTGCAGATAGATCTGCCGCTTTTGTTAGGTGTTTCAATCTCTCTTTTTTTAATTTTTTTTTCTGATTTATGTATATTAAAGTTAAATTACATATATGCCCTTATTTTAATGCAGGGTATTACATTTTCCCCACCTTAAGAAATTCGGTCCCCGAATTTAAAGTAGATGTGTACTTGTGGACTGAAACAAGAGAAGATACTTGTCTCACATCTCCTTTTCCAACTTACAAGTAGCTTCTTCAGTAGTATGGTTCCTCCATAAGACCTTTATAGACACAATTTCTTTTGACCTCAACCTTCTTACTTGTTTGTCCATAGCCACAGGTTCCTCTTCATATGTTAAGTTCTCATTAATTGGTATAGTCGGTGCTTCAAGTACATGAGAGGAGTCTGAGATATACTTCCCTCACATAGAAACATGGAACACTGGTGTTATGAAAGACATATCGGGAGGAAGTGCCAATGATACCATTCCCCTACCCGTGGCAGTATTCATATGGTCTTACTGATCGCCTGACTCAATTTAACCTCTTTTGCCGAACCGCATCACATCTTTCTTGGGAGAAACTCGTAGAATAACTTTGTCCCCAACTGTGAACACTAGATCTGTTCTTCTTTTATCCGCATAAGACTTTTGTCTGCTTTGAGCTGTGAGCAATCTCTGCCTAATCAACTGGACCTTATCCATGGCTTCTTGTACTAAGTCTGGTCCCAACATATTAGCCTCTCCAACTTCAAACCACCCTATAGGAGAGAGATATCGCCTTCCATACAAAGCTTCATATGGATCCATCTGAATGTTGGATTGAAAGCTATTGTTGTACGCAAATTCAACTTAAGGCAAGTAAGCATCCCAACTACCTCCAATATCAAGAATGCAAGCTCTCTACATATCCTCTAAGATTTGTATAGTACGCTCAGACTGTCCATCTGTCTTTGGATGGAATGCAGTACTAAGGTCTACTCGAGTACCCAAAGCTTCTTGAAAGGATCTCCAAAAGCGTGAAGTGAATTGTTACCCTCTATCATATATGATGGATGCAGGCACTCCATGAAGTCGAAACAATTTCCTTCATAACTATATGGGCATATCTCATTCCACCATATGTTGTCTTTATCAGTAAGAAGTGTGTTGATTTTTTTAGTCGGTTTACAATAACCCATACAAAGTCATAACCTTTAAGAGTTCGGGGTAGACCAACCACATAATCCATAGTGACTCTCTCTCATTTCCACTTTGGAAATTGGATTTCTTGTAGTAAACCTGCAGGTCATTGATGCTCTGCTTTAACCTATTGAAAAGTCAAACAACTGGAAACAAAATTACCAATATCTTTCCTCATACCTTGCCACCAATACAATTGCTTCAAAATGATATACCTTAGTGGAACCAGGGTGCCTAGTATATCTAGAGTTGTAAGCTTCTTCAAGAATAACTCATCTTAACCCACCTATATCTGGTACACACAACCGATTACCTAGTCGAAGCATACCAGCACAGTCAACTATCATCTGCTTAATTTTTACCAGTTGTGACCTCATCTCGATATCTACAAAGTTGTTCATCCTCATATTGAGCAGTCTTAATGCGCTCCACTAATGAAGATTTGGCTTGCACACTAGCTAGCAATATCTCTGAACTTCCCACACTAAATTTGACATCTGTGCCCTCCATCAACCACAACATTAGCTTTTCCAGTATGATTCAAAATAACACAATCAAAATCCTTGAGCAGCTCCATCCATCGCCATTGTCGAAGATTCAAATCTCTCCGCTAAAAAATAAACTTCAAGCTCTTATGATCAGTATATATATCTCACAAGTTTCACCATATAGATAACACCTCCAAATTTTAAGAGCAAATATCACTGCATCCATCTCCAAATCATGGATAATTTTGCTCGTGCCTCTTCAGCTGTCTTGAAGCATAGACAATAACACGACCATTTTGCATAAGAACACATCCTATACCAACTCTTGAAGCATCACAAAATATTGTTAAACCCCTAGAACCTGATGGTATTGACAATATGGGTGCTGTTGTCAAACACATTTTGAGTTTCTGGAAGCTTTTCTCATATTCTTTTGTCCACTGAAATTTGGCATTTTCTATGTCAACTTAGTCAATGGAGATGCTATTTTGGAGAAATCCTGCAAAAAACGCCTGTAGTAATTTTCCAAACCCAAAAAGCTTCGAATTTCTGTAGGCGAACTAGGTCTAGTCCATTTTTTCACAGCTTCTATATTTTTGGAATCAACCTTGATCCCATATTTGTACACCACATGCCCCAAAAATGCTACTGAGTCTAGCCAAAATTCACACTTTGAGAACTTAGAATAATGCTTATGTTCTCGCAAAGTCTATAACACTGTCTTTAGATGATTCTTATGTTCTTCCCGACTACGAGAACCAAGATATCATCAATAAACACTATCACAAACCTTTCTAGAAACGGCCTAAACACTCTATTCATTAAATCCATGAATATATTTGGAGCGTTAGTTAATCCAAACGGCGTCACAAGGAACTCATAGTGACCATATCGAGTTCTGAATGTTGTCTTGGATACGAGGCAAATGATACTTATTACGTATTTTTACCTTGTTCAACTGTCTATAGTCAACGAACATTCTTAGAGACCCATCTTTCTTCTTTACAAATAATATTGGTGCGCCCCACGGAGATATACTTAGTCGGATAAAACTGTCTTGCAACTGTTAATTTAGCTTCTTCAGTTCTGCTGGTGCCATACGATATAGGGGTATGAATATTGGCAATGTATTAGGAGCCAAATCAATAACGAAGTCTATCTCTCCTATAAGAGGTAATCCAGGCAAATCCTTAGGAAATACATCAGAAAATTCATTCACAACTGGTATCTTCTCCAAGATAAGTGCTCTTTCTGTTGTATCCCTTACCATAACGACCCGGTATAATCTTTCTGTAGTAATGTTTGAGCCTTCACAAGGGATATGATTTTTCCAACCTCAAGGACTTGACCCCCTTTTAATACAAAAATAGGCTCATTGGGTATTTCGAATTTGACTATCTTTGCATGACAATCAATAGTAGCATAGCAAGGAGATAGCCAATCCATGCCCATCAACACATCAAAGTCAATCATATCAAGTACAATTAGGTTAGCTAGGGTATTCCTACCCTCAACTCTAATCTGACAATCACGATACTCATATTTAACAAATAAAGAATCTCCCGCAGGAGTAGAAATAAGAAAAGGATTATTCAATATCTCTGGTTGTCTATCAAATCTAAAAGCAAATATGATGATAAATAAGAGAGGGTAGATCCTGGATTAATCAAATCATGTGCATCAAAGGAATAAACTAAGAGAATACCTATAACAACCGCATTTGAGGCCCGAATTTCCTATCTAGTAAGTGCAAAAACTCTTGATTGACCTCTACCAGCATTCCCTTGTCCTTGATTTCCAGTGAAACGATCTCCAGCACCTCCACCTCAGTTTCCTGTACCAGTATTACTTGAACCATTATGAGTTGTATGCGTAGGTGTAGATAGCTGAGAAAAAGTCTGAATGGGGTTTCTCGGAGGTCGAGTCAATCCTTAATGCGATGCCCCAACTGACCACACCGAAAGCCTTCTCAGGTCAAAACGCGACAGTGGCCTGCATATGATTTAACACAAGTATGGCATCATAGGGCAGTGTCATACATTTGCCCATAGTTACGATGTCTTTGTGATGATGATTGTCCTTGAATACCATGTATGTGAGGTGGCTTGTAGGTGGACTGTGAAACTATATCCAACCCTATCTGAGAGCCCTGTTGTTGTCTTCCCTGATTCCCTGCTTTTAGATTTTCACTCAAGTCCCTGCTGAAAGATACCCCTATCTTGGCCTTCTTATGCACGCATATGTTGCATGCTCATCTCCACCCTTGTCTTCAATCTATTGAGCTAAATCAACTGCTTATGAATAAGTCATAGTACTCATATTTGGAGCTAGCGCATTGAATAGAGAACTAACCAACCCATGAACGAACCTCTGAACTCTATCATCAGACGGGGCGGGTACCAACAAAGAAGAACAATATCTAGCCAGAACGAATGTGGCCTTATAAGTTGCCACATTCATATCTGAGTTTGTGTACCAAAACATCCAAAAATTGGTGGTGCATATTGTGGTCTGAAGTCTAGGAAGGAAAGTAATCTATGAAACAATTAGTGATTCATACCACTTCATGTGATGTCGGCCTCCTAGTAGGTTGACCAAGCAACATAATCTCCTACTAAGTATTAGCCATGTCCTCTAGTTTGTATGCTGCCAGCTCCACCGATCTTTCACTAGTTTTTCCCATCTAAGAAGCTTTGAAGATCCGCTGAACCATTAGGACCTGTGAATTTTGGTGATTTCAATTTCAAGAATTCCTGTAAGGATATCTCTTTATTCCGAAAAGTATAAGTCCGTGAAGGTGTCTGAAGTGGTGCATGTGTCTGAGTAACAACAACATTAAGTTGACCATCCCTCTCATGTCTATTCATTCTATTGACCAAACTCTCTATGACCACAACAGTAGCATTCTCCTATGATGTTTGAGGTGGAATAGCGCTCCTTTTCGGAGTGACCTCCCTTGATGTCCTAGTGGTGGTGTTGCAACCCTCTCCTCCACCAGTTATGCGATCCTTGTCCCTCCCTCAAGTTGAGGAATTTGGTTGCCTGGCTGAAGCGACATTAGGTGCCTCAGGAACACTTGTTGTAGTTGTGTCATTAGATAATCAAGTTCGAACCATCTGGTTTAATAGAAATGAATAATTTTAGATTAATCTAGTTTTCTCTAAACGTTACACACATATGAAGTAAAGCGAAAGAAAAACTAGACACATCCTATCACTTCCTCGCAGAATCACGATTATAGAAATGGCCGACAACCTAACCATAATTGAGATTCTACTACTAACGTGTGCTCCATAATTCATAAGAATAACCTAGCGCTCTGATACCAAGTTTGTCACGACCGAATTAAGGATCATGATTGGTGCTAAGGGGGAAAATTCCAAATAAAGACTTATCAGGATTCTACAGAAAATCAGGCAGAGTTTCCTTTGTTTTTATGCCTATCCTAAATTTTTGCTGTATGAGAAATCCATAACACAACTAATAACTATAAACCACAACATAATATCCATCAATGACCTAATTGTGACAAAAATAAACCAATTTATCTCCAAATATGAAAAAAAAAAAGGTTCTAATTAGTCACTTGACTACAATACGAAAGAATATCATGAGTCTAAATAAGAACTGACAAATGGAGCGACTCTAAGAGTTTAAAGGAACTAAATAAACATAGCAAATCAAAGTTCGCTTGTCACGCGAAGCAATGCGGGGGCTCACAGATACAACAAATTCATTATAAGTTATGATATCCTCTCAATACCACCTAAAATCTCTGTAACAAAACATTAGCAAGGCGTGAGACGCTTATCGTAGTGAGTAATAATACATCCGCCCACCCACCACACAACACCCAACCCCACAATCCACACCCAATTTAATGAGGGAAACAAATCAGGAAATATTCTAGTGAATAGTCCATAATGATGAAATAATATGCTCTTTCAAAAACAAATAATATTCAACTTATATGCTTTATAAAAGCATAATCATTGTAAATACTATAGCAATCATTACAAAGAACATTTTCATATCAAATCTATTTCTGGGGAGGTTTCCAAGGATTGGAATATGTATAATTAGAGTGGCCTTCCTTTAGGGAAAGTTATTTTTATCAATAATAGTGAACTCCTTCATCCGGAATGTGAAAGTTATATCAGTAGATCCCTACGCGAGTGATATTGTGATAGAATAGTAGTTCCACATCCACTAGCAAATGGCTTTATCCGAAATCAGTAACTACAAGGTGCAAACAGGTCTAACGGAAACCACCGTTAAGTTACGGGATCATTCAAGGTCTACTCCATTTATATTCTTCTTGTTAATCAGTAAAATATTTCAAATCAAACAGAACATTTAAATCTATCAAATCATTTCATTAAAGTTCAACATCACTGTCAAAATACTATTCCTCAAAAAGTGTAAAACAGTTTTAATAACACAAACCATATCTTAGAAAAAAATGGACCATCTCAAATCAATAATCTGTTCAGATCATATCCAGTAAAGTAATATCAATCCAATAAGGACTTGTGCCACATGCAAGTTCAAAACGTTTAGTTACACATTACTTTTATAAACCATGTGAAAATCATGAAAAATTATAAAACCATCAATTGTGGTAAGTAACTACTCAACAATACTTGTTTTGAAACACCAAGCTCTTCACTCGAATGATCCGTATGAATTCTTTGGTCAAACTATAAACACATTCATACCATTTGTGTTAAATCCTTGTTTAGGTAATTCATACTACATCAACAAAAACCAGCCCTATAGGTTCATGATGATTCAAAATCTGTCAATCCTAATTACACTTTAATCACACAAAAAAGTCTCTTCTTGGTCAATTCTCGCGGTTAAAAAGATTTCAACCTAATCTTACTGCCTAATTACTTTTATTGCAATAAGCCAATACAAGTTTCTTGTTCAATCCTGGACATATTCACTTGGTTATAAGAATGAAAATTAAAATTTCCCCCTCTCTCTTCTAAACCCATGTTTCTCAACTTCCCAATTTTCAATCATATAGTTATGGAAGATATAAACTCTACCTTTAAACTAAGTTGAGAAACTTACATTCTTATCTTTCTTCTTCTTCTTCGACTTCTCTCTTTAGTTTGAGAACTGACACTTTAAATTTTTAATTTATTTTCTCCTTGCTCACTGTAGAACCAGAAGAGTCCTATATATTATTTTTAACCGCTGAAGTTGCAGAAAATCTGCTGCTTTTGTTAGGGCTTTCAACCTCTTTTTTTAAAAAAAAAATTCTGATTTTTTTCATTAAAGCTAAATGACATATATGCCCTTATTTTAATACAGGGTATTACACTAATTCTAACAAATAAGTTTTTCTTCCAACTTGAAAATGAGGCCTTTATGTGATTTTAGCTTTACTACAAGTCTCACACTTTTCAAAAAAAAATTTAACCATTGAGATTAATCCTAAACTACTCATGGTTCCAACATAACGATCATTAATATGACAAAAACGATCATACAAAATATTGGAAGAAAAAAACATATAAACAGAAGTAGAAGTTTTATTTATCTCAACATCCAATTTAAGCATCCCATAACGTGCATACTCCTTTCCCACAAAAATACTCTTTCACAATTACATATAGATCACATTCAATAATATGTTTAAAGCCTGTTTTATTGAGAAGAAAACTAGACATCAATTTTTTTTCTCATAGAAGGAGTATAAAGTACATCTTCAAAGTTTAATACCCTTCCAGAAGTAAAACATTAATTTGAGAGCTCCCTTTCCAAGCACTTGAGTAGTGTGAGCTCCCATGCCTGATGGTTTGGGTCCTCAAATGAGTATGTTTAAATGAATCTTTGTCATAACAAACACATTGCACGGTTTGCCCAGAACAGCCCACAATCCAGCAACATTCTCAAACCATTGTGTTACAGCGCGTAATCCCCGCCACAAACGTTCTTCAGTATGTTTGACTGAAGGGTTAGGACCACATTTCCGGGATCTGAAAAAGCGCAATATGCTCACTCTTGCCAGCACAAAGCCTGGTTCCTTTTCCTTAAACTTGGTTATTTTATTGTTTGGGTATTTCACAATTATTTTTTTAGGAGGTATACCATGTTTTTCTGAATTTTTCTTCTTAGCTTCAAGAAACATTTGTGAGTTTCAAGCGTAGCATTATTTGAAGTAATCTAGTACAGTCGTTATAATAGGTTCTCTTCTGTTTGTAAAAAGTGACAGCTGGCGCACTTGCTTCTTTTCCATGCGGGATTTCATTATTCAGGTTTCGGGAGAGAGATTTTCTTTTGTTTTGAGCAAGTTTTTTGAAATTCCTGCCACGAGGATGGAAGATTATCTACTATGCCACAATCATTGTTTATCTCCAATTTTAACATCTTTGGACCAATCTCTCCCAACAATCATGATTAAAGTCTTGAGGCTTGGGTCTATCACCGATGTATTGTCCACCATTGGACAAAAAAAAAAAATCTACTAGCCAGCATGTTTTTATGCTCCGCCTTTTCGTATACTACTATGCAATGTCTTCCTAATTTTGTTTGTACTAGAGTAAGTTCTATCTAATATCATAAAAATTACATATATATATTAAGAATATAATACTGAACATTGATAGGAATCACCATCATACTTTCCACTTTCTCTAGAGATAATAGTTTTATCATAATTATAGAGGTGATGCTACTTTATTAGGATTCTTCTCGTAAGTTACATATCAGAACAACATGAGAATACACAAAGTAGAAAACCATACTTACCCTTCCATCTCTTAAACTGATTTACCATTGAACCGAATATCTTGTTAGGCTCTCATATGTGACATCGCGATTTTGCAATTTAGCCATGATGAATCTCTTAAATTGTTATCGATAACTTACAAGATAACAAAAGTACAAGATTACATTTGAAAATAAAATGAAGAAAATAAATCTCTTCAGGCTGAGGCACTCTTTAAGGAGATTCAAGCCCACTGCAACAAATGTTTTCACTGGTCCAGTAGTAGTCCTCTTTTACTTGTCCCCTACAAGATACAACAGCCTATTCACAAATGTGTAACTCAACAAACTCTGGACAAGATTTAAGTTAAAAGCTCCACAAAAAAGAAATATGTTGCTTCAACTAATCAGAACTCTCTTTTTGACTAACTCTTTCACTCTATATTTTATTTTGTATTGTGTGTCCAAATCAAATGAAGACTATCACTATTTATACTAGAAGAAGTCTTCCTAGCAATGAATAAGAAAATAATGATATAGTAAACACTGAAGATAATAGCCTTAGGAGTTACATATATTACAAGAAATAATGAAGTAATAAAGAATAAAATAAAGGACACTTAAGCCACCAACGACTTTGGGAGTTGCTGCATGCACCAAGAAAAATTGTGACATATACATCAAGTCCATTTGGAGTAATGCAGCAATAACTATTTCCAAGGACAACAATCAACTGACAATTAATCCATCATTATGTAAAATATATGAGAAGTGCACCAACGGCCATAAACAAACATCAATGTGGCCATGCAAAATATGTGAATTGTTGAATTATTAGAATGTCACACTAACAGTTTTTGTGGTGAAGGTATAGTTGTTTGTTGTATAGATAATTCTCCCGCACCTCATGTTAGGTAGTGGAGCCTGATTAATTTTAGGTTTTCCTATTCTTCTATTGTTTGTACACAAAAAATACTGATTATTAATCTAAATAACCTCACGCAGTGGAAGTTTACTTAGGCGGGTGTTACCACGAAATATTGAGTTTCTTTTTCTCTCCCTAGATCTCTCATCTCTTTCTCTTGAAAGTTCTGGTGGTTTTTTTTCTTCATTCATCTAGTGTGTGTACGGGAATTCGTAACTAACAATAGTATAGAGCTAAGGAGATTCTAAGGGATTCAACACGATCACCGAAGGATGGATAGTTGAAAGCTGATCGAGAGTTTGATTGGATCCGATTGTAGTTTCTGAAAGATGCAGATCGAGATTATCTGACCAGAGCAAGGGAAAGATCTTCACGAAAAACGTTGACGGGGTGAAGCCGGAATCCATGACGGAGGAGAGGAGAGAAAGGGAGAAGTGGAAACTCGGATCGCCAGGATCTAGGGTCGATCCGGTTACTTGTCAAGAAATGTGGCGTTAACATCGTGAAGGAGACGACTAAGTCCGTTGTTTGAAGGCAATGTCAAACATGTAGAAAAACCATAGCTATGAAACAAGTATATTTTGATGCGTAGATTGTTCAATTTACAGATGTTTGAGAATGGTCCGTTTCTGATCATCTAACGAGTCAATCGATGTGAGGTCAACTCAATCTGTGGAATATTAATTTCGAAGATGAAATATTAAGGCGTTTGATTTTGATGTATCTCTGCCCGAGCTCTTGGGATACTGTTGTTGCTGCAATAATTAGTTCCCGTTGGATCTGAGAAACTGAAGTTGAGAAATCCGTGAGGTTGTTCTTAGCAAAAGGATTCGCAACGGAAGTGGGAGATTCATCGGGCAGTGATGCTATAAGCGTTTATCGAAGGGGGAGAAGTAAGACGAAAGCCAAAATAAACATTGCTGATCACAACAATCAAAGAATCGAGCAAAATCCCTGAATGATCAACGTGACTTGTTGGAACTGTGGAGAAAAAGGGCACGTTTGATAATAACGTACAAAGCCACAGAAGAAACAGGAATTAGAAATTTGGGAGATGACAATGATTAGTTTTAAATTCAGCAGAGGACATTGGGGTACTCTAATCGTTAGTGTGGAACAGCCGGTTGCATCATGGATTTTGGATTCGGTGCATCTTTCATTCGCTCCAAGCAAGAGTGGTTCCGAAATTTCAAATCTGGAAATTTTGGAAAGTATATCTTGCTGACAATAAAGCCTTAGGATTGAAGGAGAAAAGGGGCTGTTTGCATAAAGACCCCCTCGGGAAAAAACCAGTGGAAATTGGAGGAGGAGAGGATGTCGCTATATTCTGGGATGGTGAAGAAAAAATCTGATCTCTGTGGTTTTTTTTTTCAAAAGTGGCTACCCGGATAACAGCAGAGTTTGGGAAAGGTTAGTGGAAGATCGGAATGGAAAGGTGCTAGGTAGTTAGTAGCTCGTGGCACCAAAATCTGGAACCTTGTACACTACTGCAGGGTGTATAAACATGGACGCTTTTGCTGGAAGGTGCTTCCGGTTATGTCTGTGTGGCACAACAGCTTGCGACACAGGAGCTACTAAAGGAATGAAATGTGGTTGGTTGCAAAGGAACATTAGAGGGTCTGACGTCTGTTGATATGAGTCGTTCCGAGACTGTGTGTGTTATGGCAAACAGAAAAGAGTAAGCTTTCACAAAGACTCCTAGAGAGACAAAGAAAAGTGTGGTGGAAATGGTCCATACAGATGTGTAGGGGCCCATCTCCAGTATCATCACTGGCGGATCCAGATTCTATGTTACCTTATTGATGATTCAACAGGAAGGTATGGGTTTACTTTTCTTGAGCATCAAGTCAGATGTTGTTTTGAAACTTTCAAGAAGTGGAAAGCTGGAAGTTGAGAATCAGACCAGTTGAAAAGTCAAATGCCTAGGTCTGACAATGGAGGAGAGTATGAAAATCAGAGTTCAAGGCATTCTGTGCAGCTGAGGGAATCATATTTGATGAGAAACAGTTCTAGTAGACAAGCAGACTGGACTTGTGAGAGAGGATGAACGAACATTGAAGCGGTGCAAAGACGTAGAGGATACACGTGGGGGCTTCCCAAGACACTTTGGGCGGAATGCTGTGAGCACAAACTACATACTTGATCAACAGGGGCCATTAGTTCTATTCGGTCAAGATTCAAGAGGAGGTGTGGACGGAAAAGAACTACAAGCTACCAAACTTGAGGACTTTTGGTTGCACTGCTTACGTTCATGTGATCCAGTAGAAGAAAAGAGAGACAAGCTGGATGCCCAAGCTGGTGAGTGTTATTCATAGAATATGGTTCTGACTTGTTTGGTTACAGGTTTGGGGATGACAAGAACAGAAATATCATAGACTTATGACGGATATTTGATGAGTCTGTTCTGGACAAGGGAAAGAAGAGAGCAGAAGGTTCTAGCGATTACAAGGCACGGGGAGTTGAGGTGAGTTGCGAAGAAGAGTCAACCCCCGCGATTGGTGAAGCAGAGTACTCAACCAACTCCTACTGCCGAATCGAAAGGGCGCAAGTTACACATGAGCAGGTCGGTTGGTAAGGAGATCATCCAGATCCTCAGAGGGCACCAGATAGGTATTCACCTTCATTAAACTATTATTGCTGACTGATGAGGGGGCAGGAACCAAAGTCTTTTGATGAAGGCCCTACAAGGTGGGAGGAGGATTCGATCAAGTGGAGAGCCAGGGAATGATGAGATGAGGTCACTTGAGAAGAATGAAATGGGCTGTTGACGTGAGTTCGCTGCAGGGAAGAAGAGAGCTTTTTTTTTGAGAACAAGTGGGGTTTGGTAGAATCAAGACTGAACTAGATGGCAAAAGAAGTGTTCAAGGCTCGTTTAGTGTTTTAAAAGGGACTATTCACAAAGAAAGGTATGTGCATATGACTGAAATATTCTCTCTTGTTGTGACGTTAAACTCTATTCGGAATTCTGCTGAGTATTGTTGCATAGGAAAATTTGAATCTAAGAGCAAATGGATTTGTAAAAATAGAATTTTCACATAGAGATCTGACAAGAATCTATATGCATCAACCGGAAGGATTTGTGGTTCCACGGAAAGGGACCACATGGTGTGCAAAGCTCACCAGAGCTGTATGGACTAAAGCAAGCACAAGCAGTGGTCAAGAAGTTTTACGCATTCATGACAAGAGTGGATTCTCAAAGCTGAAAAGGATCCTTGTGTTACTGAAGAAATAACATGATTCATTGTCTTTCTACCTTGTATGTGGATGAAGTGATTGCAGGAGATAAACAATCTGAAGCCGCGGTTAATGTCGCAGCGTTGAGATGAAAAGATTAGGGTCAACAAAGCAGATTTTGGGATGAAGATTTCTCGGGATAAGATCTGCTGGCACTTTAAATCATATCTCAGGAGTTGTACATTGAGAAGGGTGCTGAGTCAGATTCAGGGTTAAGATGCTAAATCCGGACTACCTCCATTGGTAAATCACTTTAAAAATGTCAAAGGAGCAGTCAATCAAGACTGCCGGTTTAGCGTGTCAAAGTGGCACTTGTTCCAGATGATTCAGCAGTTGGTAGTTGGATTTTATGCTATGATCTGCACTAGACCTGATATAGCACAGGCAGTGGGAGGTAGTTAGTAGTTAGCAGGTACATGGCGGAACCCTAGGAAAGAGCATGGGAGGAAGCTGTGAAGGGGATATGAGATATCTGCGAGAGTACAGCCAGTAACTTCACTTTGTTTTTTGGGGGGGTTGGGGGGGGGGGCAAAGGCAAGGTGACTCTACAGGGTTTGGTTTTTTGTGATGATGATCTTGGTGGGGATGTTGACTCAAAGCAAGAGTACATCCGGGACTTACACCATAGGTGGAACAGTAGTCCTGAGTTGGGATGTCCAGGCTTCAGAAGTGTGTTTCTCTTTCATCTACTGAAGCTGATATGGGCAATAGTGAGCTGCGGAAAGAGATGATCTGACTGGCAGATTATCTTGAGGGAATGGGCAAGAAGCAGAGCGAGCAAGATTTTTACTCAGATAGCCAGCAGTGCCCTACAGTTGGTAAAAACAATCCAGTCTATCAATTCGAAGCCAAGAACATCAGAAGGCGATACCATTTTCACGCAGGCAGTGGAGGATGGGATAATGTGCTTGGAGAAGATGAGGGTTTGAAAAGAAAACCGACAGACATGGTTGTTGACGAAATGTGTTGATGTTGGGTAAAACTGCGGTTATGAAAACCTAGGTGGTTCTTCTGTAGTTTTTCTACAGATGGCGGGCTTGTGGTAAAGATGTTGATGAAGAAGAGATTTTTTTTTGTTTTTTGAGAAGGTATTTTTTTGGATGACTGAGTCAGTCTCCAGTGGAAGAATTGTTAGGTAGTGGGCCTGATTAATTTTAGGTTTCCTATTTATTCTCTATTTAGGCTTTCCTATTTATTCTCTATTTTAGGTTTTCCTATTTATTCTCTGTAACCAAAAATACTCTGATTTATTAATGTAAATATACCTCACCGCCGTGGAAGTTTACTTACGAGTGTTACCACGAAATATTGGGTTTTCTCTTTCTATCTCTAGATCTCTTATCTCTTTCTCTTGAAAGTTCTTGTGTTCTTCATTCATCTGGTGTATGTACGTGAATTCGATTCTAACACCTCATACACATTTTCCTTTTACCTCCATGTATAATTTCTTGTAGGTGACCGGTCACCTATCCGGATATTCTTCCTGACTAGAACTCCTATTAGGACTTGGATGCAAATTCTTGCATATCGCTCTCTGATAAGTCAGAGCTTTGGACTCACTTGAGGCTTTTTAGTTCACCAAAATAGTGTCTGAATGCCATTTTATGTCCATATTTGATGCGTAAGTGTTAGATTTGCAGCTATGAAGTCCTAAGGATAAGTCAAGGACAAATGTATAGCCAAAACATAGAAAAACAAAGAAAGTGCGATGTGGAAGCTTGCAAAGAGCACTTGGCGACTCACCCATCGTGCTAGGCCTTGCTAAAAGTGAAAGAGTCTTATACTAAAAAGCTCAAAGCAGGTTGGTGAGAAGATAAAGTGAACTGCGACTCGCCAACCAAGTCTTTGAGGTAATGTGAAATCGCTGAAGATACGAGAGAGTTTTGCTAAAAATAGAGAACAATGGGTTGAACATGCATTGGTTATATTCGACAGCTCAGCGATTGTGAACGGCGATATCTGTCGAGCTCACCAACTGATGCTTTGAAAATCTAAAGCTTGAAGCTAACGATGGAAATGCAAGAAGATGTGTTGGTCGGCGAGCCCGACTAACATTGCCGATTAGGTCTCCAAGTTAAATTTTTTCTGACTTTGGTAACTCATATTCCATTCTCTGCATTTACAGCACAGAAGAATATTCCAAAGATTTTGAGTTTTAGCAGCTTTTTGTACTTGAAATTGGTAGTTTTTGTTTGGGCATTTAAGATTTTGAAGTTTGAGTGGATCAATACAGATGGATTACAACTATTTTGTACAAACTCTATCAATTTTCATAGTGTGGCTAAAACACTATTAGAATGTGTGGAATGAAGTTTAAGCGTAGTTTTATCTAAAATAGTGGGTTTATGTGAGTTGCTCTGTTTTATATTAATTTTCATGGTATCATGTTTTAATTAATAAACTGAGGTTGCAAACTTAATTCTAGTTTATATCTTCATGTTCTGCTTATGAATTGAAAGATTGCATGAAATGAATGATTAAATTGATAATAGCATATTGACGTTATTTGCTATGTTTGCTTGAGAAAGAGATTTAGATTTTATCGTCAAATGCTAGATTTTCTTGTGAAAGCAATCTATCTTAAGATTATAAATTGTTTGGCATGGCTTGCACTAGAGGCTTGAAAAAGCTTTAGTGTATAAACATTATGTGATTGAGAAATACAACTTGTAATTTAGATTAATCTAGCCTATCCATGTGAGCTTAATGTTCTTGGGCAATCACATTACCCACACTCGAAATTGATACCCACTTCTACACATACTAAATACTCTTGCTAGTTGATCTTAGTAAACAATTGTTACTAAACTTTGATAAATCTTTCTTCAAGTTAATCGCTGATTGTGTTATATCTCTACAAATTAAATCACGAATTCAACATCCTAATTGAATTATAAATATCGTTTGATGATGGATCGAACTTTAACAGATTGAGAAAAAGATTTAATACATCAGTCCAATCAAGATTAAGAATAATCAGGATAGCTCAGTTGGTAGAGCAGAAGACTGAAAATCCTCGTGTAACCAATTCAAATCGGATTCTTGGCACATGATTAATTTGTATGAATGAATTACTTAAATTCCTTAGGTTATATATCATTTTGGATAAGAATATACCTATTATTAATATGAACATTTAATATATTGACTATTAAAGTAATTTCTGTCATTCACTATTATAAAATATACTTGAACACTTTAATGAATAAAAAATCTTTCCACTAAACTCTCTATTTCTATTACTTTCGTCTATTAGTATTAATATTCTACACTGATGGTACAACCTACCATTAATATTGCATTATCCGCTCAATACTTGCTTTGTTTCTTAAATTCAAGAAAATAATATTCAATTGCCATCAGCATAAGTTAATAAGTTAATAAGACAAATAAACCAAAAAAAAAAACCTTAATAAACTACTAACAAGAACCTCCAAAAAACCTAATATAGTAGTATTTAACAATTAAAAAAGAAACCCAACAAATCAATACCTTTGTCATTTTCTTAACCAAATAATCCTTTTCACAAGATCAAGCATCTTTCACACATCATTAAATTGTGCATCTCAAAATAAATTTTTTCCCCACAAATAAAAATGCACATCCCTAATTCTTCTTTGTTTCCACTTATTATTGTTGCACTTCCACTTCTCTACTGGACTTTCAACTTTAAAAAACAAACAAAACTATCATTTTATGTCCATGATTATTTAAGTGGACATGACACATCTGCAATAACTGTGGCTGGTAAAGAGGGGCCACAAACAAGTGTACTTTCTTTTGGTACAATTATTGCTGTTGATGATCCAGTAACAGAAGGTCCAGATCTAAACTCAAAATTAATTGGTAGAGCCCAAGGAATGTATATAAATTCACAATTGGATGGTAAAGGACTACATTTGATGTTTTCTATTATTTTTACTGATGGGATATATAAAGGGAGTACTTTGGAGATTCAAGGTGCTGATTTATTTGCGATGAAAGAAAGGGAATTTTCAATTGTGTCTGGGACTGGTTATTTTAGATTTGTTAGAGGGTATGGTATAATGACTACTCACTTTATTGATATTCCTAATTTGAAAGCTATTCTTAAGCTTGATGTTACTGTTAAGCACTATTGATTTTTATTATTAAAGTGTTGGAAGTATTGGAGGGTGTGCATTCAGTTTTTCAGTTTGAGGTTTTTCATTTTTGTATTGAAAAAGTGTAACTCAATCTAACCCAAAATAAATTTGGTTTGGTTTAATTTTTTTCTTTTTGGTTTGAGTTTTTTTGGTTAATCGGTTATGTCAATAATCAGAAACATAACAAAGTTATATTTGAAATCTGAAAAAGATTATTTTTAATATAAATCACAAGTAAAACGTAAAACACATTACTTTAAAGTATATCAATTATAGATGTCCAAACATAAAAAATAAACTAAGGGTGTGTTTGGTATGAATGAAAATGTTTTCCATGAAAAATGTTTTGCTGAAAAATAAGCAGATATTGACTTATTTTTTCATGTTTGGTTGGTGAGTAGAAAATATTTTAGTGTTTGGTTTTTGAGTGAAATATGTTTTTTGAAAAATATCTTTTATTTTTTACTAGAGTAGAAAATAATTTTTGAATTTGAATTTTTTTTTTAAAAAAAACTTAAAATATTTCGTGGAGGGTTTTGTTTTTTTTTTTTTTTGGGGGGGGGGGGGGCGTTCGCGGGGTATAGATAAAAATTAAAATGTGAAGTTGAACTTTTTTTAAAAAATAATATTAATTTTTTTTTGGAGGGGGATGGTGGTGGTGGGTGGTAAGGGGATCTAGTGGGATGAGAGGGGTGGTGTGGGTGCGTTGAGGGTAGAGTGAAAAGTGAAATTTTAAACTGAAAATATTTTTTAACCAAAATACAATCATTTTGGGGTAGAAAGAGACCAGGGGGGGAGGGGGGAGGGGTGGATGAGGACGAGAGAGGGTCGGAGGGTTAAGAAGTGAAAAAATAATTTTGAAGTTGAATTTTTATACAAAAACAAACTTCAAATGTTTTTTTGGGGAGTTGGGGTGTAGGGGGTGTGCGGGGTAAGGGGGCGGGGGGACGGGGCGGAGGATAGAGGTGAAAAAATGAAATTTGGAAATAAAAAATATTTTTTTAAAATAACTTAAAATTTGGTTAGGGGGGGGGATAGTAGGGTCGGTGGGTCGCGAGGTAGTAGAGGGGGGTAGGAGGGCTTAGTAGGGGTGGGGGGGTACGGAGCGGTTTGGAAGAGAGTTTTGGAAAATGTTTTTCTTTGAGTTGAAAGGGCAGTCTTTTCATTTAATTTGAGAAAAATGAGATTGATTTGGAAAATATTTTCCAATACATTGACCCAAAAAACATGAAAAAATTGAAAATATCTTCTTGCGAAAATTGTTCCCTCTATACCAAACACACCCTAAACAGTAATGAAAAAGAATAAAAGGGACAAATGTTGTGAAAGCAAATACAATGATAGATATATCTTATATAGATAGAATATAGATATATATATATATAATATAATAAGAATAGAGCTATATTTCTGTGTGGCGGTGGGTTGGAAGTTTCTAAATCCAAAATCAAACAAAAAAATTAAAAGAAATAAAATCTAAACAAAAAAAAAAAGCAATTTTCTTTTGATTTAGTTCAAATAGTGCACCCATAATGTATTATGCTACTCTAATTACTAGAATTAAATTTAAATGTGTTGTGGACAAAATTAGTGAATGTCCATTATACGCCTCTTATGCCTATCATTGTAATCTCTATGGAAAATGTACCAAAATAAGAAAGATTCAAGTTTCTTATTTTATTGCTCTACTACATTCTTCTCTTCTTAATTATATTGTTATTAGTTTAATTTTAGTACTTAGTCTTTGTTTTAGAACACGTTATCAGCACGAGACTCTGTCATCTCAAAGTTTGAAAGACACTTTGCGGCTAAGGGTATATTAATTTTTCTGTTTTTGGATTAGACTAATCTATAAACTGAGTTCGTTTCCCTTCATAGTTCGAGCAAGAACTACCTTTAATGAGTATTGGATGAATGAAGAGATCAGTTGGTGTTTATGGGTATTGGAAGACACCATTAAATTGAAAATAAAGCATCAAAACAAGGACTATGCTAAAGCGCAATGATATTCTTACGTATCATATTGACGAAATTTATGAAAATTGAAATTTCACAGTCCAGATCCAACTCGTTTTGTGGGAATAATATAAAAGAAGATATAAACCCATTTGAAGATGGTCATTCATCCAGGACCGATATGGTTGAGATGCATTAAGTCTACAAGACTTTAGGGGGTCGTTTGGTACCAAAAAATGAATAATGGCAGGATAGTAATGCAGGATTAGCAATGCAGGGATTGGATTAGCAATGCAGGATTAGTAATGAGGATATTTTTATCAAAGTGTTTGGTTCATTGTTTCTTATCTAATTTTGTGTTTGTGGTTTTAAATATTTTTTTAAAAAAATTTCCAATTATACCGTTGAGTTATTATGAGATTTGACTATTTCATGGTAATTGAGTCAAGTAGATAATTACCGGAGATATTATTTTTTATAACATTTTAAATAGTTAGGAGAATAAAATTTTATTTGTTATGTTCACTATTTTCTCAATTAAATTATTTGAGAGTAAATAATTTTCATCTTATCAATTATGAGGAGTTAAAACTCAAAAGGTCACACAACTATTAATTATTATAAGAAAATTATTAAAACTTTGTTTGTATCAATAAATCTTTTAAAAACTCTTCTCATAGAATAAAATAAAAATAAACAAAGATATAGCAAATTAATTAAACTATTTTTTATAATTGAGATGTTTATTTATATGTATATGATCTTGTTTTAGCGACTTGTGGCTATATGTTTAAGGAACTTCCGTAAGAGAAATATTGACTTATGCAATTGTTTAAATTCATTACATCAAACATTAGCATTATTAGTCGGATGATCAGATTTATATTATAATAAGTGAATAAAATAACTCAGTTTTAGAAATAAAATTATATCTAAATAAAAATTTGTAAATTAATTTATTTAAACAAATTATTAGTATAAATATAAAACTATAAAATCAAGAAAATAAACAAAAATAATTAAAAGGGATTTAAGGGGGTAGTTTTTGTCTGATGTAGATTAGTCCCATGGTATTAAATTAATACACCCCACAATGGAAGGTATAGTTAACACACTCTAATACATGTAGGGGTTATAACTAATCCATAGTGATCCAAAACTTTCCTACCAAACATTGAATTAAAATAATACCACACTTTAATACTTGGATTATTTTTCCATAATACTCCCTACCAAACAACCCCTAAGTCTATTATGAGTTACAATCTCCAGTGTTAGAATTATCTCAATGAAACTATGTGGGGAATACAGTTATATGAGGTGATATTAAGGAAAAAAGGTTCTCAACATGTAATTACTTTGAATGTGCTTTTACAACAACAATATCCGAAGAAAAAGGTTCAGAACTATTTGAAACTGATTTCTCATCTTCTCGTGGCTGAACAAAATAATGATATGTTAATGAAAATCACGAGAATGTCACACTGGATCTACACAACTACTGAATTGAATGAGATGTACGCTAACCACGCTAGGAGTAGAAATAGTAGTGGCAGTTTGATCGTAATTACGATCAAGAGCGAAATTTTTCGGTGGTTAAATTTTACAAGAAAATATCCATCAATGGGAAAAGGAAAAGATGAGAAATGTGAAACAATTATAATAAATTGTTTTCGATGTGGTGGAAGGGGTCATTATGTACGTGATTGTCGTACTCCTAAACACTTGGTTGAGCTTTATCAAGCATCACTAAAAAGGAAAGATAAAAATCATGAAACTAATTTTATCACCGATCATGTTGACATCATACACTTGGATGTGATAGATTTCTTCACACACTTTAAAGAAAAAATAGTTCACTTAATTGGTGACAATTCTGTGGATATGGAAGAATAATCATGATTATTTGCTATTGATATTAATATTTGTTGTTTTGTACTAGTCATAATATGAAAAATAATAATTAAAGTGCTCATATTTATCCATGCATATTCATTAAGTCTCTTCTCTTAAAAACACCAATGGAAACTGAGTTTGAATGTTATAATTTGAAGAAGAATTGGGAAATATTAAAATTATACTTTCTTCTTAACTTTTGTGGCTATATAAGGAAAATTTGCACATTACATTTAATGAAAAAGTAAGAGCAGTACTTAAATTGGTAAGTGGAAAACATCTTTTAATTTTTGTAAATTATATTAATACTTATTTTATACATGAAAGCTAAATCAAATTTTATATTAAAAAAATAGAAAAACAAGGGTTTGAATAATAAAAATCTTATACATTTATAAGTGATTCAAATGTTTTTAAACTTGAATTAATTTGACTTAAATATTTAAAAGAGATAATTAGTCATTTAATATAAATGAGTCATTACTTTTCAAGATATGGATAATTCTCCAAGCAATTATCACTTATGAAGACATTCACTGATTGAGTGTGGATGGTTGTGGTACAACACACATATATTTAAAAAAATGAGAAATAGTTTTTCTGATTTGAGTATGGGCCAACATGAATGTACTACAATATCTGGTGTACTATTTGATTAAGGGCTCCGGAAGAGCCATCATAATTTTGCCCAAAGAAGAAAATAAAACTAATAATAAATAATGGTCATATTTTGCTCCCCGTGTCTGGAGAAACTTATGAGTTCAAGGATCTTCGTGTGAAATGAAAATGGTTATCATATCAAGACAATGAGTTTTGAATCTTGAATATCTTGGATATAACAAACAAATGTCTATGTAGAATAGTTGTAGAAAAATTAATGGACTCATATTCCGATGTGTCATTGGACAAAAGATCTGTGCATTGAGTACGATCTGATAGTTAAACCGGGGCGGGGTTACTAATTCCAATAATTCATAACTTTTGCAATGATCATTGGGACATCCTTGATCTATAATGAGGAGACAAATTATAGAAAATTCAAATGGGCATCAATTAACGAATTTGAAAATTCTTTTAAATGGAAAAATTTTCTTGTGATGCATGTTATCAAGGCAATTTATTTGTGAGACAATCACCAACAAAGGTCAAAATTGAGTCTCTTGTGTTTTTGAAACGTATACATGAAAAATTTTGTGGGTCAATTCACTCATCGAGTGGGACATTTAGATATTTTATGATCCTGATAGATGCTTTTTCTAAATGATCTCACGTATGCATGTTGTCATCTCGCAATTTGACATTTACAAAATTGTTGGCACAAATAATACGATTACGGGCACAGTTCCCTGATAATCAAATTACGTCTATTCGCCTTTATAACGCTGCAGAGTTTTCATTCCAAACATTCAATGATTAGTGTATGTCGATTGGGATTAGAGTTTAACATCCTGTAGCTCATGTTCACACTCAAAATGGTATGACTGAGTCACTAATTAAATGACTGCAGTTGATTTCAAGACCATTACTTACGAAACTAAGTTGCCCATTTAGTGTGGGGTCATGCAATTTTGCATGCTGCAACACTTAGTCATCTCAGACCGACAAATTATCATAATTTCTCTCCATTACAATTGACTTTGGGTCAATAATCCAATGTATCTCATTTGAGAATTTTTGGATGCGTTGTTTATGTGCCGGTAGAACCACCACAGCGTACTAAAATGGGCCCCCAAAGAAGGTTAGTAATATATATTGGGTTTGAATCACCCTCTATTATTCGCTACCTTGAGCCATTAACTGTAGATATGTTCGCAGCCCGATTCGCAGATTGTCGGTTTGATGAGACACCTTTCCCAAAATTTAGGTGAAAAAATAGTGAAACTAAAGAAGAAATTTTGTAGAAAATCTATCATTGTCTCATCTTGATCCTCGTACTTTCATTTGTGAGCTAGAAGTACAAAAGATCATTCATTTTGCAGAAAATCGCAAATCAAATACCAAATGCATTTACAGATTACTAAATCACATGTTCCTGCAAAGAACGTCCCAATTTGAATTGATGTCCCCGTAAGACATCAACTAGTGTCAAGCTAATGAGTCAAAAGCACCTGAAGCGTGGCAGACAATTCGGTCCAAGGAATCAAAATCCTAGAAAACAAAAATTAACAGATCAAAATGACACTAAGAAAAAAACCTAATTATAAAAAGTCAAGATGGAGTAATTGCCTATCCTTGGAGGAATCAATGAGCTTGAGATAAAGAAAAATAATGAAAACCTATCCATAAAAATCAAAGTAATAATGAAACAAATTTGAATCACTTCAGAAAATAGAGATCTGATTATGTTTTTCTTACAATGTTAGATAAAACAATTATTGCAAAAATTGTGAGGATATTGAACCTCAACTATTGACGAATGCCAACAAAGAAATGATTGGTCAAAATGGCAGAAGCAATCAAAGACAGAATTGGATTTCTCTTGTCAAGGCGAAATTTTTGGGCCTTCTAATAACAAAACACCTAATGGTGTTACATTGTTAAGCCCTGCTGTTTATAAATGAGGGTTTATGCGAAAGAAATGAGAAAAATAAATAAAAAGCTACAAAAGCCCGTCTTGTTGCACAAGGATTTCCAAAGGCCTGCGTTTATTGTGAAAAGAGAATACTCACTGTTAGTGATTCAAGAACATTGTGGTATCTCGTTAGTTCACGATCAACGAGAAACAACATGAAATGAGATTGAGTGGATGTGGGGACATCCTACCTTTACGGATCACCGATTAATGAGATATACATGAAAATTCGAAATGACTCAAAAATCCCAAAGTACAACTCAAAGCCTCGGGAAATTACTCAATTAGATTGCCAAAGTTATGTATGGTTTGAAGAAATTCTGACGCATGTGGTATAACCGTTCTTAGTGAGTATTTATCTAAGGAAGGTCATATTACATGATGTGATTTGCCATGTGTGTCTATTAAAGAAAACACTGCAGGGTTTGGTATACGTGCTATGTATGTCGATGACATAAACCTTATTGAAACTACTGGAATTTCAAAGGCTATCGATTATTTAAAGAAAGAATTGAGATGAAAAGATATCGAAAGATAAAATTTAGGTCTTGGTTGCAAGGAGAGCATTTGGGACAAACAATATTTTTGTCATCAATCGACATTCCACGGAAAAGGTGTTAAAAAGATTTTATATGGATGAAGCACATTCATTAAGTAATCCATTGGTTGTTCGATCACTTGATGTGAAGAAAAATATGTTTCGACCTCAAGAAAAGGATGAGAAAATTCTTGATCCTGAAGTATCATATCTAAGTGCAATCGGTGCATTAATGTACCTTGCTAACAGTACAAGGCCTGATATAACCTTTTCGATTAATTTATTAGCAAGATATAGTTCTGCCCCTACTAGGAGAAATGGAATAGGATCAAATATATATTGCGGCATCTAAAAGGGACTATCGATGTGGGTTTATTCTATTCTAACGATTGTAGACCAGACCTTGTTGGTTATGCTAATGCAGGATATTTGTCTGACCCACATAAAACTAGATCACAAACAGGTTATGTATTTACATGTGGGGGTACTACCATATCTTAGAGATCTACAAAACAGTCCATCGTGGACACTTTGTCAAATCATGCTAAGATAATAGCTATTCATTAGGCAAGACGAGAATGTGTGTGATTAAGGTCCATTATACACCTAATTCGAGAAAAATGTGGTTTGAAATGCGACAAAGTACCCACAATCTTATATGAATATAATGCAACTTGGATAGCACAACTCAGGGGAGGATTCATAAAAGGAGATAGAACAAAACACATTTCACCAAAGCTTTTCTATACACATGAGCTCCAAAAGAATAATGATATCAACGTACATCAAATTCGTTCAAGTGATAATGTGACCGATTTATTCACCAAATCTTTGCCAACTGCAACTATCGACAAGATGGTATACAAGATTGGAATGAGAAAACTTGGGCAGCTAAATCTGCGTTTATAGGGGGGGGGGGGGGGGGGAGTTAAATCCACACTGTACTCTTTTATCGTTGAGAATTAGTTTTTATCCATGGATTTTTTCTGATAGGTTTATTAATGAGAGCAGCAAGTAATGTGTATAGGAACAAATAGTTATTGTTACTTTCTTTACTAAGAATTTTATTTTTTTATTGGACATTAGAGGACGTGCGTGTTATAACAAAATAGTGAATGTCCCATTAATCCCTCTATGCTTGAATAAAAGACCATTGTAATCTCTATGAAAAATATATCAAAATAAGAAAGATTAAAATTTTCTGTTTTATCGCTCTACTATATTCTTCTCTTTTTAATTGTTATTAGTTTAATTTTAGTACTTAGTTTTTATTTTATAACAAAATGGTGTTTTTCTATTTATTGAGAGTCTAGTTGTAATTGGAGACTATGAGATCATTCTATTTCTCATTCTATTTAATTAAATGAACAAAGTGATTTTACATTTCTTAATTTTCTTGTTTGGTATGCTGTGTGTCTCCTTTTAGTTATCATATTATTTTTCGATAGTGCCAAGGGAATGACGGGGGAAGCGAAAGGAAAGGATAGGAAGGGAAGAGGGAAAAGAAAAAATAAGGAAAAGAGGGGAAAAGGCAGGAGAAAAATGGGGGCGAAAGGACAACGGAGGGGACAAAAAGGAGAGGAAAAAGGGGGGAAAGTCCAGAGGGAGGGGGAGAGCAAGATAATTAAAAAAAATATATCTAGAAAATATTTATTTAAAATTTATATTATTTTACTCTGAATGGGTTAGTTTATCAAAGCGACACCAATTTCTACCAAAAATTGGGTTTGTATATCCAAGGGGCTAGTTTGGTGATTTAGACATGAACTGGATGTGTCAGAATATTCAAATAGAAATTTAGTTCGTATGCTAAAAGGGCACATTATCGAATCTTCTCATTATAAATCTTGAAACCGCTCTTTATTAAGTATTATAAACTAGTTGTGAAAAATATGTATAGTACACATTTAAAGTAATAAAGTCATAATTAAAGAATATCAATTTAAAAGTATACGATACAACTAAATAATTTCTAAAATTATTGTACAATAATTAAATTAAAGTACAATAAAAAAAGTATTTCAATTCTCTCTTATATAATAAGAGAAATTCTGAGTAGAAAGAAAATATATTTCCATTTCCCTCCTTAAATTTGTTATTACTTCTTAAAAGTTAAATACAATGAATTCTGATCAATACTTTTAAAAATATATTTTCTTTGAATAGACATAATAAAGTTACATAAATTTTAGTATTCTTTTATATAGTTTCTAACTATATTTTTTAAATATCTAAATTTTTTAGAAATTATTAAATTTATCTAATATAATTTTACTCAAGGGAAAAGAACACTTATACCGAAAGAAGTAAAATATTTACCCTTTAATGTTTCATTACTTTCATTACCCCCTTTTTTTAAAATGACACCTATATATTTTTATTCGCATGCTGACGTCAGTTCCCACCCTTTTTTCCTCTCTAATATCATCACAATATATTACAATATATGCATATACTTTGATGGTATCTAAGAGTAGTTGGGCATTGTCTTTATTGAAGAATTGTTTCTTTCTTCTTGATACCATCTAAGTGTAATATACTCTGGTGGTACCAATGAATAACTAAACAGTGTTTTCATTGATATTTGTTTTAGTACTTCAATAACACTAGCCGATCATCTATGATACCATTACAATATATATACATATTATCATGGTATCATTGAGGTACGTTTTAATTCTCCATTATTTTAATTAAAAACAATTTAAAAAGAGTCATAATTTAGATACAATTAAAAATTTTATTTTTGCCAAACGAGAAAAAAACATTTAATGTAGATTTTAATAAATAAGATTATTGTCAAGCCCCGAGGCTATCCCCTTAACGTAAACGCAGGACCTAAGATCACAAGTGACCCCAAGCTAACCATGAGTTCACATATCATAAGCATACTAAGATAAATTGAACTAAGAGATATTGTGTGGAAGCTTAAAACATGAGATAAGATGAAATGATGGGGATACCCAATCTAAGTTTGAATATGAAATGTACTAAGAGTTCAATAACAATTGAAAGATCGAACTCAAATCTAAAGATAAATCTAACAATATGTTACGATTTGAGTCTGCACCCTGGACGTGGACGACACTCAAGAACCATTGTTGGTCCCAAAGAAATCCTCATCTTGGCTGACTACAACTGAAAGACTAACTTAAGCTTGCAAAAGCTTCAAAATTGAATAAAAATCAATAACTCAAATATAATGATTTAACTTAAAAGATTAACTATGAATAAAAATAATATATTCAACTCGCCGTAAAATAGGCAACTTAAGTCTTTAAATTTTATAGTATAAATAATACAGACTTCTCAACTATTCTGACTATCATATGAAGCCTCTAACTGATAAAGATGAAAGTTGGGACAAGACCCACGACATCCTAGCTAAAATGAAAAAGTAAATGAAATCCTCGGGAATTAAAGACGCTCACCATAGATAGCTCAAACTTTCGGATGTATCAACGAAGCTCCTGTTGATGATCCTGAATACCTATGTCTGCATCATCAATAGATGCAAGCAAAATGTCTCAATATGTAAAATGTACAAGCATGTTAGGGAAATTCTAAAGCATAACATAAGCTTGAATCTTGATAAAATCACACATACTTACCTTTCTCAACTCAAGAATACTCAAGGGTACTAAAAGATATTCAATCTTACTCAACTTAGAAGTACTCAAGGATAAGATACTCAACTCAGATATATTATATTCTACTGCAAGGATATGATATTCTACTCAAAGATTAGAGACTCAACTTTAAAGATATGATACTTGACTTGGAATACTCAATTAATGAATACTTAACTCAACTCATTTCATTATAAAGCTGTTTAAAACATGTGTAATATAAAGAAAAAGCAAAACTGTTTGAAACATGATGTCAACTCATAATCATATTAGCATAAAAGAACATACTATGTTCCGTCTCAAAGTCTGCTTGTGCAATGCATGAATAAATCCTAATATTCCCCTTCACATTAAGAATAACCCCTTTAGGAACCATGCATTTACTGCTTGGGGAGTTTCTCTAACTAACAACAACTACTATGAGCCTAAGTGGTGATACAACCTCTTGGCGACGCTGCCAGAACTGTTCTATACTTTGCCATCATATATAATGCTTAACTTAGAGGATCCACTAGCTTATCTTATGTGATTATCTAAAAAGTATAACTCATTAATACCCATGATGGCTACATGATTAATGCAAACTTGAGTTATTATGAACTCGCATCCCTATATCGGTGCTCAATACTATTTTCAAAAATATACTTAGCTCATGTGTTTTTAAAATAACTTCTTTATTTGGGTTGAGATAATTGCTCAACACTTAGCTTTAAAATTTCTATTGAAACGATGTTCCCTTTTCTTGCTCAAAACTCTTTTAGAAATCTTAGTTTTCTGTTATCTTAAATGTGAAAACATTTATAAACTTTTAGGGAATCCTTAGTTCTCGTATAACCTTTGAGAAATGAAATCAACTCTTTACTCTTAGCTTAACTTGAGATTTTGTCTTTAAAAAAATTAAAACGTTTGTAAAAGACTTTTGTGAACTTTATAAACTTTGCTTTGACATACTTCGTAACTTCTAGACTTGAATCTTAACTTTCCTTGAATTGAAGTATGTATTCAAGGTTCATGATCTCATGTTTGTATGATAACATGATTTTCAACTTAGAGGGCTCATGCGGAATTATTAGCATGATCTACTCAACTCGAGAACTCAAAGGTACTTCTCAACTCAGGACTGTTCGACTTATAGGGCTCATGCAGAGTTATGGGCATAAACAATCCTACTCAATGACTTCATGGGTAATATCTAATAGTCTCACGATTAGAAATATAATCTCAAAAGGAATAAGAACTCAATAATCAAGACTTAGAACTTGAAAATACTACTTTCAATGATACTCAATTATGAAATTATGTAGAAGTTATGGGCATGAATGACTCGACTCGAAGGTCTAATTAATTAGATGGAACTCATGTATACAAATCATCTAATTTTGTTACTTACTTCCTCAAAACATTACTCAAATCGATATTTGACCTCAAAGGATTCACAAAGGAACCCAAATACTTTCTTGAACTCTACCGTTAACTCTCTCCTGAATGTAAATTATGAATTCAAGAGTTATGGTTTATAATATGAAGGATCTCAATAATAATGTAGCAAGTTGATAATTAGGAATATAACTTTAAAAAGAAACATGAACTCAAGAACTCAAAATTAACTTATCTCTTGAATACTCAAATCTAGGGAAAATATCCTAGATTACTCTTTTACTATTTGAAAGTGACTTAGGGTGTGAGGACGAAGTAGTCCAACACTATGATAGCCTTATATACTTGAAAGAAAACAAAGTTTTTGAAGAATCTTAAAAAAGAAATTTATTAGAAGTCTTGAAACCCTACCTTGAACAAAACAATCAAGAAAATCTTTCTTCAGATTTTTGAATTAGTTTATTGGAATATCTATGACCAAGGATTATGATTTTCATTAGTGAACATGAAAATCTGATTGTTTTTAGACTTTTATTAGCTAGAAATTCATTTATGGTTTTCTTGGAGGTAAAAAGACAAACAAAACTATTTTTAATATTTTCCTGTTGGCTAATTCGTAGCAGCACTGTATAGGTTACTAATATAGTCATTACTTTTTACTCAAAAATTGGATTGACGTGAAATTGATGGCTTTAGAAATTAGATCCAATTACCTTTAATTTCACGGGTCATGAATCACGTAACTCTTAATATTCTAATAAATATGGTCGTTTAAATTTGACCTAAGTAGAATCTTACATCAAAAGTTAATGAAACTTGAAGAACACTATACAAGAACTCATCAAGAACTCTAATCTTTCAACATTAAGAATGAAATTGCCCTGAAAATAACATTATTGGTGTGTGGGTGAATAAAACCGACACTATGGAAGCTTACATACCTCAAAGAACAAAGTTCTTGGCGAAATCTTGAATTTCTTGAACGGACGCTTTGATCCTTTCCTCATTTCTTCTCTTTTCTCTTCTTGAACTCTCAAACAAAACCCTAGGTGTGTATGAGGATTACAAAACTAAACCTGATAGGATTATTCCCCTAAAATATTATTAAAAATGAATTAAATCTGTCTGGTTAAGGAAAAAACAAAAATACCCGTCACTATTTTCTGCTAAATTTCCTTAACTGGACAACCTAACTTCAAAGGATCATATTTCACTCCTCTGAACTCAAAACTTAGCAAAATAGGTGGCGTTGGAATGATAATTCAAATATATTTCCTATGGTATCTTGTAGCATGCCTAACTCATTCTGCGCTAGGAGTAATGTATATTTGAAGTTGACCCAAAACTCATACTTAACTCTCAAAATTTCAGATTTTTGTTATTTCCAATTTAGTTCTTTTACAACTCAAGGTGCTACATCTAGTGACCTTAACACTTAAGAAATTTTAATTCTTTGGTAAAATCTCACCCACTGCGAAGAATGGTTCAAGTCTTTGCTCAAATTTTTTTTGGGGTGTTACATGCTTGGACATGACCTCAACTAACTCTAGAAAAACTGAATCTGAATGTTAAAAAAACATATAAAACGTCCTCAAAGAATGAGGATTCACCATTGATAGTGCTAAATACGGATTGGGAACTGATGTACACGTGATCTGTATGCTGAGGACCTGAACCTACATCATGAAAAGATGTAGCGTAGAGTATGCTTTAGTATTTGAAAGGTATCGAACATGCATGTTAGGATAAAGTTGAAAAAACATATAACTGAATAAAGCATTCTGAACAATGAAATAATCTGAACACGATAAAGATACTATGATATACTGAAAATGAACTAAACTAAATGAAATGACCAAGTACAAACATGCTGAAACTAAATACTAAAATATAACTGGTAACTTGGTCAATACACTAGAGTCTGACTGTGGAAGCTACTACTAATTGACATAAAATCACGCGAGCTAAACATAAATATGATGTATACACCCCACCGAGAGGACCCAATATACCTTGCCACATGTATAAAGGCATGACTGGCGTGATCACTAAATCTGATGCCCACAAAGGGGACTTATAAACCTAGGGAGGCACGAAGTTCTAGGACTATGAGGGTGACTGACCTTAGTACAACTTGGTGTTCAGCCTACTTATAACTGGAAATGTGTACAATACAATATAAGTGAAATATAATGGATAGCTCAAGATTCTGACATGCTGACTTAAAATGCAACATTAAGTACTAGTAATGAAACATTCGTAACTAGAGTATGTATATCTGTATAAACTTATCTAGCAAGTGTAATTCATGAATTAAATGAAACTACTCAACTAGGATTTTGAATTTAATGCAAGGATTAAGCAACATGGTTACAAAAATATAATAATTTTATTAGGTTTACTCTAACAACTAAATTGCAATAATCATATGACATTCTAGAAACCTAAGTCTAAACAGGATAAATATAAACAAGAATATAACTAATTTTTAGGGACCTAATGGGTGAAAGGAACCCACTAGTGAAATTCCACATGCCCGGTGATGAATTCCACGGAGAAATCTTTTGATTTTGGGCCTGGTACTGAAGGAAACTTGTTGCATTCTTGGAGAGGGTTTAGTCGACCGTTTTTCCTTTTTTTATTCTAGTTGGATATATTTTGCCGATGGTGATGAATTGAACGAAGGGCAATTTGCTAAATTACGACTTACTACGTTGAAAAAAACTTTGTTATTAAGTTTTCTCTCAAGTTTGGAGAGGGTTTTTGTGGAAGCTTGAAGAAAGGAGATCTTCTTCCAATTTTAGAAGTGCGTCTTCTTCATTTACATTCCTTTGCTACTTTTAAGTTTTAATCTCTTATACCCACTTGAATCCTTCATCATTTTAAGTATATTTGATTATTACTTGATGTGTGGCAAAACCCTCCATTCTTGGGGTGTGATTTCGAAATTATGGTTTATTAATTTATTGGGTCTTGCTTGTTTGTAGCTTAGATTGTATAATTAATGGTGATTTCACCTATTAGTTGTGGTTTAATCTAATGGGTTTGTAGTTGCAAATACAAAACCACCCATATATTTTCAGCTTGCTCAAGAGAGAGGTCGTGAAACTAAGACCACTAGAGTTATATCCTAAGGAGTGGGTCGACATAACGTTCAGCCCGAGAGGGTGAGATCTAGTCCCATATCCAAGAACTCCTGTCGAAAGAGAGAGTGTGGATAAGGCATAGGCTAGATAGTTTAGACGAGTGGGAATCTGAGAGAAACCCATTTGATATGGGGTAAGTTTCTGGAGATAGAACTTGCTTTCACCTAAAGCTTAGCCTAGTTATCATTGTCTTGAGAAATTAGCTACCGAAAGCATGTACCCACCACTTTAATCTTCATAGTAGCGATCACACCCCAAGAACCTCTCCCATACATGTTTCTCATTTATTTTATTGCATTATACTACTTGTGACAATCAAATCTTGATATTTGACACTTTGGTGTCACAAACTGAATTTAATTTATTTTAATATTCGAAAATGTCTTAAACTATCACTATTTAGAATGGAATTCTAAGTAATACATTTGAGAATCAATTAGTTTCCTTAAACTTTACTAAAAAAACTCTCTTTAAACTCTAGAAAACTCTTCTTTACTTTGTTTGAAAATCAGTTTAAGAAAATTGTTTGGTTAAAAGTTTCTCAATAGTAACTCTGTGAAGACTCAAATACTAGGGTTCATGCTGAATAATAGTAATAAACAATCAACTCAAGAATCTCAATGTATAATACATAACAACAAAAAATTTTGGAATAGAAACTCAGAATTCAACAACTCATCTCAAGGATTATCAAAACTAAGGATGTAACCCTAGATTATCTCTTACTGATAGAAAGTAGATGCGGGACATGAGGACTAACTTAGTCCTTCACTATGCATAGCCTTATATACCGGAAAGAACAATGTTTTTGGCAAAATTGGAAGAACGTTTAAAAATTTATCCTTTTCTCCTCTTAGAACCTTGATTTAATGACTTGAAGTGTTAATGAATGTATAAGAACTAACACACACTATATAAACCCTTAACTCGGTGTAAAAAGGTCAGGGTTTAGGATTAGAAGAGGTGGAAAAAGACTAAACTGCCCCTTAAAAAAGCTAACGAAAACATTTTACGGGTCCATCTACAGATCATGGGTTGTTCTACGAACCGTACATCTCATCCATGGAATTTATATTAGATTTTATGACTCAAAATTTCCTTCTATAGGTCCAATCTACGACATGTAGAAGTTTTTGCTACTCGTAAAATGGATTTGTAGGAATTGTACCCCCAAAAATTAAACTCTCTTATGCTTTTGACGAGTTGACCACGGATTGCTGAAGTTTTATGGCATGTAGAAAGGATTTGTAGGAATTAATTTAGGAAACTCTGTTGATATAGAATCTAACAATATTAGTCATAACTTCTACTCCAAATAAGGCAAACTTGTTGGTGTTGGAAACAGGAATCAAAGGCCTTTAATTTCGTAGGTCTTGCTCGACCTAATTCATTATGTGGTGCGAGTTATGATCATTTTAAGTTGACTTAAGTAGAATTCTATGTGAAAATCTAATCGTAAGGAAGTTTTCAAGTGCTAGGGGAGACCTTAATTCATATCCAAATTCATTAGAGTGCCTAGATATAGGTATATAGTGGCAAACATACAAAACAAACAAAAGTGAAACAGAGATATGACAAAAAGGAAGCAACTTCATTAACGTTGTTGCAAGTTTCAATTCTTTCGTGTAAGTTTTGGGTCGTGGGTAGTCCATGTGGGCCGACCCCACCCAACCCGATTTGTTTTATTCCCTTCTCCCAATTAATTCAGTCATTTGGATACCTCTTTAAAGCCTTAAGCGACGATAGAGAACAATTATTAGTTAATTGTTCAACTTCCCCTTCACCAGCCTCTACGTGGTCGTCCCTTGCCGTACGTGAACCCTTTAGCCGTTGAGTGGCACACGTGTCCCCTCGAAAACCAAACAAACTCCCTCCGTTACGCGCCTGAAGTTGTGTTTACTCGAGCCTCACTCAACACATAAAAGCAGCCTTTTTCTAGTTGTGAACCCCGATTTTTGTTTCCTAGTGATTCAAAGAGGGACTTGAATGCAATCTTGTCAAAGAAAGAAAATCAACGACTTCGCCTGCAAAAATTACAAACCCCTCCAGTCCGCCCCCCCTTCGTGTACTTCTTTATCACTACCCCGGTACCATTCTTGATGTGATTCTCCTTTATATTCCTTCATTGGTATAAGAGCCATCGTTATTGATCCCGTCATATGTTTGTGTATTCATGATGTATATTGATAAGAAATAAAATTGAGACTATTTCTTTTTAAAAAAATGAATGAATAGAAAAACATTAGAAGATGTCAAAACTTTTTTTACATTTGAATGTGGAATAATTATTTGAGAAGTAGGATTCAGAATCCTATTTGACGGTGACTCATGAAAAAGATAGGACTACTTGTCCTATTAAGAAAGAAATTTTGGATTCTTTTGAAAAAAACTGCTTCTGTTTAATAGAGTGATCAGAAAATCCAGTGTAATATTTTTGGTTGAAATCTTATTTTTCTCTTAATCTGATCGATATAGCTTTCCGAAAACATATTATAATGTAAAAACAAATTTAAAAATAAGTGGGATATGAATTGTTGAAAATCTGTTGTTTTTTACTGTTTTTTAAAAAAAAATTGCTTCCAGCAACATCAATCTGGAAGTTTGTTGTACAATTTTTGGTTGGAAACTTAGTTTTTTTCATGATCTTCTAGTTTATAAATTTCCAAAAATATATTATATTAGAGAAATAAACGTAAAACAGTAAGATATGAACTTTTTAAGTTGATTTGAAAAAAAAGAAATGTTTCTCTTTTCTTTTTTTTTTTGAATTAAGATTAGTGTCCTATTTAGGATTGATTTTATATGTGTCATCTTTAGTATCTTATTTGTCTTCTGTATTCGTTAAGTCCTTATGTTACTTAAAAAAGTTGTTTGCCTTTCATGAGAAATTTGCGACATATGTTGTCACATTAAATGATATTAACCATATTTTGTTTTGTTCTCATTTCAGATATGATTGAACGTGAGAACATGCTCAAAGTACTCCAAGTGGGAGTTCTCAAAGTCGAGCAAAAGAACGAAGTAGAAGAGCAACCCGTCGTAAGACATGTTTTCGAGGGCGAAAAATCATATGGATTGGTGTTCCAAAAGTGACACAAAGTATGTTAAGAAAATAAAAGGACCATTCGAAGGAAAAGAGAAAAATATCTAAGAGAGTTTAAGTATTTGAAGATGGATCCCCTTGGTTGTTTAATAGGATTCCTCCAGATCTTTGTCATGAAATTTGAAAAACATAATAAAAGTAATATTCAAGTTATAGAGAGGGAAGGGTATGATGTTTTGCATCATTCCTTGCCAGAATACTAGAAGAATGAAATAAATGAAATTAGTATTGAAAATAGGAATAATGAAGAATTATGAAAGTACGTAGTAAAAATAGGACTTACGTGGGTAAAACTTCACCCGAGGTGTCACCACATTCTCCCCTTTTCAGTATTATTTTTGAATTTTTTTTTTATTAAAATTTGTATTGAGCATCTTTAATTGTGCTTTATTATGAATATTTGAGTTTTATTCTCTTTTGTTTTGGATAAGTGAATGATTATTCTATTGCACAATATCATATGGTGTTTAATTATTAGACATACAAATTGTGGATTTTAGCCTAAAATAAATTAGTGTACACATTAAGACGTTAATTTTATATTTTGATTAAACATTTGATTCGTAGATGATGAATGGATGCTCACGTATCTTTTCGATTTTACATTTAAATATGAAACCATCAAGAGAATTGGTATTCTTAAATGTGTATGTCACATGCATAATTGTTAAAGTTCTTGCCTAATTATATGTAAATAACATACATGGCATCAAAAGTATCAATACCGACTTAAACAAAGGTGAATGACTTAATGATGATAATTATGACATTTGGAGTCGTAAAATATGGTATGTGCTGGAAGAGCAAAATGCTCTGGAGGGTATAATCAATGTTTTGACTCAACCAAAAGAGGGTAATACTTCACAACACCTCAGGAAGATGTCAAACATGTAGCTTAACTCAAGAGTGTTCGTCATTTTTTTTCCAGATGAGCAACAAGCTTAGATAGTGATTCGGATCTTCCCAATAAATGAAAACTTTTGAAGGTTAAATTGACCCATAATAATAGCATCAATTTTTTTTGTGATGGTGCACACCATGTTCGAACTTGAAGATGAGCTCCTTGGTGCTGCTAAAACTGCTTCTAATGCCTTTGTGGCAGAGACAAGTGGTAAAAAATCTTCAAACTTCAAGCGTAAGAAATTTTGAAAAAGGAATGGGAAAGACAAAAAGATTGAAGAAGGACCCACTAAGAAAAAGAAAGAAACCAATTATGAGAAAGGAAAATGATTTTCAAGAATAGACACGAAAATAAAATGAGGTGCTACAATCGCCAAATGTTGGGGCATCAGCCGAATAGGTAGCATTTTTAAACACATCTCAAAGAGCAACATATGTTTCGAGCACTTTTTTACAAACTAAATCGTATCCAATGTGGATTGTAGACTCAGGTCGACCACATGAGTAGAGAAGCGTTTGTGGAGTTTCATCTAAATCAAGGTGGATCTATTTAGGAAATATGTGTGAAACTAGAAGTCAAAGGGAAAGGCACTTACAAAGTAAACTTGTGTGGTGACAGCTCTTTTATGTTGCATGATGTCCTATATACACCAGAGATTCGACAAAACTTAGTATCTATATTTGTTTTTTAGATGTTAGTTTTAATTTTTTTAGTTGTAATGGTATTAGAATAACTCTAGATGATGTTTTATATGGTTTTGGACTTCGTTATGACCATTTTATCGTATTAGATTGTAATCCTTCAACTTATGACTATTATGTTGACCGTTGTGTAATGACATGTTATTCAAGTAACAAAGATGTTGATTTTATTACATGACATGCTAAATTAGGTCACATAAGGCAAGATCGAATGAATAGGTCGGCAAAAGAAGGGCATTAAGGTTCTTTAACCAAAATTGAAATGTCAACTTGTGAAAATTGTCTTGCTGGAAAGGTTACGCGTAAACCATTTGGAAAGGCTAAGCAAGTTGAGTTCCACTTCAAACTAATCCATTCTGATATTTGTCGTTTAATGAATATGAATGCAAGGTTTGATGTTATATACTTCATTACATTTATTGGTGATTTCACGCGCTTCGTTTATGTCTATTTGATTTCTCATAAATCTGAAGCACTTGAGTGTTAGAGAATATGATGAAGGTGAAAATATAGCTAAATATAAAGGTTTAAGAACCGATCAATGGACATCAAATTTTTCAAAACAAATTTGAAAATTGTGTATTGAAAAGGCATTATAGAATTTAATACTCCTTATACACCTCAACAAAATGTGTATTTGAAAAGAAGGAATAGAAATTATTGGAAATGACAGATCAAATGTGGTGGCCATGCAACTTTGGGTACTCTTTAGGGTGATTATTATGATGTGGCTTACATACTGAAAACGCCTCGGGCATTTGTCTGCACCTTATGAGTTGGGCTGGTCATAAATCAAACCTGAATAATCTACGGCCATGGGGTTATGCGGCATATATTAAAGATTGTTTTGGTGAATTTGATAAACTAAGTACAAGAGGAAAGAAGTGTGTAACTATAAGGTACTCTGAACGCTCTAAAGGATATTGTTCATCAATGAACTGAAGGATGGAAGTATCACTGAAATTGTATCATAAGATATCAGATTTTTGAAAAATGACTTTCTCAAACATGGTGAAATAGGTGAAGTTGAGCCGCTGTACGAAATGTTGAATTTAGAAGATCAAGTAATGTTGTCAAACATATTTGATAATTCAATGGATCAAGAAATAATTCATGATCTGAGTGGGAGTTATGAATCTCAAAATCCTATAGAGGAATGTGAACTTCAAATACGTAAGAGTACAAGAAAAGTTGTACCAAAACACTCTTATGAGATTGATGATTATGTTTTCTTAGTATTTCCTACAGAATTGGATGAACATAATTCTGTAACTGCGCTCTTATTAAGTCTTGCAAGGGATGAATGGTTAAAAGCAATGAAAGAATAATTAGAGTCCATGAAAACCAATAAAGTCTATGATCTAGTTGAACTTCCAAACGAACGTAAATCTATTGGGAATAAATGGATTCTCATAGTTAAACACAAATCAGATGGTTCAATAGAAAGACGCAAAGCATGATTGTTGGCAAAAAGGTTTTAGTCAAGAAGTTGGAATAGACTATGAGGAAACTTTTTTACCAGTTGTGAAGTTTACTTCATATGATTACTTTTAGCTATTGTTTCACGTGTAGATCTAGAATTACACAAATGGATGTGAAAACCACTTTTATTAATGATGTCATGCCCGGAGCCTACACCCTGGACGTGGCTGGCACCAATGACCATTGCTGGAATTGAGAAAACCCTTGGCCTGACTTACTTAACTCAGCAGAAGACTTAAATCACATATAAACCTGTAAACATTATCATGAAAAAAACACTTTAAATAAAAGTCTCGGCCAAATGACACTTAAGTCTCAAAAATAATATATGTATACCTGAAATTAAAGAGAGAGACAAACTGACTATCTGACTATCTATTTGTCTATGAAGCCTCTACTACTACTAAGATGAATGTTGGGACAAACCCCACAACATTCTATAAGGAAATACTGAAAGCAATAAAGGTTCCTTCGAAAGCAAGGAGGATCACCATAAAATCTGGATACTTAAACTGGATCAACAAGGCGATGGGTGCTGATCCTGGTAACCTGCGTATGCATCATGGAACGATGTAGGCCAATTGGCATCAGTACATTGATTGTACGAGTATGCGATGTTGAAAATGCTAAACAACACTACTAAGCTAAAAGGAGAGAATGAACATTACTTGCTATTCCTCACCAACTCAAGACAGTCATAACTCGATATAAGCAGTAAAGACCAGGTTATTGTGTGGGTGTGTGTTGTGCGTGAGTCGAGTACGCGAGAGTGTGGTTGTGGTGTGACGTGGGTGTGTGTGTGCGCGCGTGTGTGTGTGTGTGTGCGTGTGTGTATGTGGTGTGTGTGTGTCTGTGTGTGTGATGCATAATAAACTCAACTTTACTTATATATGAAAGTAATATATTTTCTGTGAGATATTCTATAACCGGGAACCATCACTATGAGCCTAAGAGATGATACAATGTCTTACCTTACGTTGCAACAGGACAGCTCTATACCTTGCCGTCGGTATAGAACCTGAACTACTAAGTGGATCTAGAGTATATGCTAAAAGCACTAAAGAAAAATCTAAAAAGTATGACCCTTTATCTGTCCATGCTGGCTACGTGATTTATTGAGACTTGAGTTTATATGAACTCGCGTCCCCATATTGATGCTCAATACTATTCCCAAAATACTTTAGCTCATATGCTTTTAAAACAACTTCTATCTGGTTCAAGGTAATTATTCAAACTTAGCTTTAAAAGCTCTCTTTGAAATCATAGTTCCTTTTTTTTAATACTAGCCAAACGCTCTGTGGAAGTCTAGCTTCCTGTCTTTCTCAAAATGTGAAAACATTTGTAACTCTTAGGGACTACATAGCTCCCTTATAGCTTTTGAGAAATGATTTCACTTTGTGCTCTTTGCATTACTTGAAACTTAACTTTAAGGAATACTTAGTTCCCTTGTAACTTTTTAAATTTAGACTGAACTCTTAACTGTATGCTCAACTTTTAGTTCGAGCATTGAAACAAAGTAAAAATGTTGTTAAGACTCTGAAACTTAAGAACTCTTTTGACTGCTCCAACTTTTTAGATTAACTTTAACTTCTTTGACCTTGATTTTAACTTTTGTTGAATTGGGTTGTGGATTCAAAGATCATGATATCATGTTTACGAATGATTTCATGATGTTTAGATGCACTTTTGAGTGTTGGAATCAACTATGGTTTATTGGTACATCACTTAGGAACTCGTACAAAAGGATCGGGAAAATAGAATCTCTAGGTGACCTGGCGCTCTGAGAGGCTTGGGGCGCTAGAGCCTGACGGGCAGACACTGTCCTCAGGAGCTCTGGCTGGCGCGGCAGGCTAGAGCATGACGGATAAACGAGTTTTCTGACTTTTCTTCTTTGATTATTAACTCTAAACCTACCAAAATTCCATGGATCTTCCCTAAAACACTTAGAATCACTAATATCCTTTATACCCAATAGTTTAGACTCGTAAAATAGCACGAAAACACGAGTTAAAACCACTAAAGAAACTCTATATCTCTACCAACAAGATTTCAATAATTGTTCATCAAGGACTTCAAGATTCATCATTCAATAAATACAAAAATTTCTGAATTAAATATAGTGGTGTGTGGGTGACAAACCCAACACAGAAGGATCTCACATTCCTGAATAGGGATTACCTTGAACAAATTCCACTAGAATCTCTTAGCGTTTTTGTAGAATTCTTGATCTTCCTCTTCTCTTCTCTCTTCTACCCAAGCCCTAAGCGTTCTCAACTTTTATAAAACTAAATTGGGAATTGATTTTACCCCTAACAAATCCTTAAAATGAATTAGGAAATACTAGGGTGGAAAGACTACTTTACACTTACTAAAATCCGGACATGACTTTCCTTAGTACAACATCCCAACTTTCGAAAGGTATATCTCCCTCATACGATATTGAAAATGTGCAAACTCGGTGACGTTGGAAAGATTTTCCCAAGAAATTTGTAGTCATATAAAGAACTCACCCTAACTCCTCCTGAGCTGGGAGTGATGGCCATTTGAAAATGACCAAAATTCACTTTTTGAAATTACGAAATTTTCCTGATTTCCCTATTTATTTCCAAAAATGACTATTCTTGGTTTCTTAGTTTATTATTAGTTATTTCAAGTTACGAGATGTTATAAATGCATAATTAAACGAGGAAATCTATATGGAACAACTAGTAGGTTTCGTTGTTAAAGGTGAAGAAAAGAAAGTATGTAAATTGAGAAGATCAATTTATGGCCTAAAGCAATCTTGAAGGATTTCATAAGGAGGTGATGTCATTTAATTTCATCATGATCAATGAAGACCATTGTATCTATGTGAAAAATTCCAATGGAAATTTGGTAATTCTTTCTCTTTATGTAGATTATATTTTATTAGCTAGAAATAATTTCGAGTATGTGAAAACTGTCAATTCATGATTCTAAATCATTTGACACAAAATATATGGGTGAAGTAGACTATATATTGGATGTTAAGATCTAAAGAGACCGCTCAAGAATTTTTTGAGTTTATCTCAAGAAACTTATATAAAGAAAATATTGGAACTTTTTCGAATGAATGGTTGCAAATCTATGGATACTCCTGTAGGTAGGAGAAACTTTAAGTTTTGAAATGTGTCGAAAAGAATGAAAAAAGGAAGACATGTCTCGGATTCCTTATCCAAATGTTGTCAAAAGTTTGATATATGCTATAATGTTTACTCGCCCAAACATTTGTTATGTCGTGAGTATAGTTAGCAGGTATCAATCCAATCCTAAAAATCATTGGAAAGTTGTCTAGAGAATATTCTGATACATAATGGAAGTGTTGATCATACACTGTGTTAGTGAATATGATATATTCATATGAGGTTATACAGATGTTGATTGGACAGATAACTGGAATGATGGAAAATCAACATTGGGTTATGCTTTCTTACTAAATGGTAGTGTTATTTCATGGAAGAGTATGAAACAAACTTGTACAACTCAATAATGAATATGAATTGATGGCTTGTGCATTTGCTATACAAGAAATTGTTTGATTAAGGAGATTCTTTGAGCATTTGAGTATTGCAAAGAATTACAAGAGTCCCATGATTCTATATTGTGAAAGTCAAGAGACTATCGCATACACAAAGGGTCCTAGTATCACAGCAAGACCAAAATATATCGATATCAAGTATAACTTTATGAGAAATGTAGTGACAAGTGGAGAAATAACTTTGCAATACATTCTTATACATGAAATGATAGTTGATCCTTTTACGAGGCCATCTTTAGAGACTTGTTTGAAAAACATATTAAGGCTCTAGATTTATGTAGATTATGATGATATGTTAGTGTTGTAAAATGAATTGATTGTTATAATATTCTCTTTTATATAAAGCTATTGAATTTATATTCAAATGTAGTATGCAAGTGATAATTTGTAAGATATATAATGTGTCAACAAGTCGCGAGATTGACTCTATCACACGAGCAATCGCCTCTTACGTCAGGGAACATGAAGAGATGAGTTCCACCATTATTTTATGACTTGTTTTGTGATCTAGACAAAATTTCTCCAAGAAATGAGTATAAGGATCATTGAAGAGAGAAACTAGGGTTAAACATCTAGAGGTGTTTAGACCAAGGTCTTTACAATGTTGAATAATCAAAAGAATGAGACACATACACCAATTTAAGGTATAACATTGTAGCAAATGTTTCATACCACGTGTGTCTAGCGATCAATGGGTAAATGAAAGAATATTTTCCGCGTATTCTGAGCCCCTCCCGCTGGACATCATTCTCCCTATCCCTCACCATAATCTAACCAAACCTAAACCCACCCCCGAAACATAGACCATCTTACGACTCTTCCGATCTCCTTTTTTCTTCATCACGATTGTGTGAGACATGGGAAAGTTAAAATAATTTCAATGAAAATACTCTTGGGCTTTGTTTGTTCTTGATGTTTTGTTTACTTTAGATGTTCCTATAACAAACAGAGATTCGGTATAATGCAATACATGTTTAGGAACTTGTTGATATGGAACAAACAAGTAGAAAGAGAAGATGATTAGATGAACATTCATTTGCTACTTAAGGCGACTATTACCACTGAGTGTATGTAATTGTTTATGTATAAAAGTAAACAGGAATTGATTCACCTTTTTAGAGATGAGGGACGGAATAATACTATGAAAGTAGTGCTGACTAACGTTGGGGTATTGCGAGTAATAGTGTCGTTAAATGATAGTGAATTCTTTCCACATGTGATTGGATTCTTATGTAGGGCTTGTAAAATCTTAAAGGTAAGCTCTTCATGATCACAGGTCGCACGAAGTATTTTTCGTATGAAATGTGTGTTTGATTGATATAAAGTTGAGTTGAGTCTTGTCCACCGTGGGCGAAGTGGGAGATGTAAGTTTTTGGGTCATGAGTTGCCCATGTGGATTGACCCGACCTGATTTATTTTATGCCTTATCCAATTAAATAATTAATTAATTAGGATAAATCCTTTTACAAGTTAAGGCAGAACAGTTATTATGTAACTAATCAACATCTCTTTAAAAGACTCCAAGCTGGAGTAACTTGGGAGTATGTGAAACGTTTAAGATGTTGAGGGGAAAACGTGTAAAACTAGAAAATAAAAAACAAGCAACCAGTTAAGAAACAAAGAAGTGAGTTTCTCAGACAAATCAATCAACATACAAAGCAGGTGAACAAAGATATTTGTTTCCTAGTGATTCAAAGAAGGACTTGAGTGCAATCCTGTCAAAGAAACAAAATCAACGACTTCCGCTGTAAAATTATAAGGTACACTGTAAAATTATAAGGTACACATCTCAATATTGATTTGCCTTATAATTCCTTCATTATGGATTAAATCTATTTTTTATTTATGTTCTATTACATAGCAACCTACAAATTCGGCTTCCATGATAGAAAACACTATTAATGTTAGTTTCACGCTCTTTTGGAAAACAGTTCCTCTAGCCAACATGAAAAACTAACTTGATGTTGTTCTCCTACTATTAAGACATTAGACAAATTATATATTTTTGTGTGGTAGTAAATCACTAGGGAATTTGGCGCGTTTCGCGCAGTTATAAATATATATGTAGATTATTTAAGAAAATGCTTATGATACAAGAAATAAAAAGATTAACCATAGAAATAAAAAATGATAAAATCACAATACAATTTGTTTTTTTGAATTAGAGCTTAAATGAATTACATTTTTATTATCAAATAATTTTCAAAATTTAAAAGGCTATTTATTAAGATTTTTTTTGTACATTATAATGTTTTATACATATAATTCGAATAAACATATCTAAGGACTTGGATTTTTCTTTCTTATTTTTCTTAAATGATAAATTTACTGTCCGGTGAATCTTGTTTTTGTTCAAAAACAAAAATGTGATGAAACTAAAAGTAGGAGGAAAAAGAGATATGTATTCCTATTTCATTTCTTCTTTAATATTTAATTCTTTGATTGTCCTTATTTTTTTAATTTTTCATCACCGTCTAAATAAATATTTCTCTTATTCGTAATCATTATCTCAATAAACCAATATTGCTATCTTTCCTATATATCTTATAGTATTGTTTTGGCAATTCTTTAAAAGTAGAAGAAAATGAACAAATTTAAAAAAAGTGTAATGGATCTTCACCATAAGAAACACCTAAGAACTACTTATTTCAATATTTAATATGCTTTTCTTTTGAACCATGAGTAGTAAATTTGAACGTTTATTGGCGTAGTTAACACTATGTTCTAACAAGGTTACAAATAATTAATTTGAGCTAAATAAAAGTGTAATTTACTGCAATAAAAAAAAACCTATTTTTTTTTAAAAAAACTATTGTATGGAGAGAACATATGAAAAAGTAAGCAAAAAGAGACAATTTTGTTAAGTCCTTCATCACAAGAATAAAGATAAAACACATATAATGAATTCAATTATTTTTTATCTTTTATCCAGCTCCCGTTCTATCCACATCAAAGAGTGTTTTAATAGGGTGTGTTGGTATGGAGAAAATGTTTCAAAGGAAAATGTTTTCCGAGAAATGTTTTCCGGGAAAACAGTAGATATTGGATTATTTTCTCATGTTTGGTTGGTGAGTAGAAATATTTTCGGAAAATTAATTTTTAGTGTTTGGATTTATTAATGAAAATGTTTTTTGAGGAGACATCTTATATTTTTTATTAAGTAAAAATAATTATGACATGAACAGATTTTTTAAATTTAAAATCAAATTTATATTATTTTGGGTGGGGCGTGGGGGTGGGGTCGGGGTGAAGGAGGAGCGAAAAAAATAAATTTTTTTTATTGATAAGTATTTAAAAAACAAAATTAATTTTGGTTGGGGTGGGGTGGGGTGGGGCTGGTAGGGGGGTGAGCGGGGGGGGGGGGTAGGAGGTGGTATAGGAGTTTAAAAATAAAAATTTGAAAGTTGAAATATTTAAAAACAAAATTAATTTTCTTTGGGGAGGGGATGGGGTTGGGGGGGGGGGGGGGAAGCAAGTCAAGCTCATGTGAAAAAATACAAAATTTTGAAATTGAAAATATTTTTTAATTGATGCTTTTCCAAAAAAAAAAATCTAATTTGAAATTGGAGGACAGCTATGGAAAAGTTTTCCTTAATTTTTGAAGGGAAGTCATTTCCTTAATTGAGGAAAAGACTTGATTTGGAACACATTTCCAAAACTTTTGTCCCAACCAAACATGGGAAAATTGGAAACCTTTTCAGAAAATGTTTTTTCTGCATACCAAAACACACTCATCGAGTCAAACCGACATATAAATCTGATACTACAAGAATAATATAGAATATCACTATTTCAAATATGAAATAAAAATAATAATTTTGAGTAAGAATCTTATGAAATAAAAAAAAAATGAATTTATATGAATTTACTCACACAATTTTTTTGAAGGAATGTCATAAGGTGTCTTAAATTTTGAAAATAAATAGTTGGGGGTTACAAATATGAATTTAAAGAAAATAAGTTAACAATATTAATTAAAGTACAAGTTGAATAGATACAAGTTATGGAGGTAAAAAATTTAAGATAAATGAAAGAAAAAAATTCATGAACTATTCAACGTTTTGTTAGGTGTTTAAGTTTTATTAGAAAAGCAATCAAATCAAATTCTTCATTTTTCTTTTTTTACATTATTCCATTGTGTTTGACAAAATTGAATTAGGAAAAAAATACAACAAAAAGAGACAAGTATATTGAAAGATTAAAGTAGTAAATATTGATTTATAATAAAGAATAATAATGAGTGTAAATAATTTTTGAAACATTTAATATAACAATATATAGAACAATAGTAATTGATATATTTATTTTTTATTACCCTTTTATATAAGTGAATAACAAGAGGACAAACATCACAATAAGAAGTGGTACAAAAAGTTACTTTCGTTTCTACTTTTACTACTCTATTTTAAATATAAAACTTCCCATCCTCATGGTCTGTCCATCTAAAAGGGTGAAATCGATCCGCCAAAATGGTTTACTTTCAAATTTATCATTAGTAGCTCAGTCATATTTTAAATTATATGTGCTAAATTGAAATTTTGTATCAGGACTCCAACTCATATGTTTTAAATTGAGTTGTTTCTTTTGTTGGTTGTGTGTATTTCCTCATTTTTGTTATCTATGAAAAAAAATTATCTGTTACAAGCATAATGTGATTGTCACATGAAACGCCTCAATGAGAGTTTGTTAACATTATTTACTCAATTTAAGTGATGTACCTGTCTCATATAGTTAATTTTTATTTTTCAGGTAATAAAAGTGAGCCGACACCTATTATATTTTGTGTGGCTGAAATCAAAACTGATAACATTCTTATTCATAGATTCTCATGAATTTAGGTGTCTTTTCATGTTCTTAATTTGATTTTGAATTAGGTTAAGAAGTAACTGGCAATATGTTTGAGTGTTATCTAAGTGAAAAGTGTGTTACAAACCAAATGAAGATCATCACTATTTATACTACAAGAAATGTTTTTAGCAATGAATAGAAAGATAATGGAATAGTAAATAGGAAAAGAGAAATAATATAGGAGTTATATCTGTTACATAGGTTACAATGAATAGTGAACGAATAAAGAGTGAGGAAGTAATGGTCATTGTTAACTACTACACACATTCAGAGATGAAGTGTGACAATTAAGCCAAATTCAACGGCTAAAGCAGTAATGCACCATGCTGAGTAATTAAGGTATAATGTCTAATTTCTAGCAGGTATGAAGTCATGGAATTAAAATAATTTTAAAATATAAAAATGCTCCTTAAATTGAGAATTTCCCATTCGTTTTAATATTAATCAAGAGAGTATATCCGCTGAAAAAAGACTATGCACTGAATCTTTACTTAGTGAAACAATAACTTTTACTTTAGAGTTGTAGTGGTCTCAGACTTGAACTATAACTGCTTAAGAGAAATATAATATCACTACTCACACATAATAGTCAAGGTGTTGACATGAGCCTTGAAGTCAGCACGAATGGCCATGTGCTATTCCGGTTTCATGAGTGATTTTGAGAATAAGCCCAATTCTCATAGGAAGCGACCTACTTCCACATCACATAGTGAAAAATCTGCGAGGAGTGCTCCTGTAGCTTAACCACTTCACCATATGGGCTACATATATTCATTGCGAGTTTTATCAACACAAACATCAACAAAAACTACAGCCAAAAAATACAATACATAATAGGGAGGGAATAAGAAATAGTGCATCTTTACAAAAGTCATATATTATAGTTTTTCCCGTTGAATCAGTTAGAAGATTCTAGTCTCCAGGTTGGTTTAATAATATATGACTCAAGGATTTAGGCTCAATCTCATCCCCTTGAGGTGCCTCAACACTCCTTTTACTGTTGTTTAAGGCCTTAGTAAGAGGATCAGCAATATTATCACAAGATATGGCATAATCAACATTAAACGGTACCATGTCAAATACGATCTTACATACTGTTGTTTCCTTCCTTATAGGTCGGCGTTACCATTGTGAATAACGGTTTTGAACTTACCAATTGCAATGGGTGCTATCACCAATCTATTAAAATAGGAGGAATTAATTTCAAGTTAAGTATGTAAAATATAAAGATATGAAACAAATCGCTTCCTCACTAGATGAAGCTAAAGCAATTAGGTCAACCTCCAGGGTAGAGTTAGCAAAGTCTGAGTTTGCTTTGTGGATCTCCAACAAAAAACAACACCACCTTCAGTAACGACATAATCAGCGGTAGAATAGGAATCACCTGATAAAAGTGTGCAATTGGCATGCACAAAAGCCGAAAGACAACAAAGAGGGTGGAGAGAACAAAAACCACCCCCCCCCCCCACCCCCCCCCCACACCCCCTCTAACCTTATCCACTTAACCACCCCACCCCCCCCCCTCCCCAACCCCCACTCCCACCCCTTCTACTCTACGCCCCCTACCCCCCCTTCACCTCCCCCCTCTCCCCCCTACCTCTTACCAAACCCCCACACCGCCCCCCGCCCCCCCACCACGACCCTACACACCTCCAACCCCTCCCCCCCACTCACCCTCTACTCCCCCCCCCTCCACTCCCCCCCCCCCCCCCCCCCCTCCCCCCCCCCCCCCCCCCCCCACCCCCCCCTCCCCCCGACCCCACCCACCCCCCCCCCCCCTCCCCCCTACTTACTCCCCACCCTCCCACACTTCCCCCACCCCAATCCCTCCCCCACTCCCCCCCACCACACCCAACCTACCCCCTCTCCTTTCCCCTTCCCCCTCCCCACTCACCCCCCAACGCCTAAACGGCTTCACCCCCCCCCCCCCTCCTCACCCTTTCCCCCCCCCCCCCCCCCGGCTCCCCCCACACACCCCCCCTCCCCTCCCCACCCCCCCCCCACCCCCACCCCCCCCCCCCCCACCCCTAACCCATCCTTTACCCCCCCCTATCCACCATCCGCTTAAATCACACACACCACTCACCCACCCTTATACCCTTATCCCACCCACCCCCCCTCCCCTCCTTCTCCTCTCCCCTTCAACTCCCCCCCCGCCCTCCGCTTTTCCATCTCCCACAACACCCCCCCACCTTTCCTCCCCTTTCCCCCCCCCTCCCTAATCTTTCTTCCCACCATTACCCCCCTTCCCCCCTAACCTTCAGCCTTACACCCACCCCCCCCCCCACCCTCCTCTTACACTCAAAGCCCCCCACCCCCCCCACCTATATCCCCCCCCACCACCCCGCCCGCTCCCCCGCCTCCCCCCTTCCAACCCCACCTCCACCCCCACTTCCTCACCCCACCTTCCAACCCCTCTACCCCCTCATCTAGACTCCATCCCCACTAACCCGAAACTCCACCCCCCCTCCCCCACCCCCCTCCCCCTCCCCTCCCCCCACCCCCCCCCGCCCACCCCCCCCGACGCCCCCCACACGCCTCTCCCCCCCCCCCCCCCCCCACTTCTCCGCCTCCGCTCCGCACCCCCAACCCCTCCCCCTGCTCCATACCCTCCCCCCCGCCTCAACTCCTCCCCCCTCCCCCCCCCCTCACCCCCCCCCTCCCTTTTACCCCCCCCCCCGTCCCCCCCTCCCCCCCCCCCCCCCCCCCCCCCCCCCCCCCCCCCCCCCCTCCCCCCCCCCCCCTTCACATTTTTCGTTTCCAATTAAGTATCTCATAAATCTGTTAAATCATGTCAATGTTCATTACCTAGATTGCTTGTAAAACTGCCAAGTCCTCCTACTGCATATGCAATATCAAGCATAGTGCAAATCAGTCACATATCTCAAAACTTCCGATGATACTAGCATATTTTTTGATTTTATGACATCATTTCATTTTCAACAGGATATATAAGTAAACAATGGAACAAAAGAGAGTAGCAACATGCTTGTAATCATGAATGAAAAAGTTATATTTTTTCAAAATCAACAAGAGTAAGTAGCACATATGCTTGTAATCATGACAGTTATATTGTTTTAAAAATTTCTCAATATAATGTAATGGTCAAGAAAAATCTCTGAAATGTTCTTATATTTTTGATTTTGAAGAATAAAAAAATTGTCTCACCAAAGATCTGTATACTCACAAATGGCTTCTAAGAAACATTGTAGCTTCATCAATCAATTTATGTTGAGCCAAAGATCAATAAACATCAACATATAGGCAAATAATCACATGTGAATTATTCGAAGGTTTATAATTAATTTGCACTTGGTCACACTCATTTTGTTTTTTAAAATCATTTTCAATATGCAGAAGAAATTAATTGTTTTATGTCATTGCGTGGTGTCTGTTTCAAGCCATATCGGGATTTAGTAAGTTTACATACTTTGCTTTCTTGGTATGCTTCAACAAAACACTCGGGTTGATTCATATAAATTTCTTCATTAGGTCTTCGTTCAGAAAAAGAGTTGTTACATCCATTTAATGAATTTGTAAATAAAAAAATACAACCATAACAATTAAAAGTCTTATGGATGTAATTCTTGTTACCGGAGAAAATATACCAAAAAATTCTAGGTCTTCTAGCTGTTAAAAACATTTTGTTACTAGCCTAGCCTTATATTTATCAATAGATCCATCCGATTTCAATTTTTTTTCGTAAGACCCATTTGCAACCATTAGTTTTACAACTCAATGGTAAATCAATTAGTTTCCAAATTTCAAAGTTCTATATTTCCTTTCCGCTACTTCATTAGATGTAGAAGATTAAGGAGGAGTAGTTTAATGAATTATTCCAATGATCTAACAAAAGAATTAAACTCATTCCACTCATATTTTCGGCCTCTATCACTTCTAATTCTTTTTATTTTTCTTCCACACTGATTTTCAACCTCATGGAGATAAGTTTAAAAATTCGCAAAAGCATCACTTTTATTTTTCATCAAGTAAACATATGTAAAATTAGAAAAATCATCAACGAAAGTAATAACATATCTATTTCCTCCACGAGTTAGAATTCCACCAAATTCACAAATATTAGTATGTACTAATTCTAACAAACTAGTTCTTCTTTCAACCTAAAAATGAGGCCTTTGAGTGATTTTAGCTTTACTGCAAGATTCACCTCTTCAAAATTCTTTTTAACCATTGGAATTAATCTTAAACTACTAATGATTCCAACAAAAGATCATTAATATGACACAAAAGCGCCATGCAAATTTGAGTAGATAAGTCATATAACAGAAGACAGAAGTTTTATTTATCTAAACCATTCAACTTACATCGTATCAATTGCATACCCCTTCCCGCAAAACATATCCTTTTCACTATGACATATTGAGCGGATTCAATAATATGTTTAAGTATGCTTTATAAAGAAGAAAACTATAATCAAATTTTTTCTGCATACAGGAGTATAAAGTACATCTTTTAAAGTTAATAACCTTCAGAAGTAAAACACAATTCGAGTATCTCCGTTTCCAAGCACTGAGTAGTGTGAGCATCCCCAAGATGATGGTTTGGGCTCATCAAATGAGTATATTATTAAAACAGTCTTTGTCATAATAGATATGATGGTTTGCACCAGAATCAACCCACCATCTATCAACATTCTCAATCATATTTATGTCGGTAATCACCTCCACAAAAGGTTCTTCGATAATGTTTTCTTGAGGGTTAGGATCATGTTTTTGAAATTTGCTAAATTGAGCAATGTGCCTACTCTTGCCACAAACAAAGAATAGTCCCTTTTCTTGAACTTGTTGATTTTGTGCTTGGTTATTTTCATCATTATTTTTCTTGAGACGTCTGCCATTATTTTTCATGAATTGTTTCTTCTTAGGCTTCAAAGAAGTATTTTTATAAGTTTGAAGAGTAGCATTATTCGAAGTAATTAAATTTATCTTCGTTGTGATGTTGTTATTTTCTATTTTTAAAAGTACATCATCTTATTCCATGTAGATTTTCACTATCAAGGTTTCAAGAGAGATTTTCTTTTGTTTGTTACACAGTTTTTTGAAATTCTTTTCATGAACTTGAAAATTTATCCACTATGCCACAAACAATAAGATTATATCTAATTTTAACCTCTTCGGACCTAAGCTCTCCAACAATCATGATAAAGTCTTGAGTTTGGTCTACACTGATTTATTGTCCACCATTTGAAAACAAAAATATCTACTAGCCACATATATTTTTGTTCCCGCCTCTTTGGTATCATACTTACTCTGCAATACTTTCCAAATTTTCTTTGAACTAGAGTAAAATTGTTCTATATAATAATCAAAAAATATTATCAGACAGACAATTAAGAATATTATATAGTCACTATAGGAACACACCATAACTTTTCCAATTTCCTCTAGAGAGAAATAATTTCATCATTGTAGAGGTGATGTCTACTTATTCAGATTCTCTCAGTTGTTAACAAATAATAAACATGGAAAAGACTAAGTAGACAAATTATTGACTATTCATCGGTAAAATGGTTACCATTAAACCGAAATGACTTGTTATGTTTTCCCATCTTGACATACACGATTTTTTCAGTTGTAGTCATGTTAAATCTCATTAAAATTGTTAGTGAAATGACTTATAAGATAAAAAAAATATAAGATTACAAATGAAAATGAAAGTAAGATATAGAAATCTCTTCAGGCTGAGGCGCGAATATCTCGCTCTCTTTATGGAGATTCAAGTCCACTGCACCAAATGTTTTCACCGTTCCAACGGTAGTCCTCTTGACTTGTCCCCTCCAGGATACAACAACCTATTCACAAAAGATAACTCAACAATTCTGGACAAGAGTTGAGTGTAAAGCTCCACGAAAGAACAACTCCCTTCAACTAATAAGAACTCTCTTTTCGACAAATTTTATCACTCTATATTTTTTTTTGTGTGTTGTGTGTTCCGAACCAAATGAAGACCATTATTATTTATACTATAAGAAATCCCCCTAGCAATGATAAGGAATATAATGGGGTAGTAAATATGAAAAGATAAATAACCTAGGAGTTTCATATATTACAAAGAATAATAGAGGAATAAAGAATGAGGAAGTAATGATCATTGTTAACCACTACACACGTTCTTCCAGAAAGCCACAATGGACAACAAAAATGACCAACTTTAGCATCAAACTTAATCAGCAACGAAGTGTGACAATTAAGCCAAATTCAATAACTAAAACAATAATGCACCAGGCTAAGTAATGAAGGTATAAGACTAATTTCTGACAGGTATGAACCCATGGAATTAACATAATTTTAAAATATTAAAATGATCCTAAAACCAACTGAAAGTGACATTGGTATTTTGATTAAGTCAAATATGTTCAATAATACATGTCCGATTTTGGTCAGAATTAGTAAGGATGAAATTTTAGTTATTTTAGGGTGTCGTCAACCTTCTTAAAATGCTCTACTTATGTCAACTTTAACAGAGTTTCCACTTATCTTCCTGTTTCTTGATTTTTATTTAGTCAACTTTGATGGAGAAAGTCTCTCTTAATTGGACCTCGTTTCTGATGTTTGATGTTTTTCTTTTGTTTGCAAACATTAATTTTATAGTAGAAGTTGGAAAATATCATGCATATATTAGTCACGAGTTGACGTAGACGGTTAGTAGATAATTGAGATTTGATTTTTTTCGATGAAATTAGGCTTAGAATCCCACAAGATAATTTTTGAAAACAAATGTTAGTTGTGTATCAGAATAGCATAAAAAGAATTGTGATTCCTGAGTATTTGAAATACTTTCACCGCGTTCTTCAAAAACCATATAAATTCTACATTCTGATGTCTTCCATACATGTTGACTAGAATGTCACATTCCCTAACTTTTAACTAATGGTAGCACGATCTGATATCATTTTTTGAGAAGCAAGAAGCACCCTGAAGTTGGTCGAAAAGATCATTTATCCTTGGAAAAGGATAATTATTCTTGATGGTCACCTTATTCAATTGGTTCTAGTCTATACACATCCTAAGTGAACCATCCTTTTTCCTTAAAAACAAGACTGGAGCGCCCCAACGTGAGACACTTGTTGAATGAAGCCTTTATCTAACAACTCTTTCAATTATTCTTTTAGTTCTTTTAACTCCCCTAGTGCCATTCTGTATGGAGGAATAGAGATAGGACGAGTATCTGGAATGATGTTTATGCCAAAGTCTATCTCTCTCAGGAGGGACTCCCGGTAGATCATCTGGAAACACTTCTGGACACTCTTTTACTATAGGAACTAACTGAAGGGAAGGTACCTCAGCACTTGAAGCATTAACTCGGACGAAGTGATAGATACACCTCTTTGAAACTAACTTCCTCGCCTTAAGGTACGAAATGAAATGACCCTTAGGTACTGTTGAACTACTACTCCACTCTATGACTGGCTCATTAGGAATCTTCAACTTGACAACTCGAGTTCTACAATATATTGACGCATTACAGGCTTGAAGTCAGTCCATACACAAAATGACATCAAAATCTATCATGTCAAACTCTACTAGATCAGTCATGGTGTTCTTTTGATTGATGGAAATTGGACAATCACGATAGAATCTTTCCGCTAGAATAAACTCCCCAACAGGTGTAGAAACACAAAAGGGTTCACAAAGTTTTCCAGGAAGAATCTCAAACAGATTTACAACATAAGGAGTTAGAAAAGGTAAACTTGCTCCTGGGTCTAACAAAGCATAAACATCAAAAGTAAAGACTTTGATCAAACCAGTGACAACATTTGAAAAGTTCTCTAGCTCTTGGCGGCTAGTGATTGCATAGAGACAGTTTGCCCCTCCGCCTGTACCAAAAGTTGCTCCTCTAGGTGCAGCCCTGTCTGGTGGAGCAACTGGTGAATATTGAGCTTTATTTCCCGAATTTCCACCTTCCTACTTATTCTTGGGACACTCTTTCATGTAGTTTCCCTCTTGAACGTATTTGAAGCAACCCGATTGGCCATCACGACACTTACCAGCATGGTTTCTACCATACCTACCACATGAAGGAGCCCAACTACCTCGTTGTGCCACACTACCTTCTGACTAGGTTGATCTAGTCTTAAAGTTCTGCGAATTCTGGCCATTATACTCACCTCTGTTTGTCGACGCAGATGCATTAGCACATGATGGTGAATGCCCCTTTTGTTTCTGAAATTGTGGTCGACTTGAACCACCCTTTTGTTGACCAGACTCTTTCCCAGTCTTAGCTTTCTTGTTTCTGTACTCCTCTCTGTACCTCAGCTTCTCCTCTTCAACTTGTTGAACATAGACCATTAACCTTGAAATATCCATGTCCTCAATCAACATTGCAGCCCTACCTTCTTTGATTGAAACACGACCCAAGCCATCAACCGAATAAGTTCATTCTGCTTCTCATATCCTTAACTATCTACGGAGCATAGCTAGACAGTTGGGTGAACTTTAAACCATACTCATGAACACTGAAAAAGTCCTGTTTCAAAGTAAGGAACTCTCGTACCTTTGCTTCCTTCAGTTCTCGGGGAAAGAAACACCCCAAAAAGGCTCCTTCAAATCAAGCCCAACTGGGACGTGGTGCACCCTCATTCTTCAGTTGATATGAGGCCAGTTCAACTCTCTCAGCATCTACCACGAGCATCACGTCGAAGACCTTCTTCAATTCTTCCACAAAGTTCTCCTGGATCCTCAGTGGTGCTTGAACTAGTGAAGCTGGGACGATTCACTCTTAGGAACTCAGGAATCCTCAAGGTGTTAGCCTCTTCCTATTGATCTCTTCTCTGTTGACCAACCTGGTTAGTCACCACTTGGCTTAGCATCCGGATAGCCTCACAAAACCCAACATTGGTGACTTCTCCTTGAGGTTGCACTTCAGGGGCATTAGGTACCTCTGGCTCCTCTATATTTCTTCTATCTGGAATACCTTTGACTGCTCTTCGTGGAGGCATGATGATTTGAAACACGCACAAACATGAATTAGAGAGAAACTTTTTAGCGATAAACTCTAACGCACGAAGTGAGTATGAGAGATGGGAGAAATTCCTGAATGTTGTAGCCTCCTAATCATAGATGTGTCGCGCTTCACACTGATAACTAAGACTCTATATACACGGCTTTGTAGACTCCCTAGGACTCTTGAACTCTGTGCTCTGATAACAAGTTTCTCAAACCCCGAGTGTACACCTTGGACGTGGTAGGCACCCAACAACCATTGTTGACCTAGAGTAAATCCTTGGCCTGGCTTACTTAACTCATCGGAAGACTTAACTTAACTCAATATAAAGCTGAAAACGTTCTTATGAAAACGCTTCAAATAATAGTGTTGGACAAAAATGACACTTAAGTCTCAAAATAATATATGTATATCTGCAAATAAAGAGAGACCCAAAACTGACTGTCTAACTATCAGTTTTTCTATGAAGCCTCTACTACTATTATGATGAATGTTGGAACAACACCACAACATTCTATAAAGGAAATACGTAAAGCAATTAAAGAGTCCTCCGGGATGCAAGGAGGCTCACCACTGACTTCGAATGCTCAAGATGGATCAACGAGGCGCTGGATGTTGATCCTGGTTACCTGCGTCTGCATCATAAGACGATGCAGGCCAACTGGCATCAGTACATTGAATGTACGAGTATGCGAGTTGGAATGATAAACAACTACTACTAAACTTGAAAGGATTAAGAATGAAGTTACCTTAGCTCTGCTCCACTCAAGAAGTCACAACTCAATATAAAGTAGTAAAGACACATGCAATATATATAAAACTTGTAAAATAGTGTAAACGCTTAGTTTATTAAAAGTAATACAATAATAAACTCAATTTTACTTATACATGAAAATAGTTTTGTGGGAGATTTTCTAACCAACAACTATCACTATGAGCCTAAGCGATGGTACAATGTCTTACCTCACGTTGCAAGAGGAGAGCTCTATACCTTGTCGTTGGTATATAACCTAAACTACCAAGTCAATCCACTAGTATATGCTAAAAAGAACTAAGGAATCATCTAAAATGTATAATTCTTTATCTGTCCCTGTTGGTTACATGGTTTATGGAGACTTGAGTTGGTATGAACTCGCATTCCCATATCGATGCTCAATACTACTCCCGAAATACTTATCTCATATGTTTTTAAAACAACTTCTTCTCTAGTTTGAGGTAATTGCTCAAACTTAGCTTTAAAAGATCTCTTGGAAATCATAGTTCCCTTTTTGAAAACTAACCAAAGGTTTTGTGGAAGTTTAGCCTCCTTTCTTTCTCAAAATGTGAAAACATTTGTAACTTGTAGGGACTACTTAGTTCTCTTAAACCTTTTGAGAAATGAACTCACTCTTTTCTCTTTTCTTTTCTTGAAACTTAACTCTTCGGGAATACTAGTTCCCTTATAGCTTTTGATATTTAAAATCAACTCATTACTCATTACTCAACTTGTTTCTTAAGCCTTGAAACAAAGTAAAAATGTTTGTTTTAGACTCTTGAAAGTTTTAAGAACTCGCTTTGACTTGCTTCTTAACTTTTAGACTTGACTCTTAGCTTCTTCTACTTTGATCTTAAATTTCCTTGAATTATATTTGGGTTCAAGGACCATGATATCATATTTATGGATGATTTTATGATGTTTAGATTTACCTTAGAGTTATGGAATCAATTAGGATTTATAGGTACATCACTTAGGAAATCATACAAAAAGATGGGGGAAATGAGATCTCTAGGCGACCTTGGCGCACTGAGAGGCGCGTCTAATAGACAGAGACTGTCCTAAGAGGCTTTGGCTGGCGCGGTGCTACAGGCCCTATTAGACAGAGGCTGCCTGAGGGGCTCTGGCAGGCGTGGTGCCCCAGGGCTTGTCAGACGGGATATCCGACTTTTCTTCTCCACTTTTCAATTCTAAACCTTCTAAACTCCCATGGATATCACCCCTAACACTTAGGATCACTAAAATCCTCAATACCCAATTGTTTAAACTTGTAAAACATCACAAATCAAACAACCAAAGGCATACCACAACTCAACAAACAAGAATTCAAATATTTTCATCAAGAACTTCAATGTTCATCATTCAATCTACTCTAAATTGCTCTAAATTTAACATATTGTTGTATCGATGGAAGAACCCAAAACAGAAAGACCTCACATACATTAAAGGGATCACCCCCGACGAAATTCAATCAACGATCTTGGCGTTCTTGGTGATATTTAGGTCTTTTCTCCATTCTCATTCTTTTCTTCTCTTTTCTCCCAAACACTAAACTTATTCAATCTCAAAACTGACTTAAGGATTTGTTTTATCCCTAATAAACTCTTAAAACAAATTAGGAAATAGTAGGGCAAAAATACTAATTTACCTTTAGAAAAATCTAGATTTGGATTTTCCTCAATCAAACAGCTCAACTTTCGATAGACATATCTACCTCATACGAAATTGAAATTACGCAAAATCAACAGATTTAGAAACATATCTTCAAGGGTTTTCCAACCATATGAAGAACTGGCCCTAACTCATCCTGAGTTAGAAGTTATGGCCAATTGAAAATGACCAAAAACTTACTTTTACATTTAGGAAATTTTTCCATATTTCTCCTATTCCTTCCAAAAATAACTATTCTTAGTCTCTTTGATTAATCCTAGCTATTTCGCTTTACGAGATGTTACACTCGGACCTTAAGATAAAATCACCGGTCCTTATTTAGAACCCTCGAGATACACTTCTCAACTTAACACATCAACATCGTATCAACAATCCATCACTATAATCTTCGTTATACACTCTGCTTAACCAAAAAAATCTGCAGTAACAACCTAATTGGTTTCTCAAAATAAAAGTGCAACATCGAATCTCATTATATGAGCATGTGGTGCAACTAATAAATTTTTAAATAATTAGTATTCACACTTAACAATCGACGTATCCGTTTCCATGTACCATTACTACCACATCATTAAAGTCCGTTAGATCCACTACTACAACACATCATACCTACTAAGAAGATTATACCCAAATAGCCCACACATTCATATCCATTGAATTACTGCAATACACTACCAAATCTGTTTGGTCTCTCATCCAAAGGGATGTCCATTTCTTCATATATCAGGTCCATAGTAGAAATAACACACCCCTCATCCTAACCAAGTATGAATCAGTACCACTATAGTAACTATTTCATATTCATCTTTGTGTGCTCAATCTATGAAATATTAAAACCTTAATTAGTGCACCATCATTCTTATCATTTTTTAAACAACCCGTTCATGTTATGATAACTTTACTAATTATAATTTTCAAAGAAACATTGTTCATTATCTATCCTTCATTTAATCATTCCACTTCCAATTATTGAGCTAATCAAGATATTTCCTTTATCATACAAGTGTTACTCTCTTTAATTGGATAACTAACAAAAAAATACATTCTTAAAATCTCTCAATTATTGTGCAACCTCAATATTCAGATGTCCTCTGAATATTTCGTCAAGTCATCACCTAACCAAATCAGACAATACATCCTTCCATAAGTCTATCACTCTAACTTTTGCAACAAATATATTGTTCAAAACATATATGACAAATCAAATACTCACATGAGGAACTATGCACGACTTATCATATAAGTGAAAGTGAATGGAGTGAAGCGATAAAATAAAATCGGACCAAGACGCACGATTAAGATCCAAGAAGTGAAGATTTTTCCTAAAAGTTACCATAGCCTCTCGAGAATAAGTAAAGACGTCTTCGTATCGATCCTCAAGACTCTACTTAGACTCGACTTGTAAACACATAAGATCTATGAACTTGGGCTCTGATACCTTTTTGTCACGATCCAAAATAAATGTGTTGGCGCTCGTCTTATCCAACCAAGACAAGTCAGCCTACAACTCAACAATTACGATAATATGTGGAAAATTTAAAATAAACTTAAAATACCCTCAAAATCTGGTTGTCACTGTAACACGTGCTCTAAAGTATTAAACTGACTCAAAGAAATAACGGGTCTCATATAACATTGTTTCTACGAATAGACAAGATCTAATAGATAAGGAAGGTCCTGCTAAGATGACAACATTACCCCTCACAAATATCCAAGAAGCCTCTGAAAAGAAGAGAATATATCACAAATGTTTGGGCTAAAAACCTACAAAAAAAAATTGTAGAAGCAAAGGGTAAGTACCAATTTACGGTACTCAGCAAGTAAACCTCTAAACATGAGTTAAGGGGATAGATTACGGGTACTTCTTACACCCCAAGCGAACCTCCACAAATACAACCTATATGAAATAATCCCAACCTAACCGTTCATAGTCTACAAAACACATAGCTCCACAACCACACTCTAACAATTTCATACAATCAACAACAAAACTCTAATAATTTCAAATTTTCAACAACAGGCTCGATATTCATCATTCACAAGTTTCACATAAAATAACTCACAAGATCAACAATACACAAGATCAACTTCACCAATAACAAAGAATTGCAATGCAATGAAATATAATATCAAGTATAGTGATGCATGTCTGACCTAATGATACACACCTATTGTCTCTCAGTCCGGGACCCATAGGGGGCATATTTTTCCATGCATCCATTGCGTCGTGCTATATGATCCTCGATAATAGTAATCATCGCAGCGCGTGAATGTCCCTCGATATAAAGTATCCATAGAAGAGTGTGATACATCCCTCTAAATATAGTATTCATCTTAGCGCGCGATACTTCCCTCGATATGATACATCCTCTTTAATTTCTTATTCTTTCTCAATGCACAAAACACTTGTCACAACCATGTCTCAGAATAATGCAAATGACATGTTCACACAAATAATGAGGAGATGATCATTTTCATAACAAGGAACCATGCACAAAAATACATATGTGATATAACATCAACAAATAAGCAATAAGCTTTTAAATCATTCTCAAACATCATACACCAACAATTATCACATTACCTTTTTATTACTCTTTTTCATTATTAAAATTATTTAACATGAATAAGTCAACTCATCACCAATTTCCGTTACTCCTTAACACATATTATAAGGAAATACACGAATTTCATACACTTAACAAGGGTTTAGATATTCACTTGCCTCAAATTACCAAAAAATCACTTAGAGACTTAAGCCTTTCCTTTTCGTTGAGCTTCCAAATTGATGCAATCTATTCAAATAGTCATTCACAATAAGTTTTCAAAACCAACAATAACCATATTACTATAGGTCTAGCCTAAACCCAAAAACTTACACCAACCTTAAATCAAGTTCCTAAATTTTGATGTCAATTATCATATCAATCCTCATATTTCCAAATTTCAAGTCTAGGGTTAAGTTTCTATTCTCGAATACCATAAATCTAATTATATTACCTAATATTTAATTATATATACCAACTAGGTAAATTATCCGTGCTTCGCACGGGATTGAACTATGTTATTAAGCTCACATTGATCATTTGTTAATATTCAAATTTTCGATATATACACTACATTGTCAAGATCATTTTATCTTAAGGCAATCAAAAATCTTAAAAGTGTTAGTTTTTATTTTTTTAATTCTTTATACAAAAAATATGAGTCATAGAGATATGTTAATTATAAGAAAGAAGTCTAAAAAAACTCCATGGAAATAGCTATTTAGAAGTAATGAAATTTTCTAAAATTCAAGAACTTATGTATAAGAACACCTCAGTAAAAAAAACGTTAAAGAAATGACCAAAACCCTCAAACAACAGCACTCCCAATAATGAAACATCACGTTCATACACGACCATAATTAAAACAAAGGTCAAAAATGGGGGAGGACCTTCAAACTCCTTCTTATGACCCTAACATTGTTAGAAATCATAAATGTTTTCCTTTTCCTCATCATCTCAGAATAGTTATTGCCTATTAGCTAGGTTTCAATTTATACCAGCCCAACTTGTTTGAAATTGAAACCATAGTTTATTGTATGTCGTATTATGCAGTTACAAAGAATAAGTTTATTAACCAAGCAGTAGGCAAATCATTCATAACTGGATATTTAAAACCAAAACTTTTTACATTATAACATATTAAAATCTCAAAGCATAATTTTCTGAGTGCTTGAACACAGAAAATACTCCCAAATAATAATAAAGCAACCTTACTTCCTAATATATCACAGAAAGAAAAATGCATGTTGCGTAACATATTTTGTCAAAAGATAGTTTGTCAGTCTGGATCTAAGTTACAGTTTCACAACTTTAATTGAAAAAAGTCAAAGAAAGAGTATTGCTTCTTTGTCAAAAAAACAAAAAAAAAGCTTTATTAAAATAAAGAGTTATCACTACAACAAAATGATCTTTAGCGACAATTATAAATGTCCATGGAAAAAGTCCATAGCAACATTGAATCTATTGACAATTAATTAATGTAGGTAAAGGCTCTAGCACTCTTCGTTACTATGCATATTCATTGGCGATAAAAAATATTTTTGTTTTAGGGTATTTTGGACATATGTTAATTTCAAGAAAATTGATCTCTTATTATGCCTAAAAAGAAGAGACGAAAAAATATGAAAAATTAGTTAACTTGCGATAAAAGAAGTGAACTAATTGTCTCTATAATAATATTCTAGGAAAGGTGCAATGGGATATAAAATGTTTGTACCTAAGAATGAACAATCAAAATAATAAACTAACTGTGACAAAGAAGAGAACAATCTGTTTGGTTCTTTTGACAAACTTCAAAATTGGTTGCAAATAATAAATTAACTGTGACAAAGAAGAGAGCAATTTGTTTGGTTCTTTTAACAAAGATCAACATAAGTTGCGTATTAGTTATCACATATTTATTGTTCTGTGCTATCAAATATGCGACAACCCACAAGAAAATTCCCAAAAAAAGTATGAATAAAACTATAGCAAAACAAAAGAGAAGATAATTTTCATCAACCTTACTGAATTTTTAATTGAGTTCATAGAAAGACGCCAAATAGAAAAAGAAAGTGCCCATTAAAAAAAAGATACAACATGAATTAGTACAATGACTTCCAGTACAACTAAACTTCAATTAGATAGGAGGGAAAAACTTTGAGGAATCAAAGACACTTCATAAGAAGTTTAATTAATGTCATTTTAATTCAACTCCTCTTATAGCCAAAAAAAAACTACAAATATATAGTACCCAAAATAAAGTTTGTTATTTAACAGAACTAAATTATTGAATGAACCCATTTCATCATCAGTTTTTTATGAGTTGTGACTGAGGGTGCAGAGTAGTATGTCACATGCATTAAAACCATTTTTTATTTGATTTAATGAAGAACCTATAGAAGGAAAAAGAGAAGTCGATTCATCATCCTTGCTGAAATTTTTAACAAAGTTTTAAAAAAGGTCACCAAAAAAGTAAAAAGAAATTGACATAGCTACATGAATAACTATGACTTATAGTAAAGATTAATCTCCATGAAGTATGAGGAAGAAGACTTTATGGAATGAAACAAAATTCATAAGAAGCATACTTAATGTAATTGAATTCGAATACCCTATAACGAAAAAACCCCAACAAATAATAGTGGCAGAAAATCCCTCTATTTGTATTAAACACAGTGCAGGTCACAACTCTTTGGAAAAGTTACAACTCTTCGGAAAGGTCACAACTTTACATAAAAGTCACAACTTTTCATAAAAGGCGCAACTCTTCCTAAAAGTCACAACTATTTCTAAAGGTCGCAACTTTTCACAAAGTCACAACTTTCCATGAAAGGGGAAGACTAGTTTGGTAATAGATAAATTTAAAGGGAAATTCTTGTTTGTGGTGTGGCACCAGGTCGTGCGACCTAAGATTTTAATTATTATTATCATTATATTATTATTATATGTTATATTATTATTAATTATATTATTATATTATTATTATTATTATTATTTTATTTTATTATATATATATATAGGAGAGATGAGAGAGAAGAAGTCATATTAGGACGACCAATGGCAATTTGTAATTAAGGGATAATGTCCAAGTACTCTTACTCTACTCCTCCACATAGCCTGAAATCTCAAGAGACACACTTATACGATATTGTTCTAAGGGTCATATTACCGCCCCCTGAACTTATTTTATTATAACTTTTACCCCTTTTTCGACTACGTTGCCTATCTTGTGGGTCAAACATGATTGACTTTTTTTCTTAAAACTAGTGTCGACGTAAGCTAAAAAGGGGTATACAATTACTTATAAAATAAAGTTTCATGGGGGTAATTGGACCTGAGTATAGTTAAAATTGTGTCTCTGGGTGTCGGACATGGTTGAGGGGGTACTTGTGTGGGCTTTTTCCTAATTTAAACACATTATTTATGGTCAAAGTATAACTTTACTAATTTAAATCAAATTAATTATAGTCAAAATAATTTTCTAGAAGAATCCATAATTTTTCTTCAAGAGTTACAAAAAGTTTATTTAATATGTGGTCCCACATAATCATTTATTTATTTTTTTAACAAAATTATTTGTATTATTTGATTATAAATAATGGTAAAAAATAGTTATACAATTTAAAAATGTTCCATATCTTTTTATTGCTACGACAACATATTCAGTATAACCTACCCATCTATTATCATGATGTAATTTTCTTTTAAATTATATACAATGTTTTTTAAATATAAGTATTCATATAGTTTTAACAGAAAAAGGGTAAAAGATATCCTTAAACTATTCGAAATAGTTCATATTTATCCTTAAATTATATTTTGGCTTAGAATTCTCCTTCCCGTCAAACTATTGGGTCAATAGTTAAATTCTTATTAATGGAAGTTGTTAAATGCCATGTGAATGCGACATTGTACGCCAATAGGGTTCCACTGCCACATGGACTAAAAGGAAAAGGGTAAAAAATTCTCTTAAACTATCTGAAATAGCTCATAGTTACCCTTAAACTTATTTCTGGGAAAGAAGGCAAAGGGGGAATGGTCGTAGGTGGGGAGGTGATGTATGATTGACGGTGGGGACACGTTTAGGGGAGTGTGGGTGTGGGTGAAGTAGGGGATTGCGTTAGGCTAAGGAATCACCGGAGGTGAGTGTTCGGAGGTATGGAAACGGAGGGGGGGGGGAGGGGGCGTTAGGGGGGTGAGGGTGGGCGGAGGGGTAGAAGGGGGTTGGGGGGGAGGGGTGTGAGGTGATGGCCGGGATGGGATGCGTGTCGTGGAGATTTGGGTGGGGGAGGCGGTGGGGGTGGTAGGAATAAGGTGGGGAAGAAGGAGTAGGGGTGGCTTAGTATGAGGTGGTGGTTTTGAGGGTGAAGTGTGGAGGGGTTTGGTGGGATGGGGATGGTGGTAGTGTGGAAGAGTAGCGTGTGGGATGGAGAGGGGTAGCAGGGGGTAGGCAAGGGGTATGGGGGGGGGTTGGGAGGGAGGGGGGCAGGGGTGTTGTGTGAGCATACTGTATGGGAGGGTCATTAGGGTTTGAAGAGGGAGGACACTCTGATGTCGTCGTTGGGTTGGGGGAGGGGTGATGGAGCGGTCGGAGGAGTGGTAATTTTAGGCTGTTAGTTAGTACAAAAGGGATGTGCCAAAGGAATGAGAGAGTGTTTGATGATGTAGTGACTGAAGGACGCGGAGTGGGGGGTGGACGGTACAGTGTGTAAAACGAGTGGCGGGGGGTTATTCCTAGTTTGTTTGTGGTCGCAGCAAGAGAGGGTGATAAATTTAGGGGTGGTGTGAGGGGAGCAGTGGTGATTGTGGCGTGGGGGGTTTGAGAAAGATTAGTTGGGTTGAATTTGAGCTGTAGGGGTAGGGTGGGCGGGAGTTGTGGGGATACTAGGGTCGTCGTGGTTGGTGTTGGAAGGGTGATGGATGGTTGGGGTCGGTGCGGGGGGGTTGGGTTCGGAGTAGATGGACGAGTAGTGAATTGGGGGTTGGTAGGTTGGGAATGAGGGGAACATTGTATAAGAGGGGGGGGGAGGAGGGGATGAATGAGTTTTGGTGATGAGAGCGGGCTGGGGGAGGTAGTAATATGGTTTGGATTTTGTTTGGGGGGCAGTTAAGGTGGGGAGGCCGGGGGGTCCGAGCTAGGTGGGGTATTAAGATTTTGTGGGTTGGGCGGTTTGGTTGGCTACAGAATGGTAGGTTAGTTTAAGGGGAGTATGTGGGGTGGTTTAGCGTTTGAGTGGGGGGGGGGGTGAGGGTGTGGGGGTAGCGAGTAGGCTCCAAGGGATAGGAGATTGTGGGGTGTGGGTTGGGGAATTCGGGTGACAGTGTGGGGTGTTGATTGAGGAGTGATAGTTAAGGGGGTGTAGGAGGGAGGGAGAAGAAGAGGGGCGGTGGGAGGGGGGCTCAAAACTACCCTTTCTTCAAACTATATTGGGTCAAAAGGGCCTTCTTAATTGACGAAAGTTGTTAAATGCATGTGAAATTCCCATTGTACGCCAATAGGTGTTCCAACTGCCACATAGACTAAATTGCTTAATCTTTATTACTCTTTTAATCCCCTCGTTCATTATAATCTAAAATGATTTTCTCTTTCTTCCCTCATTCGCGCTAAGAGTTTCAAGTTTTTCTGGCTTCTCGTCGCTTCTGGTTTCAAATCAAAATGGATCTTAGTGTTGTAGGTTCAATAAATATTTTTTTCTTATTTGCCTCCAATAAATATTATTTAATCTCCAAAATAAATTTGTTTATCTAAAAAAATTGTGACTTAATAAGAATACAAAAGTATCGCAATTCTAACGATAAAAAAAATAGATTTAAAATTTTAGATAAAAAACATGACAAAATAATGAGTTGCTGTTGTAGTTTATAAAACACATAACCAAGTAACGCATGAATTTTGGGGAATTTATCAATATATGGAAACAATTAAATTTGACTTAGATTATAGTATCATATACTTGAACTTCCACAATAGATAAACTACATAGTGGACCTTCATATAATAGTGAGTTGGCATCTCTTTTAGTTTTGATTTCTATTTCTTGCAATCTTGAATTGGGGTTATAAAATTAGTTTCATTCTCGAGAGTAAGGCACATTAAATATTATTTGAATGCATTACAATTACAAATAATAGTGTCTCAATGGATATCAATACTTGATTTCAAATAAAATACTTTATTACCGTTAATAAATTGAAAAAAATTATTTTATCCTATGAATGAGATAAAAAATACTATAAAAATAATTGTGAATTATTGTCATTTTAAATTTTTAAAAGGCCAAAATATTACAAAAACATAAATTTTATAAATATAAATTGATCTCAAGTTGTACTGCACTCCCTTTCGATTTATTAATTTTAATTTAACTTAATATTAAGATTTTTTTAAAAAAAGAATAACTTTGAAAAATTCTGGTCTAAAATAAACCATAGATGTTCATATGACTATATCTTATGGATCCAGTGTTAGTTGACTTTTTTTTTTCAAACTAGTGCCACATAAACTAAAAAGGGGTAGAAAATTACTTATAAAATAAGTTCAGGGGGGTAACAGGACCTTAGTATAGTATAAGTGTGTCTCTAGAATTTCGGGCATAGGTTGAGGGGATACTTGTGCCTTTTTTCCTTTAATTTATGAATGTTAAGGATAGACATTGATTTTTATTTTTTTTGACATATTAGCAAAAAAATTGAAATATTAATGTTAAAAATATTTGAATAATATACTAAAAAATAATTTCTTTTATTAATAAAATTGAAATATTTATTCAATACTAAATGAATATACCTTTATGATTATTGCCATTGCAATGCTTATAAAAGCATATTATAATATTTTCCAATTTTGGAAAAAAATCAAATTTCGTAGAAATTTGATATTTCTTTCAATTATATTTAAAATCAAATCATGCTTAAGTTTTAACTTTTTTACATTAAAAAATTCTAAATCAGTTTCAAGGCATATCAGTACATAAATACTTTCACTAGACACTTACCAAACTAATGTAATTACACATATTGAGAAAATAATTAAGAGTGTTGTTTCATTTTAAGAATAGCATTCAATTATGTTAAAATTCAATTCATTCTAAAAATTTTATTTTTTTACATTAAAAAGTTTCTAAATTTTGTTCGAGCAAAAGCAATACATAAAATAATTGCATAAAACACTTACCAAACTAATGTGTTTATACATATTGAGGAGAAAAAGTGAATTTGTTTCATTTTAAGAATATTATTCAATAATATTAAACAATAAGGAAAAATTCTAAATTAGTTTCGAGTAAAACAATACATAAAATAATTGCACAAGAAACTTGTCCAATATATGTGTTTACACATATAGAGGAAAGAAAAGAGAATGTTGTTTCATTTTAAGATTAGAATTCAACTATATTTAAAAGTGAACCATTCTAAAATTTATTTTTGTTACATTAAAAAAAATTCAAATTAGTTTCGAGCAAAAGCAATATAAATAAAATATTACTATTAAAATCTAGCAAAAATCTCTATCCTTAGCTATATACGAAAGGAAGTTATTATCTTCAAAGGTCACTCAACTTTGAAACATTATCTAGTAAAATCATTAAACTTTATTATGTATCAAGAAAATTACTCAACTTTCACATTTGTATCAATAAAATCACTCTTCGCGTTGTTTTGACTTGCCCTACCACAAATACCCTTAAATAAGTGTAAATTTTCGTCATTTTTCTTTCTTTTTTTTTTCATGCACAATTCTCGTCAAGTTATGAACTGAGTAAATGATTAATTTTTCGAAACATAAAAAATCAAACATTCTTATCCTACTAATTAAAGACTATTCAATTAATAATTTGTCAATCTATGATGAGATCCAATTCGATCTACAAAGATCATCTCCTAAACAAGCCAAATTAAGTTCTTATATATTATTCATAATTTTAATCCAACACATTTTAGCCGAACTTCACAATATCCTTTATTTTCACAATATATAAAGTTCTTATATATTATTCATAATTTATGAATGTAAAGGATAAATATTGAAAAAAATATAAAATATTACTTTGGCAAAAAACTTGAAATAATCATGTAAAACATATTTGATAATCTACATCCAATACTTTATTTCTTCATACAATTGAAATATTTATCATATTCACTGAAATATCTATATGTTATTGTCATCGTACTGCTTATTATAGCATATTAATACTAATTTCTGGAATACAATGTTTTGCACGTGTATTCCATATCAATCAATGTTATATTTGTTCAATCACAGATACGAGTTTAATCTATTTATATTATATCTCATAGAATTTAGTGATAGATGTATATTGCCATTATGAAAAACACCAAAATTAATAATAACTTGTAAAAATATGTAATCACGAAAATATAATTCACGCTCACTTATCAAGTAAATATAGTGGTAAAGCATAACATTACATTAAAATAACCAAAAAAAGCTAAGAAATACGAAAAAGTCGCCCCGTCATGAACTTATATGGTGTCTAAAGGAAACAACCAATTAGTTGTATAGATCATACATCAATTGAAAAAAAAAAAAAGCAATAGACATACCACAAAAGAAAGAATTTTTACAACTTTTGTTTCGTTCTTGATCCCAAAAATTTTGAATGATACATTCTTTGCAACTCTTTATATAAATTTTTTTATAAACATATCGCCTACATGCAATTGAATTAAAAGCACAAAAGGTATAACAATTTTAAGAATATCAAATACCATTAAATAGTATTTTCATAAGAGTAGACAAAAATTTAGCTATATTATTTAATGTGTTCTCTAGTAACTATTTCTTTATCTTATTTTGGTAAGTTTAATCTTCAACGAATTTCCATAAAAGTAGATGAAAGACTTTTCTCTACAATATTAATTATTCATGGCAATTAATAGAGAAGTGGGGTTGTGAGCGTAGCATTAGGGGGAGGGCTGCAAAGCATAACATTGGCTGGGCGGTGCTGGTAGGCTGGTTTTTCCAACGAAAAGGGAGTGTAAGGGGTGTTAGGGACAATTAAAAGTGACCGGAATGAGAGGTCGGGAGCTGGTATGAGCCCCGAAAATCGCTTCCGGTTAATCCTCTGGGGCATAGAGAGATGCGTCGTGTTGCGAGGGGTGAATGGTTATGTGAGCGGATGTTCGTTGTGCTTCAGGGAGGAGCGAAGATGGGGGCTAGGGGTGAGGGCTGTGATGAGGGGGGGGAGGTAATCTGTGCGGAGGTGGGGGTAGCGGAATGCCTGGGTCACTCTAGGGCAGGTGGGCGGAACGAGGCGGTGGCAGAGTGTGTGGGGGGTGGCGGGCGTGAGTTCGTTTAGGATGGGCGGTACGGGGGGGGGAAGTGATGCTGGGTGTGCGTGGGGCGGGCAGGGAGACGATAGGGGAATGTGGGGGAAGAGGGAAGAGACGAGAGGTGTGAGGGGGGTCAGGGGGAGTGGAAGAGGCTTGGGGTTGGTGGATTGCGAACAGGGTTGGATAATTAGTGGGAAGTATGAGGGGTTGGGTGTTAAGTGATTAGAGGAATGTGCGCGGGTTGCGTGGTTATGGGGGTTGTAGTTGGCACCGTGGTTAAGGTCTCGTGATGCTGGAGGGGGCGGGGGTGATTTATTGGGGTGGGCCTGAGTGGGGATGGACGGTGTAGGGCCGGTCGGGTGTAGGGGGGGGAGAAGGGCGTGTTAATTGCGGCGCGTGGGGGGGAGGATGGGGGAAGGGGATATATGGCTGGGTTGTAGCTGTTAAACGTATGGATTCATGGAGGGGGGGGGATAAGGGCAGTGTCTGGGTTGAAGTTGGGGGGGTAAGAGGTGGTGGTGGTACGTATTGCGAGGGGTTTATGTGGGTGGTGGGCTGGTTGTTGAGCGGTGGAGGGTTGGGGACGTAGTGAAGATTTTTGTGGTGGCGGGGTGGGGGTCTAGAAGTGTGGGGGTAGGATACATCATTATGTTAAGTGGTTGATTCGGGTAGAGTAAGCTGGGCAATATGTGTCCGGGTGCCAGAGTGGGGGATTTGAGATAAAGGGGTGAGCGTGGGTATTTGGGATAAGGGGCGGAGGGAGTGTTATGAATTGTTAGAAGCTAGGCGAATAATGGTAGGTTAGGTTGGTACTATCACTGGTAATGGGGTGTTAAGTGTTATGGTATGAGTTGTGGAGGGTGGATGAGGGTGCGATTGGGGTCGAATCTGGGATGTGTGTCGAGTGGGTCAAGGGGGGTTTGGGGTAAAATAGTGTCAATGTGGTGTTGTAGGGAAGGTGGCTGGCAAAGTGATTGAGATTGGGAGGTGGAGGTGGGAGGGGTGAGGAGAGGAGTGAGTATTTTTGGCGGTGAAGGAGAGGTGGGGTCTGGAAGGGGGTCAGAGGGGCTTGGGTGGTAGGATGGCTTCACAAAGATTAGACTTCGTTTTAAGGGAACCCGGGTTATGAGGGCGGGTGATTAAGTCAAGGGGGTCATTGTTAAAGGTATAGGGCAGAACGGGTCGCTATTGGTCTTAATAGGAGTTTCGGGGTTCATGGGGTAAGGATCAATCTAGGTGGATGTGGTCTGGCGTGGGTTATGGGGGGGTGTGAAGGGTGGGAAGTTTAATTATATTTGTCATTTACTTTCTTGTAAAATGCAAATTAAAAAATATATATTTGCAAATCTCAATTTTTTGCGCCATTTAATCAATAATTTTTGGTATATCATATAGATAACTCATAAAACAATTGATGTACATTTACGTCCTAATTCTACTTTTAACTTAATGATTTTTACACACCCTTTAATGTAACTTAACTCTGATAACAAATTAATTTTTGAAAACGTGTGTTGCACGTTTGTCCTCTTGTAATTACTTACCATATGTATGTATACTTAAAAAAATAACATTCAGAATAGAAAATATATTTGTATTGCACGCTACTTATTAATATTCGTAAATTATTTAAATACAGTTCCATAGTTACAAATAGTTTATTCATAAAATTAAGTATCAAAAGAGAAAGAGTTAATACCAAATTAGTTAATGAATTCTAAATAAAATGACATACAGTAGACTAAAAAATATGAAATAGCTAATGAATTCTAAACTTTTAAATAACAAAAATTAAAGAGAGAAATGTTATAAGAATAGAGGAATCTTCCTCAATAACTACAAAAGCATAAACAGATCCTATCTCTTTTTTAGTGCATATGTGATAACAATTACATTCATCAACAATTATCCATCAATCATTATACTTAGAATAACAAGTATAATGCATTCACAAAAAGTAATTTGTTGAAGAACAATGTGTTAATGCATGACATCCACCAATAATCATTCAACAACAATTGACTCGAATAACTAAGTTAACTTAAATATAAGTGATTTTTGAAATAATTTTTGTTGTATATTTATAATTACCAAATTTGGAATTTGTAAAAGTCATTTAAAAATTGATAATATAATTACGCCTATGAGAATTAGATTGTTTAAAGTTGGGATATGTAAAGTTTTCTTACTAAATCTAAATATGTGCCAATTACTATTAAATGGTAATTCAAAGGACATTTTTGTTCTTTAATGTTTAAAGGATATTTCAGGATATAACTTATTGTGTTTGTTGTTACGAAACCACTTTACCGAACTCTATTTTTAAATAAAAAATAAATTAAACATTTCCTTTAATTAATCCACTTAGAAACATAATGGCTTTACTCCCTCTAGTTTATTAAAGTAATATTTTATTAATTAGTTTCTTAAAATAATAATACTTAATTATAAAATGATAGAATCATAATCATATTTTAAAATTAAGATCTTCTCACTTATAACTAAAAATAAAAATAATTTCTGACTACTCGTCCTCGCTCGTTTACCTATATCAATCAATACACACTTTTTTTTAAAAAGTATAAAGAATTATTAATAATATTGTTTTAATGTTTAAAAAGTAAAAGGAGTATATACCCTTAAAATGATATAAAGATCTTGATATGTTTTATCCAAATACTTTTTTTTCTAGATAGAATAAATGAAATAATCAGTTCTAATTTAATCATAAAACATAAAGTTGCAGATAGAAAAATATTAGGCATACCGTTTTTCTCTTCAAGCTTCCTCTTCTTTCGTTATTAGGGGTTTTTATTTACAATATGAATTTCACCCCATGATTTTATTTTCATACAAGTAGTAAATCATTTATAAAATCTAAAAAACACTAAATATTAATGCATTCTAATTTTTGTAGATTTAATTATGAGAAAAAAACTAATTACTGAATTATTCACTCTCTTATCCGATAACCTAGAGTGTTCACTACATTATCATCAACTTATTATACAAACCTATATCTTTAAAGAAGAGGTGTACATTAGACATGCAAATGAAAATTTTATTTTTCTTTTTCATTGGGTCATTATTTAAGAAACAGTCAATTTACACGTTCTTCATCCACCGAAAATTGAATGTCACAAAAATGAACTAAATAAAAAATATTCAAACATTGGATGAAAAAGAATACTTACCAAACACAAATAAATGTCCCATGAAGCCTTTAAACCTTCTTGAAGAAATGTATCGAATGCACTGAAATGGATTACATTCTAATTCATATAGATATATCTCCAAGACTTACTGTCAATAAAAAGTTAACGAACGGCATCCATATTCTTTTCTCACACAAGTGTTTGTTTTATTACCTCATGAATGTTGATCAGACTTTTTTGTGCCAAATGAAAAACACTCTAGAATTAAGTTTATTCATATGTTTCGTTAAAAACATAAAATTTTTTGATAAAAGAATAAACACACTGGTATATTAGTTTCTACTATATACAATCTGTCCTAAAAATTTATTGAATCAAAGAAACAGAAAAATTTGAGAGAGAATTTGATTAGATAAAATCAACATCACGCTATTGTTACGAGAAGACATGCAAAATAATGTGTTTTTGTTGAAAAAATCATGTATCTAATTTTTTATCATTGGAACTCTACAATTCTTTAACTTAAAATTAGATAGAGATGTTTTGTAATGTTTGAACTTCATTTGTTTGAATGACTAGTTATCCTTTCATTATAATCTTATTACTTTAAAGTTTATTATCTAATATTTATTTAAAAATGCTTTACTTTAAAAAAATAGAAAACAATATTTAAGTGAAGGAAAATGGTAATTCAACTTTGAGCTTAGGAAGCTTTCCACTTAATAATATATGATTTTCCAATTTTGAAAAAAATCATATTTTCGTAGAAATTTTATATTTATTTCAATTATATTAAAAATCAAATCATGCTTAAATTTTAATTTTGTTACATTAAAAAATTCTAAATCAGTTTCAAGGCATATCAGTACATAAATACTTCCACAAGACACTTACCAAACTAATGTGATTACACATATTGAGAAAATAATTAAGAGTATTGTTTCATTTTAAGAATGGTATTCAATTATATTAAAATTCAAACCATTCTCAAATTTTTATTCTTTTACATGAAAAATTCTAAATTTGGCTCGAGCAAAAGCAATACATAAAATAATTGCACAAAACACTTACCAAACTAATGTGTTTATACATCTTGAGGGGAAAAGTTTTGTTTCATTTTAAGAATAATATTCAATTATATTAAACAATAAGAAAGAATTTAATTATTTTTCGAGGCAAAAGAATACATAAATAATTGCACAATAACTTGTCCATTTATTGTCTGACACATATTGAGGAAAGAAAAGAGAATGTTCTTATTTTAAGATTAAATTCAACTATTGTAAAAACAATCATTTCCTAAAAGTTGTTTTTGTTACCTTAAAAAAAATTCAAATTAGTTTCGAGCTAAAGCAATACTCACAAAATTTGCCATTAAAATCTATGCTAAATCTTCATACTTATCCGATAACGAAAGAATTATTATCCTCCAAGGAGGTCGCTCAACTTTGAAAAATTATCTAGTAAAATCATTAAGTTTTATTATGTATCAAGAAAATAACTCAACTTCTACATTTGTATCAATAAAATTACTCTTATGCTTGTTTGACTTGTCTACCATAAAATACCCTTAAATTATTGTGAATTTCGTCATCTTTTTTTTTTCCAGCACAATTCTTGTCAAAGCTAGTGACCTGACTAAATAAATTAATTTTTAAGAAACATCAAAATCAAAACAGTTCTACTCATACTAATTAAAGACTATTCAAGTTAATAATTTGTCAATCTATGACGAGATTCAATTCGATCTACAAAGACCATCTCCTACACAAGCCAAATAAAGTTCTTATATATTATTTATTATTTTAATCCAACACATTTTAGTTGAACTTCACAATATCCTTTATTTTCTTATTTGGGTCTATTAATTTTTATCTTTTTTTTTGAAAAAAAAATGTATAACTAAATTAATCATAATTAAACAAAAAATATTAATTCCATGAGCTGCTAGAGTGAGCAAAAGTTTAAACAAAAATACATCGTAAAAAATTCACGGGATTAAGAGTGATTTTATTGATACAAATATCAAAGTTGGGAGATTTTATTGATATAAAGATCTAAGTTGAGTGATTTTTTTATACAAGACAAATTTTAATAACTTTGCTAGATAAATTCTTAAAATTTAGTGATCTTTAGAAATATTATCTCTAGGAAAAATCAATTATTTTTGAACACTGAACTCATTGCAAAGTAAAAAATAAAAATGATTTTTCTCTCCCAAATACCATTTCCTCTCTTCAAGAAATTGGAGTGATTACATATTAGTTACGGAGAAAATAATTATTAATCTTGATCCAAGAAATGTTATATATGAATGTATAATTTTTTTTTATTTATTTGTTTTTGGTATATATATATATATATATAAGAAATGTTATATGAGGAAAACAATATTTGTTTTGAAGCATTTGAATATAACAAAGAAACAAGTACGCCCTTCACTAGTAAAATCACATAAACAAAATTTCTTAGTTGAGCGAAGAAATTTCAACCTGCCTAGCAATATTTAGATTAAATATCTTCTCTATTTCTTAAGAAAATAATATCTTCTCCCCTAGATATTCATTCATCATCGTTTTGTTTTTATTTTTCCATCATGATTATAAATTTTTGCAACTATACAACTTGATTAAGGATGTTAAAATCAAAACATAAATGAAGGAAAGTAATATATTCAGTGTTTGTTATAACGTTCTCATACTTTAATTAACCTGATTGTGAATTCAGATTACTTGCTTGTAATGCTAAGGATTCCATTTTTTCAGTTCAGGACGTTCAGTCGTTTAGCAACTAATGTGGGCTGCGTACTTGTTGACCTCTCATTTTGGATTAGCATTGCTATGCGTTTCCTAAAGATGGGAGCAACTGACTTCATGAGAATTTGCCTCCTGGCTTGATCATAGGTTTCATTGCAGACCACTAAGAAAATTAATTAATCTCTGTTGACGTCAAATGTTCAATGTAGTTCTTTGATTTCTCACAATCACAATTTTGGTGATGGAACTAAGACATCATCATTCACTACTCCAATCCTTTAATTTTGATAAATAATTGATACAAAATTGGTACCGGACTGCATTAGTTAGTGATTTCCCTGTTAACTGCCCGATCTTTACTCTATCACCTTGTCAAAGCTGTCTTCAATCTTCCACACCAAATGTGCATTGGAAGCATAAACGATTCCATTCAAAGATCTGCAGATACTGGTGTTCATGAGCCCGATAATCAATAGCATTACACATTGCCCTTTGATCTGTAATTGAACATCAATGAATCCTTTTAACCAAATGTCAAGCACATCCAAAGCTTCGTCTTTCCTAAGAGTAGAATCTCACGATCTACCCATAACCATAAGTTTCAGATGCCAGTAAGCTTACCGTCATGAGGACAGTCCTGGAGTTCTGATTGCGCTAAAAACAGATGAGATGAGAAACTCAATCGTCACTCCGTGCATCGAAAACTGTAAAGAACCAGTTGAAAATGTAAGAACAACACACAATGAATGAGATCTACTGCTTCTGATCCCTGAGAAAATATGGGAGTTCAACTTAGCTCAAGCTATTCATCAATGGAGTCTACCTATATTCTATTAATAAATACATAGAGAATATTTTGAAAATGTAATTGTATTGATCTTCACTGAAAGAGGTCATGAAAATACACTATATTATAAAATGGAAAATGTTGAAATGACTTCTAACTAACTTTGATACTTGCTGACCATTAGCTACTATCTAACTAACTTGTAACATATAACAACTCAAAACGTCACGTGTCAATATTAACCACACAAAAAGTACACTATATAAAAAATATTTTTTAGCGGTAATTAATTAACGTTAATAACTCAATTACCGCTATGTATGTATTTTTAGCGGCAATGATCACACTTTGTAGATATTCCTAAGGATTATATAAAAATTGAATCTGATGATTCTGAATTAATGCAACGCTTAGAAATCAATTTTGAAACTGAAGTGCAGACATATCTACTTATAAATAAAGTCTTAGTGCAAAATTCGATCAAAGGAGATGGCAATAATTAGATTGATCAAAGAGGCTCTATTGCCTGATAAGTTCGATACTTCAAGAATTTTCTTAGATAAATATGAAGAATAATTTTAATTAACCTTCAATGTGAAAAAACTAGACAAAGAATATTCAGTAAGCAAAAAAAATTACAATCTTTTTGACAAAGCAAGAAATTAGAAGTTGGAAATTATAATAAAAACCAAAGAAAAAAAAACACCAAGAAGAAAAAAAAACACGAAAACCAAGATAACACCACAACACCCAATGGAGAAATCTTTTACAGACTTATAAAAGAGTATAAATAGTAGACATTAATCATATATCCTTATAAGTTTTTGTTGTGGTGGTTAGTTGGATCTTATACATTAATTTCGAATGATGTGTCATCAAATAAAGTCATTATGTTATCATCATTCAAATTCAGTAACTCAGAAAATGAAGGACTATGTGGGATGCCTAATGATCCAGCGACATTGTTACCCATTGGCGTTGATGCAATCATTGAGGGGATATTCATCAAAGGGTCTATTTGTGATGTTAAATTAGACATTGGAGAAGTAATCGTCGGTGAAGGCATTGAATAAGCTATTGTTGTTGGAAGGATTAGATAGGCAATTTTAGGAAGATATCTTTATGAAGATAACAAAGAAGGAACCTGTGAAAGATTCACACGTGGAACCATTTGAGAAGGAGTCCTCAAAGGGAACATGAATTGTGGCATTTGAGAAGGAGCATTATTATGAATCATCAATGGAGTTGTAAGAGGAATCATCGATGGAGGACTTAGATTAAGAGGAGCCCTTGGCCTCTCGAAGTTGGTCCCACTAGGTATAGTAGATGAATCAAAAGAGGAATCTCAGATAGTACTGGAGCATCAAGAGGGACCAGAAGAGGAGCCCATTGCATGTAGAAGTTGTTCCAACCAGAATCCATCGGTTCATCAATAGGTTGAGGAGCATTTGAAATAATACCTTCTTCGTCAGTTTTTGCTTTGATCCCATCATTTATCAGTTTGAGGTTTTTATTAATCACATAACAGATATCGTTGAGATCTTCTGGGAGCCTATTATTGGGCATCTCTTCACCATTCCACAATCCATACATCTGGTTTGTATACTTCATTTTCTTGTTTTCCTTCGTTACCTTCTCAATTTTCTCGATCCTTTTCTTGGTTATTATTTCATATGTTTTCATTTTTTTTATATCTTCTCCTCTGGAAGATCCATAAACTTTGTAAAGAAGCCGGTAGCAGCTTCATGATTTGGAAACACCTCACGCTCATCATGGTAATATCTATTGACTAAGGTAGCCAATTCAACATCGCAAAGGTTGTTGAGTTCATGAGCCTTGGTTAAAGATCATTTTAGTCGTTTTCTATATGAGACTCTCCTCTTAGTGTAATTTTCCATGAAAAACAACTTTGCTTTCTTTCTAACCATGGCTAAAAATTAGGAAGAGGAGGAGAACTTTATTTAATAGGATATGAGGGATGAAATCGATTTATTATTATGACTGTTGTTGTGTGTTTCTTTTTTAAGAATTATCTTCTATTTATAGGTACAAATAATTTTTTAAATAATTTGAATTAGAGAATACTTAGTTGTCATAGAATTTATTTTTGGCATATCAATGAAGGAAAATTACATGGGATGACAAACATCCCTAATTTAAATTAGTAATAAGGTATATTTTAATTTTTATTTCCACTGTGAGTAATACAGTTTTTCAATTTTTTTGCCATAATTAAATGGGATCCACTTCCTATTTATATACCTAGATAAAATAGTCCCGCCCAAGATTTTTAATATAATTTTATTCAAATCACATTTATTCTCCTATTCTCATTCCAATAGCATAACTCTAAAATTAACTCTTCCTCTAATTTTGAATTTCGCTAGGCAAATTTTTTACTTTCTCCCTCCGCTGTTCTTCACTTTTCGCGTTACCGTCAAATTCATGGCTTTCAATATTTTTTTTCTTGTTTCCTCCTTCTTCAACAAGTGTTATGTATATATTTGGTAGTTTTTTTATATATTTTTTTTAAACAATTTTTTTTATTACTTATCAGATACCAGTCTTTAAAAATCAGAATTGATGATTCCTCTCTCTATGAAATTAACGAGATGTATGTCCTTGCATTTCAATTTTTTGTTGATAATCCCCTTCGTTTCAATTGGGTAACTCATGATTTTGGAGTCAATGTTCTTGTTTATGGCAAAAACATAAACAAGTTTTAAAGTTGAACAATCTATTGAAGGAATTGAGATCCATGAAACAAAAGACCCAAGGGCAATTCATAAAGTCCATCAACAAACAACGCGAAATCTAGCGCATTAAGATTGTTGAAGGTGGCAGTAGAGAAAAGTCATAAACAGTGACTCAGAGGAGAATTGAAAAATCGTGCCTCATCAGAACTGGACACTAGCTGAAGAGATATCGGAACCTCATAGTGTAATTTCTATACAAATTACCAAAGTTTATTTACCAAGTGTGTTTGTATATTAAGGTAATATATACAAAGTATTATTAGATAGTTCCTATTGTATATTCTATTTTAGTGTGTATACCAATTACTAAAGTTAGGTATATTGGGTTTTTTATTAGTAACATATAACAAAGTCTTCCAAGGCAAGAACTATTTTATACAATTATTTAATTTTGTATAAAATAATTTTTAAATGTACTCTATTATAAATATACAAAATTCTAAACAGTTATACTTTTCGTTCGATATATACAAAAATATAAACATAATAAAATATTATTATTTCTAAACGTTACACACCCAAATTACAACAGATTTTCAAGCTTACTAATATACAACTAACAAATGACTATATTATACATCAGTTAATCATTATATTTATTTTAAAAAAACATGAAATCATAGATGCATCGCATATATACTATAATTATATATAACAAATTATGTACATTATACAAATTCCTTAATATATACCAAAGATAAATAGGAATAAAATTAAAATTGTATACAAACAGATTATCGCCACAAAAATTAAAATAATACATACTATGATGCATATACAAGTTAATACAAAATCAATAACAACACACAACATTGTATAAAATTATTACGATTTTCTCCAATATATACATATACCAGGTTCATTTTTTAAGATATATCTATGAAACACTCAGGCATCTACATACATACAATATACATATATACAATACATCCATACATACATATAAATATAGTATATACTATATCTAATATTATATATATATAATATATATGTGTGTGTGTGTGTGTGTGTGTGTGTGTGTGTTTGTTTGTGGTGTGTGTGTGTGTGTGTGTGTTTGTGTGTGTGTGTGTGTGTGTGTATACATAGATACACACACACACACACACACATACACACCACACACCATACCACACACACACACACACACATATATATATATTATGTGTATATATATATAAAGGAAACAAACTGACCCGTGAAGGGGGTAACTATTGGCGGCTCTATACGAACGGGACTGGAGAGGAAGAAGACCTTAGTGCGCAAGGGTGTGGTATGGCGTAGGGTTTGTGGATGGGAAGCCGCGGTGCGGGTTGCAGAGTAGGATGGGTGGGGACGGCAAATTTGAGGAGGGCCAGGAGACGTGAGGGAGGTAATGCGGGGTTGTGGGGATGAGGGAGTGGGGTTCCAATGTTGGAGGTTATTTGAAAGTGGCGAGATGGAAGGAGGGGTGATAATGAGAGAGGCGATGGTGGGCTGAAGTTGTGGTGCCATGGAAAGGGCGAGGAGGGGGGCGGGGAGCGGTCGTTATATTTTGGCTCGGGTGAGAATGGGTGTTGGTGTTCACGGGCTGGGGTAGGGAGCTAAGTGGGGGGGTATTGGGGAAGCGGAGTGTTGGTCTTAGGGAAGGGTTGGAAGTGGGGACTTGTGGGGTGGTGGGAGCGATGGGCTGAGGTGTGGTATTTGGTAGAGTTTGGGGGGTTGGTATTTGCGTGGTCGAGGACTGAGGCGAGGGTTGTGTGGTAGTGGAGTTGAGTTTTGGAGCGGAGATGATGGCGAGGGGGAGGCGTAGCCAGTGGTCGGATAGGGGGTTTGTCAGGGATAAGGGGGGATTGGATGTGTTGTCTGATTGGTGGATAGGGACATGGGAGGCTTTCAACGCGGGATGGTATGTCACGGGAATGAAGCGGGGATATGGTGGATTTAAGATGGTCTTAGTCGCGGGGGTGTTTGGCTTGGTGGGAGCTGTCGGATGTATGGGGTTTCCGAGATGCCTAATTTGTTGGAGGTACGTGGAGGCGTGTTGTATCATTGCCGGGTAAGTGAGTGGGGGGTGTTGCGTGGGCGGACAGAGGGGTGTCTCTTAAGACCTGTGTGGTGAGGAACAGTTGAGACAGCTTAAGGAGTGGGTGTTGTGGGGGGCCCGGAGCGGGGGTTATTCTCTTGACCGAAGCAAGTCGCGAGGGGAAGTGTGGTCAGCTTCTAGTATGATTGCAGCATACTGAAGTTGAGAGTCGCCGAGGTATAAGTGGGGAAGGGGCAAGTATATCTTAACTCTAATTTATGTTAGGATTATATATATGTCTGTATATATATATATATGTAGGATATGCCTGGGTGTTTCATAGATTTATCTTAAATATGGGGAAACATATATGATTTTGAACGAGTATTATCTTTCTATAGCTTTAGAATTCTTTTTTGGGGAAAATACTTTGATTTTGAATGTGTTCTTAAATTATGTGCTTATGTGAATTTATTGTTACCATCTTTTGTGCTATTGCTACCATTTATTGAAAAATGAAAAAATAATTTTTTTTTTTTAAAATTTAATTAACAAAAACTTTTTATACAAATTTAAAGTCACCTTAAAAACTAAATTATACCCATTAAATGTAATTATGTAAACTATACTCATGTAAATGTAATTTTTCATAAGAATCCATTTGGCCACATAATGAATTTTCCCTAAAAATGAATGATGGTAACTTTGATATCAAATTAGATCCCATCATCTATTGAACAATCTTTTGAGTCTAATTTTTCGTATTAGGAAAATAATTTAATTGATTTAGATTTACGCCGTATTATATATGAAAAAGACTGACCATAGAGTTTTCCAATGTTTTTTTTAAAGAAATTTTGAAAGTTTGTATATTTTATTTTTGAATGTAAAGATAAATATTGAAACCGTAAAAAGTTTTTGAAATATTAATGTTAAAAATATTTGAATAATTTTAAATTAATAATAAAAAAATTCTTTAGTAATAAAATTAAATATTTATGACTTTTAAATGAAGATATTTGTAAATTATTGCCAATTGCAATGCTTATAAATGCATATTAAATTTTTCCAACATTGGAGAAACTAGGGGTGTGCAAAAACCGAATCCGAATTGACCGATAATCGAACCGAGAAAATGTTATTGAGTTAGTTGTTATTGGGTTATTGGATTTTTAATGGGTTTAGAAAAAATAATTATTGGGTTATTGGATCGGTTCGATTTTTCCCCTATTGGGTTATTGGGTAAACCGATAACCCATAAGACTATAGTTATTTACTACTTTAATACCCTTTTCTCAATATTAAATTACATAATTTAATACTAATACTTCAATATTAGCTTTCAGGCTATGTGAATTTTTGGTTAGGATTGGGTGAGAACTTTGTGTATTATCCTGGTGGATCAATAACTGTTCAAGATTGTCTCATGGAAATAAATTTTTATTTTAGTTTTTAATTCTAGTTCTTAATTGTAGGCGATAGCTTTTGCCATTTGCAAGTTTGTGCATGTTAGTATTTGATCAACATTCAAGTTTTCCTAAATTAATGTTTTGGCGCGTAAGTTGGTACATGTAATTATCACATATGTACTACTATATTTATTTGGTCGACATTTTCTTATTGGGTTAACCGAAACCGAACTGAGAACAGTCAAACCGATAAACCTATAAAAAATTTCTTATTGATTGTTATTGGGTTATGCAATATTTTTAAAAACCGAAAACCCGATAAACCGCACCGATTATATGTAAACCGAACCGAACGACGCAATGCACCCCCCTAGGAGAACTATTAGTAAAATTTTATATTTCTTCAATTAATAAAAATCAAATCATTCTTAAATTTAATTTAGTTACATAAAAAAAATTCTAAAATCATTTCAAAGGCATATCAGTACCTAATTATTTGCACAGACACCTTATTCAAACTATGTGAATATATATATATATATATATATATAGTATATATATATATATATATATATATATTAGTATATATATATATATATAATAGAGAGTGAAGTGGGAGATGATCAAGATCAAATGTAATTTTCAACGCTAACAAAGTCTATTGAATGAATACAAAAAAAATTAAATAGTTCTAGAAACATCTTAAATTATTTTTTACCTTTAATTTATTTTGTGATTACTTCACATTCTTTTTTTTTTCTTTTGTGAGTTATTATGATATTCATTATGCTTATAAAAAGAATCCTATTTTTTATATAAAAATATCATGAAAATTAATTATTTCAATCTTTATTTTGCCTCTAATTAATATACTTAAAATATTAGTGGTGATAAAAATTAATAATATAATTAGATTGAAATTAAAGAAAAGATGTTAAAAATTAGTTACAATAAAATGAATAGGATGATATATTTGTATAAAGCTAACCAAGAATAAAAATGTATTTCATTCTAGAAAAACTCGATCAATAATAAATATTCTAGAACATCTTTCTTTAATATGAAGTGATGTTAATGAAAGTTAAAAATGTAACGTCAATATCAAGCAAAAATCTACCAAAAGATGATAACAAGAAACTTTACATAGTTCTAGAAATATCTTTAGTTATTATTTTAGCATTACCCTCATTTTTTGTTATTTCTATTTCTTCCTTTTTAATGAGTTATTGTGATATCTCTTTAATTATATGAACGGCAATAAATAATAATTACCTTACTCTTAATCTTATATATCAAGTATAATCAGGGTGGAACCAATCAAAACTAAAATTTTAGGTATATTAAATTTTGTGTATTGAATTTGTTTTTTATTTTTTGATCTTTTAATATGCTATATAAAAATAAAATGCAGAAGTTAGTTTCCTTTTGAAATAAATAAAAAAAAAAATAAGTTCTTATATGAAAGGGGGAGTCATATATTAACAAATAATGAAAATATTTGTGTTATATGATGGGCTTTCATGATTTATTTATTTTAAATCGGATGACTTCCCTTCTATTAATTTGAAGCGCATATATTTGGAGTTTTAACGATTTCGACCATTTTAATATAGAAATCTAAAATATTTGAAACTTTATTGTTTTTTCTTTCTAATTTGTTAAGATGTGAAAATTAAAAACCAAAAAAAAAGAAGCTTAAAAACGCAATGGTAGCACTTAAGATATTTTTAGAAAACAACAGTTAAAACACATAATGAAATTGTTGGTTGACTTTCTTATTTTTTTGAAAAAAAAAAGGGGGGTGCTATTTATTGTTTGAAAATAATTTTAAGAACTAAAAAGTACTATGAATTACAGTTAAATGACAACTACAGAATATGTGAGAATCATCTAAGAAATTTCGTTTCTTCCAAAATCACTTTTTCATCTAAAATAAAAACCCGATGAAGAACATATATTCTTCGAAATAACATAAAAATTACATAATTAACAATCCTAAAATATTTTTTTTAGAAAACACATAAACAAGCTTAGTTCACTTTTTCAATTTCATTTGTGTCACATAATTTAATTCCTTAATATTTTTCGATTCATTATGCTTATAAAAAAGCCTACTTTTTATTAAAAATTATCATGAATTAATTATTTCAACCTTTATATGGATCTAATTAATATCGGTGGAAAATAAATTAGTGTGATAAAATTACAAATATATATTAGATTGAAATTTCAGACAAAGCCGTTGACCCACGTATTTTCCAGCTACCAATGACAATAAAATGATAATGATAACAAGTCCCTATATTATAGAAATATCTTAGTTATTATTATTATCTTACCTCCTTTGTTATTTTCTTCATTTTTAAGAATTTTAGTGATATCTTTTATTTTATTAAATAAATAAATAATGATTACGCTTCGCTCTTAATATTATATATCCAGTAATAATATTACGTGGAACCAATCCAAATTTAAAACTAAAATGTATATATATTTTAAATTTTGTGTAATCAAGAATGATTAACAAAAAAATTCAATAGTTTCTGAAACATCTTACGTTTATTGTTTATTACCATTAACTTATTTTTTGTATTACTTCACTTCTTTCTTTGTGAGTTATTGGGGGGGGGGGGGGTGATACCTATTCTATTATTACTCACTCTATTTTAACTATTACTTTAGTTTAATTTTTATACTTTTTTTATTCATTATGCTTATAAAAATGCCTACATCTTCATGATAAAAATTTAATCATGATTAATTAGTTCTCATCTTTATTTTTTGCTCTATTAATATACTTGAAAATAAATTAGTGTTGATAAAATTTCGTAAAATATAATTATATTGATATTAAAAAAGATGTTAAAAAGTAACTTACAAATAAATGAATAGGATAATATATTTTGTATTAAATACACTAAATATAAAAATAGTACTTCATTCTAACAAAAATCTAACCAAGAATACCTTTGAGAAACATTTTTCTATATATGAAGTTAATGGAGAGCAAAGTAAAAATGTAATTTCAGGCAAGTAAAAAAATCTCCCACGAATGATAACAAGAAAATTAATAGTTTCTAAAACATCTTTAGATATATTATTAGTATTACCCTCACTTTTTGTATTTCTCTTCATTTTTTTTATCATTTATTGTGATTCTATCGATTTATTATATAAAAGTAAAATAAATAATGATTACGCGTAGCTCTTATAATTATATACAAGTATAATATTCTGTGAATCATCAAAATTAAATTAAATTTATATTTTTTTAAATTTTGTGTATGGAAATATTTTTTAATTTTGTGATCTTAATATGCTACTTACAAAAATTAAAATTCAAAGTTATTTTCTTTTTGAATAAAAAAAATAGTTTCATATAAATCGCAAAGGATGGATCTAAATTTAAAAATGGAAATTATGTGTGTTATTAATTATTAAATCAATTTCTATCTATTATTTTTTTAAAAGTAGTTTGGCTTCCTTCTAGTATTTTATGCATATAGGTGGATTGTTAAATATTCGAAACAGTTTTAATATAGAAATATAATGATTTGAAAACTTAATTCTTTCTTCTGTTTTAATTTCTATATTTGTGACATATTTGAAAATTACATAACAACAGCTTAAAAAGGCACATAACAATTTAAGATATTTTTTATTTAAAAACATAATGAAATTTAGCATGACCCTTTCATTTTTATCAAAACAAAGATTGCATAATGTTTGAAAATAAAGTAGACTAAAAATTACTATGAATCCATTAAAAATGACAACAAAAATATGTGGACTCATACAAGAATTTCATTGACTCTCCTAAAATCACGTTATCACATAAATAAAACAGATGTAATTAACATATATATTCGAAAATGGCACAAAACGGTTACATAATTAATATTTTAATTTTTTATTTTAAAAAGAATATAAAAATTTAATTTTACTTTTTCAATTTATTTTGTGTCACATAATTGGAAGAAAAAAACAAAATCAACATATGTTGTTCCTGCGCTAGCGCGAGCACCTTATATCCTATATTTATTATATAGGAAAGTTCATGATAAGTACGACCAATGACATTTAATAATTTTAATATCACTTAAGGGTAAAAAATAATTATATATTAACTGGGTAAAATATAATCTATAAGAATCCATACATCTTACTTTCTTATGACCATCAGGATGTTATTGTAATTTGTTTAAATGGAAGTTTCTATGTATTAATTTTACACACAATAGAAATGCAAGCTGTTTTGACATATTTTAGAACAAATTTTATAAAACTAATTAAAAGTAAATGTGATGAATAGTTTAACATTTTTATCCTAAATTACTTTAAATAAATATTGCATAAACATATTTTCAATATTATGTACATAATGTGACCATCATTCGTATTTGTATTATTAAAATAGTTTTTAAATGATGTAGCACTATTAGTTTTTGGGGTAAGACTTTTGAATTTTCTGTTACGACCTAATTTAATTGTATATAAAAAGAAATATTAGTATTTAATTTAAAATATACCATTTGGAAACTTGTTATTGGTATAACGAAATAAAGATTTCTTTACATGATTGTTTTTTATGTTGTGGATCAAAAATTATTTTTGTAATAATATATTTCAAATTTAGAATATCACATACGGTGATTGTCATTTTAATATAGTAATGAAAGTTGATTTCATTGTTTTTATGTTGTAAGTTAAAACTCAATTTTTTTAGTATTTCATTTATCAAAGAAAAATAATAAATGTATCCAAAAATTCTCGATAAAGTCAATGAACAACGTCGAACTGTTAACATTCAAATTCTAATAAATATTAAAATCAAACTAATGAAAAGAGAAGTTAAAAAAATAACAAGAGAACAACAAAAGCAAAACGTAAATAGAAAATTTTTTCCCCGAAATATATGAGGAAGAAAAAAGCTAAAAAATAAAGAATTTGGGGAAATAAAACAACCTAAAAAAGAATAATTGGTTTATTTTTTGGGGTCGGAGGCGTTAGAGTTTTCTTTACGCATGTATTAATTTAGTATAAAAAAAAATTAGTTAATGTAAATAACATTGTGAAAAATAATAAACACTTCGATAGAGAGAAGCTCGATAACTTTTTCAAAGATATCAACATTTTAATACATTCCTTGATCACAAAAAGGTTTAACTCATAAAATAACACGATTCTCTATTTCCTTGTTTCATAGAATTTTTTAGACTTCAAACTTTCCTCAAATTTAGTTTAAAACGCCCTTCTGCTTTTTATGACCATTTGAATCGATTATACAGTAATATATTAAAGTTGTTTACTAAGACAAAACTAGTATAAAGTATAGTAAATCCATCATATTTTTGGAGGCTATAAATAATATCTTTGAGAAGTGTTTCTCAAGTACAAGAATTTTTGAATATTTCATTTCTGCTCAAATAAGTTTTTGGTTGTCCAATACATTGCAAATTGAACATATACTTCGGCGAAGTGGATGTATTCGAGAGGAATCGATATGTCATTCGGAAAGGAATAGATGTATCCGGAGAGAAAATAGAGATGCCATCTGAGAGGATATAATATCTAAGTTGTGAATTTATGTAAATTTTTTTAACAAAATATGTGAAATTAGATCATGGGCCTTTAAAAATCTAGTCATAGTTATAAAAGTAGACCCCTAAGGCCCCCGCCTACGTGCGTCAACCACAAACAAGGGGAAAAAAAAAAAAACCCTTCCCCTTTTTATTTATTATATCAAAACTAGCCCTTCCCTTTATGAAAAACAAATTGTGACTTACATGAAAAGTTGCGACTTTATGAACAATTGCAACTTTTATGAAAAGTTGTGACCTTTAGGAAGAGTTACGACTTTTATGAAGAGTTGCGACTTTTATGAAAAGTTATGACTTTTATGAAAAGTTGTGACTTTTATGTAAGATTGTGACCTTCCGAAGGGTTGTAACTTTTCCAAAGAGTTGTGACCTATACTTTGCTTAATATAAATAGAGGGATTTTCTGCCACTATTATTTGTACCTTTTTTTTGTTCTAGGGTAGTCGAATTCAAATACACTAATTATACTTCTTATGGAGATTGTTTCATTCCTTAATGTTTTCTTCCTCCTACTTCAAGTAGATTAATCTTTACTATGAGTTATAGTTATTCATGTAACTATGACAATTTCTTTTTATTATTTTGGTGACCTTTTTAAAACTTTTTTAAAAATCTCAGCAAGGTGATTGAAAATTGATCTTCTCTTTCTTCATTTCCTGCATGTTTCTTCATATAAACAAAGAAAATTGGTTTTAATCGCAATGTGACATTACTACTTTTTCACCTTTTAGTCCACAACTCATAGAACTGTTGAAATAGTTCAATTCATTATATTTGGTTCTTTAATGACAAAACTTATATTTCTGCCACTATTATTTGTAGTTTTTTTTTTTTGCTATAGGAGAGTTGAATTTAAATACATTAATTAAGCTTCTTATGAAATGTTTCACTCCTCAAAGTTTCATTCCTCCTATCTAATGATAACTAATGGGCAACCAATACTGATGTTTGTTAAAAGAACCAAACAAATTGCTCTCTTCTTTGTCACTTGTTAATATATTATTTTGATTGCTCATTCTTAGGTACAAACATTATATATGTCATTGCACCCTTCCTATAATATTAGTATAGAGACAATCATCACACTTCTTTTATCGCAGGTTAACTAATTTATCATATTTCTTCGTCTCTTCTTTTTAGGCATAATAATAGATCAAGTTTTCTTGAATCTAACAAATGTCCAAAATACACTAAAATAAAAATACTTTTTACTGTCAATGAATATGCACAGAAACGAAGAGCGCTAGAGCCTTTACCTACATTAATTAATTGTTATTTAATCAATATTGCTATGGACTTTTTTTCTAGGGACCATTTTATTAATTGGCCGCTAAAGATCAGTTTTTGTCGTAGTGATAACTCTTTTCTTTGATAAAGTTATGTTTTTTTGGATAAAGAGTAAGCACTCTTTCTTTTTTTGGCTTCTTTTTCAATTAAATGTGTGAACTGTCAAACTTGGATATAAACTGACAGATTATATTTTTTGAAAAAAAGATATTTTTAGCGCATAATGTTTTTCCTTCTTGATGTTGGAAAGTAAGGTTGTTTTTAATAATTTATTTGTGTCATATTTGTGGAGTTCAAGCCCTCAGATATTATGCTTTTGAGATTTTAATATTTTTATGTGTAAAAAATTTTTGTTTAGATATCCAGTATGAATAGGTCGTCTTACAAATCTTGATTGATAATTACATTAATTAGTTGTAACCGCATAATAAAACCATAACAATAACTATGGTTTAATTTCAACTAAGTTGGGCTGGTGATATGAAACCTAAGCAATAGTAATGACTATTCTGTGACGATGAGAAACAACATTGATGACACTAAGATTTTTATGGTCATAAGAAAGGAGTCGAAGGTCCTCAATTTGAATTAGTTAATTATGCTCTTGTATGGATGTGATGGAACATCACATTTACTTGGGAGTATTGTTGTTCGAGGCTTTTTGGTCTCTTCTTTAACATCTGATATTTTTTAAAAGTTTTTGAAATTTAGAAAATCTCATTACTTCTGACCAACTATTTCCATGGAGATTTCTTAGACTTCTTTCTTATACTTAAAATATCTCTATGATTCATAATTTTTGTATAAAAAATTATAAAATAAAAAAACAAAATAGTACTTTTGAGTTTTGGGATTGCCTTAAGATAAAATGATCTTAACAATGTAGTATATATATATCGAAAATCCAAATATTATCAAATAATCAATATGAGCTTAGTAACATAGGTCAATCCCATGCGAAACACGGGTAATTTACCTAATTATCATTAAAATTCAAACCATTTTCAAAATTTTATTTTGTTACATTAAAAAAATTTCTGAATTTGGTTCGAGCAAAAGCAATACATAAAACAATTGCACAAACACTTACCAAACTAATTTGTTTACACATATCGACGGGAAAAACTGAATTTTGTTTCATTTTAGGAATACTATTCAATTATATTAAATAATAAGAAAAAATTCTAAATTAGTTTCGAGTAAAACAATACATAAAATAATTGCACAAGAAACTTGTCCAATTTATGTGTTTACACATATTGAGGAAAGAAAAGAGAATTTTGTTTCATTTTAAGATTAGAATTCAACTATATTTAAAAGAGAATCATTCTAAAATTTGTTTTTGTTACATTAAAAAAAATTCAAATTAGTTTCGAGCAAAAGCAATACAAACAAAATATTACAATTAAAATCTAGCTGAATCTTCTATCCTTAGCCATATACGAAAGGAAGTTATTATCTTCAATGTCACTCAACTTTCAAACATTATCTAGTAAAATCATTAAACTTTATTATGTATCAAGAAAATTACTCAACTTTCATATTTGTATCCATAAAATCACTCTTAATGCTTGTTTGACTTGCCTACCACAAAATACCCTTAAATAATTGTGAATTTCGTCATTTTCTTTTTTTTTCTTGCACAATTCTCGTCAAAGCTAGTGAACTGAGTAAATGAATTAATTTTTACAAACATAAAAATCAAAACAGTTCTATTCGTACTAATTGAAGACTATTCAAGTTAATAATTTGTCAATCTATGATGAGATCCAATTAGATCTACAAAGATCATCTCCTAAACAAGCCAAATAAAGTTCTTATATATTATTCATAATTTTAATCCAACACATTTTAGCCGAACTTCACAATATCCTTTATTCTCTTATTTGGGTCTATGAATTTCTATCCTTTTTTTTTTAAAAAAATAATTATATCTAAATTAGTCATAAGCAAAAAAAAAAAAAAAATTAATTCCATGAGCTGCTAGAGTGAGGAAAAGTTTAAACCAAAATACATGGTAACAAATTCACTCGATTAAGAGTGATTTTATTGATACAAAGATCAAAGTTGGAATATTTTATTGATATAAAGGTCTAAGTTGAGTGATTTTTTTTATACAAAATAAATTAAAGTGAGTTTGCTGGATAAATTCTTAAAATTTAGTGATCTTCTTTAGAAATAGTATGGTCGGTGGGAAAAAAACAAAGTTTTTTGACAGCCTGACCATTGCCACAGAGAAAATCAAAATGACTTTTCCTCTCCAAATCCCTTTTCCTCTCTTAGAGAAATGTGTAGTATTACAATTATTAGACGGACGAAAATAATGTATTAATAATCTTGATTTAAGAAATGTTTATATATGTGGTTTTTACTCTTTTTTTTAATATCTTTCTTATATATCTATAATATAGATCTTAATATTATATATATATATATATTTCAAATTTTATCAGGGGAAAACAATTGTTTTTGCAAGCATTTAATATAACGACGACAATAACGGCCCTTCATAGTTAAACCCCATACATAATAAATCTTAGTTGAGCGAAATATTTCAACCTGCCTAGCAATATTTGCATTAAATATCTTCTCTACTTTCTCAAGAAAATAAAATCTTCTCCCCTAAATATTCATTCATCATCATTTTGTTTTTATTTATCCATCATGATTATAAATTTTGGCAATTATACAACTCGATTAAGGATGTTAAAATAAAAACATAAATGAAGGAAACTAATATATTTAGTTTTTGTTATAATATTCTCACACATTAATTAACCACACAAAAAGTACACTATATCAAAAATGATTTTTAGTGACAATTAATTAACAATAATAACTCAATTATGGCTATGTATGTAATTTTAGCGGCAATGATCACCATTTGTAGATATCCCTAAAGACTTTAGGGACATTGAATCTGATAACTTTGAACTAATGGAATGCTTAGAAATTTATTTTAAAAATGAAGTGCAGACATATCTACTTACAATTGAACGCTTACAAGCAAGATTCAATTAAAGGAGATGGCAATAATTGGATTGATCAAGGAGGCTCTATTGCCTGATAAATTCGATACATGAAGTATTTTCTAAGATAAATATGAAGAATAGCTTTAATTAACCTTCGATGTGAAAAAATATTCAGTAAGAAAAAAAATTACAATCTTTATGACAAAGCAAGAAATTAGAGTTGGAAGTATAAATATACTCGAAGAAGATTGATCTTAATAGACTTATAAAAGAGTATAAATAGCAGACATTGATCATATATCCTTATAAGTTGTTGTTGTGGTGGTGATTTGGATCTTGTACATTAATGTTGAATGATGTATCATCAATTAAAGTCATTAGCTCATCATCATTCAAACTCAGCAAATCAGAAAATGAAGGACTCTGTGGAATCCCTAGTGATCCATCAACATTGTTACCCATTGATGTTGATGAACTCATTGAGGGGATATTGATCAATGGGTCTATTTGTGCTGCAGTTGGAGTAAACACTAAATTAGACATTGGAGGAGTAATCGTCGGTGAAGGCGTTGGATGAGCTATTGTTGTTGGAAGGATTGGATAAGCCATTTCAGGATACCTTTGTGAAGATAACAAAAAAGGAACCTGTGAAAGATCCACATGTGGAACCATTCGAGGAGGATTGTTCAAAGGGAACATGACTTGTAGCATTTGAGAAGGAGCATTTGAAGGAATCATCGATGGTGGACTTAGATTAAGAGGAGCCCTTGGCCTTCAAAGTGTCCATAAGGATAACAGTAGATGAACCAAGAGAATCTCATAGTACTGGAGAATCAATAGGGACCAGAAGAGGATCCCATTGCATGTCGAAGCTGGTCCCACCAGAATCGATCGGTGCATCAATAGGTAGAGGAGCATTTGATGTCGAACCTTCTTTGTTAGTTTTTGCTTTGATCCCATCATTTATCAGTTTGAGGTGCTTATTAATCACATAACAGAGATCGTTGAAATATTCTGGGAGCCTATTATTGGGCATCTCTTCACCATTCAACAATCCATACATGTGGTTTGTATACTCCATTTTCTTGTTTTCCTTCCTTACCTTCTCAAGTTCCTTCTCAATTTTCTCGATCCTTTTCTCAGTTATCATTTCATATGTTTTCATGTTTTTTGATCTCTTCTCCTTTGGAAGATCAATAAACTTTGTAAAGAGTCTTGTAGCACTTCATGATTTGGAAACACCTCAGGTTCATCACGATAATCACTATTGACTAAGGTAGCCAATTCAACATCGCAAAGGGTGTTGAGTTCACGAGCCTTTGTTAAAAAACCCTTTAGTCGTTTTCTATATGAGACTCTCCTCTCATTGCGATTTTCCATGAAAGCCAACTTCACTTTTTTTCTAACCATGACTAAAAATGAGGTAGAGGAGAAGATCTTTATTTATTAGGATATGAGGGATGAAATTGATTTATTATTGTTACTGTTGTTGTGTGTTGCTCTGCTAAGAATTGTCTTCTATTTATAAGTACAAATAATTTTTTAAATAATTTGAATTAGAGAATACTTAGTTGTCATGTGTACTATTTTGGCATAAAAATAAATGATGGTATATTTGATATCAAATTAGATTCCATCATCTTGAGATTAATATAGTTAAAACTCATATTGAACAAGTTTTTTTGAGTCAAAATTTTCTTATTAGGAAAAAAATTAATTGATTTAGATTTAAGCAAGTATAATGTATGAAAGAAAAACTAACTATAGACTATTAACAAATATTTTTTTAAAGAATTTTTGAAAAACTGTATATTTTATTTAGAATTAAATTATAAAATATTGAAAAACAAATACAATTTGACACTATTTGCAAAAAATATTGAAATATTAATCTTAAAATTTTGAATAATATAATAAAAACAATTTATTTTATTAATCAAATTGGAAATATTTATTGGAATATTAACTGAAGAATAATTTGTATGATTATTGTGCCATTGCAATGCTTAATAATAGCAATTATAATATTTTCCCAATTTTTGGAAGAGACATAGTCAGTCAGAAATTTTATGTTTTCTTTCATTATATTAAAATCAAAACATGCTTAAATTTATAATGTCTTACATTAAAAAAATTCTAAATGAGTTTCGAGGCATATTAGTACATAAATACTTGCACAAGACACTTACCGTTTACTAATGTGATCACACATATTGAGAAAATAATTAAGTGTTATTGTTTCATTTTAAGAATAACATTCAATTATATTAAAATTCAAATTATTCTCAAATTTTATTTTGTTACATTAAAAAAATTCTAAATTTGGTTCGAGTAAAAGCAATACATAACATAATTGCACAAAACACTTACAAAACTAATGTGTTTATACATATTGAGAGGAAAAGTGAATTTTGTTTCATTTTAAAAATACTATTCAATTAAGTTAAACAATAAGAAAGAATTCTAAATTAGTTTCGAGTAAAACAATACATAATGTAAGTGCACAAGAAACTTGTCCAATTTATGTGTTTAGACATATTTTGAGGAAAGAAAAGAGAATTTTGTTTCATTTTAAGATTTGTATTTAACTATATTTAAAATCAAATCATTCTAAAATATGTTTTCGTTACATTAAAAAATATTTCAAATTAATTTCGAGCAAATGTAATAATTACAAAATAGTTGCAATTAAAGTCTAGCTGAATCTTCTATCCTTAACCATATACAAAAGGAAGTTAATATCTTCGAAAGTCACTCAACTTTAAAAAATTATCTAGAAAAATTATTAAACTTTATTTTTTATCAATAAAATCAATCAACTTCCACATTTGTATCAATAAAATCACTCTTAATGCTTGTTGGACTTGCCTACCACAAAATACCCTTAAATTATTGTGAATTTCGTCATCCTCTTTCTTTTCAATTCTCGTCAAAGCTAGTAAACTGACTAAATAAATTAATTTTTAACAAACATAAAAATCAAAACAGTTTTATTCATACTAATTAAAGACTTTCAAGTTAATAATTTGCGATCTATGAAGAGATCCAATTCGATCTACAAAGACAGTCTCCTAAACAAGCCAAATAAAGTTCTATATATTATTCATAATTTTAATCCAACACATTTTAGCTGAACTTCACAATATCTCTTCTTTTCTTATTTGGGTCTATTAGTTTTTATTTTTTTTTTAAAAAAACTTTTTATAACTAAATTAATCATTAGCAATCAAAAAAATGTTGATTCCATGAGCTGCTAGAGTGAGGAAAAGTTTAAACCAAAATACATCGTAACAAATTCACGGGATTTAAAGTGATTTTATTGATACAAAGATCAAAGTTGGAAAATGTTATTGATACAAAGGTCTAAGTTGAGTGATTTTTGTGTAAAAAACAAATTTTAATGACTTTTCTGGATAATTTTTTAAAATTTAGTGATCTTTAGAAATATTATCTCTATGAAAGTCAAATATTTTTGACCACTGAACTCATTGCAAAGAGAAAAATAAAAATGATTTTTCTCTCCCAAATACCATTTCGTCTCTTCCAGTAATTGGAGTGATTAAACATTATTTATGGAGGAAATTAATTATAATTCTTGAAACAAAAAATGTTTTTTATATATATTGATATTAAAATGTTATATGAGGAAACAATGTTTTTTTATGCATTTGAATATAACAAAGAAACAAGTAGGCCATTCTATAGTTATACCACTTAAACAAAAAGTCTTAGTTGAGCGAAGAAATTTCAACCTGCCTAGCAATATTTGCATTAAATATCTTCTCTAATTTCTCAAGAAAATAATATCTTCTCCCCTAAACATTCATTCATCATCATTTTGTTTTTATTTTCCCATCATGATTATAAATTTTGGCAAATATACAACTTGACTAAGAATGTTAAAATCAAAACATAAATGAAGGAAAGTAATATATTTAGTGTTTGTTATAATGTTCTCATACTTTAATTAACCACACAAAAAGTACATTATATAAAAATGATTTTTAGCGATAATTTATTAATAATAATAACTCAATTATCGCTATGTATGTATTTTTAGCGACAATGATCAAAGTTTGTAGATATTCGTAAAGACTTTAGGAATATTAAATCTGATAACTCTGAACTAATGTAATGCTTAGAAATTTATTTTGAAACTGAAGTGCAGACATATCTACTTATAATTAAACTATTACTAGCAAGATTTGATCAAAGGACATGGCAATAATTGGATTGATCAAGGAGGCTCTATTGTCTGATAAATTCGAGACATAAAATATTTTCTTATATAAGTATGATGAATAACTTTAATTAACTTCGATGTGAAAAAACTACACAAAGCATATTCAGTAAGCAAAAAAAGTTACAACCTTTTTGACAGAGCAAGAAATTAGAGTTGGAAGTATAAATATACTCCAATGAGATGGATATTAACAGACTTATAAAAGAGTTGGAAGTATAAATATACTCCAATAAGATGGATCTGAACATACTTATAAAAGAGTATAAATAGTAGACATTGATCATATATCCTAATAAGTTGTTGTTTTGGTGGTGATTTGGATCTTGTACATTAATGTTGAATGATAAATCATCAAGTAAAGTCATTATCTCATCATTATTCAAACAGCAAATCAGAAAATGAAGGAGTCCGTGGAAACCCTAACGATCCATCAACATTGTTACCATTGGCATTGATGGACTTGTTCGGGGGATATTCATCAATGGGTCTATTTGTGATGCAGTTGGAGTAAACACTAAATTAGACATTGGAGGAGTAATCATCGGTGAAGGCGTTGAATAAGCTATTGTTGTTGGAAGGATTAAATAAGCCATGTCAGGATACCTTTGTGAAAATAACAAAGAAGGAACTTGCGGAAGATCCACATGTGGAACAATTTGAGGATGATTCTTCAAAGGGAACATGAATTGTGGCATTTGAGAAGGAGCATTAGGAATCATCAATTGAGCTTAAGAGGAATCATTACTGGTGGACTTAGATTAAGAGGAGCTCTTGGCCTCTCGAGTTGGTCCCTCTAGGTATAGTATATGAAACCAAAAGAGAAATCTCGAATAGTACTGGAGCATCAACAGGGACCAGAAGAGGAGCCCATTGAATGTCAAAGATGGTCCCACCTGAATCCACCGGTGCATCAATATGTTAAGGAGTATTTGATGTAGAACCTTCTTCGTGAGGTTTTTTCTTTGATCCCATTGTTTATCAGTTTGAGGTGTTTATTAATCGCATAACATAGATTGTTGAGATCTTCTGGGAGCCTTTTATTGAGCATCTCTTCACCATTCAACAATCCATACATCTAGTTTGTATACTCCATTTTCTTGTTTTCCTTCCTTACTTTCTCAAGTTCCTTCTCAATTTTCTTGATCATTTTCTCGATTATCATTTCATGTGTTTTCATGTTTTTTGATATCTTCTCCTCTAGAAGATCGATAAACTTTGTAAAGAGGTTGGTCGCAACTTCATGATTTGGAAACACCTCAGGTTCATCATGGTAAGAGCTATTAACTAAGGTAGCCAATTCAACATCGCAAAGGTTGTTGAGTTCACTAGCCTTGGTTAAAAATCCCTTTAGTCGTTTTCTATATGAGACTCTCCTCTAAGTGCGATTTTTCATGAAAGTCAACTTCACTTTCTTTCTAACCATGGCTAAAAATGAGGAAGAGGAGAAGAACTTTATTTATTAGGATATGAGGGATGAAATTGATTTAATATTGTTACTGTTGTTGTGTGTTGTTTTGCTAAGAATTATCTTTTATTTATAGATTCAAATTATTTTTAAATAATTTGAATTAGAAATACTTATTTGTCATATGTACTATTTTTGCATAAAAATAAATGAGGGTATATTTGATATCAAATTAGTTTCGATCATATTGTTTGAAAAGTTTGGAGAAAAAAAACATGAAAGGAGCGTAAAGACGTTCAACTTGAGTTATGATAATAAGGTCTTTTGTAGTTTTGAATTTGATAATAAGTGTGGTTGGATTTTTAGATGAGGATAAAATAAGCTCGATGAAGAGGTCTACACAACAATCTAAGATATATTAATTCATAAATATCTTCAATGTATGGGTTAATGTTGATATACAAGGGGATGAGTTATAAAGTTGGAATCAAAATGAAAGGTTTTCATTGCAAGTAGACGTTTGTGGTAATATGCTTTGTTAAGATATGAATTGGTAAGGGGTAAGAAATGATTGATCACATTGAGTAGAAGCATATAGAAGGACTTAAAAATAATTTTAGTAGTAAATTTGGTTACTTTTGATTCTTATACCCAAATGAATTTCACGTAATGTTTCAATTTAGAGGATAAGGTAAAAATATCATGGGTTATTGGTCAAAGAATAAGATTGGCAAGCGAATCAAACAAAAAGAAAAAGGAACAAGAAGTTTGGTATGTTGAAGATTTCATATATTTAGAACTTTGCACCATGGGTGGAATTTAAGAGATGTGAATAATAAGACCTTTCATATAGAGTCTTGGTTAAAAGTTGAAGGAGGTATAAATTTTCATTTGTAAGTTCTAATATGACAATGGATGTGAATTATTCGGTATAGACTCATTAGGAATTTATCAACAATTTTTATGAAGATTGGATTTTAATTTTTGTGAAAAGCAGTGAGGTGTGTAAGATTATGTGTTGTTATGTGGGGTAATTGTTCAGATTATGGTAGGTAACTTATGGATGTACAACAATATAGATCTACATCTATATATGGTTACTGAGGATTTTGAAGGGATCAAAACTACTATTTTTACGAGATAATATAGACTGCTATGATGTGTTACATAAGCATTTGATGGTGAGTAGATGTTATGAGCTTATAGTAGACCAAATTATTGGTAACCAGAAGATTTTTTTCTCGTGTTGGATGGAGATATTGAGATTTTAAATATTCGTTTGAAATTTTGGTATCTGAAAGATTACGGTGGAGTTGACATTGTTGTGCTTCATACCTTTTATATTGATGATACAGTCTTTAGATTAAAATTACTTTTTATCACAGCCTGGGGTAGGGACCCGTATATGTCATAAAGAGAGAGCATACTTTGAAAATTTTAGAGTCAACGATGTGTTTGCTTAGAAAACTTTTAAACTAGTGACGGTTTGAGAGTAAGGTAAATGACGAAAGTGGTGGTGATGTTTTGTTAGTATTTATAGAGTGGACTTCAATGAAATAATGTAAAGAGTACAAGTACAACTGTAATAGAGACCATAGCGGTGGATTGAAAGTAGCTAAAAGAATCAAAGAGATAGAGCCATATGAATGAAAATGTTTGATATGGGAACTATGGAAAACGTATCTAGTGTTATTCGACTTTGATTTTGTATATTCTTATATGGTCATGTACTTCGTTTTGGATATGGTTTGGAGTATGATTTGCTATGTATATCCTCACGTGTTTTCATATCTATGGGTGAATTTCCAGTGGTGGATCAAGTGTACCGATCCTGTGATTAACCTCTTGGTAGGATGAAAACCTTGGTTAGACTTGTTCATTTTAATTATGAAAATTTTGGTGTTGTTTGGGATAGTTGAAGTATATAGTGATTCTACACGCACAATCTTACTTATGATAACTCATAGAAGAGCTACCGTGAAGGGTGAGTTTTCATTGTCAGATAGTGTTATTAAAGGTTATGTATAATTAAGATCACTTGTTGGGTTATATAAGTTTGATACTCCCTTTTTGAATATCCGATATCAAAAGATCATATTTTTACAACTTAAGTTCATCAATATATAATGCTGTGAGAAGGGAAATTTTAGTAAGATATGTGATGGTGTGTGCATTATGAGTGTTTGATCATTGGTTCAGGTTCACTCCTTATTATAGCAAGTATTGATTCGGAATTTTATCGTGGTTGTGTGAGAAAATATTTGACCTATTTATTGCGTTGTGGTTCAGAGAATTTTGATTCAAATTGAGTTCATGGATTAGTCTGCAATTGATAATTTTCAAAGTTTTATTCGGAATTCCATTTCTTGGTAGTTGATCTTTGATGGAATAGTCTTAAGGAGGAACTTACTTGGAGAGATAAACACGAACTCTGAAAAGATCATGCCTCATACTTCTAGTAACATCAGTTATTCTTCCTTCTCCTACTTTATGTTCGAGGACGAACATGATTTTTAGTGGTGGATAATGTAATGACTCAAAAAATCATTTTTAGAAATTTTCACAAAATTATCATTTTACCCTTCTCGATAGTTAACACGAGTCACATATAATTAGTATGTGCAGTTGGTTGGGAATTTGAAGTATAGGAGTGTCTATTATTATTTAATTAGTGGGCCAAGTCTATAAGTTATTTAATATTCAATAGTATTTGACCCATATATACGAGTAAATTATAGTTAAATGAGACTGGCATTTTTGAGAGTCAAAGCACGCACGCACAGAAGAAAACTAATTCGGCGGGCACACATTCACCAAAAAGGCATCACATATAGTTGAGGTAAAGTTTCTGCTTGATGAAAAGTAAATTTGTGAATTTGGTAATCATGAATATGATTGAAGTTCATGTTAGGCTCCTATGATTGGTTGGTAGGAATGTCTATTACTAGTATATGTACGTTGTTCACGTAGGTTGAAGTTCATGTTAGGCTCCTATGAGACAAAAGAATTAATTTATGAATTTATCTTTGCATTAGCATGAGATAGTGAACTGGGAAATAAGTAATAAGTGTGAGAGGATTAGTTCGAAAGGGTTTCAATTTTTCAATTGATAGTTACGGTGAACTAACTCATTATTTTGGTAATTTATCATCCAATTTTTTGTTAAGAATTTTCTAAACCTGATTATATTGTGATTCAAGTTTTGATATACTGGAACTTAACTTTAGACTTGAAATTTGAAAGACATGAGAATTGACATGTTAATGGACATCAAAATTTAGAAATTTGATTTTAGGTTCGTATGAGCTTTTGAGTCTAGACTAGAGAAATAGTAATATCTGTGTTGTTAACTTCGAAACCTTATTGTAATTAATTATTTGAACAGACCAAATTTATTTGGAAGTACAATGAAATAAGAAGACTCAAGTCTCGGAGTGGTTGTTCGACTATTTGAGGCAAGTGGATTTCTAAACCCTTGTTAAGTGTATGAAATGCATGTATTTCCTTTTGGTATATGTTTGAGAGTAATGAGACTTGGTGATGGGTTGAATTATCCACATTGATTAATTCTAATGATGAAAACAAAGGGTAATAAAAGGCAATGTGAATAATCGCTTGTGTGTGATGTGTTGATAATGGAGAATGGTTTGAAAGTCTTGTTGAATCATTGTTGATGTTGTTGTGAATTGTGCAATGTTATGAAAATGGTCATCTCCTTGTTATTTTTCTGAACATGTAATTTGCATTGTTCTGAGATATAGTTGTGATAAGTGTTATGTGTATTGAGAAAGAATGAGAAATTAAAGAGGATGTACCATTTCGAGGGACGTATCGCATGCCGCAATGAATATTATATTTTGAGGGATGTATAGCACGCCGTGATGGTTACTATTATCGAGTGTCATGTCATGCGCTGCGACGGATGCATGGACAGATATGTCCCCTATGGGTCCCGGACTGAGAGACAACGGGTGTGTATCACTAGGTCAAACATGCATCATTATACTTGACATCGCATTCCATTGCATTGCACATACTTATTATTAGTGAACTTGATATTGTGTTTTGTAAATCTTGTGAATGCTTTCTACGGAACTTGTGATTTGATTAATACTAAGCTTGTTGTTGAGGATATGTGATTTGTTGAAGTGCTCTTGTTGAGGATATGTAATTTGTTGAAGTGTTGTTGTTGAGGTTATTTAATTTGTCAAAGTGTTGATGTGAAGGATATGTAATTTGTCTATGTTGTTGAGCTATGTGCTATGTAAAATGTGAGTTGTTAGGTTGGACTGATTTTTTATGCAGGTTGTAGTTGTGGAGGTTTGGTTAAGGTGGTAGGAGTATCCGTATTTCATTCCTTTGTCTTGTGTTTAGAGGTTTACTTGCTGAGTACCATGTGGTTTGGTACTCACCCCTTGCTTCTACAATTTTTTTTTATAGATTACGAGCCTGGATTGTTGTGGTACTTGTCATTCTCTTTCTTTTTCAAGATTTGTGAGGTAGTTGTTTGTATTCTCAGTGGGCTTTCTTTCTCCTTAGTTATGATCTTGTTCTATTCTAGAAAAAAATTATTTGAGCGCAATATTTTGTTTTGAATCAATTGTAATATTTTAGAGGCTTGTACACGTGATAATTAGATTTAGGGGATATTTTAAGTGATGTTAAATTCTGCATTTTATTAAATTGGTTTTAGGCGACTGTCTTGGTGGGATAAGACAAGTGCCATCATGTCTATTTTTTGGGTCGTGATAAAATGGTATCTGAGTTTCAGGTTCATAGGTCTCACGTGTAGGCAAGCCGAGTCTATGTAGAGTCTTGAGAATCGGTACAAAGACGTCTGTACTTATCTTCGGAGGCTATAATGACTTTTAAGAAAAATCTTCACTTCTTGGATCTCTATCGTTTTCCGGTTTTGATTATCATCGTTTCACTCCATTAACTCTCATTTATGTGATGACTCGTGCATAGCTCTTCATGTGAGTATTTGTCTTTGATGTTAGATTTGTTATCAATGTGAAACTGATAGATTTATGGGAAGGATGAGTTATCAGATTTGGAATGTTCAATGACTCGAAGAGATTGAGTTAGGTGATGACTTGATGAAACATTTTGAGGATATTTGAGGATTACGTTAAACAATGGTTTAACGGAATTCATGAGCATTTTATACTTTGTTTAAGCTAGACATCTAGTTGTGGGATTAATACTTGTATTGTATATGCAATATTTGGAGTGGTTTGACAATTCAAAGTGAAATGACTAAAAAAAAGTTTGTTAATGAATGTGATATCTTTAAAAGGTACATTTAGTAAAATTTTCATAACATATATGGTCTAGTTAGTGAATATTGAGAGGGATGTTACACTAATTGAGGTCAAAATCTCTATTGTAGTTTCATAGATTGAGTGAATGTCAAAGAGGATATAAAAATGACTATTATAAGGGCACCGATTCTGACTTGGTTAGAGTTATGCATTGTGTTATTTCTACTATCCACATGATCTATGAAGGAATGTACATCGCTTTGGATGAGAGACGAAACAGATTTGTTGTATATTGTAGTTATTTAATAGGTAGAAATATGTACGCTATTGGAATATAACCTTCTCGAGGGGTATGATATGTTCTAGTGGTGGATTTAATAAATTTTTTACAATGTGATACTAGTGTTATATGGAAATGAATACGGTGATGTCAAGGGCGATTACTAAACGCATAAAAAGATCATGTATACCACATGCTCGTATAAAGAGATTCAATGTTGTATTCTCATTTGAGAAACAAACTAGTTTGTTACTAAGGACGCTTGATTTTAAACATTATTTACAAGAAAGCTTTTAGTGGTGGATGGTTGATACGGTATTAGTGTGTTAAGTTGAAAAGTGTATCCCGAGGACTATAATGAGGAACAATGATTTCATCATAAGGTCCAGGAAATGGATAGATACCAGAATGACAAGCTTATGGGTAAAGAAAGCCCCAAAGAGTACACTTGTGTGAAACTAATTGAAGATTTTAGTAAAAAATGCGTATAAAAGTGGGCTAGTCCTTTGAATTTGATTGGTATAACTGAGTTTATGGTGTTCATATTGATGAAAATTTGTGGTGGTGACAACAGCTAATTGAGCATAGTGATAATAAGAATTCGTGATGGATTGTGATTAGCATGCAACTATATGATTATTTTTGTGGGTTAAAAGACTTTTCAATGGTAATGGTGACTTTAGAATGTCTAAGTTATGGTTTACTACTATTTTGTGAGTAGCATGATTGTATGGAAATTTTTATGAGGAGTTGGGATGACACTCGAATAAAATTGAAAGGAGTTACTGCCATAATGGAAAGAATTAGCGGACGTAGTTTAACTTTCAGAGCGAGGAGAGAACTAGGACATTTACTTTGATTGCAAGGGTTAAGGATGTATCTTCAGAGGAATTCAGAGAATTTGGTTCAGAGACACGTGGTTTCTTTTGTTTTGCTCTTGTTACGTAATTGTGTCACATATTCATCAAATTGGTTTAAAACATTGTTGGATAAGGCTTGAAAAAGGAGTGTACATACATTTAGCTCGAGTGTGATGATAAGTTCTATTTTTGTTTTGAGTTTGATAATGAGTATGGTTAGATTTTTAACAAAATATATGATAAGGTCAATGGAGAGGCGATCAATGATAAACTAAGATACATGAATACATAAAAATCTTCAAGGTATAAGCTAATGTTGATAGATAAAGTAATTGGGTTATATAGTTAGGTTCAAAATTCAAGTTTTTCATTGTGAGTTTAGGTTTGTAGTAGTGTGTTTTGCCAAGGTATGAATTGGTAAGGTAAGAAATGATTTATAACATTGAGTATGAAGTATTTTGAAGGACTTAAAATAATTTGATTAGTAAATATGGTTACTTTTGATCGTTATATCTTAGGGGGGTTTCCTGTAATGTTTTGGTTTAGAGGATAATGTAAAAATATAATGAGTTGTTGGTCAAAGGATAAGATTGGTAAGCAAGTCAGCGAAAAAAAAAAAGGTCTAGTATATTAAAGAGTTTATGGTATTTAAGATTTGCATCATATATGGGAAGAATTTAAGAAAGGTGAAAGAATAAGACCTCTCGTATAGAGCCTTGGTTCAGAATTTAAAGTTGTATGGATTTTAACCTTTTAATTAAGATATTACTATGAGATGTGAACTGATTTGGTACAAAATTACTAGGGGTTATCAACGACTTTGATAAAGATTGAGTTTTGGTTAGGTGACAAGCAACTATGTATGAAAGATTTTATGTGGTTATGTGGAGTTAGATTGTTCAAATTATGATAGGTAACTTATTGATGTTCAATGGTGTGGACCTATAGTTTTACATGATTGATGAGGATTTCGAGATGATTGAAACAACTTTGTTGATGGGATGATACAGACTGTTATGATGTGTTATATAGACATTTGATGGTAATTAGAGGTTATCAACTTATAATATACGAAATTATTGGAAGGACAAAAAAACACAAATTTTTTAGTATTGGTATGAGGTATATGATTATTTTGAATATTAGTGAAAAGAATCTGAAAAATTAGTGGATGTTGACATGAGGTGATTCAATTTGTTAATCTGTTGTAAAATTTTAACTGTAGATTAGATTAGTGATATTAGTCTTGTGTGTGACTTGTATTTGTCATAAGAACCTTATATGAAATAGCGGGAGTATAGTTAAAAAAAATTAATAATTTGGAGGCAATAATGTGTTTGCTAAGAAAACTTTGATACTAGTGACAGTTTAAGAGTAAGGTAAATGACTGGTGTAGTTATTGTGTTTGTTGGTATTAAGAGTGTTATCTTCAATGGAGTACCAAGAAAAGTATGTGGGCTTTGATGAATCGAGTATTTGTAATATTGTGATGGGCATCAGACTGGTTGATTGTGGGTGCTATAAATCAAAAGATGGGCCTTATGGAAGGAGTATCTGCTGTTATTCGACCTTGGTTCCTTACATTCTTATGTGACAATCTAGTTGTTGTGGACATGATTTAGAGTATGACTGATAGTCTACGCACGTGCGTGTTTTCACTTATATGAGTGAATATCTAGTGGTGGACCGGATGTACCGATCATCTTATATCCTCTTAATAGGGTAGGATCTTTTGGAGGACTTGGCCATCTAACTTAAGGAAGATTTTGTGTTGTTTGGGATAGTAAAAGTGTACCACTGGTTCTACACACACAACATTGTTTATGAGAACTTATAGAAAAGCTATGAAGAGTACATTTGTTTGAGTGTGTTGTTAGAGGTTCCACATTCTAGGGTGTACCGATTGTTGGGTGTTTACTTGATCATTTTATTCTTTGGATTTGTTGAGTTTGATTCTCCCTTTATGAGTATCTAATGTCTAGAGATCCACAATTTTATAATAAGTTTCAGAGAAAAAAAATATTGTGTCTTGAAGAAGAGGACTTTTGATAAGATGTGTGATGGTTTGTGATTATGAGTGTTAGTGGTTTGATTCAGGGCTCACGTACGGTTATGGTGAGCGAGTTTTGATTCAGAAGGTTATCTTGGATTATGGAGAAAAGATTCGTAATAAGGGTTGTGTTAAGGTCACGTGGCTGAGTCTGTGTTTTGATGTAAAAGTGAGTTATGGTGTTAAACAGTGATGTGATATAAGCATCTGATTATAGATTCCAAAGTTTAATTCGAAAGCTCAATTATTAGTAGTTGATCTTGATGGAATGGTGTTAATGAGGAGCTCACTTAGAGAGATGAACACCGACTGGTAGGTCATAACTTGAACTTTTGGTAACGTCGGTTATTCTTCTTTTACAGTCTTTATGTTCGAGAAAGAACATGATTTTTAGTGGTGGATAATGTAACGACCCTCTTAGTCGTTTTTTATGAATTTTAACAATTGTTTTTATATTAACCTTTTTAGTACTGTTTATAAATAAATTATATTACTTGACGTATGAGTGACATGATGTTTAAATTTGATAAATAATTATTTTGTTGCTAATAATAATATAAAAATAAGTAAATAAATAATAAAAGAAATAAGGGCAAAGCCCTATATTGTTGAAAGTCACGAACAGAGAAAAAAAATATTGCAGGCCGATTAAGGAAGTTTCAATGTTTCTGAGTGGACATGGAGATTACTAATTATTCCAGGTAAAAGAGAACAAGTTAGCGAATTTTTCTTTCTTATTTGTATATTAGTTGTTGGGAAGCATGAATATAATTGTTTTATTATAATGGATAGAATTGGAAAATAGAACGTATTTTATTTGATTAGAAACTGTCTTATTTCGTATTATTGTTACTGCTCCCAACTTACCACGTGATTCCTTGAGAATTTGGAGAGAAAATTATAGAATTGGTGACTTAGTAATGATTTAGATGACGATTACTTAATAATTATGGACATGACATAATTAATTAGTCTTTTTCTCTAAGAATGTATTTTGTTGTTTCCTTTGGCCAGTATACCATGTTTTTCCGAAATATTGTTATTCATTAATGGTGGATGATAATTTGGTTCCCAATTTCTTTAGTATATTGGATGAGTGTAATTAAATATTGACATATAATATTATCTGAAAACTAATAGGATTGTATTATTTGGAGAAATTTAGACTAAACCTTAAACTTGAAATTTAAAAGTATGATAATTGATATGATAATTGGCATTAAATTTAGGAACTTGATTTTAGGTTTTCGTATGATTTTGGGTCTAGACTAGACACATTGTAGTATAAGTGTTAGTAGTTTTAAAATCTTATTGTGATTATTAATGTGAATATATTGCTTTGAGTTGAAGTACAACGAAAAGGGAAGACTCAAGTCTCGGAGTGATTGTTCGACTATTAGAGGCAAGTGGATTTCTAAACTCTTATTAAGCGTATGGAATGTGTGTATTTCCTTGTGGTATATAGTTGGGATAGGAATGGCGATTGAGATGGATTTGAATTTCCACATGATTAGTTCTAATGATGAAACAAGGGGGGGGTAAGGGTGGGGTAACAAAAGGCAATGTGATTATTATTTATGTGTGATGTGTTGAAGGTGTTGAAGGCTGGTGGAATCATTGTTGATTGTGATATCATGTTTGTGGTGCCGTGAATGATGCAAGTATGAAAAGGTCATCTCCTCATTATTATACGGTAACATGTCATTTGCATTATTCTGGGCATGATTGTGACCAAGGGTTATGGCATTGAGAAAGAATCGAGAACTTAAAAGGATGACCATTTCGAGGGGAGGAGTATGCGCGCCGCCAATGATACTTATATGAGGGACGTATCGAGCGTGCACTGTTACTATATCGAGGGTCGCGTCGTGCGCCGCGGACAGGATGCATGGACAGGTATGTCCTAGAGACAGCGGGTGTGTATCATCGGTCAGACATGCATTATTATACTTGAACATTGCATTCCATTACATGCACATATTATCATTTAGGTGAACTTGATATTTTTATTTTTGGTTGTTTTGCTGAATGTCTTCTGTGGAGTTGATGATTGAAAAGTGCTGAGCTTATTGTTGAGGATATGGTAATTGGAAGTGTTTAGTGGAGTTTGTACTTACTGAGTACGTGGGAAATGGTACTCACCCCTTGCTTTCTACATTGTTTTGGAGATTATGGCTGAATTTTTGTCCGGTATTGTAATTCTGTTTTTTCGAGGCGGCTTCTTGGAGATTCGTAAGGTAGTTGTTTTTCGTCTCAGCGGACTTTCTAGAAAGAAGTTCATTTGATACTAGTGTTTCTTTTGAATTAATTGTAATACTTTAGGGACTTGAACACGTGACAACCAGATTTCGAGGGTACTTTTAAGTTGATTGTATAATTTCCTCATTTTTATTATAATGTTGAGTTTAAGGCTGATTTGTCTTGGAGAGATAAGCCAAGTGCCATGACGTCCATTTTTTTGGGTCATGACAAAATGGATCTTAATAGACTTATAAAAGAGTATAAATAGTACATTGATCATATATCCAAGTTGTTGTGGTGGTGGTCATTTGGATCTTGTGCATTAATGTTGAATGATGTATCATCAAACCATTATCTCATCATCATTCAAACTTAGCAAATTAGAAAATGAAGGACTCCATGGAATCCTTAATGATCCATCAATATTGTTACCAATTGGAGTTGATGCACTCATTGGGGGATATTCATCAAAGGGTCTATTTGTGGTGACGTTGGAGTAAACACTAAATTAGACATTGCAGGAGTAATCATTGGTAAAGGCGTTGGATAAGTTATTGTTGTTTGAAGGATTGGATAATCCATTTCAAGATACATTTGTGAAGGTAACAAAGAAGGAACTTGCAAAAGATCCACATGTGGAACCATTTGAGGAGGATTCCTCAAAAGGAACATGAATCGTGGCATTTGAGAAGGACCATTTGAAGAAATCATCAATGGAGTTATAAGAGGAATCATCGATGGTGGACTTAGATGAAGAGGAACCCTTGGCCTCTCGAAGTTGGCCCCATTAGATATAATAGATGAAACCAAAAGAGGAATCTCGAATAGTACTGGAGCATCAACAAGGACCAAAAGAGGATCCCATTGTATGTCGAAGCTGGTCCCACCAGAATCTATTGGTGCATCAATAGGTTGAGGAGCATTTGATTTGATCCCATCATTTATCAGTTTGAGGTTTTTATTTATCACATAACAGAGATCATGAGATCTTCTCGGAGCCTATTATTGGGAATCTCTTCACCATTCAACAATCCATACATCTGGTTCGTATACTTTGTTTTCTTGTTTTCCTTCGTTACTTTCTCAAGTTCCTTCTAAATTTCCTCGATCCTTTTCTCAGTTATCATTTCATGTGCATGTTTTTTGATCTCTTCTCCTCTAAAAGATCGATAAACCTTGTAAAGAGGCCGGGAGCAGCTTCATGATTTGGAAACACCTTATGTTCATCATGGTAAGAGATATTGACTAAGTCCGTAAATTCTGAAGAAGAAGTCAATAAATTTCATCTTTAAAATGAGAGAAAATTTCTCAATTTATAGAAAAAGGAAAGGGGTAGTGTGGAAAGGTCTTATTGTGCATCCGGGAAAGGTCACAAACCTTTGAAAAAGTCACATCTTCGGAAAGGATCGTCATCTTCATAAAAGTCGAACTTTTCATAAAGTCACACTTTTCCCAAAAGTCTCAATCTTTCATAAAGTCACAACTCTTCATAAAGGCCGGCAACTCATCTTTTCCATTCACACCTTTTAAACCCAAAATCTCCAGCATGAATGGGAATGACTCCAACAAAGAAAAACAGACAAGTATGTGTAACTTTACAAGCAAGAATTAATTTGCATCTGATAAGTAGGTTTCCTCTGGACTTCTATAGTGAACATTATGTCGGATATACTCGGTCGGATCGATTAGAGTGATATTTGAACCGTCGAGATTTGGTGTATATCTAGACACCATATCACACAATTAACTCTTTACCGTTTATGGTTCTTACGATTGTGTTCATTTTTAGTCACGAACACCTCATGGTTATTCTTGTATAGAGAGATGGGATTTTACAACAGGCTCTTTTGAAGCCGCTTATAGCTGTCCACTACATAGGTGATTCCTAACCGTGTTATCGAGTAAGATACAATTATTTGCTCAACTAGCCAAACTTAGCAAAATCATTAAAAACCATTAAGCTTTATTAAAGCAATGAACAAGCTTAATTTGCATACTTGTCCTTTAGCTGTCTTTATATGAGATGAATTGAGGTTGTTAAACAATTCCGAACCATCATTTTCAAAAACTTTGTTTTCTCCTAATCTAGTTTTGGATCTTCAGTGCTCTAGATAGAGTTACGCAATGATGACTTGTCATAAACCGCCAAATCTATTCCCTTAGATTCTTTCAATTTGTCTCTACTTGGCCTTTTGTAAGTTGGATCCAACAAATATCTTGACTTTACATAGTCAATTCTGATAATTCCATTAGAGTAGTTTTCTAACGGTATCATGTCTATGTCATATATGACAAGACTTTTCGTTATACATCATGCTTCATGCCCTACCTATTGCATCTTGACTATTAAAGTGTATGCATACTAATGTCAATGGTTTGATCCAAAATAGAATATCTATCAAGAAATTTCAGAGTCTTTCAACTTATTCACCGACCTTATCTAAAACACCTAGCTTAGAGACCATTGTAGAGATAGCGATACCGTATCTTTTGAAATATTTCCAAGAGACTACTCCTCTACCAAGAATAAATACATATCCACTCGTGGATTTTACTTCATTTGTCTGATGATCCAATTTGCATTAGTATATCCTTTTAATACTGCTGGATATTGTTATAACGCAAAGCATAGTTTTAAATATTATTTTCAATACTCCAAACTCTATTTATTTCAATCTAATGAGTTTATTTGGGATCACTTGTGAACCGACTCAGTTTATAATAACAAATGATATACCTGATCTCGCATACTTCATGATATATATCATACTTCCCAATACTCTAGCACAATCGAATTGTGAATCACTTTTTCTTTCACTCTTTTGAAATGCAAACCCCACATTTATTGGAGACTTGACAATATTGACATCAAAATATTTGAACTAGTCAAGTACCTTTTCAATGCAATGACACCGTGAAAATGCTAAACATTATGGAGTTCTAAGGATTATTATATCTAAGATTGTATCAGCAACTTCAATATTTTTCATTCCAAACTTTCTTTCTAGAATATATTTAGTTGCATTTATGCCATTAGTGTCTCTATTGATGATCAACATATCACCAATATACAAACAGACAATGACCTTATGATTTTAATGTGAACACATTGATCACTTTCATCATCTTAAATTCATTGTTGTAAAACATTTTTGGTCAAATTGTTATGTCATTGTTTGGGTGCTTGTTTTAGTCCATAATGTGAATAACAGTTCTTACTTTCTTTTATGTGATCAGAATCACAAAAATACTCGGGTTGTTTCATGTAAATTATTCCTCCAATTCGTACATTAAGAAAGTTCTTTTCACATTCATTTTATGAATTTGGAGAGGTCTATACCACAAACTAATAATATAAGCATTCGACATGGAGGTAATTATAGATTACTAACGACTATAGATATCGAAAATACCCCAAAATTTTATTTTTGTCTAAAGTCTTTGACATAAAGTCTTACTTTATATTTTTCAACAGTCCATCAACTGTTATTTTCCGTCTAAAGATTCACTTTAAACCCAAATTTTTATTTTCTGGAAGAAGATCAATTAACTTTCAATATGGTTGCTCAAAATTGCATAAATTTCACTATTGACATCATCTTTCCAAAGGAAGAGTCTACAGAAGACACAAGAAATGTTACAAAATCATATTCAAAAGAAGTAAATGTCCTTTGACATTTACTAACCCTCTGAATTTCTTTATTAAGTACATTATGTTTTTTCCTTTCCTAGGCCTTTTAGACCCTTCTCTAGGCTACTCGAGTCTAATTTTACAGTTCATAGTCATATGTCCTATTTTAATTCTTTTAGGAATAGGAATTTGGACTTTGGCTAGATACCCCCACACTTTGAAATAATTCAAGTTGAATTTCCTTCCTTTCCATTTCTCATACGAAAAAGATTGTATCCTGAACAAACAAAATTCCTTTCTTTTTAAAAAGATAACTTTTTCTTGTTCCCTTTTACACTAAGGATAGTTCCTCCACACAAGTTTTGTGGTAAACCGAACTTATAAACAATGCATTCATCATTTCTTTGAACGTTTGACTTTTCATTAGATTGAGATGAATAGGGCAGTAGTTTGATAGATAATTCCACTTTCCAAACATATTTCTGCACAAGGAGATTTATACTCTCCATTCTTATCATTTTTTTTTGTCTTTTTCGGCACTAATTTTTAACTTTGATATTACATTGTCTAGACATTTATATTGTTTCACCCTTACCATTTAGAAAATAGACCTAGTCATTTCTAATGCAATTGTCAATAAAAGTAACGAGATACTTTTTCACACCATGAGATGGTTTTAACTTCATATCATAAATGGCAGTGTAAATCAATTCTAAGGGTTAGATTCCTTTCAAAGATATTTATAAGAATGCTATCATACTAGATCACAAAACTTGACCCCTGACATTTATTATTTATGCACTAAAGTTAGAACAAAACTTCGAAGTAGATTAATTTTTCTTACAAGGTTTTGTATTGACATGCCCCAAGTTTTTTATGTCACAAACATTGACTTAAGGCAAGTTAACAAAATAAAAACATGAGGTGGAAAAGCTCTTCGTTGAGGTTTCTTTTTCCTCCTAATACTTTGTTCCTATTCTTAAATTTGGGTGGATACAAAATTGTTAGAGTTCAGACTTGTCAAATGTCCCTTTTCAAAACGGACCCTTTCCATAACTGTCAATTTGATTGTGATGTAAACTACCCATGAAACAAAATTTAATCGAATTCAATAAAGGCAAATATAGTACAATGTTAATGTCACGGAAACTTACTTGTATTATATAGACATATCTTTTCATGAAAAATCACAACATTTTAAGTGAAACTTTTTTTTCCTATAAAAACATAATTATTTGAACAAAGATTATTAATTTTGGTTGTTTCATACTAGACACACTTATACAGTAATAGGAAAATCAACAACCACAATACTAAATATACTCCAAGAATTTTGTGGGGTTAACATAATTACAAAAATATCATTGAATTTCATATTTTTTTGACTCCAAAGTTAAATTAGACACCAAGTCTAATCATAAGCAAAGAACCCCCCACATTTTGAATGTGATCTCAAAAATATTTTTCAAATATTTGAAAATGGTTTTTCCACATACTTTTCTAGAGTTTCAAAATGTTATTGACAATATGAAACCTCTTTTGAGAAATTATTCTACAAAATAATTATACTCCAATTCTCTTTGACAATGCTTACACCATGTCAAAGTTCATTCCATAGAGGCATAAAATCACAAACTCAAAGTCACTGGTATATTTTCCTCTATCACAAATAGTCATACCACCCAGTATTCTAAATACTAACAATAAGGATAAAATAAATTGTACAATTTATTTCTATATAATATTGAAGTTTACAGAAAATCAAAAGCAAAAAAATAACTTAATTGTGTGAAGTTTTCATATTATTCAAACAAATTGAATAGTCCAATTATCCAGAGTAGAAACCACCAAAGTTTTAGTCTAAAAAAACAAACATCTAACATTCACATGGAGTTAAACACTATAAAAGTGTAGTCACGACCCAAAATGACGCGCGAGTGGAACTCCACTACCTCCTAGGTGATATCTAATTGGCAAGCTGCAAATCTCATCGCCAGAAAGTAGCAAAAATAGAAACAGAAGTACAGAATCTGAAAGCTTAATAGCAGCAGCCATGACTCTAAAGATGCGGAGCTACGTCGTCGGCAGTGACGGGCAGCACGATAAAAAGCCAGAGCTAAAAGGAGACGTCGGGCAATTAACTAAAGCATAGTAAAAATAAGGAACGACCATTGAATAAATGAAAAATTTCAAAAACAGAATATAAATATATAGTTATTGAAAAAAACAGCATGAAACAAAGAAATATATTAAACGGCAATTGATAGAAAAGATATAAGAAAAAAGACAAGAATTTACAACATAAAGAAAATAGGATGTAATAATGAAATATATAGCAGGAGTATGTAATAAATCAATATTTATACAAGGAAAAAAACCATATTTATGTTTAAAATTACAAATAGACCACCAGAAAGTTTAGAAGTACTTAGGAATGATAAAAAATTAGAGGACTGCCATCAGCAACAAATATAGAAATATTAGATAATATTGAATTATCGATAAGAGTGAAGTGGAGTAGACCACAGATATAAGAGAACAAAATAAAGAAAAAATAATAAACGACAATTATGACAAAAAATTAACTATATGTAAAATTGTGCTATATCGAAGAATACACTTTTTGCATTTAAAGAATATTACTACAAAGCAAAATCATAATCTTAATGACGCAAAAGAAGCAAGAACAACAATATTTCAAATTACCAGAACCATTTAGTACAAAAAATAATTAAAGATTGGGGAAAATGAAGGACCTACAGAACTTTAGGATCTAGAATAAAATTATGAGAATCAATTAAATAAACTTCTAAAACTCAATACTATTGTTCCCAAAAGTTGGAGTCATCACATCAGAAATCTAGCCTCAAATTACTAAGTCTAAGAGTATTTAAGAACTAAAATAAGTAGAAAGAGGTCCATGTTCCGAACTCAAGAATCAAGACGTGAAGAAGAAAATCAGCCCGAGCTAGGAATTTAATAGCTCACCCTGAAATCTGAGTGCTGAAGACTGCCTAGGAGTTTGAGGACGATGTCGAAGTCTGGTGCACTTGCGGGATGCACTCCACAAAACAAACAAGAAGAAATAAAAGTGGGTTAGTACAAGAAACACGTACGGTAGGTATCATCGGCCAACTCAAAATAGAAAGCAATATATATCAAACAATATATAAAATAAACTACAATACTCAACCTGGTAGCAATAACAAGAGCAAGAAACCATTGGCAACACACCACACCCTATGAGGACTCAAGCTCTACACCATACTTTTTTCCAAAAATTTGGGACATAGGTTCTTCGAAATTTGGTATATAAATGATTCAAGATACTTCTCTATTCTATCGGTCGGAACGGACATCCGATCCCTAATGCTAAGGTGGAACTGGGGACACGCCGATCCATTATTACTACCGTTCAGAACGTGACACTCCGATCCCCTAATTACTAAGTGTCGGAACGGACACTCCGATCCCCTAATATACGTGTCAAAACGTGGACACTCTGTCCATTATTACTACCGGTAGGAACGTGACACTCGATCCCCTATACTAAGCTGTCTGGAATACGTGACACCCGATCCACAATTCATTAATTTTTTCATCACAGTCTTCGTTGCCAAGGCGTCATCTAACAGATGAGGATGCAAGATTAAAAATTCAAACAGTACAACATTCTAATCCACTACAATTAACCACAATTACAAACATACAAACCCACAATCAGCATATAGAAGGGACTTTACAATACCACCCACTACATATTCAATCGTATAGAGTTGGGGGGGGTTTACTAGAAAAAAATAGCATTAAACCATAACCTACCTCCACCGAAGAAAATCGCGATCAAGGCAAGTTACTTTCTCATGCTTTGCTTTCCTATGCGCTCCATCTCCCTTTTTCTCGCTCGTTTCTCCCTCTCGTCCTGTTCTTTTTTTTTTTTTTTTAATTTTTCCGCTCCAAATTCTTTTCTTTGACCTAATTATATTATAATCAATATAAAAGATGATAAAAGTACCCACTAGATTCCAAGGTTACTTCTTTTAACCCCCCAAGTAAATAACTTATTAAATTACCCCAATACTAATTTTTTATATTCTTTTTCAAAAGTTTGTCATGGAATGGTCCAAAACACCCCTTAAAAAACTTTTAGCAGAATTCGACCCAGTCGAGGTTACGCAACCTGTGACGGTCCGTCGTGTCTATGACGGTCCATCCTGCAAGGTCCGGCAAAAAGTTCAGAGAGTGAAATCAGTAAAGGGTTTTGTGACGGTCCGTCGTATCTACGACGGTCCGTGCTGCAGCTCAGTCGCGGAGTTCAGAGGGTTGTCCCAGTACCCAGATTTTTAGAGTTTGAGTGTTTTGGAACGGAGGCCCTCGACGGTCGTCGTGACCATGACGGAACGTCGCCTGATCCGCGATCCAGGTCAGTTATTAAAATCATTCTACTGCTCGAACCGACTTCTAAACAGGTGTTACAATAGTACAATTTTACCATCGTTCGTCCCCGAACTATCACAGAATGAGAAAAAACAAGGGAGGAGAAAGAGTGTTAAAAAAAAACCCCTTTGCATTTCTGTAAAAAGATGTGGATATCTTTTTTGCAATAAATTTGGCCTCATTCGCCTAAGGGGACTCGTCAATGGCCAATTTTACACTGAACCTTGATGGGATGCAATCTCCTTGATCTTACAACTTGCGTTCTTCTTATCTAAATAGCAACAGCTCCTCCTCATAAGGACAACTTCTCATCCAGAAGGACTGAAACCAACGAAAATGTAGTTTCCATCTCCATGGTATTTTTCAGCATAGATCGTGAAATACCGGGTGCAACTCATGAGAGTCCTGGAGGCAATGTCAATCATAAGCCACCTTCCCCCACGCGCTTCAGGACTTCAAATGGACCAATATACTTGGGCTAAGCGTACCTGCTTACCAAACCGCATCACCCATTTAATGGGCGAAACGTCAGCAGACTTGCTCACATCCATAAAATCCAAGTGCCCTAACCTTTCGATCTGCATATTCTTTTCTGCCCTATTTTGAGCTGCTAGAAGTCTCCTAATGAATTTACTTTATCTAAACGATTCCCTCAAAAGATCGCGGTACCCCATGTATCACCTCAAAGGCATCAAACCACCCAATGGGAGAACCTTACATCTACTCCCATAACAGTGCTCAAATGGGGACATATCCAATAACTTGAGTGATTAGCTATCTCTTGTATGAAAACTCTGATAAGGGAAAGAATTATCCCAATGACCACCAAAATCTATTACACATGCCACGAAAACATATCCTCCAACACTGAATTGGTTCGCCTCAGACTGACCACGGTCTGAGGATGGAAATGCAGTACTAAGATCCAACCTAGTACTAATTCCGCATGCAAGTTCTCCAAAATTAGAAGTAAACTGCGTACTCTATCTGGTATGATGGAAAGTGGAACTCCATGCAATCGAACGATTTCTAGATATTAGAGTTTGGCTAACTTCTCTGCATTGTAAGTAATCTGGACCGGGATTGACGTGAGCAGACTTAAGGTTAACCTATCAACAATTGACCCAGATGGATCATACTTACCCAAGGTCGTTGGAAGACTAACTACAAAATCCATGGCCATTTTTCCATTTCCATTCAGGATGGGCATTTTCGAAGTGTTCCTCCGGGCCTTGGTGCCATACTTTACCTGATGACAATTCGGGCATTGGGCAACAAAATCAACAATGTCACGCTTAATCCTACTCACCAAAATGTTGCTTTAGGTCCCGATGAATCTGTATAGAATGCTTTGACTTTCCTCTTCGCTCTCCACTTTTCTGCTTCGTTATCCCTTCTTCCTGTTTTTGTTTCCTCTCCAGTTCTTTTCTTTTACCTAATTATCAATAAGAAATTATAAAAGATGATAAAAATAACATACTATTCTTCCAAGAGTTACTTCTTTTAACCCCCCAAGTAAATAACTTATTAAACTTACCCCCACTAATTTCATAAAGTTTTCATGAATGGTCCAAAACACCCCTTAAAAATTTTAGCAGAAATACCGACCAGTCCGAGGTTTAGCAACCTGTGACGGGGCCCGTCGTTGTCTTATGACGGTTCGTCCTGCAGTCCGTCACAAAGTTCAGAGAGTTAAATTCAGGTAAAGGGTTTTTCGTTGACGGTCCGTCTGACTACGACGGTGCCGTGCGCAAGTCCGCGCGTGGGTTCAGAGAGTCGCTCCCGTACCCAGATTTTAGCGTGAAGGTTTTGGGAACGGAGGACGGTCGTCGTTGACCATGACGGTACGTCGCCGATCCGCGACCCAGTCAGTTATTTTAACATAATTCGACGTCGAACCGACGAAACAGGTTGTTACAAAAAGTCTTTTTTTTCCTTCTCCAAACAGAATAAAATGTATTCTTAGACCATCACCTAGAAATGTTTTTCTTTTCAAATAGTCTTCTAACTATCACATTTTAACATACTATTTATCAAAAAAAAATATGCATATCTCATTCTTCAAACTAGTAAATTTTAAAGGCAACACTATTTTTCAAAAAAAAAATTCATTTAAAAAATAAACGATTTGCAAAAAAATTTCCTAATAGATACATGATAAATATCAAATTTGTTAACCTTTAGAAACTATTTTCCTCCTTAGATAAACAATTAAAAGGTTACCAGGTGTAATCTTTAATCGAAATACCACCAATTTTTTCTGCTACATTCTCACTTCGGCCTTGCTAAACAAAACAACAAATTACGGACAAGTAATGCATTTATCTTCTATTTCCATAATCAAATTCTCTCAGTCAGTAGAATACAAGAAATACTAACAGCTTAATAATTTCCTTAAGATTGTTATTCATCTTGTATTCCTAACATATTTAGAACAAAACTTTGAAAAACATAGTAAGACAACAATGTTAACTTTTTTGCAACTAGAAAATTAAAACTAGTACAGAAACTAGAATCAGAAACAATTGATTAAAAAAAATTATACGAAATATTTTTCTTAAAGAATAATTGTAGTTAATATGTGTTTAAAGAATCTTACTGATTCGAACAAACTTTGCATAAACACGAATTTACAAAAGTTCAATGAAACAGTGAAGAAAAGAGGAAAAAAAATTAATTCACAAATCTAAAATTTGTAATACATACCAGAATTTTAAAAAATAGAAAGAAGATCAAGGTCAACGAATGCACAATGTCCCCTTAAAGAAATTATTTCCCTCTAGTATCCGAGGTTTGTTTTGTAATATGTCCTCCCATGATAAAATGATTTCAATCACTAGTGTATTGAAAACCAAAGCACTGGTATCAGTAAGACACTCAATGCAAAGTATACTTAGAATACTAGATTTAGTAGTACAAGAAGAGGTCCATAAATTCCATTTTTAAAATGAGAGGAAATCCCTCAATTTATAGAAAACAAAGGCTAGTGCAAAAAAGTTTTTATTGTGCCTTACCGGAAAGGTCACAAACCTTTGAAAAATCACAATCTTTTGGAATGATTTTCACCTTTCATAAAAGTCACAACTTTCCATAAAAGTCGCAACTTTTCATAAAATTTACAAATTTTCACAAAAGTCGCAACCTTTCATAAAAGTCACAACTCTTCATAAAAATCGCGACTTTTTTATTTTTCATTCACACCTTTCAAAACCCAACATATATTTGATATTAAATTAGATTCCATCATCTTGAGATTAATATAGTTAAAACTCCAGTCTGATGTTGAACAAATCTTTTTGAGTCAAGATTTTCTTATCATGAAAAAATTTAATTGATTTAGATTTAAGCAAGTATAATATAATAAAAAAAATTGAATATAGACTATTAAAAAACTCTTTTTAAAGAAATTTTGAAAAATCGTATATTTTGATTTATGAATGTAAAGGATAAATATTGAAAAAATAAAAATTTGACATAATGGCAAAAAATATTGAATTATTAATGTTAAAAATATTTTCATAATATAATAAAAAATAATTTTTTTATTAATAAAATTGAAATATTTATTGAATATTAAAGAAGATATTTGTATGATTATTGCCATTGCAAGTCTTGTAATAGCATATTGTAAATTTTTCAAATTTTGGAAGAAACATATTTCGTAGAAATTTTATATTTCTTTCAATTATATTAAAATTCAAATCATGCTTAAATTTTAATTTTTTTACATTAAATTTTTTTTAAATCAGTTTCAAGGCATATCAGTACAGAAATACTTGCACAAGAACTAATGTGATTACACGTATTGAAAAAATAATTAAGAGTTTTGTTTTATTTTTAGAACAACATTCAATTATATTAAAATTCAAATCATTGTCAAATTTTTATTTTGTTTCATAAAAAAAATTCTAAATTTGGTTCGAGCAAAAGTAATACATAAAATAATTGCACAAAACACTTACCAAACTACTGTGTTTACATATTGAGGGGAAAAAGTGAATTTTGTTTCATTTTAAAAAGTGAAACATAAGAAAGAATTCTAAATTAGTTTCGAGTAAAACAATACATAAAATAAGCGCACAAGAAACTTGTCCAATGTATGTGTTTTCACATATTGAGAAAAAACAAGAGAATTTTGTTTCATTTTAAGATTAGTATTCAACTATATTTAAAATCAAATCATTCTAAAATTTATTTTTATTACATTAAAATAATTTTCAAATTAGTTTCGAGCAAAAGCTATACATAAAAATATTAAAATTAAAATCTAGCCGAATCTTCTATCCTTAACCATATAAGAAAGGAAGTTAATATCTTCGAAGGTCACTCAATTTATAGATAAAATAATTAAACATTGTTTTTTATCAATAAAATCACTGAACTTCCACATTTGTATCAATAAAATCACTCTTAATTTTTGTTTGACTTGCCTACCTCAAAATACCCTTAAATTATTGTGAATTTCGTCATCTTCTTTTCTTTTTTTTTCGCACAATTATCGTCATATCTAGTGAAATGATGAAATAAATTAATTTTTAACAAGCATAAAAATCAAAACAGTTCTATTCAAATTAATTAAAGACTATTCAAAATAATAATTTGACAATCTATGATGAGATCCAATTTGATCTACAAAGACCATCTCCTAAACAAGCCAAATAGAGTTCTTAGATATTATATGAGGAAAACAATGTTTTTTTTTGAAGCATTTGAATATAACGGAGAAACAAGTAAGCCCTTCAATAGTTAAATCACATAAACAAAATTTCTTAGTTGAGCGAAAAAATTTTAACCTGCCTAGCAATATTTGGATTAAATATCTTCACTAACTTCTAAAAATAATAATATCTTCTCCCCTAAACATTCATTCATCATCATTTTTTTTATGTTCCCATCATGATTATAAACTTGGCAACTATACAACTTGATTAAGGATGTTAAAATCAAAACATAAATGAAGAAAAGTAATATATGTAGTTTTTGTTTTAATGTTCTCATACTTCAATTAACCACATAAAAGTACATTAGATAAAAAATAATTTTTAGCGGCAATAAATTAACGATAATAACTCAATTATCTCTATGTATGTATTTTTAGTGGCAATGATCATAATTTGTAGATATCCTTGAAGACTTTAGGGACATTGAATCTGATAACTCTAAACAAATGTAATACTTAGAAATTTTTTTTTAAACTGAGTGCAGACATATCTACTTATAATTAAACTCTTACTAGCAAGATTCGATCAAAGGAGATGGCAATAATTGCATTGATGAAGGTGGCTCTATTGCCTGATAAATTCGATACATAAAGTATTTTCTTCTATAAATATGATGAATAACTTTAATTAACCTCCGATGTGAAAAAACTAGACAACGCATATTCAGTAAGAAAACAAATTACAACCTTTTTTACGAAGCAAGAAAATAGAGTTGGAAGTATAAATATACTCCAATAAAATGGATCTTAACGGACTTATAAAAGAGTTGGGAGTATAAATATACTCCAATAAGATGGATCCGACAAGACTTACAAACAAACGCACCAGTCCACCCAGAACATACCGCGTAGACATTGATCAATATATCTTCTCAAGTTAGGTGTGGTGGTCCGGTGATTGGGATCTTGGTACTTAATATTGCATGAATGTTACTCATTCGCAAAAACTCAGCAACTCAGAAAATTAAGGACTGTGGAATCCCTAATGATCAATCAACATTGTTACCTTTGTGAAGATATCCAAGAAGGAACCATTTGAGGTGGATTCCTAAAAGGGAACATGAATTGTGGCATTTGAGAAGGAGCATTTGAATGAATCATCAATGAAGTCGTAAAAGGAATCATCGATGGTGGACTTAGATTAAGTGGAGCCCTTGGCCTCTCGAAGTTGGTCCCAGTAGGTATACTATATGAAACCAAAAGAGGAATCTCGGATAGTACTGGAGCATCAACAGGGACCAGAAGAGGAGCCCATTGCATGTCGAAGCTGGTCCCACCAGATTCCGTCGGTGCATCAATAGGTTGAGGAGCATTTGATGTAGAACCTTCTTCGTGTGTTTTTGCTTTGATCCCATCATTTATCAGTTTGAGATTTTTATTAATCACATAACAGATATCGTTGGATCTTCACGGAGCCTATTATTGGGAATTTCTTCACCATTCAAAAATCCACACATCTAGTTTGTATAATCCATTTTCTTGTTTCTTTCCTTACCTTCTCAAGTTCCTTCTCAATTTTCTCGATTATCATTTCATGTGTTTTCATGTTTTTTGATCTCTTCTCCTATGTAAGATCGATAAACTTTGTAAAGAGGCTGATAGCAGCTTCATGATTTGGAAACACCTCAGGTTCATCATGGTAAGAGCTATTGACTAAGGTAGCTAATTCAACATCGCAAAGGGTTTTGAGTTCACGAGCCTTGGTTAAAAATTCCTTTAGTCATTTTCTATATGAGACTCTCTTCTCAGTACGATTTTCCATGAAAGCCAACTTCACATTCTTTCTAACCATGGCTAAAAAATGAGGAAGAGGAGAAGAACTTTATTTATTAGAATACGAGGGATAAAATTGATTTAGTATTGTTACTATTGTTGTGTGTCGCTTTGCTAAGAATTGTCTTCTATTTATAGGTACAAATAATTTTTTAAATAATTTGAATTAGAGAATACTTAGCTGTCATGTATACTATTTTAGCATAAAAATAAATGAGGGTATATTTAATATCAAATTAGATTCCTATCATCTTGAGATTAATATAGTTAAAACTCCTGATAGTGAACAAATCTTTTTGATTTACAAATTTCTTATTAGGAAAAAATTTAATTGATTTAGATTTAAGCAAGTATAATATATGAAAAAACAAATCACTATAGACTATTAACAAATATTTTTTTAATTTTTTTTGAAAATTTGAATATTTTAATTTATGAATGTAAAGGATAAATATTGAAAAAAATAAATTTGACGTAATGGCAATTTTTTTTAAATATTAATGTTAAAAATATTTGAATAATATAATAAAAAATAGTTTCTTTATTAATAAAATTGAAATATTTATTGAATATTAAATGAAGATATTTGTATGATTATTGCCATTGCAATGCTTATAAAAGCATATTATAATTTTTTCCAATTTTTGAAGAAACCATATTTCGTAGAAATTTTATATTTCTTTCAATTATATTAAAAATCAAATCATTCTTAAATTTTAATTTTGTCCATTAAAAATTTCATAATCAGCTTGCAAAGGCATTCAGTACATACTACTTGCCACCCAACACACTTACCAAACTAATGTAATTACACATTATTGAGAAAATAATTAAGATTTATGTTTCATTTTAAGAATAGTACTATTCAATTATATTAAAATTCAAATCATTCTCAAATTTTTATTTTGTTACATTAAAAATTTTCTAAATTTGGTTCTAGCAAAAACTATACATAAAAATATTGCACAAAACACTTACCAAACAAATGTGTTTATATATATTGAGGGGGAAAAGTGAATTTTGTTTTATTTTAAGAATACTATTCAATTATATTAAACAATAATAAAGAGTTCTAAATTAGTTTCCAGTAAAACAATACATAACATAATTGCATAAGAAACTTGTCCAATTATATGTTTACACATGTTGAGGAAAGAAAAGAGAATTTTGTTTCATTTTAAGATTAGTATTCAACTATATTTATAATCAAATAATACTAAAATTTGTTTTTGTTACATTAAATAAAATTTTTCAAATTAGTTTCGAGCAAAAGCAATACTGACAAAATATTGCAATACTGACAAAATATTGCAATTAAAATTTAGCTGAATCTTCTATACTTAATTATATACAAAAGGAAGTTAATATCTTGGAAGGTCACCCAATTATCTTGTAAAATCATTAAACATTGTTTTGTACCAATAAAATCAGTCAACTTCCACATTTGTATCAATAAAATCACTCTTAATGCTTGTTTGAATTGCCTTCCACAAAATACCCTTAAATTATTGTGAATTTCGTCATCTTCTTTCTTTTTATTTCTCGCACAATTCTCGTCAAAGCTAGTGAACTAACTAAATGAATTAATTTTGACAAACATAAAGATCAAAACAGTTCTATTCATACTAATTAAAGACTATTCAAGTTAATAATTTGACAATTTATGACGAGATCCAATTTGATCTACAAAGACCATCTCCTAAACAAGCGAAATAAAGTTCTTATATAGTATTCAAAATTTTAATCCAACACATTTTTAGCTGAACTTCGTGTCACGATAAAAAAATGGACATGATGACACTCGTTTTATCCCACCAAGATAAGTCAGCCTTAAACTCAAAATCATTACACTAAAATGCAAAAATTTATAATAAGCTCAAAAATACTCGAAAATCTGGTTGTCACGTGTACAAACCTCTAAAGTATTACAATTGAATCAAAGAAAATATACGTCTTATATAAAATTGTTTCTAGAGTACAACAAAATCATAAATAGGAGTAAGAAGGTCTGCTGAGATGACAAACAATTACCAAAAAATCTCCAAGTAGCTTCGGAAAAGAAGAGAATATATATAAGTGAGGCTAGTAACCTACAAAAATTGTATCAGAAGCAGAGGCGAGTACCAAACCCCACACGCGTACAGCAAGTAAACCTCTAAACACATGCTAAGAGAGATAAACTACAGGTATACTCCTACACCACAACAGATCTCCACAATTACAACCATGCATTAAAAATCAGCCCAACCCTAACAAATCACAGTGACAGGTACATAGTTCAACAACAACACTTAGACCCCCAAATTACATATCCTCAACAAAAAACACTTTGATAATGAATATCTCCAAACAGGACTCAATATTCATCAATCCAAGGTTACAAAAGCACTACAAGATCAGTAACACACAAATCTAGTTCACCAATAATAAGAAGTGCAATTAATGAAATGACAATGTAAAGCTATTAGTGAGGCAGTCTGAATAATGATACACACCAGTGGTCTCTCAATCTGAGACCCATGGGGGATATATCTGTCCATGCATCTATCACGGCGTGCGATACGACCCTCGATAATAGTAACCATCATGGTGCGCGATACGTGCCTAAAAATGTAGTATCCATTGCAGAGTGTGATACGTCCCTCGAAATATAGTATCCATCGCGGCACGCAAGATGTTCCTTGAAATGATACATCCTCTTTAAGTCTTCATTCTTTATCAATGCACATAACACTTATCACAACCATGTCCAGAATATTGGAAATGATATGTTCACACAAGTAATGAGGAGATGACCTTTTTTTTATAAAAATTGTAAATTCAACATAATACACAACATAAGTACATCAACAAGGATTACTACAAACTCTAACCTCCCTCAACCAAATACACATAAACATTAATCACATTTCTTTTGTATCCTTTTTTCATCATTAGAATAATCAAAGTGACAAGTAACCATCACCAAACCATCTGCCACCCAACCAAAACATAATCACAGGAAATACACGCATTCCATACACTTAACATGAGTTTAGAAATCCAGTTGCCTTACCTAATCAAATAATCACTTCGGGACTTGAGCATTTCCTTTTCGTTAAGCTTCCGAATCGATACAATCTATTCAAGTATATATTCACAATAAGGTTTAGGAACTAACAACGTAACACTCACATTACTATGTGTCTATCCTAGACACAAGATCTCACCCAAATCTATGATTACGCTCTTAATATGATGCCAAATAATATTTCAACTCTCATAATTCTCAAATTCAAGTCTAAGGTTAAATTTACATTCTTCTATACCATAAATCTAATGGTATTTATATAATATAGTACACATATTTTTAAATTACAAATTTTAATATATCAATACTTAGATTATTACGTTACAATAAGAAAAGAAGTACTAGAATCGATTGGTTACAGAAATTGTTTAGCAGGCCTCCTATTCACGGTATATTATCCGCGTCTCCTAACTGGGCCCTTATTTCCCCATATCCCCTTCCTCATCTTCTCTCCCATTCGGGTTCCTCACGCCTTATTATCGTCCCTGCATCCGCAAACCAACTCCCTCTCTTTTCTCTCTCTCCACGTCCTTGGCTTTCACTTTTGACACACCCCCTTAATCACATCTCTGCTCTTCAATTAGTCGTCCTTAATACTCTTCCGTCCGCTTTGTACCTTATCGTTCCCCCCCGTCTCTACCCCGCTCGAATCCCCCTTCAAACCACGTCACCATCGGGGTCTTTTCCTACTGATCTGGTTTTTCCTGATCAAGGCTCTTACCCTCCCCCGCACTCAATCTGTCTCCCCCCATCCTTCTCACCATTCCCTCCTTTCCCTTTTTCCTCCACACTCTCAAACCAACCTTGCCTATCTCTCTTAATCTATAGCTTCTTATCAACCGCACGTGCCCTTAGTGGTCTCTCTCTGTCTGCCCACCGCCTATCCATATTGCGTAGCCCCATAATCCAACCTTCCTCCCCAACTCCCCTTCAATCACATTCATCTATGGAATCTTTAGAACCATTGCAACCCTCCCTCCCCTCTTTTTCTTTTCAATTCTCACTCCCCCTTCTGACTTCCCCCCCCATTCTACCCACCGTTATAGCCCCCGCACCCCCCTTGCCCCCTCTCATTCTCTACCCAATTTATAAGGCATAATGACCCAATTCACAACATTTCCAAATAAATACGCAATCTACCATTTGGGTGCCAATTTCACCCGTTTGGGTAAAAGAAAATCTACCTTAGTAAACACTGCGTCACACATGGAAATACTTCAGTGGGTTTCCTTCCTTTCCACAATCATATGGAATTGATTGGTTTGCTACGGGTGGTACCTATTGAGTATCTTATTAGCGTAAGGATGACTTCCCCAAAGGTATCGCGGTGAACCCAAATTGATCATAACGGCAGTAATCATTTCCTTAGTTCTGATTATTAGGTTCCGCCCAAACCATCTTGTGGGTAGGGTGCAGTAGTTTGAAATAATACCAGATTTCCAAACATATCTCTGAAAAAAGGATATTCGTATTCTCCATCCCTACACTTCGAATCATGTGTATGCTAAGATTCCAATTGGTTCTCAACTTTATTTTTTATTTTCTTGAAATGTATTATTGTTTCATCCTTACTATAAAGCAAATATACATAACAAAAGCGAGTAAACGCACAATAAAGTTATAAAAAAATAAAATTTTTTTCACAACGAGATGTGTCGACTTCATATCTGTATATCTGTGGATATGTCTAAAGGTTTTGAATTTATTTCAACGACCATAGATGTTTAACAAACTTACTTTCCATACAAATTTCACATTTTCAATTACGCATTGAAACTCATGCAATATCTCCAAGTACCATTTCGTAAGGCCTTTGCAGTACTTGTCCCAAACGGTCATGCATGTCAAATCATTTGACTCCCATAGCAAAACAGAAACAAAATCTTATAATATTGTCAACAACCATTACATCAATTTGGAAAGGGTCCTCATGAGGTTAGCCCTTTCATAGTGAACATCTCATCTTAGTTATTAGCTCTTTCGAGAGTGACTACAATAGGAAAAACTTTCATCCCGTTCTAACGAGTCGTGACACACAGAAATTAAATTCTTCATAATAGAAAATAGGGACATGCAACAATGTTCAAAGTCAACACCTGCCTTCACATTATTTCCCAGTTGATGCAATCCTAGTGTTGGTGTGTTCCCATGAACCAAATCTTAATCGCTCTCAGCCAGGAATGTACGTTTTTGCAAGGCTTCTTTCGCCGAGCAAAATGTCGAGTGCGCATGAGTCAGAGGAAACCACTCTTTGGATTTCAACTAAGCTTAAAACACGAGAGTCAGTGCAACATAAGTCATCTGCCATCTTCCAGTCTTTTCCCACGATGTTTTGATTGACTTTTTAAATTTGCTTTGTTTGAGTACGACAGTCAGAAGACTATGCCCAGCCTTACCACAATTGTAACAGTTGCCTTTGAAATTTTTCTTGGATATTCTTACTTTGACTGGATTTCTTTCTCTTTTATCTTAGTTAGGTATTTCGTCAACATTTTTAGTTCACAATTATTTTGAACTCTACGAGACTTCTTTTCGGGCCTTTTTGTTATCTTCATCAGTTTTGATTTTGAGACGAATAACAAAGATCTTCAAGCTCAATTCTTTCTCTTTATGCTTTAGATAATTCTGAAAGTCGTTCCAAGAAGCCGGAGTAACTCTCGATCATTGCAGTCACTTGAAAATGAAAAACCTCATTTATACCATATCTTCGGCATCAGATCATGGAGATGTAATTTGAATGTTCCTGCCACTTGTGATCAACAATTTTACTACTATATTTTATAGTCTAAAAATTGAGACCACAAACTTTTTAACGATCTGCATCTTTTGTTTACATTTCTTCTCAAGTGCATTCCCACAACTCTTTGAAGTTGTCATTGCACAAGACATGATATAAATCATTCTTCTCTAAAGCCCCAAATGTTAGCATTTTACATAGGAAAGTCTGCCTACCAACACGGCCTCGTTTACATGCTGCAATAATCATGCATTTTTCTGTGTCTAGAATATCAGCAGTAGACTGGTTAATTTCTGCAGACCAAGAGTGGTAAGCCAGAAAAATATCCGTTGTTGCCATCCTTTGAAATTCACATCAGTGCATTTACCTGATTTCTCTGTTTGTGGTACAACAATTCGGGTTGGTGCATCAGCAACAAAAACTGTATCATTGTTGTTTGTCATTTCTGATAAACAAAAATTGATACAGTCTTAGTAAGCAATAACTTATAATTGCAGACCTCAATGAGTGTAGAATCACGAAGATTTTTGTCTCCACCAGAAACACAAATTTATAAAAAAATATGTAATTTTCTTAAGATTGTTATCAATCTGTGTTTAAAAAATCAGAATTACTGATTTTGACAAAACTTTGCAGAAATACGAAATTACCAAATTTTACTGAATTAGTACGAAAGATGAACAAAAATCAATTAAGAAAAAACTAAAATATGTAACGTACAGAATTTGGAAAAAAAATTTGAACAAAAAAAGATCAAGTCCACTGAATTCAAGTGTCCCCTTAAGGAAATTATTCTCCTCTAATATCCGAGGTTTGATTTGGAATATGTCCTCTCAGGATAAAATGATCTCAATCACCAGCGTGTAGATACCAAAAACGCTGGTGTTATTGAATCACCCAACAACAGTAAAGTACACGAAGAATTTTTTGTGCAGAAGAAGAAGAAATTAAAAAAAATTGTATTTTTAAGAGTAAATGATATTTATAGGCAAGAGCAACAGATTCCAAAATGTTGCAACCCTTTCACAATGTACACGGCCATTAATGAAAGTTTGCAACCTTTCAAACGGTCTAGGTTGTTCTTGAAAGTTGTAACACTTTCTGTTAATAACTAATTAAATAATTAAAACAAACTTTGTCCAAAAAATAATCTCTCGATCAATCATTTTTCAAAGCTAAAGCCGAGCTGAGCGATGACGATGACGCGAGGGGGGTTCTTCTTTCCATCCCTTTTAACAATTAATATGAGTGTTTCTATATTTAAACTCTCCTATTTTTCTTTCCACCACCGATGAGGGACAACTGCCTTTTCATTAAAGCATAAAAAGACTTTTCTTAATAAAAACTCGCAAGACATACAATTTATACAGTTGTAATAAATCAATTAGTTTTGATGAAAGACATTATGAAACTGGTTCTTGTCAATCAACATAGAACTTACATACAAAAAGACGGGACGTAGACTTTACTTAAGAAAATCGAGTTGCAAATGGAAATCATAAAAGAAGAAGTTCTATACAAAGAAGTACTCAAATTTAAGGAAAGCTTAACCCATTCCAAGTACAATTATAACTTCTTTTTTTACACAAATTAAACTTTATGTAAATTTAGACTCTATAAAAGGACAACGGAGAAAAAAGAAGAATTCGTATTTGGCGATCGATAAAATAGAAAAAAAGTGTGAGAGAGAGAGAGACAATCATAATGAAGGCCAAAAAGTTCGTGAAGTAGAGAACAAAAAAATTCTAGAGTTAGGATTTCTTTCGAAATAGTTGAGTCACATTGATTCATAGTTAAATCTGTGTTTGTGAGAGTTGTAAGAATTGTAAACGAAGAGTGGATTTAACTTCTTGGGTTTAGAATTTAGACAGAATCTTTGAGAGTTTTTTTGTAAAAAGAAGTGAGTTTGACTTCTTCGAGAGTTGAGGGTTGTTCAATTAGAGTTAATCGAAAAGGGAAAAAGTTTAAAGTTAGATTCATTGATTACCTGAGTTGGAAATCTTGAATTAATATAAAACTTCGGTTTGGTTTTTCCCTTCCTTGAGTTAGGAAGGTTTCCACGATACATTGGTGTTATTGCTCAATGAAAAAGTACTATGGATGGTAGAAATATTGTATAATGGATCACTTGATAGGCGAAAATCCCGATCTTTGAAGCATAGTCCTTGATGGACCTACCATACCCGTGAAGAAAGGAAACGACAGAATCACCCTGGTACCAACACAAAGGAAATAATGGAATGTTGTAGACAAACTCGCCATTCAAAATAATGCCAAAGCTAAAAAAATCCTTATGTGTGGTATATGACCAAATGTGTACAATAGAATTTTATCATGTGCGGATACAAAGTCGATTTGGAAAACTCTTCATACTACACACGAAGGAATAACTTAGGTTAAGAAATCTAAAATCGATAATATGACCAGACAATATGAGCTGTTCAGAATGATGGAAGGAGAAATAATTCAATATATGCATACCAGGTTCATTGCAATCATTAATAAGATTAGGAGAAGAATTTAAAACAGAAGGGGTGTCAAAAAACTCTTAAGTATTCTACTAGAGTCGTGGGAAATTAAAGTGGAAGTCATTACTGAAGAATGTGATCTAGATAAATTGGCCATGGATGAGCTTATTGGAAATCTCGTGACATATGAACTAAAGAAGAATCAAGAAAAAGAAATTGGCAGTAAAAGAAAGGAGAAGAACCTGGTTCTGAAAGCCACAATACCTGAAGATTTTGAGGATGAGAATATTGCACTTCTGAGAAAGAGGTTCTCCTTAATGTTAAAAATAAGACAAACATTTCAAAGAAAATATCCTCAAAAGCCAGCTGAAAATTTGAGAGAGCAACTATGCCATAAATGTGGAAGTCCAGATTATTTATTAAATTTTGTCCACTTTGATCCTTAGAACATAAAAAGAATAAACCTGACAAAACAAAAGATGTTAAGGCTGACAGATATTCCTACCACCAGGATGATGAATAACCAAGAGGTTGATCTCTCAATGAAAAAAGAATTTGCTACAATGGGAGGCATGTCAGAAGATGAATCTGAAGATGAGGAAACTGAAAATCCAATATATTTGAAATTGACAAACGCACAAAATATGGATCCTTGCTCATAGCCGATTGAACAGAGAAAGGAAAAATAGTTGTCATATACAGGAGAAAATTCAGGCATTGAAGGTTGGGTCAGACTCTAAAGAAGAAGAAGAGGACAAGCAGGATCAGGTCAGTGTGCATAGAATTAAAGAAAATCTTGACTCTTACTCATAAAGACAAGTAGTATCTTTGTTACATACTCTTATAAATGCATACCAGTCAACATGTTCCGAAAAAGACATGTTAATGGATGAATATGCATCATTAAGAGATGAAAAATGAGATGTTAGAAAAATTAAATTGTCTTCTTCACAACAATCTAAAAGAGTTTAACAATGAATTTCAATCAATAACCATAAAAAATGAACATCTTGGGGAGAAACTTCACATGACAAAAATTGAAGCAGAGCACAACATGAGATAGACCAAATCCTCCATATTGCTCAATAACATCTAAAAGGGTCAATCTTCCACAAAATATGGAACAAGTTTTTCTGAAACAAAGAATCCCATAAAAGATGATTGTGTTCACACTACGGACATAGGGGACATAAAAGTCATGCATGCAATAAAAACAAACGGCACATAAGAATAATTTTACCTTCGTACAAAAAACACAGAAAATACAAAAATAAAAAACCACTAAGATGATTACCACACCCAAATCCCTTCAACTATAGGATAAAACATCTTATTCATCCTTTCTCAAACAAACAGGGACCCAAGTAGGTGCCCAAAGCTAACCCATTCAAATAATTGCAGAATTCAGCGGGAGGAAAGACAAAAAAAATGGTACTTATATAGCGCATATTCCAGGCATATGACTGGAGATAGAAACCATTTCCTCTCACTGAAAACTTTGAGGGTGGAAATGTATCCTTTGGAAACGGAAGAAGAACCGGGAGAAGAGGAGGAAATAAAGGAATTGGAAAAAAGTTGTCTCAATATTAACAAGCCAATTGACAATGTATACTTGTAATGGATTACAACATAACCCTTTAGTAGCACTATTTGATATGCTAAAATTTACACCTCCTAAGAAGTATAAGCGGTCGTTCAAGTAAGAACCCAATATTAGGTTGGATCGATTCCCACGAGGAAAAATGGGTTTCGACTTAACTCAGTGTACGTACGATTACTTTATTAGTCAATTCCTTTCTGAAAACAGGTAATGAAAGGGGGGGTGGGATTTTGTGAAACAAAAGTCTTGTGTTATCTCTAAGTAAAAAAATTAATAAGAGTAAATCTTTAGTGTTTATCAAGTTGTGAGAGAAACTGGGGTGTAAGTGTCCCCCATAGGTTCATAATGTCGTATCGCTAGCTATCACAATTCTTCCCTAGTGTTTTGCATGCAAACTGATATGTTAGGTATCTCTAATCCTTGGTCCGACATTTAGAGAATTTCACCCCGTGCCTTGGTCCGGCTACGTGTGTCTAAGTAACTAACCTTTAACTTACTTCATATTAAGCATCATATTTGATATATGTCAGCTATTACTTCTCACCAATCGAGACTAGCCTATTATATAGTATCCCACTAAATCTATTTTGATAATTCTTTTCCTATTAACTACCACCTTGGGCCCTACAAGTAGCAACAAGACAAGTTCTAACGCGTATACTCGTTAAAAGGAATTGTGAGTGAAAGAATTATCAATGCATGCAGTAACCTATTTGAGAATTTTTATTCAACTAGGTTTACTTTGTTAATCACCCATGGTTCCCACAATCCTAGTTGCGGATTTAGTTACCCAAGCATAGAAAAACACAATTCATGGTGGATAAAGAATCAATCATGAACTTGCTTTGAAAAATTCGAATAGATCTAGAAATTCAACTTGAAACAACAAGAATTCACTTGAAAACCAAATAAAAAATTTGAATTAACGCTAAAGCTGAAAAAACCCAATCTCAAAATACAAACTAAGAATAGTAGCAATAGAATCCAACCCCCAAAAAATGAGGTTTTACACCCTATTTATAACAAATATTGTCCAAAACTAAAAGGAATTAAAATAAGGAAATTTGTCCAAAACGCGGCTTCAATCGATAACCCCCACAGATGGTTCGTTGATGAAACGACGTACCGTCGACTGCCTCTGTAAGTCCAGAGTAGCATCTTTTTTCATCCTTCAACTGGCGTCTTCTCTGATTCAATGACGAACCAACAACACGGTCCGTTCGATGCGTCTACGATACATCGATGCCTTCCGCCATTCCATTCTTACACTTTCTTCAACTTCGGGTCCTGGACTTTCTTTGATCTGATCGACGATTTAATATGACTGATTGACGGACCGTTGATCCTTCCGTAGCCCCACAATTGGTCATATTTCCCCGAGTTTCTCCAGATGCCTAAACTTCTAGTCGATGGTCACCATCTACGGTCTGTCAATAGACTTCGTGGGTCACCTCTGCACTAAATCTCAGTTGCCTTCTACGTTTTAGTTTTGGACACCTTTCATGAAAAACAAATATAAAAACATGTCAAAAATTACTACAAAAAGGCTCTACACACACACCAATCTTAAATAAAGGGCATTGAAAGTACCGTGAAACCATGGTACATCAACACCCTCAACTTGAATTCATTGTTTGTCCTAAATCGATGCACTATGACTCAACACAACACTTTGTACAAAAGTATCCTCTTTTAAGCTTTCACAATCACTTGGCAATCGATCCCAACTTTTACATTGTTTTAATGCATGCTTCTACTCTTAGGCTTGATAGGCTAACTCATGTGGATCAGACATTAAATAGACTCAACATGCAACAACACCTCTACTCTTTTGCCTCTCGCCAATTTATCAACTTTATGATATTGCAACTAGTGCCCTCACTTCGAAAGATATCCTCCTTTTTTTCACACATTGATTTCAACTTTTAGTATAAGGATCATTATTCAACACTCACGCTAAATAAAAATTCACACCAAGTTAGTACATGTCGCCATAGAATTGCACTTATTTTCAGTGCTTAAGTTCACCATATTAGAATTTTATGATGACGAAAGGACTTTTTTGGCTTGTAACATAGCCTCAGGTTCAGGTATGGTACATATGGATTTTCCGTGAGTCGAGGTACACATTACCTAAGGTTGGTCAGGTCCTTTTTCAATTCCTGAAGTGGAGGAGCCTATGTAGAAGAAGTTGTAGAAGAGAACCACCACGGTTCAGGTCCCGACACATGGGGGGATTAATTCAGCTAAAAGGATCGTGAATCAAGGGAAGAATGCCAAGACGAAGTCAATTTTTGCACTATCCACTCTCAACTTGTGCTTTTGGCCTAATTTGAGGTGCACATGTACAAGGAGGGACCGGGGCAAACGCATTATACCCAGGGAAGGTAAGTTGGTGAAGAAAAGAAAGGTCTATTGTAGGCTCAACATATTCGGATAAAAAAGGTATAACAATTTCATTTGGTTAATTTTACTTTAGGATAGATGTTTGCTAATTTTGAACAAGGGCCTATCATCCCTTCCTACTTGTCAAACACAGATTCCTTTTGCAGAACTAACTGGGAGAGTTCTAGCTAAGTACCAACAGTGGAACAATAAAATTTCCTTACTCTCTTGACACCTTGTTACACTATCAGATTGTCAGAGACCTAGTTTGAGTGTTGGATTGAGGGTGATGCAGTGGCTACATCTCTATGTCATGATTAGAGCCAACACATTCAACTTATTCAACCTATTCATGCAAGCATTTTCTTAGAACGGGATATCATTCATGTTTAATCATCATGCTTCATATTTCACTTTCATACTTTGTACAAGTTACGGCATGTCGGTTCAACAAAAAAGTAATCAGTCTCTTGGGAGAAAAGAACACAGGCAAAAAAAACCCTACGAGAGGATCGTGATTTGGGCTACTCAAACTTCATTTTAACACTCAATTTCTATTTACCCCACCCACTCACCCACCCCCCAATAAAAGCATGACAATTATCCCTAATGCATAAAAAGTATAAAGACAAGGTGGTAGGTAAAGCAAATCTGAGGCACATAGCGCCGAAGATTAACAAGAAGGCGAGTCTGATTTATCGAAACCCTCAACCTCTATAGTAGGGACACCCTCAGTGGTGCACACAGTAATATCTGCACCCTCAGTGGTGCTCCTCTTAACAGCCTCAATCGGGAACTAGATTCCCCAACAGCCAACTCTTGAGCCCTCATTTGACGGGTCTCCTCATCAATCAATGAGGCTCTCCTCTCAACCTCAAGGTCCGTCTGCACCATCGTCCTTGCACGAGGATCATCTTCCTCAGTGGTGCGGCTGGAATGGTTTCTCTTGGAATGCTCACGTGGCTCAGGTGGCGGTGCAGTGGAGGCAGAGAATAGTGCAGCAAGCATTGTGTCCTGTGCTAGCATAACGGGTGCAGTCTTGGTCTCATGTCTCCTTATCTCCAGGATACCGTCAACATCCTGAAAGAACAGGGGAAAAGTAAGGATACACCTATCAACTTCCAACCTTGCCATTATCCACTGAAGGGTAGTCAAGTCAATATGGAGGGTGGTCGTGCAAGAACCCGCAGCTCAAATACATCAAAGCGCTAGTGAACCACCTGAATCTTCCGCTCCGTATGTTAGGGCAACCCTCTTCTCAATCTGGTCCTAAGCCTCTGCAATGGATTTCTGCATCCAAGGCTGGATATGATGCTGCAAGGTGGCCATCTGGGCCTCTAACTTCTGGACCCTAGCTATCGGGACCAATGTTGCAGACGTGCGTGTTATACGGGAGCAACCTGGGTGCACAATACTAGGCCATGGGCGGAATAGGCGGGTGGTTTAGTTAGGCCTCTAAATTGGCAGGATCATCCCCTTGGGCTAACTCTACCGTATCTTCTAAATTCTCACTCAGCGATTGCTACTCAACTCTAGGCTCTCTCCGAGGTGCCGCCACATTGGCCTCATTGCTGATGAGACCTATATCTACAGTCCTGGTTGGAGTACGAAGAGCATCACAGTGCTAAATAATCACTCGAGCATAAATTTGCGAAGTTGATCTCCAACCCGGACACTAATGCTGCAACCAATACCGCTCTATCCTATGTAACAATGTTATCTGCAGTTATAGGAGATAGGCGGTGGCGGACTAACAGCCATAAGAACTTGACTGTGAAAGTGAGGTTGGCTTTTCTGATAGGCCTCTGGGGTCCAACACCAGTCTGCTTCCTTATCATCAATGGACAATTACTATGCAATCCATATCTTGGTGGACTCTCTCTGATCTCTTCTCATCTGAAACTGGCCACTTTTGACCAAATTCCACCTATAAGCAAACTCTAGAGTAAGGGGATCCCTTGCAGCACCAGTAGGAACATCGTATAGGAAGCAACAGATGGAAGTAGGAGAAATGTCCACCCGACAATCTCGAACTAAAACCTCTGTGAGTGGGTCCTGTTTGACAGGTTTCGCCCTCCTGTCCAAAGAACATCTAAAAGTCGCCACATATAAGGCGAAGTAACTCTATAACAATCTCCTCGCTATATGACCCCAGACTCCTAGACATCCACACCTGTGGTGGGTAAACAAGTTATGCACATCAAGGACTATGTGAAAACTCCCTGTAAGAACTCTCCGCTTGACAGTCACAACTGAGTCATCACCATCTTTTCATTCAGTAACTTTGCGTCCCTGTAGAATTGATACTAACCATCGATACACCACCGGTTTGGATCATCAGGAACCAGTGCAGGGACATCATCTTGGGTTGTCAAAGTAGACTCCAAACTATGGGCCTCATGAGACGAGGCATGGCAGGCAGACACATCTGGGTGAGTGGCTCCAAGTGATCCGAAACCAAAGGCAGTGTCCTCATTCGACCTCGTAGAGTGGGACGACTCTGAACCTGATGCCTCTTTGGATCCAGACGCTTTTTCTGAACCCGAGGTAGACCCAGAAGGTGCGCTGGTCAGTGTGCACTCCTCATCAGACTGGGAGGCAATGACGATGCCAAAAGCCACCTTCTTTGGGGTGCCCCGAGTGGCTCTTGCAACTGGTGTAGGGGTCTAGGTGCCTGGGGGCACGTATTTAGTATCTCGCTCATCGTCAGATGTGCCAATAGTCTGACGGGATGGTGCCACGGACATGGACCTGCCCCTGGAATAGACGCTGTCAGGTTTAGGAGCCATTTGTACCTCGAAAATAGTTTGTTAGTCTCATAACAATCTTAGTATACACACAAAACAATTGAACCATAAAATTTATACTCAAATCACAGTCCTGTGCAGAACTGCAGATTGGTTAATTGGCACTATCGATGGCCCGTCCATGAATAAACGGTTCGTCGATAGTGTCCTTCGTTGGACACTTAGAAAAATTATTAGTCTTCATTCTACAGACCTCTTAGTTGGACACGACGGACGTGCAGAATAGCCCGTCGATCAATTGAATAACCAAAATCCACTTCCATCGTCTGACACTTCGAATAATTTTTAGGTTCTCAGAAATCAGGGTTTCAATTAGAAATGACGGATGCGCAGAACGTCTCGTTGATCAATCGAAGGACCGTAGTCTTCTTTAGTCGTCTCAGAGTTTAGCAATTTTAAGGTTGATCAATCAATGGCCCGTCGATTAACCGACTGTCCGTAGACGAGTCTCGTGCTGTTGGTCAGAGACAACTTTCAGACCTTGTTTTTAGTGACAAATTTTGACATCTTTTAGACCCGCATATGTTTACCCAACACATCACCACAAGTACAATACCATTTCTCAATCCTCAGGGTTTCGATTGTTCAATCTAGGATTCTATGATGTTACCAAACCCTAAGTCAGAAAGTCAACAATCATAGTTTAAGCATATTACACCACTACCCATTCACTCTCTATCATTCTAAGGGACGTATTACCAACTATTTAACAAGTAAACACATACAATTTGTCCCTAAATCAAGACACACAATCTAATTTTCGTATCCAATAGCAAATGAACGAGAATTCATTAAGAAAAAGGCATTAAAATACCTAAAAATCGTAGTGGAGTGATTGGGTGAATGATTTTTTCAACAACCTACGTGCCCTCCTTTGAGCAGCGACCGGAAAAATCAAGAAAAAGAAGTAGAGTCTAGGAAGGAGAGGGTTTTGGGAGTTTGGGGATTTTTGCAGTTTTGGAGATTCTGATAAAAAAGGAAGGGAGAGTTATGGAGATATTATGGGAAAAGGAAAGAAATAGTGGGAGGTAAACTGCTAGGAAATAATTTGAAAAGTTTTTGGAGGTTATTTGAATAGTTGCCTTTTAATATCACTGGACGGATCGGGTCGGGTCACTGGTTCTTTTGACCAATGACACCTCGTCGACGATCCGTAAGTTAATCGACGGATCATCGATTTGACCTTCAATTGCACAAAAAATGAGAAAAAATTGCATCACATACCTGGGATCTACGGATACAATCGACGGTCTGTCGATGGTACAACCACCCGTCGATGGGGTCCGTAGATTTGTGTACCAGACAATTTTCTGCAAAAATTTTTGTTTTGGTCCCTGCACATAGAACACCCATTAAGTTATTCATTTTGTGTTTTTTTCAGGAAACTTTTGAGACACATACCCTAAACTAATCTCTAGCCAATATACTAAAAAATAACGCATGTAGATGAGTAAAACAAAAACAAAACAAGAGAATAAAATATTTATAAAAAGAAAAGAAAAACCTATTGTTGGATGGAAGATGCACCTTGGGTTGCCTCCCAAGAAGCTCTTGATATAACATCGCGGCTTGACGCAAGATCCTTGATTAATCAAACTTCATCAAGGCAATATGCCTCAACCACTTCATGGACACTTTCCGCATACCCTAGGTAGATCTTGATCCTTTGCACATTGAAAGTAAACTTTGCACCCTCCTTGTTCTTCAACTCAACCGCTACATGTGGGAAAACTTTAGTGATAAGGAAGCGCCCGTCCACTGGAACATTGGAGTTTTGCCCGGAGGAAACAAAGCATAGAAGACAGAGTTGAAGACGACACAGGTCCTCAAGCACAAATTCTTGCTTTTCAATCTTTTGGTCATGGTACTTCTTCATCTTCTCTTTGTAGATGGCTGAACTTTAATATGCGTTAAGAGAAACTCATCAAGCTCATTCAACCCGTTAAGTCTCTGTTCCACTGTAAAATCCATCTTCAGTTTCTTCATCGTCCACATGGCCTTGTGCTCTAACTCAACCGGCAAGTGACAAGTCTTCCCATATACAAGTTGGTATAGAGAAATACATATGCGGGGTCTTGAATGTAGTTCGGTAGGCCAAAGGAGCATCATCAAGCCTCCTTAACCAATCTATTCTATTAGCATTTACCATTTTTGACAAAATTTGCTTGATTTACCTACTAGTCTGTGGATGGTACGAAGTGACAACATTATGGCGAACAAATTTTGGCGAACCCCATATTTCTCCAATAGCTCTTTGAACAATATATTGCAAAAATGAGACCCCCTATCACTAATAATGGCACTAGGTGTACCAAATTTGGAGAAGATGTTCTTTTTCAAGAACGCGGTGACACTGTTCCCTTTATTGTTAGAAAGATCTATGGCTTCCACCCATTTTGACACGTAGTCCACCGCCACAAGTATATATTTCATCCCATGAGAACTCACAAACGTGCCCATATAATCAATGCCCCATACATCAAACAACTCAATCACTAGAATGGGATTTAAAGGGACGTCTTGCCTCTTCAAAATTCCTCCATCTCTTTGGCACCTATCACATGACTTGGCAAACTAATGACCATATGGTGAATGGTTGGACAATAGTACCCACACTGCAAAATCTTGTGGGCAGTACGGATACCACTATGATGCCCACCCACAGGCCAGGAGTGGCATGCCTCCAAAACACTTAGCATCTCCACTTCTACCATGCAACGACGAATAATCCCATCAGCACAACTCTGGTATAAGTAAGGCTCATCCCAAAATAATTTTTTTCACATCATGCATGAACTTGTTCCTCTGATGGAAGGACAAGTCCGATGGGACTATCACTAGCCAGATAATTTGCAAAATCTGTGAACCATGGAATCAAATCATGAAAAGCGGACAATAGATGTTCATCGGGGAAGGTATCATCAGTTTCTGCCTTTTCACCCAAATCTGGCATAACTTCATCCTCAAATTTGGACAAGTGATCGGCAAATTTATTTTCAGTCCCTTTTCTATCTTTCACCTCAAAATCGAACTCTTGCAATAGTAGAACCCATCTAATCAACCTTGGTTTCACATACTTCTTTGTCATAAAATACCTCAAAATGGAGTGGTCAGTATGCACTAAGATTCTCGTGCCAAGCAAATAGGAGCAAAATTTTTGAAAGAAAATACCACCACAAAGAGCTATTGTTCAGTCACAATATAGTTCTTTTGTGCTTCATTTAGGGCCTTACTTTCATAATATATAGGGTGGGATTTTATTCCTTCTTTGTCCCAATACCACACCAAGAGCAACACTAGTAGCATCACACATCACCTCAAATGTCTTACTCCAACCGGGGAAAAATAAGTATTGGGCGAAGACACCCCAACTTCACTTCAACTCTGAGAAACGCCTTTAGCAAGATTCATCAAATCGAATTTACCTTCTTCTAAAGTATTGCACAAAGGCAGGATGTTGCAATTTTTGAGAAATCTATACCTAAACCTGTGGGTAGGAAGCCCCATGTCATAGAAAACTTCTACACCTTTTACAGATATGGGTGGAAGAAGTCTCTCTATAACTTCAAAACTTTTGCTCGATCAACCTTATCCCCTTGCTCTGTGAGATGCGATGGCCCAAATACTATAACTCTCGTTCCCCCCACCTAAATGACATTTATCCCAATTAGCACAAGATGGCAATCTTCATATCTTTTGAGAAACCTTCGGCGCGTGACTCAAACAACCGTCAAAGGAGTGCAACCATGAAAAGTTCATCCATAATACTCAATAGTGTCCTCCACTATATCGGAGAATATAGACACATACGTCTCTGGAAAGTAGCCAGGTGCATTACAAACATAAACGGCCATCCTTTGAATTGAATGTCCCATATAAGGGGCAAGAAAGGTGGTCTTCTCTTGATACTATGGAGTAATAGATATGTGATTGTAACCGGAATAGCCATCAAGAAAAACAATTCCATCCGTTTATTGTGAGTCATCTAACATCTGGTCCATGAAGGGCATCGGAAATGGTCCTCTCAAATCAATGCATTCGGTTTCTGCTAATCAATACACATCTCCATCACAATCACGGCCTCATTGGAACAAGATTATTCCTTATTGAGTATATGTCATTCCCCTTTTTGGGGCACAAACTGACACAGAGGCATCATTACCCAACTGACTATCACAATTGGATATATGAATTCGTCATCCAACCACTTGTGATCTCTTTCCGTCCTACCTCTTGCCATAGGTGGATTCAAAACGCCTGTGGTGGTGCCAATATTTGGATTGTGATCGGGCATGAGTTGGATTTTATGTGAACAAATATCGGGAGGGATCCCAATAATATCCGCAATAGTCCAACCAATGGCTCATTTAAACATCTTTCAAAATTCAACCAAACACTCTACATGTTGCACATTCAAATCAGATGCAATGATTACCAGCAAAGTGTCATCTCTACCCAAGAATACATACCTCAGATGAGGTGGTAGAGCCTAAAGCTCTAATTTTGAGCCTCATCAATAGATGGTCTCGTGGGTGGAGACTTGCGATGTTTCATATTTAACTCCAATTTCTTAGCTTTAGACCGATATTCGCCTTCTTCAAGTGCCGCAACTAAAGACCTATACACTTTAATACCATCACTCTCAAAATTTATGATCACTGCCGATTGTGCCTCAACACCAAGACGCTCTTCGATTTGTACCTCAGACATACCCTCAACCCTGTAGGATATAACGGATACCGTTTTGAGCTCATCATTCTGTTTCATGGATCTACAAATATTGAATTTTGCTTCTTCATTGTTCATCCTAAACTTCAACTGCCTTTTTCCATATCAACCAAGGCACGACCCGTATCAAGAAACTGCCTCCCAAGAATAATAGGGACCTCAAAGTCCACCTCACAATAAAGAATCACAAAATCGGAACAAAATATTAACGACTCCACTTTCATGAGAACATCTTGGAGTATCCCAATGGGCTTCTTCACTGTTTAATCTGCCATCAGTAATCGCATTGCAGTGGGCTTTGGGTCACCCAAACCCAATTTCTTATAAATGGAAAGAGGCATGGGATTTATTCTTGACACCTAGATCACATAGTGTATTGGAAAAGTGTAATAATCCAATGGTACATGTAATAATGAAAGAGCCAGGATCTTCTTTCTTTGGCACGGGAGACCTTGTAGCAATAGCACTATAATACTGCATTCGGGCATCATACTCAAAACTTTTTACCATATCCTTCATGAACATGGCATAACGGGGCATTTGCTCCAAAACTTCTATCAAAGGGACATTGATGGAAACTTTTTTTAACATAGTGATGAAACATCGGTATTTACCATCCTCGGTCTTTTCATTAATCTCTGAGGTAATGGTGGTGGTGGTCTAGGAATGGGGAGCACTTTCTGGGGTACCTTTGCTTCTTTCGCTGCTTTATCAACCAATCACCACTAGTTTCCACCACGTCTTAATCTTTTCTCATCTCATCTTTTAGCACAGACGGCATATGTGAATCAATAGTTTGCTTACCTCCTCGAGTAGTAATGACCATGCAATATTCATCATTTTTGGTATTTTGAATGGTATTGCTAGGAAGAGTGTCCGGTTGTCGCGGATTCGACAGTAGTGGAAAATTGGGACAATTGTAGCTCAAGATGCTTAATCGAGACCGCATGTGCATCAACTTTTTACCCAATATTAGGCAAATCACCTCTCAATTCCTTGGCGTGCTTATCACTAGCCTCAACCTTCTCATCATCTTCTGCCAACTACTTCAACTCGTTCATTCTACACTCCACATCTTTAGGAGAAACTTCGATTTTGAGGTGTGGAACAAGGGACCACGCGATAATTTCTATTACCCTAGGTACCCGGTTGATGAAGTTGTTTTCGCCAATGGTAGTTTCCATCTCAAAATACTAGCCGTCTCTATTGTAATTACCATAGTTCCGACCTTGATTCCAATTCTTCTGATTGGAGCATTGGGCTTCAGTCCGAAACCACTCATCTGATCATTCACTGCATAAGTATCCTCTTCATAATAATAGTCATCGCTGGCGGTGGTGGTTTAGTCAAGTAATTCACCGCATTCACCTTCTCTGCACCTCCAGTGACATGTTTCAATACCAACCCAAGCTCAGTTCTCATTTGAGCCATCTCTTCAAGAATCTCATTTGTGGACGGATTGTGTGTACCTTGCACTGCAAAGGTGTTTCTCCCAGTATCCGAATTTCTAGTATTCCAAGGCTTATTGTTGCGAGAGATTTTCTCCAAATTCTGTAGGATCTCTGCTTATGTGCACTCACCACAAGAACCACCCACAACAGTATCAAACACTGCCTTATTATTATCATCTTGTCCCCGATAGAAGTCTTTTTCAATAATTCACCATCAATATGGTGGTTTGGGACACCTCTCACGTACGTAGTAAATATGTCCCAAGAGTTACTTACCGACTCCCTAGGTAGTGACACAAATTTGTTCACTCCATCTTTGTGGTTAATCTTTTCGGACACCGGGTAGTACCTTGCTAGAAACACATCCCCCAACTTATCCGAAGTTTAGATAGAACTATAAGGTAACTTCGTAAACCATATTGCGGCCTGATCCGTCAGTGATAGAGGGAACACTCTCAACCCGATGATGTTTATGTATAAGTCTGGCCTCCCCACATAAATCTTGCATACCGGCCTCAATTTGGCTATGTGAGCATGAGGATCCTTAGATGGCATCCCTGAAAACAAACCTCTTGTAGTGAGCATCTGCATCAAGCTACTAGTTACCGCGAACGTGTGCCCCTGTAGTAGATGAGGTAGGACAAAAGGCCATCAGAATCAGTTATATTGGCATTGCCCCTATAGAACTCTTGAGGGCATGAGATGGGAGGCTGCATCCTCAAAGCATCATCAGTCAGATTTTCCACAACCACTTGATTGTGAGCATCAACCGGTAGTGGGAACTGGCGATTGATACCATCACCTAGATTAGCTGGGTTCTGTGGATTATTCATTATTCAAAGTGTATGGTAACTATGTGTGAGCATGTACATCTATTTTGCAATTATTCCTCTTTGTTCGCAAGCTTTTTCTGTTACTGTGTTCAATGGATTGAACTTCTCTAAATGGTATGAACAAGTTCAGTTCCACTTAGGTGTGAGAGATCTAGACTTGGCTCTGCTGAATGACAAATCTACTATTATTACTGATAAGAGCAGTGAGGATGAGAAGTCTTTTCTAAGTCATGGAAACTCTCTAATAGATTGATTCTTTTGTTCATGAGAATGATTGTTGCTAACAACATTAAGAATAATATTCCACAAACAGAAAGTGTTCGGGAAATACTAAAGTTGGTGGGAAAATTTTTTATTTTTGTTTTTCTGCATAAGTGTCGAGATGGACACTAATGGCTGAACTCACGACAATTGAAATTGGATGAGATCGAAGAGGATGCAAAATCATCTCATTGAATGACCACATGCGAAAAGACTTCGGACCTTGGGAAAGAAAGTGGATGACACCTTCTTGGTTCAATCTATTCTGAACTCATTATCTCTTGAGTATCGACCAGTCCAAATTAACTATAATACTATTAAGGATAAGTGGAATGTTAGTGAATTGTCCCATATACTTACTCAAGAGAAGTTAAGACTTAAGAAACAAGGAGGTCATTCCGTTAACCTCATGGGTCAAGGAGCTGGTAAAGGACTTAAAGTGAAGGCCAACAAATTTAAGAAAAATAAAGCACTTGGTAAAGTTCCACAGTATGCTCATAAGGAACTCAATGATGATGTGTGTCGTTTCTATAAAAAGGAAGGACTCTGTCAGAAAGATTACATGAAATGTAAAGCTTGATTTGAAAAGAAAGGTACATTTACTGCTTATGTATGTTTCGAATCAAATTTAGTAGAAATTTCTAATAACACTTGGTGGCTTGATTTTGGTGCAACTACTCATGTATCCACTATGTTGCAGGGATTCTTTACGATCCAAAATATAAATCCAAATAAGGAAATCTTGTTCATGGGAAATTGCATGAAAGCTCAAATTTAAGGCATGAGGACTTATCAATTGATCTTGGAAATTAGACATCAAATTGTTCTATTACATTCTCTTTACATTCCTCCAATTTCTAGGAATTTGATTTCTCTTTCAAGACTTGATGTTTCTGGATTTGATTTTAAGTTTGGACATTGATGTTTCAATTAAAAAGTATATTTTTTATAGTTATGGTGTTCTTATTGATGGTTTATATTGATTGAAACTCAATAATAATTTATTTTTTGAATCCCTTCTTACTATTCATCAGAATGTTGAAATTAAACGTAGTTCACTTCATGAAAGTTCTGCTTATTTGGGTATAAACATCCAAAGAAAGATTAAAAAATGTTAGTAACGAATGAGATTCTTCTGAATCTGAATTTTATTGATCTTGCTATATGTTTTGATTGCATTAAAGGAAAGCAAACCAAGCATATGTGACACAATGAGCATTCAACTTCTTCAAATTATACACATTGATATTTGCGGACTCTTTAATGTTCCATCTCTTGGTGGAGAAATTTTTTTTATCACCTTTATCGATTATTCATGTTATGAATTTATCTATTTGTTGAAAGAAAAAAAATCTCAAACAGCGGACGCTCTCAAATTGTACGTCAAAGAGGTTGAAAGACAATTAGATAAGAAAGCGAAAATCATTAGGTCAGATAGAGGTGGTGTATATTATGATAATTATAACGAATTAGAACAATGTCTAGGCCCATTTTCAATATTCCTTGAGAATGGTGAAATTGGTGGGAGTGTTGAATTACAAAGTGGGAAAAATAATGAGGTAAGAATAAATATTTCATTGCCTACGAAAATATCTACTTCCTCCCCAACCAAAAATGTTGTTCCTATTATTGAAGAACATTTTAAGAATGTTGAACAATATTTGGGTGAAACACTTTAAGAAGGAACTAACTAACAAGTATCTGACGCAAATGAACCACAAACAGTGCTATTAAGAAAATTGGTCATTTCAAATGATTATGTAATTTATTTGCAAGAGCCAGAATTTGACATTGAAATTAATAATGGTTCGATCTTATTTTCACAAGCCATAGAAAACAATGAGTCTGATAAATGGATTGATTCCATAAAAAGATCTAAAATCTATGAAATACAACAAAGTTTAGGATCTCGTTCAATTACATAGAAAAATTTAAAAGAATCGGGTGCAGATGGGTCTTCAAGATCAAACGCGATTCAAATGGTAATACTGATCGATATAATGCCAGATTTGTTGCCAAGGGATACACTAAAAAAGGAAGCATTGATTATAAAGCGATCTTTTGACCGGTCTTAAAGAAAGACTCATTAAGAATTATTTTGATTTTGGTAGTTCATCATGATTTAGAGTTATATCAAATGGATGTGAAAACTGCATTTTTTAATGGAGACCTTGAGGAGGATGTTTATATGGACCAACAGAGGTGTGTAAGCTAAAAAGTCAATACATGGACTCAAACACGTCTCACGACAATGGTATATAAAGTTTATGATAACATAACATATTTTGTATTTAAGAAAATTACCGTTGATCTATGTATATACCAAAAGATCAATGAGAGTAATGTTATATATTAGTCATGTATGTTAAGGACATTGTGCTTGTTGCCAATTATTTAGGCATATCGCTTGAGACGAAAGATTTTTTCTCTTTGAACTTTGAAATGAAAGATATGGGTGAGGCATCCTATGTGATAGGAATAGAAATATTCTCTGATAGATCGCAAGGATTATTGAAACAGTCTCGAAAAGGTTATATCAAAAGAGCTCTAGAGGGATTGAATGTGAACAATTGTTTAGCAGGAATAGTTCCTATTTTTTTTTAAAAAAAGAACAAATTTAATCTTAGTGATGTACAACGAAATAAATTAAATCAATTCTTTAATCTTCTATAGTTCGAAGTTTGATGTATATTCAAATTTGCACTAGTTTTGTAGTTGGAATGCTAGAACGATATCAAAGTATCCTGGAATTGATCACTCAAAATCTGCAAAGAAAGTTTATAACATGTTATGAAGTCACATTCAGGCAGAATAGCTGTTGATTGAAACGTTTTTAGGACTTGGGGTTGTCAAACACCGTTTACCAAGCGGTGGGATGAAAATTTATGTTGATAATACTGCAGGCATATTCTTTTCCAAGAATGATAAGATACTTCCTAAGTGTCATCAAAACATATGAATAAAAGTACTTATATTAAGGAAGAAGTTCAGAAACAAAGAGTGTTATATTAGAACCGATCTCATGATTGCATATCAGTTAACAAAAGGCTTACAACCGAAGACATTAAAAGAACATATCAAAGAATAGATTTTAGTTTTACTTATTGATACATTTATGATATTTTTACACTCTGAGCTCAAAGTATGTGCTTTTGATATACATTAATGAATATCTTGTTTATCATAATGGTGTGCACATTATTTTTTTGAGATATTACAAGATAAATCACTATGAGACATTATCGTGGACCGTAGTGTTATATGGTTTTATGGATTATGGACCTAGTATGATAAGTTGCTAATGTAGTATTATATGGAAGGAAGTATGTAGCTTAAAGTTTAGGGAAAATACATAAAATCCCCCCTGAAGTTGTCCGCGTAACTCATTTTAGCACTTTAGCTTTACGGGTAATTATTTACACCCCTTAACTCATTTCAAGTGCATTTAGTACCACCTTAACTGATGACGTGGCAAAAAAGAAAAACAAAAATATTGAAGGCGCGTACGTTTTTTCTTTTTGAAAAAAAAGGGTGTCACTATATGTATAATGAAAAAAAACAAAAAAAACAAAAAAACCCAACCCACCCCATTCTTCTGTTCTCTTCAAAACCCCTCAACCCCTATTTTTTTAAAATCCCCCAACATCCCCTCCTTGTCTCGTCTTCCTGAAACTCCAAAAGTCCCACTGCATTCCTCCCCACATCAACACATTCCCTCTTTCTCCTCATCAAACTCTACATTCTATACATTTTGGGTTATACAACAATAGAAAAACACATTCAAGGAACAATAATGTTCTTGATCCGTTACTTTTGAGATTTTTCTTTAAAATAATTATTTATATAACTAATGTTACGTACTCTATACCAGAATATCATTAAGAAGTAAAATAAGTAAAGCAACAACAAATCTAAAAAAAATTAGCATATCAATTGCATCTCAAATTCAAATCCTTACTGATTGATATAAATGATAGTTTCATCAGTTGGGAAAAAAAAGTATGGATGATATAAGTATTGAGGAAAGTAAGAGTAAATATTTACAAATCAAGGAAACATTAAAAAGGAACCAATCAGTATGAAATTTTGGATCTTAAGAAACTGACCCAAATGAAATAATGAAGACGGTGGGCGAAGAGTAAAAATAAATTTTTTAAAAGATGTGAAAAAGTCAAAAAATAAAAAATAAATATCATACATGTCATCGATGTGGCACTGAGGTGTCACTTAGGTGAAGCGCCGTGCACTTCACCCATGTATATGAAATTGGTATTGTATATGTAAGGTGCTATTTAATTTACTTGCAAAAAGATTAAGGGGGCAAATAATTATCCGTAAAGTTAAAGTACATAAAGCGAGTTATTCTGCCAAGTTCAGGGGGAATTTTTATGTATTTAGCCTAAAGTTTATGTACAACCTCCATAACTCGCATTAGTATTTTGTTATATTGTGGTATGTATGATCAATACAACAAATATGATATATAGCTACGAAATTATTAGCCACAACATCAAATTTGTCACTAATTATTCATTTTTAGTGACAAAATTTACTTTTCGTGCTTAAATATATGTGACACATACTTTTAGTGACGAAAGATAAGAATTCATAGCAAAAAATTTTCCACTAAAGTTTCCCACCAAAAATCATTGACACCATTTTGTTTGAGTGGTGTTAGTCACGAATTTAAAATTATCGATGACATATTATTTCGTTACTAATAGTGTATGTAATTAATGACAAACTATGACATCAAGTTCGTCACTAATTATTTGCTTTTAGTGATAAAATTTATGTTTCGTGCTTAAATACATGAGACACATACTTTTAGTGACAAAACATAAAAATCCGTAGCAATGTTTTGTCTACTAAAGTTTCACACAAAAAAAATTAGTTGTTATCATTTGTTAAGTAGTGTAGCCAAGGAATCTAAGTTTAAGTTATCAGTGACAACATATGTCGTCACTAATAATTGTACCTAAGTCATAGCAAATATTTGTTCTTATAATTTATTAAATGTTGGACACAAAAAATTCAGTCTAAAATAAATATGCGGTGACTATATCGACATTAGAGTTCGGAGTTAAATATTATTAGCTATGAAAAATTTTTATATTTAATTATGACATTTATTTTGTCACTAATAATATAAATAATTGGTGACACATATTTTATCTCTCTAATCAATTATGATTTAGTGACGATAAAAAAATTATCACAAAATATGTAAGGTGTTAAATAGTGACGACTTAAAATTTATAGTGAATAACTAAACTATTTGCTACGAAAAAAATGCATAGCTAAATACAATATTTTTTGCTACAATTGTTCATAATTACAAGTGAAAACTTATAAAAAGAATAATACAAGTGCTTCACAAAAAGTAGACGTAGTTCATTCGTTAATTGGCAAGTGAAAATATTAAAATCAATTAATTCAGTTGATTTTGTAAAAATGAAAAAATTCAATACATCAATTTTCTTAAATACGCAATTATAAAATGTATCATTTGAAAATACAATCCGGATTATAAGTATTGTGAGTGGGCACGCTCTACCACTAGATAATTAATATTTGTTAGTTTAGCACTTTTGTTTTTTATTTGATACACTTTCATTGATAAACATGATCATATATACATTTAAAAATAAAATAATTTTTTGTATATAAAATATATAACATTAGTGACGAAATTAATTTCTTTTAATTACAAAATACATATAACTTTATAGACCATTGATTTCGTCACTAATTGAAGTAAAATAATTAGTGACGATATAATTTTGTTGGTAGTAATAACCTTTTTAGTGACAAAGCATACTATTAACTACAAAAAATATACTTTTTACAACAGATAAATTTTTCACAAATGATTAAGCATTTGAGGATGATTTTTTCTTTTTATAATTAATATAATACTTTTAGAGACGAAGCACTAAATTGTCTTTGTATACTTTTAGAGAAACACATTTCGTGACGACTGAGTAACAAATTATTTTTCGTCACACAAAATTTGTAGTGACGAAATATAATCTATTAATGACAAAATTATTTGTCATAGTATCGAATTTGTTGTGTAGTTGTAGCTGAGTACTTATAGAAGAGACTTATTAACAGCCAACTAATGTTTATGAAATTATTTAATTTTAGCGGGTCAATGGAACAGTTGGAGAATCGTAATGAATTATTATGAGATTCTTATATTATTATTATTATGAGTATTATTATGTATTATTATTATTATGATTATTATTTTATTTTTCTACTTCGGACCCAATTTGACTTGTAAAAAAGTAACCCCATAAAACTACGATTTAATAACGAATAGATCTCGATTGTAGATTGAATTACTTGATGGAACGTACCAAATTAAGTAAAAGCCTCTATATAAAGTGGTCCTCCTCCCACTATTAGGATTACCCACATTTCTCTACAATTAATTTCATCCCCGACGGTTGTGGAACGTAAGATAGGGCAAAGGAGGGTAGAAATCGATTTCCGAACTAATGCCTCGCTTTTCGTTGTTGAGGATATTATTCCGCATCAGGTATGTGCCCTAACGATCTCTATGTAAGATTATCGTGTTCAGGATCCTGATATTATTTATTAAAGTATTTAATCTTACAATCAATTCATAGTTGAATCAGGGTTTGTGAGAGAGTTTGTGAGAATTGTAGACAAAAAGTGGGTTTAACTTCTTGGGGATAAAATTAAGAGACAACCTTTGAGAGTTATGTTGTAACAAGAAGCAGTTTAACCTCTTAGAGGATTGAGGGTTGTTCGATCGTAATTAATCAAAAACGGTAGAAGTTTAGAGTTAGATTCTATTATAACTGAGTTGTATATCTTGAATTAATATAAAATTTCAGTGTGACTTTTCCCTTCCTTGAGTGAGAAAGGTTTCCACGATACATTGGTGTTAATGTTCTTTAAACGTAAAGTATCGTGTGCATTAATCAAGAACCTGGTCCTTGAATACTGGGTAAGGTTTCTTCAAGTTGCAAGGTTAATGTGAATATGATTGACATGACCAATTGACTTGTTGAAGTTGACGAGTATGTTGATGATTATAAAATATACAGAAATGAGTAAAAAAGAATATGACGAAGTTAATAGTTTAGCTAAATAGTAACTTGAGGAAGTGAGTGTTGATCTGGTTGAGAATATTATTAATAAGGGATAATACACAAGTGCCCCCTCAATCTATGTCAGAAATCTCAGAGACACACTTATACTATACTAAGTTCCTATTATCCCCCTAAACTTATTTTATTAATATTTTTTTTCTTTTTGGCCTACGTGGCACTATCTTGTTGGCCCAACGGTGGTTGACTTTTTTTTCAAGATAGTGTCACGTAGGCCGAAATGGGGTAGGTAGAAAAATTAAGTGATTATAAAATCAGGTCAGGGGGAACAAGAGGACCTTAGTATGTATAAGTGTGGTCTCTGGGGGGGGGGAAATTTCGGGCCTAGGTTGAGGGGGTATTTTGTGCATTTTCCCTATTAATAATGATATCTTTAGTGAGATAATCTGATGTCTGATGATAGCCATTTAATAGTGAATGATGGTAGATAAATTTATATTTGAGTTTTAGAATTTTGAGTAATTGAATTTATAAGTTTGAGAAATCTAAAAACAAGGGAGGGTTTAATGTGTAATTTAGAAAAACAAAACATAAATGTGATATATTTATGATTTTTTTTAAAATTAATTTTTTTATGTTTATAGGTACTAATCCAGATCAGTCCATGATACCTATTCAATATGTTTGGTGCACTGATACTAGTTACACCTTTTGGTGTAGGTTTGTTTCAGATTGTTTGAAGCATGAAAATGACGGATGCTTATCATCAACTTCTACCTACTCCATCCTCGAGTAAAAGTTATGTTTGTCTTTTATGTTTTTTATCTTTCTTTTGGCATTTGTACCTATCAAAATTAGGTCATTGAGAGTTGTTAATGATTTTCTAAGTGATAAATGAATTGTTCTCACATTTGTTTTTTACTTATTGATCCAATTGATTTAATACAAGGTTTTTTTAAATGGAAAAAAAAGGTGTACAGAAGAGTCTCCTATATAGTTAAAATAGAGTAGGTGGCCACACGATTCATTAGTTTGGATCATGATAATTGTATTAGAACCCAGTTACCAGTTTCAAAAGTAGAAGTGTAATGTGAAGTGTAATCTTGTGGATAATTGTGCTAACGTCCACATCAAATCCTAGGTAGGATATGAGACATCTAGGAAGTTTCCTTGTGTTATCTACCATCGTGTTATTTCAGTGAGTTAATTTTCTGAGTTGAGCTCAATTGATTTCTCAACCAATTTGGATTATTCGTATGAACCTTCGATTTAAAGGGGTGACATATATTGTAGTGACCCTTTTCTAGAGATACTATAACTTGACAAGAAATCTAATTTAATACTTATGATATTTAAAAGAGGTTAGCGAATGAATATTGATTTTAATCTAGTTGAGGGATTAGGTTCATAACAAATAATTCAGTTTAAGGATGTGCATCTTGCCCATTTAAATATTTATTTAAGGTCAAAATTGATATGGCACAGAATTTTAACTTATGATGAAAAAGTCTACCAAAATCTGTTAAGCAAATAACCGACAAGCTTTTCATGCATATTATTCTTTCACTTGAGGACGAAATAACAATAATATTACCAACTTCCGTGTATCAAAATCAGTTTGTTCATGCCTCACACAAAATTACAAAACATATAGTAAATTAGTATATTACATGACTAGGGTTTACACACCCCAAAAAGATTAAAATGTATATGTCATACTTATATTACAACCCATGGTGACATGACCAAATCAGCCCTCAAAAACTAATGTAAATATACAACACATAGATCATGTACAAGTCCCAAGGTTTATACAAAATATATATGCCTATATGCAAGTGTGATCTTCCTTAAGGCTTTCAAAATCTCCATCTTCAATGGCCAACTTCAAGCGTCCTCTCGAACATTCCCTACAATAGAAAAATCTATCGCTATGCATATAACTTGAGGGTGTAAAAATATTAGATCCCCGAGGCCCTTAGGTGCGGTACCAAGGTTGTTTGGGTTATAATTCTTAAGTCAAAGGGCAGCACAAATTAAAAACAGAAACAGGTAAATCAAGTAGTGTAAACAATATACAAGGAGCTCCCCAATCATAGTGTGATATTTAGCCTCCACATGTCAAATTAACGCTCATAGGCACAATTTTCCAAGAGAATTCATTAACAAGACTCGCCAACTTGAATAATGCGTGTCACACCAATCAAGAGCAGTGGTATCAAGAAGGGTCGACGCCCCGTATCAGAAGGGTGTTAAAGATCTAAAATAATTAATAGAACCAGAGAAACACATAGTTATAAGTGCTTTCTAGCTCGTCTTAAAAGGACAACTCCTTATACTTAAGCGAAACCTAAAAAAGCCAGAGTCAAGATGAAAAAATAATTTGGAATCAAGAAGCATGCCGATATAGCGACAAAGTCAGGACCGACAAGGAGGACAAAAGTCCAACAAGGGGGGGGCCGGGAGCGATGTCACGTGATCAAACCATCCGTAAAATATGTGGACGAGTTACACAAGAGTCTTTGGGTGCGCTCTTAATGTACAACAACATCCAGAATCGGGGACAGAACTTGCATATGTCTGTGTCATTATTTAGTATTTCATAACAACAAAATTAGAGTTTTACATAAACACAAGAGTTTGTAGATATTATGTATTAGCTTTCAAAAAACATATTTACTACCTATGAGACAAAGGTCTGTGGGAATGAACAAGATTATGATTAGTGATATGTCGGCTGATTAAAATACAAAACACTATCCATCCATAGAAAGTAGATTCTTTATCACTTACAAGGCGAGTGGTGAGTCTCGAATCTTCAGGCAAAATATGACCCCTAATTTTTTCTCTTGATTTTGAAGAAAAAATTGGTAATCATGTACTAAGGGTTTCCATTCTTCAGAAGACGAATATTCACTACAAGAAGAGGGAACAAAATATTCGTCTCAAAGTGACGGAGGCTAGTCTTATGTACAATGTCACTAAAAAGGTGTTGTCGAAATAATTGGTGGTGAGAGCCCAAAATTGCATATATATACACCTAGATGTATTAGACTTGATGCAAATCTTCTATTTATTAGTAATTCTATTAGTCAATTTACATAAATACCCCCATACAATACCTTACATGACATCTGGTAACACTTATGCTTAAGCCAATGTTGTAAGTACACAAATTCAGTCCCCAAATGAGAATTAAGACAATAATTATAGAATAAGCAGGATGTATCGACTGTGAATCATGTTAGTATTTTAGGGGTGTCACAATTGGGGTTACATTGCATCCAATTGGTATATGAGGATTTCAATAGGTATTTGGCAATAATGATTCAATATTGAGCTCGATTGTTTACACCTGTAAATCACAAAAAAAAAATTGTCTTTCGAAGTTAAAACATTGTAAATGTCTCTCTTTATTTTTCTCGGAAAATGCAGGATAAGATTATTAATATTTATTGAAATTGACCACAAATTTATGTTCCACAGAATAGAACGTAATTATCACTAAAAACCATGTGATGTTGGCAGTCACCCAATCTTAAAGTGCAATACTCAATAATATTTTCATAAAGAATATCAATAAGGGTATATCAATTGTCATTTATATTTGTTCATAAGAAGATTGATTTTTTTTTTTGAGATATAAAATTATTGGTTTTAGCATAATTTACATGCTCGAATGATATTATAGACACATAAATTTTATTGTATTAAATTCATATGAAATTTGGATTAAAAATCCATATTCATTATGGTCGTTGAATGATTAACTTAGGCTTCAAAAAATGAACAACTTTATTTTATTAAGTTCAAGTTTGAGGTCTATTCCACCTTGAAATTCAAACTCATGTCACATGTCATAATGACTAGGCATTCAAAGACGATAAGGTCGATGTCACCATGATCAAATGTTTGGATTGTGGTAGTGGAGATCTAGTTCAAATTTCAAACAAAAACTAATCACAATTTGTCAAGTGTCAAATGATATCTTTTAGCAATCATAAGCAACTTTATGAACCCCTTACAATTATAAATGCAGGATAGACATGATATCCATGGGAATTCTAAAAACTCTTTAACAATGATTCAACAAAGATTGGAGAAAGCTACAACATCAACTACATAGTTCTACTAAGGAGTGGTCAACCAAGTTCTTCACGAAGATTGACTTTGAAAATATGAAGTGTTTTCCGATGTTTCCAGTGATCAAACACATCTTAAGGAGTCTACATCAGCCAATAATTCGAGAAGTATGCTATTGAAGGCTCTTGAATCTCGAAGAAGTTTAGGAGAGAAGAATCAAGAGAGTAATATGTCTTTGTGATTTGAGGGTTGTCTGCAATGTATCATCATGTTTACACATGGTGTCACCTTGTTGGTCTTGGATGCCTAGTGATTATGATACGTGGCATGAGTTTAGGCTTTAAGGTGGAATAAAATTTGGATTGAGGCTGTATTAAAAATGACTATTTATTGTTGTTAAAGCCAAAATTAATTATTGCAGATCAGAAATAGGCATATGAATTTAATCCAAATTCGTATGAATTTAATTCAATAAAATTTATGCCTCTACAAATACCCCTTGCTTCGAGATTTGTCGATGAGTAGGATTGTCAAAACTTGACGACGAGACTTAACGTATTCATGAATGTGTTTTCATTTTTTTTTAGACTTGTCGATGTGTTGGCTTACCAAATGGGACGACAATGATTGAAAGATTCTTGCATGTATTTCAGTTAGATGTAAACGTTTAGTTTTGACCGAACTTGACGGCCCTAGGACTTGAAGTATTATTCGTGAATGTGTTCTTCATTTGAAGATTCAAACGTTCTGTTTATGTCCGCATCCTAGATAGTCACTTTTGATATAGTTGTTTTCGAGCATTAAATTCTTCGTGTACATTTTCCACCTGCACACTGGGTGAAAATACTTCATCTAGGTGACAAATTACTTCTTGTAGTGATCCCGAATAATAATTTATTTCTTTTTTAAAAAAATAAAATTATTCTAGCTCGACAACAATATGAACCCTCCATATGTATTTTGAAATAGAAGGATCACAAGTGATTACAATTCCTTAACGTGACCTTCTGTATCAGAGTAAAAAAATTGCTTAGGACTTTTGAACCCAAAAATAAAATGTTAATTTTCCTTTGGTATTCAAAAGGGATCAAAAAAGATTTTTCTCAAGATGGTAATTCCTTTGATGAGTAAGTCAATGATTCTGATTAAAATTTTCTCTAATAGAGATCTTTCTCAATATGGTAACGCGAATGAGAATTTCACAAGAACTTCTACATATACTTCTCTATTGTACGAAAAGATTCACCAAGAAATTCGTCAGATGTAAAGATTCATCAGAGAATTCTACATAAGCTTCTATATTTCCCACGAGTGTATGTAACTGTTGAGCCGTTTCATCACTGTGATGTTTGTCAAAATTGAAGGACATAGCCATCAATAATCTCAGGAAAAATTAGAGCAAAATACTACTCATACTTTCTTAGATACTTCAAGTTGGTTTCAGATACCCGCATTGTTTATGGTCCAGATTTGCGCACGTGTAGTGTAAAATTCATATCTCATTGTAGAAAAATTGAAATTGCAAGTCATTTGATTTTTGTGAAACTAGAAACACGGACCTATAATGAAGCAAGGATTTGAAGCAAAAATCCTCTTCCATCGCTACAGCTTTTTTAAAAAAAATATTGGACTCAACTTCAGATGTTTTCATTTCTTGATTTCTCCAACTTGCGTTTTCACCAAGGCGGGTTGTTGTTTATTCTTGTTATTATTTTTTGAACATTTTTTTTCTCTTTGTTTCCAGTAATGACTTGTTTCAACGATTCTGAGATGACATACCCTTGCCTTGAGATCATGGATAACAAACAAAATTCTCATGCCAAAGTTGTCTTCTTGAAAGTTCATCCTCTGGTGATTGGTGACTTCCGAAAGCTATTGGACATTCCCATCACAGAATGGTCGATGACAGAAACGAAGGATGTCATGTACAACTTCTCTAGCAAAGTTGTGATTGAAAAAGTTCTCCTCGTGAAGTCCTCCATCCATCAAAATATTGTTGCTTCTAGTCCTCTAGTCGCCGGCGTGATGAGAACTATTTACAAGTTGGGCATTTGACTCCGTCCTCCCGTAGGTGAAGTTCATACATGTCTGATATTGGGGATAGGTAAGAAAAGGGTTGCCTGGCAACCAGGGAGGTTATTGGAAGCGGCCAACAAAACTTATGATGCTGTCTTTTCTTTGATGTTCACATATGACCATAATGAGAATGTTCTCCGGGCCTTTTTTAAAAATTGTCGTCCATCCCACCAACACGATCTCTATGTTGGTGGTATGACGCAATTTTCACTTAGTCTGAAGAAAAATTCTCATTATGGTCAATTTGTGAAACAAAAACGCAAATATTTATGCAATATCATAAGTTTATTGCGGACTAGCACATCTTCTACCCATTCCCAAAACCCAGACATGTAGCAAACTTCACTTAAAGAGGAAGGAGGAACGCGGCAACTGCTAAGATTCTCATCGCGGCTAGGGGTAATAAAAGCAACAACGTTTTGATGAGTGGAGGATTTCAATAGGAGAACTTTCTCAGTGATAACTTTATCCGAGAAATTGTACATAATATCCTTTGTTTTGATCGTCAAACCATATGTGGAGAGGGATCGAGAATTTTACAGCCGCATTTAAAACACGTGGGACACGCCAATCGCGGGGGAGTGAACTTTCAAGATGAGAGCTTTGGAACATGAGCTTTGTCTATCATCCACGATCTCAAGGCAACGGTATGGCGTTTCACGGTCGTCGAAAAAAGTCATTGCTGGTGATTGAAGACAGAAAATATGTTGTTAAAAAATAACAATAAATAGAGATTTGCCTTGATGAATATACAAATTGGAGAAATCAAGAGACAAAAGAATCTAAAGTTGTGTTCAATATTGAAAAGCGGAATGCTTTGATGGACCCTTATACTTATATAGATTTGTATTCTACACCCTTCTACTTACTCTTTTGTCAACTGAACCCTTACACTCGGTTAAAGTGAGATTTTTGAACCCCTCCAACCATGTGTGTAACTCACTCTTCCTAACAAAAATGACAAGTCATATCCACATCATATAGTTAAGGGTCAGGTCATTAATTTGTCTTAAACATTTTTTAAAATTATTCATAACAAGTATGTGGCACACTAAACTGAAAAGATAAAAATTATAAATTTCTATTTAAAAAATAAAACAAAATAATTAATTCTCTCACTTTTTACTCCACCTCCCTTAATCCACAACCACCAAACACAGGAAAAAAATGAAAATCCAAAATTAATCTTGTTTACATCCCTACTCTGTCAAAATAGGGCGAAACGTCACGGCAACTCGAAAATTATTAATTGATTCAATTTAATGAATTTTAAGAATAAACGAGTTTAAAAAGAGCCGTCACTAATTTAGGAAACTAGGGAAACCAATTATTATCTACGAAAGATTCGATTCTAGGTAGGGGTTCAAGTGATCCGCAGGGGAAAGGGTAGGCCACCCTTTCGGAATACACAAATGTGGTCCCGACTGAATTCATTTTTTTTTGTTAGCACTTGAGGAAAGAATATAAAAAAATATACAGGAATAATAAACCTGCAAATATAAAAAATAAAACCAAAATTAATAACGGCCTTTCTAAAGTTGCCTAACGTATTATTCATTAAGTAATCAATAAAAATATAATTCAGCAACCTTTCTAAATATTTCAAGGAGGAGAACCTTCGTGACCTATTAAAAACACTTAGTAAAAAGTTAGTGTCAAATAAAGATAATAAAAAATGAAAATAACTCAAATTAATAACTTAAAAAAAAAAATCCGGCTTATTAACATGGGTAGGCCTTGGAAATCGACGGTAATTTCCTTCATCGCCACTTTCAACATATAAAATATATAAACTTGATTGAAATTCGCCGTCTTTCAAAAGGGAAGGCTCTAAAGGCCCGACGGATGAGATTTTCATTTAGGCCCATTTCAACAGATATTATAAAACTTAAATTAAAAATTTGTCTTTAAAAATGGGGAGGCCTCCAAAACCGATGGAGAGTTTCTCATCCCCCAGTGGCCTTTAAACAGATAAAATAATAAATTGACATTCACAAAACATTAACAAACTTATTTCAATGAGAATATGAAAGCAACCAACCAACTAAAAACAACATAATTAGAAATTGGCCATAACATAACGTAATATATAAAAAGTAACAGAAATTAAAAATAGATAATACACAAACCCTGAAAACTTAATCAGATAGCAAATAGTGATAACAATTTTAAATAAATAATAAAATAAATAAATGAATATAAAAAATCAAACCGTAAATAATTGCTAATACTAAAGCTACAATAAACACACATATTAATTGCTTTAGAACTACATTAAACTAAAACACAAAACAAGCTAAATATAATAAACAGAAAACACAAAAGGCCTTGAATTAAATTACAACAGAAGGCTAAGAAAAAAATTTACCCTGAGTCTGAGACAGCGAAACCAAGAACTCCGAGTTGAAAGAGAGACTCCATTCCTCAACTCGAAAAACCACCAAAAACACTTTAAATTTTTGAACTATGGGAACCAAGATATTCTCAATTTTATGAGTATTCTTGTTTCCCTCCAAATCCTCCTAAAAATAGTGAATGAGAGGCTGATATAGAAATCCAAACATCCTCAAAAATGATGTGAAATACCGATGTGTGGGCACTATTGCCCAAATTGATGAATTGTTTGAGAGACCATGGGGAAAGGCAGATTTTATTGTTTATTTTTTTTTTTTGTATTTGATCAAAATGTATGAATGTGTGAAAATCATCGGAGACCCAGATTTGCTATTCAAATAATAAAAGCTTCAAATAACAAATTTTTTAAACTGTTAGGCCAAAATTGGGTGTCAACAGTGTCCCTGTTCGTGTGTATGATTGTGATGAAAGAGAATCGGGCAAATAACTTGACAAACCCAATTTGAGTTCCGACACATGACCTTGTATGGAGAATTGCGGGTTGCTCGTGATGGGGGGGAAGTTCGAATGCCAGAACTGTTCCAAAAGGTTCCATGAGTGCGGTGCGTCTTGTTGGAAGTAGTTTGCACGGTTTTTTTTTTTAATCTTTTTGTGATTTTTTTACACAGCGCACTTTTTTTTTTTGACGAAATGCATCCTTCGAATGGCTCTTGACAAAGTCTGAGATCACATCGTCATCTAAAAAATTGCAATTTAAAGGGGAGACAGTGCTTCCACCGTGTCGACACTCAAGTCTCTCCTCGGCATTTTAACGTCAGTGACATTGAGGGATAAAGTATTTCTTTGAGATGCACGAGTTCCGTTTGTGGTGGTGCGTGATTGCTTGCGGAGCATGAATCATCTTCCCGCGATGCGCAAATTTGCGAGGGATGAGGTCTTCGCGACCATGCATTAAAATTTGTGAGGGATAGGATAGATCTTCTCGCAATGCATAAATTCCGCAAGGATGAAAACTTCTTGCAATGTAAACTTTTGCAAGGGAAATCGAATCTTCTCACGAATTAAAATTTTGCGAGGAGGAAATGAAATCTTCCGCGATGCTATGAATTTCGCAAGTATGAGATCTTATTGCGATATGTAATACTTTGTGAGGAATTCAATCGTTCTCGCGATGCATAAATTCCGCAAGGTATGAAATCTGATATGACGATATGTAAAATTTGCGAGGAATTGAGTTCTTCTCGACGATGCATAAAATTTTGCGAGGGAGAAATTCTCGAGATGCATCAAAATTCGCAAGATATGAAACCTTCTTGCGATGCATAAAATTTGATGAGGAATTGAATCTTTCGCGAGAGTTTTATAACTATTTAATTTAAATCACGTTGATTGCTAATGAATTATTAATCCGTGATTTGATGCCATGAATCATTACTCGCAATGCGTGAAATAACTACGTGAGCATGAATTAACTCGCGATTCATGAGATGGAAATTCTCGAGCTATGAATCTTCAGCGGGGCGTGATGAATTTTCCGCAGCATAATTTCGCGAAGGTATGAAATCTGCTTGACGATGCTACATTCTGCCGAGGTAATGAAATCTTCTCGCGATGGAATTGTGTGTTCTTCGGGTGCGAGGTATGAATCTTCTCGCGATGATGAATATTAGTGACTAGGGCTGCAGAAATTTCGCGAGGTTTGAAATTTTCTCGCGATATGAATTTTCTGACGAGGATTGAAACTATTCTCGCGATGCAAGTAATTTTCTGCGAGGTATGGGAAATCTGTAGCTATGCATTGAATAAAACTCTCGAGCGTGAATAATTACCTGCAATGCATGAATTAACTCGGCAATTTGCATAATAGATGATGCATGAAATTTAACTCGCCGATGCGCATGATATTTGTAGTTGTGATTCAAAGATTCTCACAGCACTTATAGAACTTTGGGTCCTCCTCAAAACGCCATGTCCAAGTTAGAAGTATGGCAAGTCTCAAAATGATTTTAATATTACTTTTTCTATATTGTGAATTTTTGAAATATTTTACAAAAAATTGGTCCAGTTTTATTGTAAGAGAAGTCTAAGTAATAATCACACTAGTCTATATGATCCGAGCATCGTGGCGCCTTCATATTCCTGTTGAGGTAGGAATCGGGTCAATGTAGGTTCCAATCTGCTGTGGTATGATGAATACGCAAAAGAGTATGAAAGATTATCAGTGAAAATACACAAGATGAATTAGAATATGCAGATGGTTTTACTTGCTATATTCAAAGCCTAAAACAAGTATATCCCTTTTGAGCTGAAACAATCCAATGAGTAAAATAGGCGTTCACACATATCGGTTAACTTAACAACCACCTGTTATAATGAAACAACTTAAAAGATAAGATTTTTTTTTCTTTTTTTTTGAAAAAAAAATAAAATAAAAAATGGGAGGAGATAGTCAAATCTTCACCACGATGGTACCAATCATAGTTAGGGAGTGACGGTAAATCTCTCATTTCTCTTTTTTCTTTTAAGATTGAAAAGGTTAATTCTACAGCTTCGAAGTTGGTTCTCAAACTATTACTTAAGGATCAAAAGTTCAGCTAATCTTTTTCACAAAAAAGTATTTTGACATGTGGTATCAACTCATGTTTCAAGTGCCCTCAGGACAAAGGCTTTGCAGTCCTAATTCACACATATTTGAAACATTTGATTATAGGAAATTTTCAAGTTGCACTCACACTCACAATATGTTCAATGCACACAACGTGAGACCAATGCTTGACCCTGATGTAAATCTCACTATGTGAGAAACATTTGGGAATGAGATCATGTTAGGCTTGTCGATTGGCTGTAACGTAGCTTAGGGTAGTAGGATATGATTTGAGATAGAAGTGACTGAATTCCTCCTTAAGCGACACAAGAAATTTGTGCTCTTAATGATTGGTACGTTTGCGTTAGATCCTTCTTCATTGTTCTCCACCTTGCAATTCTTGTTGAATTCTCATTTTGCAACGTTTCCTTTTTTTTTTAGTCTATTTTTTGAGGTTTTCGTCTTCTTATTTTTTTGTTTCTTTGATTCCTTATTCGTTTGGAGCTGTTCTTGATTCATTCTTTATTATAATAATTTTTTCCTTTTTTGTTGGAGATTTCCTTCCCTCCTTCACTGCCCGGTAGGGTATTCATTACCTTTCGTATTTTTTTGCTGTTTTTTGTTCACTTTCTTTCTTCCTTTCTTCTGTCTCTAGAGGCTTTGCTTCCTTATTATTGGGAGGATAAAACTATTTTTGCTTTTGGAAATAGACTCAATATTTTTGCTTTTTTGGAAATTTCAACCTGGATCTGCTCTATAATTCGCACATTCTTGGTGCACTCAAGAAAGGTTTGGCAAACAAGAGAAGATAGTGCTCGTAAGCATCAAAAGGGTAGTTTGTTAGATGTGTTGTCCAATGAACGTTTCATCAGGCTCAAACTGAAAAATAAGGATGACGGTATTTGTTAGGCTTTGAAAGGCACAATCGGGTAAAAAAAAGCCTACAATCCTTTCTCAAACCAAACATTACTCATGATTTCGCCTCGAAAAATATTCAGGTCAAGTTCTAGTATCAATAGTGTAACACAATTAAACTTTTGATCAAAAAGCTCACACACAATGCACATGAACATAAGGTTATTTTTATTCTTATCTGATGCAGCAAGAGAATTTTCAAGCATCATAATAGTACCAGATTAGAGGCACCACGAGAATTGTAGTTTTACCGCAAAGTCCGTCTGCAACCATATTGAATATATTTTACATGCTCTAACCACATAGGTCCCAGCGAGCTGAAGATTCATTACTCTTATGGTATGGTACAATAATTCTTTTTTGAAAGAATGATTACCGAACCCGAGAAGGGCTGCCTACTATCTCATACATGAGAATGCGTTGTGCATAGTTCATGCCGATATGACTTGGAAAATATGCACAAACGATTATATTTTTATTTTTTAAAAAGATATACTGACCCAAGAAGGTTGCCACGTATATCTCCTTACAATGAGAATCAGGTACGTGGTAGTTCGGGCAGATATACACTTTGAATATGCCACAAACTTTTTTTTTTGAAAAAGATGATACCGACCCCAAGAGGGTTGCCTACGTATCTCATTACATTAGAATTTAGGTACGCTAGTTGTGCAGATATAACTTTGAAAATATACACAAACTTTTTTTTTTGAAAAAAAAAATACCGAATTCGAAGGGTTGCCACTTATCTCATATAACATGAAGAATTAGGTATCGCGTAGTTTCGTGCAGATATAACTTTGAAATAATGCACACATATTTAATTATTTTTGAAAAAGATAATACCAAACCCGAAGAAGTGTCTACGTATCTCACCGAATGAGAATCAGTATGCTTAGTTGCGTTCAGATATGACTTGAAATAATGCACAAACGATTTTTATTTTTTTTGGAAGATGATATACCGAACCCAAGAGGTTGCCTACGTATTCATTAAAAATGAGAATCAGGGACGCTAGTTCGTGCAAGATATGACTTGAAAATATCACAGACTATTTTATAAAAAAAAATTTTGAAGAAGATAATACTGACCCCAAGAAGGTTGCTAACGTCTCTCCCCCAAATGAGAATTAGGTACGCGTATTTCAACCCAGATAAGGCATCTAAGACTTTAAAGATTTAGACACTCACGAAATTCCTAGGTCTAGCGCCACAAAAATTTGTAGTCCTTTTTTTTTTTAACCAATATGTTTTATAGCCTCTTAATCGTCAATATTTATATTGTCTGTTGAATGTACCCTACGAATTTCTGACATTAATGATTTGTTGTACTCTTTTTGGATGTTTTCTGGACCTTTTCTTCTTCAATTTTCATTTCATTCACGGAGATCCCAGACATTGTTTATGACCATCCCCGACATCATCCTCGACTGATGTCGGGGACGTATCCCTACAAAATATTAAGAAATATGTGGAGCAAGGCTTCATGGCAAAATACTAATAAAAATAAGTGGAATGCCACTTCACTAGTCAAATACTCCCCTAATTTATCGTTTTAACTTGATATAATTGAGAAATGCAAGGACTTTAATTTCGCTAATCCTCTTTTTCTCTTTCAACTTTGGACAAATATGGTTCTGACTTCGAACATAAATCACAATTTTTCGCTTGTGAAGAAAACAATCAAATGTAAGAGTATTATTCCTGTACCTAATGGATAATACAAATATCACACAAATATGAATACAACAATAAATATTGTTTTATTAAGACAACCTGAAATATATTCACATAACATACAAACAATTTATTTACTCGTCCAAAAAAAAAAAAAAAAAAAAATATACAAATATGTGACCCTTTTATGCCTAGGGTAGACCTATCGATTTGAAAAGGATGTATACGTTCATTTGAAATATTTCTTTGCACCAAAACTAAATTTATACAATTCAAGGGGGGGTGAATAAAAACTTCATGCGAACACATAATAGGGTAAAAATTTTACAAAATAATCAGTCCTCCCTTAGGAAGTACGACCCTGAACTATGGCTCCACGAAAGATCCCTTTCTTCTTTCTGGCTTTTTGTAATCTTCGGGTGCCAACATCTTCAAATAGGCTCGTAGTTGTGAGCTCTTTCTTTTACTTATATAAACTATAATCTAATTCTTAACCCTATGAGACACTGATTTTCTCAAACAATAGAAGAAACCGTATATATCCTCAAATTTAAACACATAAGTATGAACTTCCTTTTGACCGTGGGTCGTTTGGGACTCAGGGTGTTCTTCTAATGGGGCCACAACACGCCTTATGTTGGTCATCTTAGGTTACGCTTAAATTCGAATTTGGTTTTGCTCTATCCTAGGAATGACTAGAATTGTATAGAAGTGACAGTTTACCCGAGTCGGACATACAACGAGGTGAATCTAATAAACGACGTTGGATGACCGCAAGCTAAATATTCGTTTATTACTTCCAGACTTCCAAAGATTAGACTTGTGTATTTTTCTGAGGAAGTCGTGGTAAGCCACGTAACTTGTTTGTCCCTAATGCCAACTATTTGTCATTTGACGGAAAACACATTTCCATTAAAATGCAATGATATATCACCAAATAAAATAATAATGAATAAATACAATATACAAATAATCAGCAAAATAAAAAACAAAGCTATAGCATGATAATAGAACAAAAATTTCCAATTTCCCTCCCTTTGAAAAAAAAAAATAAATTCTATGGTTAAACCTCTAAACTCCCAAACGGATTCACCATTCTTTACATCCCACTGTGTCAATAGGGCGAAACGTCACGCACTTAAAAATTTTAATTGATTCATTAATGAATTTAAGAATAAACCGTTTAAAAAGAAACGCGCCACCTAATTTTAGGAAACTAGAAACCAATTATTAATCTACGAAACAATCGATTCTAGGTTAGGGGTTCAAGTTATTCCAAAGGGAGGGGTTAGGCACCTTTCGGAATAACACAATGTGGTTCCCCGACTGAATTCAATTTTTTTTTTCAAATTGAGGAAGAATATAAAATAATATACAGATATAATAACAGCAATATACAAAATAAAACAAAATAATAATCGCCTAAAGGTTTGTCTTACGTCAATATTCACAAGAAAATGAAATAAAAATATAATTCGAACTTTTTCGAATAATTTCAGGAAAGCACCTCCGTGTACCTATAAAACATTAGTAAAAAAGTTAGTGGTCAATAAATATAAATAAAAAGAAATCTCATAATAATTTACAAAATAAAAATCCGTCTATTAACATGGGAGGGCCTTGGAACTCGACGGTAATTTCTTCATCGGTCCACTTTCAACAATAAAAATAATATAAACTTGAATAAATCCGTCTTTCACAATGGAATACCTCTAAACCCGACGGATAGAATTTTCATTGGCCGCATTTCAACAGATATATAAACTTAAATTAAAAGTTCCCGTGCGTTTAAAAATGGGAGGCCTCCAAAACCGCCGGAGAGTTGTCCTCTCAATTTGGCGCCCTTTTTCACAGATATAAATATATAAACTGAACATCACAAAACATAAACAAACTTATTTCAAAAATATTGAAAATAACAACCAAACTAAAATAACATATTTAGAAATGAAATAACAATTAACGTAATATATAAAAATAAAAATAAACAGTAAAATAGATAATAACAAAAACCTAAAAGTTTAGATAGCAAATAGTTTGACTACAATTTTAAATAGTAATAATAATAAATGTCAATAAATAATCAAAAAACCGTAAATAATGTTAATATTCAATTACAATACACACAAATATTAATTGACTTTTGAACTACATTAAACTAAAAACAAAACAACTACATATAATAAACTAAAACACAAAGAGAGCTTGAATTAAATAAACAAGGCTAAGATAAAAATTACCTGGTCTGAACAGCGAACCGGAAAAAAAAAAAAGAACTCCGAGTTTGAAAGAGAAGGCTCCATCTCTCCACACTCGAAAACCACAACAACACTTTAAATTTTTGAACTATGGGAACCAAGATTCTCAAAATTTTAATATGTATTCTTTTGTCTTCCCTCCAAATCCTCCCTAAAAATTGTGAATTGAGTGGACTTATATAGAACCCACAAATCCTCAAAAAAGATGAAATACCGATGTGACTATTGCAAAATTTAAAATTGTTTGGGACAATGTGGGAAAGACATATTTTTTTTTATTCTATTTGACTCAAAATGTATGAATTTTAAAAAATCATCGGACCAAAATTTTCTATTAAATAAATAAAGCTTCAAAATTACGAATTTTTAAAATGTTAGGCCAAAATTGAGCGTCAACAAATCTGCTAAATGATGAATCACTTTCCTTCTTGCTTGAACTTTAACAGAAAAGATAATTTGGGCAAACTCAAAAATTTGTCAGCGGTTACAGTAGATACAACACCACTATGAACGAACAACCTTTTCTTAATGTCCCAATTCAGTTTCTCCTTCACTTGAACGATTAAGAAGCACCAACGATGATGTTGCTGATAGGAATGAAGATCAATTTGACAAAAAATCCTACAAATTCCATCACAACGAAATCGATTGTAGTACGAGTCGACACTTTAGTTAATTCTTTGCGATCTGGCTTGTGGCACGTCTTAACAAGCCTAACGATGTATTTAGCAAAATCTCTAAAGGGATCAAAAACAAAATCGAGAGCATCCATTTTTTGTTTAGACCCAAGACCACTTACAATCAAGCCCAGATATCAACACACACAAAGAAAAAAAAGGAAAAGAAATTGATGGATAGAATTGCGGAGGAAGCCACCAGAGCAAAATCGCCACCGAATGAGTAGAGTTGCAGGGGCCGCCAAGTTTGGACATTTTCCCAGATCGTTGGAAGCAAAGGGAGAAGAAGAAGAAGGGGCTGGGAGCATTAATTCATTTTTCCTTTCTTTTCTTTGTATTATTTAATTATTTTTAAAGTGAATTTGTTGCTTTCGCTCGCCTTTTAAAGAGTGAAACCACGCGCCATATTTGAGTCAACAAAATAAATGCCACATAAGATCTGTCAAAGGTCAGACGGTTTAAAAATCTCATTTTAATCGAGTGTAATGGTTCAGTTGAAAAAAGAGTAAGTAGAAGGGTCTAGAATACAAATCTATACAAGTATAAGGGTCTATCAGACCATTCCGCCATATTAAAAGGCAAAACTATAGCAATAGACGCGGAATTTGGCTTCAAATCTTTGCTATGTTATAGTTCCATGTTCCTAGTTTTAGAAAAATCAAACGGCTTGCAATTTTGTATTTTATACAATGAAATGAATTTTAAACTACCGACACGCAAATCTAGACCATCGAAAACAAGCTCAATACTAAAAATCAAAATTGTAGCAATGGAAGAGGGTGGCTGCAAATCTTTGCTATGTTGTAGTTCCATGTTTATAGTTTTGAAAAAATTAAATATCTTGTGATTTTGACTTTTCTACGGTGATATATGGATTTTACAGTACAGACACGCAAATCTGGACCATCAAAAATGGGTTAACCGTTGAGCAAACTTTGAAGTTACCTAAGAAAGTAGTTGGAGTACTTTTTCTCTAAATTTTTTTTTGAGACGCGATGGAGTCTACGACTCTCAATTCGATAAAACCAAGTGATGTCGCAGACCAATAGCTAAACACACTCGTGTGAAATGGAGAGCTTATGTAAATTTCTTTGATGAATCTTTACAGCTTATGAATTCCTTGGTGAACCCTTTGTACAACAAAGAAGCTCATGTAGATGTTCTTGAGAAAAATCTCATTCTCCATGTGATTTTTAGGCATGTTCTTTTTAGTTGAGTTGTCTTACTAACGAAATAAGAAACTCGTGATTTCAAATTTTCTACTACACGTTATGAATTTTTTAACAAAGCTGCGAAACAGACATTTCAGAATTAGAAACCGACATCGAACATGATATCGTACTCTGCAATGGGTCATAGAAAATATCATCAACAACAAGAAATTTTGATCCCTCTTCATCTTGAATATGATAAAAAAAGAAATTTCCAGCAACAACCTAAATAGCTTCAAAGAATTCATCGGGTTCTTGGTTCATTGGTATTTGTTGGTCATTTTAGAACTATCATGAGTTATTAGAAAGCATAGAAGTCAAGAAGAATATTGGTAGAACATTTTTATTAGTGTCTTCATATTACATTTATAAGACTGGAATATAAAACAGAAAACAGTAAACCCACTACTAGCATATATATTCCTAACTCACTAACTTACTCCTAAATAATATGAATAGATGGATAACAACTAATTGACTAAGTCTTATCAAATATAAAGAAGTAAAAATGAAAGTGACTACAGTTTTGAAAAAGCAAATCCCTAACACGCATCCTTGCTTTGGAAACTGCAAACTCCAATTTTCTGTCGGAGAAGCTGAAACTTGCTGGTAAAGGCTTAGTGAATTTATCAATCAATTGTTCTTCCATCTTGTAGTAGACAAGAGTTATATCTCCATCTTTTTGCACTTCTCTCAAGAAAAAGAACTTGATTTTGAAGTGGTGAATTCTTCCATGAAATATAGGATTGTGAGATATAGTTATTGTAGCTTCATTATTGTCCACGAACACTTTGATGCTTTCAGTCAATTCCATATGAAAATCAACCAAAATTTTCTTCAACCACAATACTTGATTTACTGATGTTGCAGCTACCACAAACTCAGCTTAGCAGTAGATTGAGCTACAATATCTTGTTTCTTACAACCCCATGAGAAAAATCCAAAACCAAGACTAAAACAATACCCTGAAGTATTCTTTGCATCATTCTCATAATTGTCCCAATCACTGTCAGAATACCCACAAAACTTCACAACTGTCAGAATACCCACAAAACATCACAGTTTGACTCTTCTAAAACTTGACCCCATAGGTGATGGTTTCTGTGATGTATCACACAAGTCTTTTGGCTGCCTGCAAATGCACTTCACTAGGACAATGCATGAATCTTGATAAAACACTTACATCATACAATAAATCGGGTCTTGTTTGTTTTAAGATACATTAAACAACCAGTGAAACTTCTGAAGTATGTCTCATCCACCTTTTCGGCTCCTTCATCTTTACTTAGTTTCTCTTTTTGGTTCATGGGAGTACTACTCTCTTTGGAATTTTCCATTTCTAATTTCTTGAGAATTTCCTTTGCGTACTCGGGCAAATGAAAAACTCATATTTTCTTTGTGTAATCTCCATTCCAAGGGAATATGTCACGAGACTAAGATCAGACATTTTAAAAGCTTGCATCATATCTTGCTTCAACTCATCAGTTAGTTTTTCACTGCTCCGTCTAATTAAAAAGTCATCCACATAAAGAGAAACAAAAAAAATGTCACTGCTATTATGTTTAATATACAATGTTAATTTTGAAAGGCTCTTTTCAAAATCGAGACCGAGCAAATAATCATCTATTCGACTTTACCAAGCTCTTGGTGCCTGTTTTAAGCCATAAAGAGCTTTATATAGTCAATAGACTTTATCTTCCTTTCCATCTATAACAAACCCTTTAGGTTGCTCAACATTAATTTCTTCTTCAAGAATCCATTAAGAAATGGTGATTTAAAATCCATCTTTCACACGTTCCAACCACATTGTGCAGAAACAGTTATAAGCAATTTGATCGTGTGAAACCTAGCAACTGGAGCAAAAGTATTAGAATAATCTACACCAAATATATGCGCATAACCCTTAACTACAAGCCTTTCTTTATGCTTGTTAATTAAACCATCAGCATTTAGCTTGGTTCGAACACCCACTTTACCCCAATTACATTTTTCTTGAGGTTATCAACAAGTTGTGACATATCAATTTTTCGATCATAAACAACTCCTCCTCCATTGCATTTCTCCACTTGGGGTCTTTGAGAGAATCTTTAGGGTTAGAAGGTTCACGAATCGCAACTTTGCATCTCTAATAAATGTCAGAGAGCAATCGAGTTCCCCTAACTGGTGGATCATCGTCCCCTTCACTAAACCATGATCTTGTTTTCTGGACGGAATTCCTTGAGTCATCCCAATCCCATTCTTTATTATCCGTGAAGTGAAAATATCTGCTAATAACCATCTTCTCACCTTCAGGTTGAAAGATTTTATACATTTTTTAAACATTCCTGTACCCAACAAAAATGTATGTGCAGCCTTCTTATCTAGTTTATCCCATTCGATCTGAGGTACATATGTAAAACAAAGACAACCAAACACTTTAAGAATGCATCGGAGGCTTGGATCCATACCATGCTTCAACGGGAGTTTGATCTTTCACAACTTATGAGGGAAGTCAATTTTATAGGAACACAATTGTATTTGTTGCCTTTGCCCAAAACATCTTTGGCAAATTCTTTTCAGGCAACATACATCTTACTATCTCCTTGATAAATTAGTTTCTCCTATCACTAACTCCATTTTGTTCTGGAGTATAAGGAGCAGTAAGTTGACGTTTGATCCCTCCTTCTTTAAAAATAGATCAAACTGATGAGAAATGTACTCCTTGCCATTGTCATATCGTAAATTCTGAATTTTGCAGCAACTTTCATTTTTCAACTTCGCTTTCAACTTCCAAAAAATGCTCTTGACCTCCAATTTTCACTTTAAAAAATAAATCCAGCACATTCGGGTAAGATCATCAATGAAAATTATATAGTAAAGACTAACTTTAAGTGAAGAGTCCTTTGGGGGCCTCCAATATCGGTGTGAACCAGCTGCAACTTTCTTGTTGGTCTCCAAGTTGCCTTCCGGATTGAAAGTCTACTTTGTTTTCCAAATTGACAAGCCCAACAATTTTTAGAACCCGCTCCCAGTTAGAAAGGTTCTCGAATATCATCAATTCTTGCATTTTGAGAAGCCCTTGATAATGATAGTGTATGAGTCTCTTATGACATAACTCAGAAGCATTTTCTCTTGTTGAATACACCACTTGTTCTTCCTCCAATGGATTTAATGAGAAATGTTTGCCTCTCATTTTGACGTTAAACAAGTCATGTCCTGAGGTTTCCTTGATAAAGCAATGTTTATTTTCTAAGTACAATTTGAAATCTTTTTGTAACAATTGACAACCACTTAACAAGTTCTAATCTAAATCTGGTACATAAAGAACATCAGAAATTGCTTTAGTACCTTATTGTGTTTCAATTGTAATAGTTCCAATTCCTTTTGCTAGAATATAACCTTCATGACCTATTCTGACTTTTGTAACTCCAGTAGGCTTCAAGTCTTTGACTATATCTTTGTCATGAGTCATATGGTTTGTGCACCCGCTATCAATCAGGCATGCCTCAGTTGAAACATTGCTTCCACAAACGATGTTGGAATGACTTGATCCTCTTCTTCTTCATTGATTTCAAGTATCACGACACTTCACCCAATACTAAGTGCCAACGATCGTTAGTCAGTAATATAACCCAACTAAGTGAGTTGGGGTCGAATCCCACACGGAGTGGTACGTATTGGAGAATCATAGCCAAGTACAAATATACTCAAGTCAATCATTGGTAAAAACATTTATGAATAAAAGCATGGTTCATGTTTGGGGTGACACAAGTGTCAAATAACAAGGGAGTTTGTTTGTAATTTTCAACTACAACAACAAATAACACTAAAGAACAAGTAAGGAGACGGGTTTTTGGGATGTGATTGGATTATGGGCTAAGGTAACTTTCTCTCGAATAATTTATCCTTAATCAATTGGTTTCTCTCGAACACCAATAAGAAGAAATTAAGAACAGTCTTCGCTTTGGTCCATTCACTCTCTCTAGGACAACCCAATACCTACGAAACATCAATTCAGTAATCTTGATTTTAAAACCTCTCTCCAGCAGGACAAAAACACAAACGTAAAGTTGTATTTGCAACTACAATCTTTAGATTAAGCCACAATTACTAAATGAAAACACTTTTAAACATCATTCACATAATCAAATAGCAATACCAGCAACTAAGTCAACCCATAATCAAATAATCACCCCAAGATTGGGGTTTTAGCTATACATCATAAAGAGATAAAAATCGTTACCAAATTGTGTTTCCATCGACTAGATAAGATTAGTTTCGTCTTTACATAGGTATAAGATGAAGAATCTTCAACATCCACTTCCAATTTCTCAGAAATGGAAATCTTCAAATCTTCAAAGCTAAGAAAAATATTGTCTCAATACTCTCGGTTTTAAGCTCTCACAAAATCTGATCAAATCCCTCAAATCTCATAAAATAGATTTTAAACTAAAAATCCAAACATGTATTTTTAGTCGCCAAAAAATGTGTTGCAAATGACAATTGGGAGCAATAAGTTGGGATCGCCGATCCATTCGAATATCAGCCTTTTGGTTGATTTAATCACCTTTTCGCTTTGGCCTTCAGCATCCTTAAGTTATGTAACTTTGGGCGATATCAGCACCGCATCGCGGAACCATTTAGCGACACGTCGACTGCTCCTTTCTATCGCAGACTTGATTTTTTTCCTTCAAGGCTTGACACACTGGAACTTTAGGCGGTCTATTGGATATTTGGCGACTCACCCTATGGATTAAGCGATTGTCAGGCATTTTTTTTCTTCGTTCTTTCAGTTGTCGTGTTCCATTTTGCTCAATAGTGTTCATGTTTTGTTCCTCAATCTAAATACCTGAAATTCAAGGATTTACATCAGTTATTGACCCAAAATAAGCATTTTAGGACACTAAATTTATTAAAATAAAGCCCTAAATAAGTCTTAATTGTGGACTCATAATTCATTTACAAACTGGGTGTCTGCGTCTTGCTGCTGCAATTTAATCTTGCAGATAATTGTCTCATGCCCTAGTTGGTTGCATTTACTGCATTTAGCATCCGGACATTTCCAATACTTATACAACGCATGACCATTCTTTCCATAATGCTTACAAGGAGGATAGTTTCCTTTAAAGCTACTCATTTTGCTTTAATTGAAGTAGCAAGCTGCACCTTCTCCATTTGTTGGCTGGTTCTTTTTATTATTTTTCTTTTTGTATCACCCACTCTCTTCATGTTTGCCCGCCAATGCTCCCTCTCTAATTCCATATTCTCTCATAACCCTTCTTTATTCTTAAGCCTGCAATAATTATGCCAAGGTGATTTTTGACAGATCCTTGGTGTTCTTCAAAGTGGTAATAGTGGCTTCCAATCTTTCAGGTAGTGTAACCAGAACCTTTTCAACAATACGAAAGTCTCTTAACTAGAATCAAGTAATCTTAGTATGTTTGCTATGCTCATAAGTTTGTCAGAGTATTCTTTAATGGTTTCCGATTCTTTCATCTTCTGTAACTCAAAGTCACTAATGAGATTCAGCACTTGCATACCTTTGATACGATCATCTTCTTCAAAATTTTGCCTAGAGATAATCCCAGATGGCTTTTGCTGATTTTAGAGACGTAATGCGAGTGAAAATTATTGAAGAGGCATATGCCTTTGCCTTAGATTTTCTGGTTTTCTTGTCCTTGTGATTTTTGAGATGAGCCATTGTTGGGTTTCCATATAGTGGAAGAACTCCATAGTCTTCCTCGATTGCCTCCCAAAGATCTAAAGCTTCGATATAATCTCACATCCTCACTGCCCACATGATAAAATTTTCACCATTGTCATTATCGAAAAACTTGAGCTTTCTTCCATTTTTAATCTTTTGTTGTTTCTGGTTGTGGTGCTTGAGTCACTTAAAACAATCACTCACGGAAATACCCACAAATCCCACAAGATAAAAAAGCTCTAGATATCAATTTTTAGTAAATTTTAGAAGTATGAGTTATTAGAAAGTAGAGAAGTCAAGAAGAATATTGGTAGATGAACATTTTTATTAATGTCTTCAGATTACATTTATAAGACTGAAATGAAAAACAGAAAGCAGTAAACTCACTATTAGCATAATCCTAACTCTACTTACTCCTAAATATAGGAATATATGGGTAACAACTAATTGACTAAGTCTTATCTAATATAAAACAGTAAAAATAAAAGTAACTTCAGCTGAAAAAGCAAATTCCTAGTAGTGTTTCTCTCGCCATGCTTGCTTCATGTGTTCTATAATCGGGGATGAAAAAAAGGTACTGCAAGTGTCTCCCTCGCGAAGTTGCAAAGGAAGATGTGATGTCAAATTTCTTGTCGAGGGTCAAAAAGGGGATACTTCAAAGGTTAATCTTGTCAAGGACTCAATGAAAAGGGAGGTTTCAAGTTGTCTCTGCCAACACCTTAAGGAAGGTGGATTCTCCAAGTGGTCTCTCACCAAAGCTCCAATGGAAATTAAAGCAGCAAATTGTGTCAATCAACACCGCGATGAAACTGGAAGGTGAAGCACCAAATGGTTGTTTGCCAAATCCTCGATTGAAAAGGTGGCTTTTGCACTAAATTGTTTTCTCCCAAATCTTCGATCAGAAATGTTGGTGCACCATATATCCCTTGCTAAAAACAAGCGACTACATCTTCTTGATAAGATATTTGAGTCCATAGAACGTACTGTGTCCAAAAGGAATTTAATCACATCAATGTATCTAGGATTATGAATTATTTCCTCTCAAGAAAAAAGGGACAAACTATTAATGAAGTAGTGGTACCTCAAACTTCGATAAATTCGACGAACACAAAACATACGAATGAATCACACACAAACTCTAGTTTATTTTGTAAAAAAATCTGCAAATATGCAATATGCAAACGGAAGGATTCGAAGCCAAAAATGAGAGAAAACCCCTCTATTTATATCCAACAAAGGATATAAATAGAGGGACATTTATAGACAAGCCTTGAAGTACGACCATCTATAGACACACAAATTTAATTGGAATAAATAGGGCATAGACATGACATTCAAGGGGATATACAAAAACATTTTAACAAGGAATCTGCAAACACTAACAAATATTCAACAAGCATTGAAGAAATTCACAACATTGACTAAAGAGTTCTTTGAAGGATTAGTCAATAGAGTTCTTCATGGAGATTGACTTGAAATGGCGAAGTGTATTTTGACGTTGACAGACATCAAACACATTTCAAAGAGGTCTACATCATCCTACATTTAAGAAATAAACTACTAACAGGGCTCGCATCACAAAGAAATATTAAAAGAGAAAAATCAAGAGCACAATCGAATTGTACTTAGACGATTCATCAATAAGAAACACATTTTCTTTTACTTATTTTTTAGTATAGATAATTTTAAGTCCTACAAAAAATAATTGTGAACAAATACATTTCATGAACCATCTATTTAGTTACTGTTAAAAAAAAAATTCAAAATATTATATTGTGAATGTCTTTTTATTTTTTTAAATTTTTTTGTCGAAAACTTAGAATTAATTACTTTGGATCAGTTAATTTCTCTCAGATTTCTCATTTTATTAAATGGTCATCCCTAAAGAGAAATAGTACATCTTCTCTAAAATATTCTTTTTATTTTATTATTTTATAAGGAGTCTTCTATTTAGATGTTAGAGAAGGTCCCAGCACATTCCGATTGATCGAATCGTGACATAAATTCCTGTGAATCATGAAATGTAAAAGATCCATTGAGACACGCATGTGGAGGGAGAGTCTTCTTGAAAAAATATAGCTCGAATAGGGTCCGTCCAAGGTTGTACTTTGTCAAATTCCTGTGTAGAAATGAAAATGGAAAAATAGTAGTTGAGTTGAAATTGGAGATATTAAAATGGGTTGAAAAAGTAATTGGGTAGGGTTTTGTCCCGCCCAAGTTTACTTTGGCTCAAATGGATTAAAAACAAGTCGGGTCTTGAACCGCCCAAATTGACCCGCTTAATCTCAATAATTTTGACATAGTGATATTTAACTTTTACAATCACAATTTGAATTTCAACTCAACAATTTTTTGTAAAAAAAAGAAAGTAATAAATGGATAGATAAATCCTAAAATATATTAATAGATAATAATTCATACCTTCAATATAAAAAAATATCTTTATTAAGAGTTCTAAAACGAGCTGAAATTGGAGATTGAATTGGGCTCGAATGAGAATTCTCTTAAAATGGGATAGACTTGAATGGGTTGAGATTTAACCAAATTTAAATTATCTTGAGTCCAATCCTTAAAATTTTGAACGATTTGGACGGGTTACTTGTGTTTTGGTTCATTTTTGACACCCTAGTTTGAGATGTTAATTGAATTGGATAGTTGGGATGCATGTTTGGGCCAAGAATTTGGGTGTAATCTGATGGCATTTTCCACATTTTAAATTAATTATTCTGAGCTTCTAATTTAAGCAAAAATCACCCCATATACATATTAAAGAGTCAATATTAGAAGTTTTAGATCTACTTTTAAAAATTCTTGCTTATAGCAATTTAATTACGGGTTATAACATATAATTAATTATTTATAAATTAATTAAATTTTACTTTATTAAATGAGTAATTTTTTATATCATTATTAAATTATTTAAATAAAGAATATCCATAATTATCTCTTACACAATTATAGAAATTTACATTTATTATTATTCCTTATATTATTATTAAAATATTTAAATAAAAAATATTTCATAATTATCTCTTACACAAATATATAGATTTACATTGATTATTGTTCCTTTTTTACAGTTAAAAATCACACACCCCATACCCACCTAAATCCCTCACCATGCGTCAATCCACGTTTAAAAAATAGAAATTCATCTTTTATCTCTTTCATACATACTACTCCATTGAAGCCGATCTTTCAACATCTAAAAACTTATTAGGAGAAATATATTATCCACACCATCAAAACAAAAGGGTGGATCTCTAAGTTGTAATGTTCAATAATTTCAGTATTTTGGAGAAACCCCGTTTGATAATTGTATTGCAAAAAAATTTATTTTACAATTTTCATAGAGGTGAATCAGAGGTATTTTGAGGTTGATTATTTCTAGATTTTGCTGATTTGAGTTATTACTACGTGAGGAATGATCAAAAATCAAATCTTTATTGATTTTGTTAATGTTTTTAGGAGATTTGCGACCATGGGTAGTGTAGATTGGAGTTTATTGTAAGAGGTAAAAGATGTTCTTGAAATCTTATATTGTTTAGACTCTTGGAAGATACTGTTGAATGTGTGTTAGTATCCTCCAAAAAGTTAATTGGATTTTTTACTACATGAGATATGCTTAAAAAAAATTAGTAAATTTTTTTTGTTATATTATGCATATTATTGATATGAAATCTGACTTAATATACGATTTATGAATATGATATGAATTTTGTTTAATGTTGACATGAATTGGTACAAAATTTGGTATAAGATGATATGATGTATTACTTATAGTTGGTGTGAATTTTTTTAAATCTGGTATGAAGTTGGTACACACAGATTAGAGGAGATCTATTTTTTTTAAAAAAAATATTCGCATTATGTCTACTAATCTGACATGAAACATGAATAATATTGATATGAAAGCTGACATAATATATGATTCATGAATATGGTATGAAATGTTTTTTAATATTGGTACGAAATTGATTTATTGTTGATATGAAAGCTGATTCAAATTGTGTATTATTTTTATCAAAATATCAGTGATCCAAATATGTGAATGTTTGTATTTTGTCAAATAACCCATTTTTTTGTATAATTATTACCAATGTTAGTATGAACTTGAAATTTTCTTATACCATCTATTTTTCATAAAAAGAAGGTTTCTTTTTCAATTTCTCCAAATAGGTTCATATAAATGCGGAAAAATAAAAAACGATGATGGCACAATTAGTGAAAATAAAGTAACTGAGATTGATACTAGCAAATTTGATGGATTCCTCATAGAAAAATAACATACTCCATATAGTAGCAATTATCCTATACCAAGACTACAATCATAAAATTTGAGATAGTTGATTGCAGTTTAAACTCTTTAATATTTTGTGTCTTTTTAACTTATGAATGCTATATATTTGTTTTTAATACAATTTTAAGTACTAAATGATACAAAACATGCATTGTTTTCTTGAAGTCAGTTATCAACTAGTTTCAAATGGATATCAAATGTAATACATAACTAGTTTCACGTTTGTTTCTTATAATCTTTCAGCGGTATACCAATTGTATACAAACTGCACATCAATTGAATAGATCATTAACTAGTTTTAATTTGGGTAACTTGGTTTAAAATCTTAAATACGTCTTGTTGTTTCTATTTTGTTGGATTATAGTTCAAAATTAAACGAACACCAATTAAAATTACATATTATTTTGTGTTTTTTTCATGTCGGACACCAGGTGGATACTAAAAGAATACAAATTAAAAATGACACTAACTAGTATCTATATAACTTTAATTGCATACCAAATGGATATTAATTGTATACTAGCTTTACTTGATCAATTGTTCACCATATTTGAAAAACAATGACCAATTGATTAAGTGATGTTGATATTTTGGCTTACATTGTATCTACTTGATCACCAAATTGAAAAATAAGAATGACACTAAATAGTATTCAATTTGTATTCATTTGATATTTTTAACATGAGAACTTGAGATAAAAATAACAAAATATAAATATATGAAGTTGGTATCCACCTTGTATAAATTTGAGATGAATGAAGCTCACAATGTAAAACAATGACCATATTATATTGTATGCACCTCAATTATATCTTATTTTATATGTTTTTCAAGTCAGACACCAAGTGAATACTAAGAGAATACCGATTGAAAATTACAATAACTAGTATTTGTGAGACTTGAATCGCGTACCAAATGGATACAATTGCATACTAGCATTACTTAATAAATTGTTCACTATATATTCGAAAAATAATGAATACATAAAAATGGATTTTACGGTGCTCATAAAAAGACAGACTGAAACAAAACAATTTATAATTTTTTTGGTGCAGGGTAATTTGATCGTGAATTTCTTCCTGTTGTGACACTCTCAATGACATGTACTACATGTAACTTTAGACCTCTCGAATTTCACATAAGCAAACCCCTTTCAGCGTTCAATTTTATTCACAGATTTCATACCTTTTCATGTCAAAATTCATTAATCATTCATGCCAAGATCATGTCACTATAATAATTTCTTCCATCTGAAAGTTAATATATTTCCTTGTTTCATATTGAAATCACAGTCACTTTTAAATAAAACAAAAGTAAAAAAACATGTGTTAGAATATAAATTTCATCCATAAAAATCATTATAATAACAACAAAATTATACGGACTCGACATTATTTTATTCATACAAATATCATTCAGAAAGTACACTACTTTACAGATTACATAAAAAAAAATATTTTTTCACTTTTATACCACTTAATATACCCTTCATACAAACGATCATCATTAATACCACATTTTATACATTTCTTTCATGCCTATCACACAAATTTATACACAAATGACAAAACTTATATAAACAATAAAATTTCAAATTAAATATCAACCTACAACACTTTTCATACAATTTGTAAAAATTCTAAATAACTTATTTAACAGATTACTAAACGCATTTCCATAAAAATTTCTTTCCATTTATTCTATCAAATTCATTCAGAACTAAACATTTAATTTATGCTTTCAGAAAAAAATAATAATAAATATTCTATTTCTAATCTAGATACTCAATCTATAACGATAAAACTATTTATGTTTTATCAATTTATACTCAAATCTTTCATATTTTGCGACAGTACACAAAATAACTAATCTAATATATCTAATATAGGATGCATAAGACGTTTAGTATTTTAGAAACTTAAGATAAAATTATGACGATTAATTTTAAAGAAGACGGCAATAAAGTAGTAGTAGTAATATTTATGATAGAAATGTAATTTAAAATAGTAAAAATGATAATATAATTATGATAATCATAAGAATAATAAAGGTTAGAGCAATAGTATTAATAATATCAATTAGATAATTACGATAACATTAGTAATAAACCAAAATAGTCGTGAAGTATAAACTATTCGACTTATTAATAATTTAGAAGCTTAATGAGATGAATTACAAGAAATAAGGGACAAAATTGGGTGTTAACATGGTGTACTGATATTACATTTGTCACACCTTTTAATTTTTTGTTGGTGTAGGTTTGTTTCTGGTTGTTTGAAGTGTGTGAACAACAAGTACTCATCATCACTTCTACCTACTCCATCCTCGAGTGAAAGTTGTGTATGTTATTTATCCTTCTTTTGTTCGTACATGTTAGAATCTCTTGTACATGAATAAACTAGGTTCTTAAGAGTTGTTAATGATTGTGCAATAGATGAATGAATTGTTCTCACATTTGTTTTACTTTGATTCAGATGCTTTTCATTAAATGATTTTCTATTATGTGAAAAAAGAGAGGTAGAGGTTTGTCTATCTAGTTAGAATAGAATAAGTGTCCACACAATTCGGTAGTTTGGATCGTTATAATAGTACTAGAGCTTAGTTAAGAGTCTCACCAGTAAAAAGAGAAATGTCAAACAGAATCCTGTGGTATATGGATTTGATGATAACAATTAAATGTTGACCTTGAATGTTTATACAAGGAAATCACAAATATCTGTCTTTCCAAGCTAAAACACAGTACATGTTTATCTTCTTTTCTTTGAGTACGTACAGTATATAAGCTAAAAAAAAAAAAACTTAATAAATAGGTAAATAGAAACTTATTACAATATTTATTGCTTTTTCTTTAAAATTAGGAAAAATTACGTATATACACGTCTTATTTTATCATATAATCTCTTAAATTTTCTACCATTAAATTTTTGTACAAAAATCGCTTATCGGATACATCCATATTTCCTCTTGAATTCATCTCTATCCCTTCTCAGTTACATTTATATCTCCTCTCAGATACATTCCTCCCCTCTCGGATACATCCACCCTCTCACGGATACATCTCTATCCCCTCTCAGAAAAATTACATAAATACACATCTTATTTTACCATAATCTTTCAAATTTTCTACTATTAATTTTTTTTTTTACAAAAATTGCTTCTCGGATACATCTAACCCTTTTTGAATACATCTCTATCTCTTCTTCGTTGCATCTCTATCCTCCTCTCTTAGATATGTCCACCCCCTCTCGGATACATACTCTCCTCTCGGATACATTCACCCCCTCTCGGATACATCCTTATCCCCTTCCGGAGACATCCTTCTCATTAAATTATAATGTATCATTTGCAATCTATGAGCTATGTATCTGCAAATTTTTTGATACTTATAATAAGAATTTTTTTGTAATTTGAGAAAGAATAGAGATACAATGTAATTAATTGCTAACACTATGAGATTTATGTAATTTTTACTTAAAATGACACGAGAATGATTTATTTCAATAGAAACATAAATATCACAATTCAAACCATCATAATTGTCACTCACCCAAATTTAACGGTTGAAATCATCAATATATCTCAAAAATTCTCATAATGGAGATCATTAAGGCTATATAATTGTATTCTATAATTATGCATGAGAAGATTGAATTTTTTTTAGATATAAAATTATTATTTCCAGCATGTTGTAAAACTTAAGAACAAAAAAAGAAGAGAAGAAGAATATAAGACAATAGAGGAACAATATAAGCTTTCTTTCTTTCTTTTAAGTGTATCAACATTGTTCTCAACACCACTATTATAGGATTATATTGAGTAATACCAAAGGGTGTCATTCCATTAAACCTTGAGAATTACTACCCATTATGGAGTAAATAAAGTTAGGAGTTATGCTCACCCATTTAACCATATTATCAACAACATTATTACCAATAAAGGATGAAAATTTGAAATTTGCAATTAACCTAGGAGTATGGTCATCATTGACCACATATCAAACAAAACATTGAATATTATAATAAGGGATTAACCAAGGAGTTATATTCATCCATTTGACCACCAAATGATTTAAAACACTCCCCCTTGGATGACCATTGATAGATAATATGTTTGGTTAAAGCCTTACTAAGAAAAAATCCCGTGGGAAAAGAATCTTAGTGAAGGACAAAAGAGTACACACATCTTGTTACAAGCTTTATTTGCCGCCTCATTGAAAACCTTCCCAAGAAAATCCATTGGGATAAACCTAGGCCAAGGGAAAAAGAGTGCAACACGTACTTTACTCCCCCTATAGCAAAAATCATTTAATTTCTTGGAGACCACGCATTTCAATCTTGGATACAAAATTTTCAAATGTTGAGGTTGGTAATGCTTTAGTGAACAAATCCGCCAAATTATCAACTAAGCAAATTGTTAAATATTTATTTCACCTTTTTTCTCAAGATCATGAGTGAAAAAGAATTTTGGTGAAATGTGTTTTGTTCTATTTCCTTTAATGTATCCTCCCTTTAGTGCGCTATATATACATACAAACATTGTCTTTCGTTACAAATAGTTGGAATATCCTTTTTCATAGGAAAACCACACATTTCTTTGAATATGTTAGGTTATTGAATCTCACCAAACACCTTCCCAACTTGCTTCATGGATGGCTATTACTGCCTGATTTGAAGAAGTAGCAGAGCTAATGTTTGCTTCATGGAACCTCAAGAGATAGTTGTGCCTCGTCACGACTGGAATCCTAGACTACGACGAGACGACATCGTGAATTTTAAATTTTGGTTTCTTTAAACATACTTGCTAAAATATTCTTAATTTTCATAATCGTTCATCATCAACCATATAGAAAGAGTAAGCAACTGAAAGAAATAGTCATTAGTCTTAATTGTATAATTGTCAAAATGGCACCCCAAAAACAAAGTCTGAATTTATTAAAACAGGAAAAGAAACGCTAGTGGAACATTGCTCTTCCACATGCTCGACATAAAACTACGATAGAATGAAAAAAACAGTTAGAATCCTCGAAAACATGAGGAACTCCTATCAAACTACGGATGATGTTGACGTCCGGATAGCTGCAAAAAACCATGACCATGTAAGCTCTAGCCCCACCTGCGCATGCAACTAAAAATAGTAAGATGTATAGGGTTAGACACAACTCTGTACTAAGATGGGTATATTGCGCACACACCAGGGACATTCATGAAAGAATTAGCTCTTCTAACGACATGATATATTGGAATCAAGCAGTAAGAGTAGACTTGCCAATTGAGATTAGAAGTAGTGAACTTTCCAAATAGTTAGGGAAGGTCATGCCATGAGAAGCAAACATGATCATTATAAATTATCGTATCGCACACAACACATAACATTCTTCATTAGCACATATCATAGCACATAACATATAAACATATAAATTCGTATATTATTAATCAATGACATGAGTACCTTGTTATCATGGATTGACATTTAAGACTTTCCAAAATGAGGGCTCAACATATGGGACTCAAACTAGGGGGAGTCTTCATTAGCAAACACAGAGTCTGCTTCTTCATTTATACATTACTTCATTCATTTCAGTTCATCATAGGCCGTGTGAACACAGATATACATAGATGTAGTTTTAGTTTAGAATTTAATTGAGTTTGTTGTGCAATGATCAGGACTAAACCTAATATTCATTACCTTAGTCTAGCTACCTCTTTGATTATCTATCCTAACACTTCGGATCATTTTAATTTCTATATGATCAGTGAGGCTGACCTCATTCATTAATTGGGAACTTAACTTTACCGCATGATCTGTGAGCATCATGAAATTCCCAGTGTCTACCCCACACAGAAAAAGAGGTGGAAGCAACCGGCCAAAGTGCACTCAATCACATTGCAAGCTATAATGGGATTTAACCCACCAGATCCCCATCTTGACAGAATAGGTTCAAGACTTGAGATATATGGAGACCCATACCCCGAAAAAAAAAAGCAGGACAGTCTCATATCATAAGAGTTGCGTGAACCTTAGCCTTCCCGAAAGAAGGCATTTCCGCTATGTAGCTAGCCTATAGGTGTTAGTATGAAAGTTCCATTACATTCAAATATTACGTCATGGAAGCTGGTTTCTAGTAGGGGAACACCATTAAATCATTAGATGAGTTCTAATCTCATCACTTAGTATTAAGTGTGTTAAACACTACTTTCATTAGAGTGTTAATAGATATTGGTCTCTTCCGTATCTACAAATCTCATTGGTGATTACGTATTGGAGTAACTTTACTTTACGACTCACCTTTTGAAATTGCTCTCATCAGATAACATTAGCCTCATATAATGTTGTCACCACCATTTTTCATTATTAGCACCCTTTCTTTTCATATTACTCACCTCTATTACGTGAAGTTCAGTTTTCATTTAATAGTTCATATATCATCATATGACAATGCACTTTGCGTCATTTAGTGTATCTTCACTCGTTATTTAACCCTAATAAGGTTCACATTCATTACGTACATTTTAGCTTCACTATTTTAAACGTATGTAGCTTATGTGTCTATACATAGAAAGTCATGGGGTTCATTGATAGTTCCTAAGTGATTCGTACTTTCCTAAGATTATGTATAAAGGACTTATGTATCTTGTATATAACGATGACTTATGTATCAAACGGGAAGTTTGGGCACGGAAACCAAATCTTGAATCACTTGGATATCATTTATATTTTCATGATTTACATTCTAATATTAAACATTAGAAATCTAAATTAAATCTCAACATTTACATGAAAGGATAATTTCTATTTTAATTGAATTTCTAAATAAATCTAACATTTACATTTAAAGGAAATTTTCTATTTTCATTAGATTTAAATTAATCTCAAACATTTAATAAAAGGATTAATTTTTTCTTTTCATTAGGAATTTTTAATTAAATCTCACATTACATGAAAGGATTAATTTTTTTTTAATTAGAATTGCTAACTTAAATCTCAAAATTTACATGAAAGGATAAATTTTTATATTTAATTTAATCTAGGAACCAAAGGGTTGGGGGTTCGAAGCCCCCACAACCCCTTTGGATTTTTAGAGTTTAGAGTAAATCGCTACAAAAGGGGAGGTTGTGGGTTGAACCCCCACAAGCCCCTCCCCCCCCCCTTAATTTTTTTTAAAATTTCGCTGAGGAGGCTGTGAGGTGGTAGGTTCGAACCCCCACAACCCCTCTATCTTTAATTCTATTAAATGGGACGAGTAGCAGTGAGGTTGTGGAATCGAATCCCCACAGCCTCACTTCTTTTCTTAATTAATTTCGCCCATTCTTCTGCCTTGAGGTCGTGGGATCGATTCCCACGCCTCACGTTTTCTTTTCCTTATTTCTTTCCCTTCTTTCGCGCGTATCTAGAGGTCATGGGTTCAAATCTCACGCCTCCCATTTATTTGCTTAATTAGTTTTCCTCCTCCTCCTTCCCCCCCATGTCGCGAGTTCGATCCTCCCCAGCCCCAATTTCTTTTTCCCCTTTCTTTTCCTCCCCCGCAAAGACCAACAGCTAAGGGGTTCGTTCCCCTTAGCTCCTTCACTTTTTTTTTTCTTTTTTCTGGTGAAATTTGCTGGAGCCCCAACCCCAGTTCGAACTCCACCTAGCACATGCCCTTTTTATTTATTTGTTAAAGAATGTTTTGGTGAGGTCTTGGGTTTGATTCCTGCAGACCTCACCTATTTTTATTTATTTATTTATTTTGTTCAAAATTTCCATAATTCATCTGCAGCTTATCTCCAGATTCTGGAAAATTACTTCGCGATTTTGTGCATTATTTTACGATTTAGTTTAGCATTTGTTTCTTAGACATTCGTTAGGGTTCTTAAGAGAAGTTAGAGGGATGATTTGGTGATTTGTTTTATCTAGAGTTGATAGTATTTCAACCATGTGAATATCACATCTAGGAACATCTACTTACACATAAAACACAAGCGATTCCATGTTGTCAACATGCTAAAACGGATACTCCAAAGTCATAGTAGCAACCTAGCAAACATACTTTCATGTCTACATTCATATTTTTGAAAGACACAAAAACATAGGCACATAATCATGAACATATACTCGAAACGAGATCGTCACAACACACATAGTGTCCCTAAACTCTACCAGCAAACATACCAACCTAAGATCATTGGGAGTTAGTGAGAGGTAACATGCAAAGAAAAAACAATCCTAGTTTCGGATGAACAACGTGAACCCTAAGGGATCTCTTGGGAAAGGGACCAAGAGGAAAGAAACTCACACCTTAATTTACTTGATCAAACGTGACGTTGCTGTGCAAAATCTTCTCCAAAACCACGTCCAACTCACCTAGAGTTTCACCACCAACTCGACGGAATCTTCTCTTAGCCTTGACGTTTTGATTACTTTGTCTTTTACTTAAAAATTCTTGTGAGTTCTTCAAGTGTGAAGAACTCTTGATGTATCTTAAGGTTTTTGTTGTGTTTGGCAGAATAACGTGAGAGAGAGATATATAGAGAACGTGAGAGAGAGAGGGAGAGTTATTACGATTAGGAGACTAAATTCAAGACTTAGTCAAAATAAGATTTAATTAACTTAATAAAAATATGATTTGTTTTAAATAATACGTGAAAGGACCATTATGCTCTTAAAATTTTAGATTTTTAAATAATAATTAAATCACCTTAAGTATTTATCTATTCGATTTTTAGGATTGTTACAGCCTCCATATGTAAACAATAGTCTGTTTGAGATCGATCTTTATGTGGATCAGATAAATATCTAGCATCTGCATAACCAATCATTTCTGACTTTTATTTATTAGAATAAAATAATCTCATATCAATGGTTCCTTGAAGATATCTGAGTATATGTTTGACTCTATTCCAATGTCTCTTTGTAGGGATCGAGCTGAATCTTGCCAATAAACTTAATGCATAACAGATATCTGGTCGAGTATTATTGGCAAGATACATTAGTGCCCCAATAGAACTAAGATATGGAGTTTCATCACCAAGAAGTTCTTCATCATTTTCTTGAGGTCGAAATGGATCTTTATGTATGTCAAGCGATCTCGCAATCATCAAAGTACTCAATGGATGTGATTTGTCCATGTAAAATCGCTTTAAAATCTTTTCTGTGTATGTTGATTGATGGAAAAACATTTTATTTTTCAAATGCTTAATCTATAGGCCAAGATAAAATTTACCAAGATCTTTCATCTCAAATTATTTCATTAAACACTCAACATCTTTTGAAAGATATTAGGAGTGCCAATGATATTTAAATCATCAAAATACACTGTTATTATAACAAAATCGGATCCAGATTTTTTTTATAAAAATATAAGGACAAATAGGGTTATTTTTATACCTTTCTTTTGGTAAAAATTGGCTATGACAATTGTACCACATTCGTTGTGATTGTTTTAATCCATATAATAATTTCTAAAGCCTTATCGAACAACTTTCTTGCGAATTTTTGTATATGCTTCAGGCACATTGAATGCTTCAGGAACTTTCATGAAAATATCGTGGTCCAATGAGCCATATAAATAGGCTGTGAAAATATCCATTAGATGCATTCAAGATTTATGAACTGCCGGATTTATTAGATACCTGAAGGTAATTGCATCTACTACAGGAGAATATGTCTCCACATAATCAGTGTCAGCCCTTTGCGAAAAACCTTATGCCACAAGTCATGCTTTATATCTTATGACTTCACCTTTTTCATTTCATTTTCGCACAAAAATACATTTCTGCCCCACTGCTTGACACCTTCAGGTGTTCGGACTATTGGTCCAAAAACTTCATGTTTTTCAAGTGAAATCAATTCTGCTTGAATTGTCTCCTTTCATTTTGGCCAATCATTTCTGTCTGTATTCATTGAGAGATTTTGCTTCAAAATCCTCACTTTGTTGCATTATTTCAACGGCAACATGATAAGCAAAAATATTGTCCACCACAATATTATTTCGATTTCACCTTTTTCTCGTTGGGATATAACTTATTGATATTTCTTCGTTCTCTTATTTTTTGTTATTTGGACTTTCTCCGTGGTCTTGTTATTTGTTATGTTCCAGAGCTCTTCTTGAGCAATTTCCTCCATGATATGATCTTCATGATCATTTTTTCCTTTTCTTTTTCAAGAATTTTTATCCTTTGAACCAATTAGCCTACCACGTTTTAAACGTGATTTAGACTCATTTATTTTTACAATTTGCCCTATTGGGACATCAACTCGAACTGGAGCATTTGCAGATGGAATATAAGATTTACTAACCCTTGGAAGGTTAGTAAATGCATCTGGCAGTTGATTTGCATCATTTTGCAAATAAATCATATTTTTAACCTCTTGATCACATTTATTTGTTTGAGGTTTTAAATGAGATAGAGATATTGAATTCCAATCTATCTTTTTTTTTTCAACTGTTCTGTTCTCCCCTTAATGTTTGGGGGATACTGATTCATCAAAGGGACATCATCAAACCTGTGTCGTAAATAATCGTCTGTCATAGGTTTAAAATATAATAATAGAAAGAGATCATATCCAACATGACCCTCCCAAACCTTCTTTAGCGGACCATCTTTGTGCGTAGTGGTGTAGCAATTGAAATGTAGGTCAGCCCAAAAAAATTCTAAAATGAGGAAATATGGGCTCATGACCTCTAAAACCACTGTAATGGAGAGAATTCATGAAACCTAGTTGTCTATGGCACTTAACGTTGCGCATTGCAAAATAAATGATCACATATGAAACAGACAATAACTTTATCCTTCATAACAATAGTCTAGGCTATCAATTGGAGACGCTTATCAAAGAGTCCGCTTAGACCATTTGGTAGTGGAACTTGAGCAATGGATGTTCAATTATTATCCCCGTGGCAAACAATAATTATTAAAGGATTGTGATTGTAAATTTACCACGCATTATCAGACGAATTGTCTTTATTACTAATCTGGAAATGTTGCTCGTAAAACTTATTATTTGAGGCTAACAACTCGCAAAGTCAATATTGTGAGGTGATAATAAAGCCCACACATTGGATGTCATGGTTGATGCATCTATCAAGACCATATAATATTTAAATGACCCACATGGAGGGTGAATTGGCCCACATATATCACCCTGTATACATTCCAGAAATGCAGGAGATTCAATCACAACCTTACCTGTTGATGATTTAATAACCAACTTTCCTTGAGAACAAGCAGCACAAGAGAATTTCTTTGATTGAAGAATTTTCTGATTCTTAAAAGTATGTGCATGTAAATTCTCAATAATTTTGCGCATCACATTATAACCGGGATGACCCAACCAGACATGCCAAATAATAAAATCATTAGGATTAGTATGTCCTTTGTTTACTATGACAAGTGATTCAACCATACTAATACTTGTATGGTACAATCCAGAAGAAAATGCAGATAATTTTTCATGCACATATTTTTGCCCCAATTTAATTGTAGTAATATATTCAACATTTCCTTCATTGGTGTCTCAACATGATAGCCATTTGGCGAATAACCTTGAAACTTAATAAGTTTCTTTGTGATTACTACAATACAATGCATTTCAATATTTAATATCGTTCCCACAGGTAGTAGTAAGGCCGCTCTTCTAGAATCCTCAATTAATTTTGCTCTACCAGATATTGTATTAACATAAGCCTTTTTCATAATCAAATTAAAGAAATATTTCCTTTCTCTTAAAATAGTGTGAGTTGTAGCACTATCAAGAAGACACATTTCTCCATTACTCATCTTGAACCAATTGAAGATTGGGGAATTTATTTATCTTCATAAAATAAAAATACATCATAAAGAAAAGCTGAAAAAATAACAACTTTGAAAGAAAATAAATATTAATTATTTTTTTTTTAAATAAAAACAACATAAGGAACAAAAAACATAACAATAAAGCACATAATAAAACAACCATATTTTATTTTTCCCCAATTCAAACGATATCAAACATTAGTTTTGATCTCCAAAGAAATCTTCAACTTCCAAATGAGTAATAACATCAAGGTCATAAAAATCATCATCTTTCAAAGCCAAATTTGATTCAATGTTGTCATCGTATTTTTGTGAATGCACCATTTTTATTTTCTTTTCTTTTCAAGGAATCTTGAAAAGCCTAACAAAATGCTCAGCTGCTCGGCATTCATTCTTCCAATTTCTTTCATGCCACAAAGATGACAATTGTCTATTGAAGAATTTCTTTGAGAACCCATATTGTTCTCCCTTTTGTGGCGATCACTACCATGATGATTATTATATCGCCCTCTGCCATTGTCACGTCTACGTATATTATTTTGACCTTGATTTTTATTTTATCTTCTTTCAGACTGGTATGTGCTTCACCCTCATTTTCTTCTAGTAACGGAGCAGTTCCTGTAGGACGGGCCTCATAGTTTTTCAATAAAAGAGTATTATGTTGCTCAGCCACAAGAAGGAATGAGATCAACTCAGAATACTTTTAAAATTTTCTTTCACGGTATTGTTGTTGTAATACCAAATTTGAGGCATGAAAAGTTGTCAGAGTTTTTTCCAACATGTCCTCATCTTTTATATCTTCCTCACATAATTTCAATTGGGAAGTAAATTTGTATACAGCATAATTATATTCACATATAGTTTTAAAATCCTATAACTGTAAGTGAATCCATTCATAATGAGCCCTTGGCAATACCGTGCCTTAGGTGGTCATACCTTTCCTCAAAACCAAGCCACAATTCAGGTGAATCTTTCAAGTAAGGTATTCAACCTTCAATCTTCACCAGATGATGACGAAGGTAAAATCATTGTCTTTGCTTTGTCATGACTCGACGTGTGTATTTTTGTATTACCATTGAATGTGGCACCAAACCTTAGCGTCACAGGTGAATTGCAGAGCCGAAGTACCCATGACAAGTAATTATTTCAGAAATCAATGTCATGAACTCAAGCTTTGATAAATTTGACATGATAAAACTATCTTAGAAAATAATTAATTAGAAATAGACAATGAGTAAATAAGTAACTAGCAAAAAAAAAATTCATTAAAGTAAAATTAGCATACAATCTAAACTAATATTATGTCTCGCAAGTAACAAAAATAACTTTTTGTTGTTAGATAAAGTCTTTTCATTTAAAAGTAATCAATAATATAGATAATTCACTTTTTTCCAATGATAACAAAAACACTAGAATTTGTAGTTCATTCATTTTTTTTCTCAAAAAATGACCTTCATTTTCTCTTTGCAAAATCGATAAAGGTTAGTTCATTTATAAATAAAAGGGAAAATGCATAAGTACCCCCCTGAACTATGCCCGAAATATCAGAGACACACTTCTACTACACTAAGGTCCTATTACCCCCCCCCCCCCGAACTTATTTTATAAATAATATTTACCCCTTTTAGACTTACGTGGCACTATCTTGTGGGTCCAGCGCGTGTTGACAATTTTTCAATTATAGTGCCACGTAGGCCAAAAAGGGTAGAAAATTATTTATAAAATAAGTTCGAGGGGTTAATAGGACCTTAGTAAAGTATAAGTGAGTCTTTGAGATTTCGGGTATAGGTTAAGGGGGTGGGGTACTTGTGCATTTTTCCTGAATAAAACTCAAAGTAGAAAAAGTATAACCACAATTTAATAATTTTAACATTAGATTATAAATGAATACCTCACTAGAAATGTTGTTCAACCTTGAGACTTCGTGTTGATAACGTGCTGTAAAACTTAAGAACAAAAGAAGAAGAGAAGAAGAATATAAGACAATAGAGGAACATATTAAGTTTCTTTCTTCTGTCAAGTGTATCAACATTTTTCGCAACCCCACGATTTATAAGATTACATTAGGATACCAAAGGGTGCTAAACATTACACTAAACCTTTGAGAATTACTACCCATTCTGGGAAATACAGTTAGGAGTTATGTCATCCAATTGAACATATTATCAACAACATTAGTACAACAAAAAGATGATGAAATGAAATTACCTAGAGTTGTGGTCATCCATTTACCACAGATCAAACAACATTATACTCATAAAAAGGAATTAACAAGAAATTATCTGGTCATCTATTTAACCACCAAATGATTTACAACACAAACATATTTACATGCACAAATGAATCATTACATGAACCATCTATTTAATTTTGTTACAAATATATTTTATATATTATTGTGAATGTCTTTTTATAATTTTTAAGAAAAGTTAGGATTACCTACTTTGTATTAAGCTAAATTCCCTCAAGAAATTCTCACATTAAATAATCATTCCTCAAGTGAAATAATAAGCTTTTCCTATAATATTCTTTTTTTATTTTATTATTTCATATAAATTATTGATTAATTTTATTTACATACTAGTTCATCCTCTTTCTTTTCTTTTATTTTGACATTTAAACTATTAGTATTTCGGAATTTGAATAAGTTGGAACAAAACAAAATACTCCTATAAATATATATTACACCATACACTTTAGTTTCACCTATTAAATAATCAAAACGCACCACTAAAATGTTTAGTTAAAATGATATTATTATTAGTTATATTCTCTTATTTTCTCTGATTATATAAGAGGGAGTTTGCACCAAGCTAGCTCCTTTCCATCAACATGCCTGTTTGGCATAGGGATATTTTTTATATTTGATAATTATTTTGCTACAAATTTATCGTACTTTGTGTTATTGACCATGTAGCTTTTTTCAAGTCAGACAAAACAATAGACTCCTATTTTATTCCTCTCTTTAACAAAGTATGGCCCTAATTCAGTTTTAATAAAAAGGTTATTGTTATGTTGTCCCTTAACTTCATCTTCAGTTTTATGGTTTCTATTTCAATTTAAAAATTAAAAGTAACTTGTGTTTGTGTTAGCACTAATTAATTGTATGAATAGAATAAATTTTATCCAAAAAAGTAAGAAAAAATCAGTGTACTAAATAAATTTCCACAATGTTATAGGAAATCTAATAAACATGATGAAATATTTTTTGTGGGCAATCAAATTCAAATTATTCTAATTTTTAAGAATGAGTTGGTCAAAATAGTATTTTTACCTGTGTTATTTTACTTTTTTTTAACACTTTACTTATTTAACTTTAATATTTTTTAGTTAAAAATGAAGAAAAAAATCAGGATATTATAAAATAAAAATATATTATAGATTTTTTAAATTTCTAACCAAATTCTAACCAAATTTTCTGGTCAGTTAGTATCATCCATGCTTAAAATACTTAAAATTAAACAAATAAATTAAAATAAAAAAAAATCGATTGTACTCATAAAATTTTAAAGACTTAAATTTGAATGTACTTTTTCTATTAGGGCCTCAAAATAAATAAGCTCATACTTAAGGGATAACTTTGTTAAGAGACAAATTATATAGGAATTAACATTGCAGATATTATTTTAAGAATTAAACAAATTTAAAAATTAGTGTTCCATAAATTAGTAATGCAACAATACTTAAATTTCGCATAACGTACCTGATTGACGAGAAAAACAACCAAATTGTTATAAATATATTTGTATTATAGTGAATGTCTAATTATGTGAAGTCTTTTAGGATATGGTTAGAAATCCTATTTGAGGTCTAAGTTAGGTTTCCCCTATAAATAAAGAGTTTTCCTTTATCGTAAATTAGATTGATAAAATATCTATGAATCTTAAATAGTTTTTCAAGATGAATAACAAGTATTTTCTCTTCTCCCTACTTTATTCTTGATCACAATTTATAATATTTCATAACATAAATGAATTAACAATGATTTTTATATATGTCTATCAATTTTAGAAAATAAAGAACAATGTCCGCAAATACATAAAGTTTGACAAAAAAAAGAGTGAGATTATTTACTGCCACACAAATATATATAATTTATTTTAGATAAAAAAATAATCAAAATTATTAATCAAAATACTTAAAATTATAAAGTTAATAATATTTAACTGATATTCTTACATCAATATTAATGTTTACTACACCCCCCCCCCAACACACGCGCACACACATATATATATTGGGTCCGTACACTTTGTCACTAGTAAATAAATAGAGGAAAAATTGTATATAATAACAAATTATTGATTCAAATTAAATATTATAATCACGATTTGATTTAATTGTAACCCATAGCAACCTATTGTCATTCACTCTCTCCCTGAAATTTTCGCTCGTCAGTCTCTCCCATGTCTCTCACACTTTATAAAAACACAAATGTATAAATTGTGTTTCTATTTGTATAAAGCGAGAGAAAATTATATATACACATGCAAATATGTATATCTTCGTCCTATACACTTATAATTATACAATACAAATCTTCCCCTACGAGTTCCCTTTTGTCTTTATCTTTTTCTCTCTTTATACAAACACATATTATACAAAATACAGCGTATAATTTGTGTTTGTACGAAGCGACAGAGAGATTTTACATACAAACGTTTTATTCCGATTTGATTTTATACAAATTAAAATTTAATGCAGATATACGAACACATAAAATTGAATTGAGAGCTGTCAGCGATTTTATACAAATCTGTATCTCGAAGGATTTATACAATCTGATGCTCAATGGCAAACATAAAGTTTGCTATGGAGGGCAATGCAAAGTATAGCTATAGAATACAAATATGATTTTTATGTTTGCTAAATGTGAAAGTTGTTCATAAATGAAGGTCAAACCCATCGGTAGCCCCCTAAACTTGGCCCCAATTTTCACTTAGACACTTAAACTAGACTTTGTTGATTCTAGACACCTAACATAAGTTTTTGTTGTGTCATGTTGACAATTTATGCAGACACGTCATAGAGAGCGTTGTGGACACCCAATTTTTGACCCGCGCCGTATTAAATTAATTTTGATCGAGCTTCCTAGAATTTTAAATAATTTTTAAAATAATTAGTTAATAAAATTTTACGAATGATAATAATATAATACATGTGCGGGTGGTGTTTATGTGTGATCCGGTTACCTTTAGCAGAACTTTAGATAAGGTATATATTTCTGTAATTAGTATATAATTACTATATTTTGATTATCAATAGTATAGTATACTATATAGCGATAGATATCTATATAATATATATATATATATATATATATATATATATATGTAGGTATATGTGGATATATATGTATATGGGTGTATATATGTATATGTGTATTATTCTGTAATGTGTTATCTATATATAATCTTAAGTTAGAAGTAGTCTATAACTAGTTATTTTAAAATCACACTTATATTTTGAGTCGCTTTATTTTACACAATTTATTAAATAATTATGTTACTAAATTAATTAAGCTGTTAAATAATTTATAACAAATTCGCTTGTGTTCTATGAACCAAATTAATTTCCCCCACAATGTTCCCAGCCAAGAAAACACAGGCCCAACTCCTCACTTCCCCCCTCTTCCCTTCCTCCAGCTCCAACACCCAGGCCCAATTACCCCCCCTCAGTCCGGGCCCACCTCCCAAACCAAACCATTCCCGATTCCTTCTTCCCATCGCACGTTCTATGTAATAATTCCAGCCCAACACCTCTACCCAATTCCGGCGACCCAAGCCCATTCCTTAACCCGACCCAAACTCCCCCCTTTCTTCCTCCCACAACACCTGCGGGAACGCAGAAGAAAAAAGAGAGAAACGAAAGACAAAAAACAGAAGAAGCCACCCAGCGCGCCACGCGCAGACAAAAAAAATTTTGTATCTCACACCCCCCCCCCCCCAAGGAGCTCTCTCCCTCACCTATCATCCTCTCTCCCCTCGTCAGTCCCGAACCATCCCTCGCGCATGGAAACGAGGCGGAAATAGCAGCGAACCTGTGACCACAGCCGCTGTCACCAGGTCTGCAACACGCTAGAAACAGCAGGATCGTATTGTTCTCCTTGGTTAGCACGAGATGGAAGCAAGTTGCTGCCAAGACGAAGAACCATCTCAACCCTCCAACATATGCCCCAATCCGTGGACGACTTGAGCATCTCCAAGGCATATTTCTCTCGGATTAGAATTTAGGATTTCGAATTTGAAATTCAAAAATGGGCTGAAAAATCACTTTCCCGCCCTCCCATCTAAAAACCCAATATCCTCCTATAAAACCCCTTCCGTTCAAGGAAGGGGTTAGAGATTTTTGTCTCAAATTTTTTCGAAGGCAGAGAATTGGGCGTCGTGTTAGCGATTTTATGGGTCAGAAAATGTGGTTGGATTTTATTTTTTTTTGAGAAATATATAAGAGAAATTTTAAAAAAAAAAAAGAACAAGAATAGTTAGTGATTTTTTTTCTTAGAGGAGAAAGCACAGTGAAGTTTAGAGGTGTCAAGGCCTTTTGAAAGGAGAACTAGTTCGGTTTTGAGTTGATATCTGTTCGAATCCTGGGTCGCTTGCTCAGTCGGAACTTTGTAGTTGAGGTGTCAGTGCTCTCCCGTTTGTCCCAGATCGCCCTCGGAAAGGTATATGATCACTTTTATTAGTTCTCTTTGCTTAGTGATTCATGTGATGGCTATATGAGATTAAAGTTTTATTTTGGCTGAACTTTGTGTCTTGGTTACTTAGTTTGAATCTAATTTGCAAGTGTAGATTGAAGTTTATATATATATATATATATATATTATATATATTTTCTTCTAATACGATTTCAAGTTATATAATGTTTGTTTTCATTATTTTCATTAATGTGCTCATTTGGTTTCAAAGTTCAGCTTAGTCTTGGTGCCTCTGTTGTTGGAAATTTCAACATGTTCATTACGTTTAAGATGTGCGCAGAATCGACATAGCTTGGAGTCTCAATCCCTGTTCCCGCTTCGAGGCTGCCCCCTTTAAGTCTCCTCTTGCTTATCAAATTTTATTTCCTTTTCATTTCAAATATTTGATGCTTAACTTTTCTAAAAGCATAAGTTTGTGAGGTTAACTAATGTGTTGTTTGGGGTTGTTAGGTGTCCAATGTTCGTTTCTCTTCTTGGTTCTCTTAATAAGTTTCTTACGTTGCTTGAGCTTGTTATTGAACTCAAAAATTTGTTAGGAAAGTTGAGATTTGGTTTTCAGCAAGCCAAGGCACTTTATTGCTTTTCTCTTCTAGGCTTAGGATGGGTATGTTGGTTCGTGTTGACAAACTCTTATTCTTTCGAAATTCCTACATCTTATGAAAGCATGACTTCCTTGTTTTCAAAGAATACTTCGTTACAAATAGTTTATGTGTTGTTGTATAGTGCTATGACTTCGAATTTTTACGAGGTTTTATGCTTAGGTAGGTCAGAAAAGTTTAAAGAACTCATTCTTGACTAATGCTTGCTTTGTGAGGATCTTCGTGGTTAATGATAATTTTAGTGGTTGTGTTGCTAATCCTTTCCTTTGTGTATCATTAATGTGACATCGATCGAGTCCATTTCGGACTACATTCTCGCATTTCTCCGAGTTAACAGAGCCTTGAGTCAGCCTATCTCAAGTCTAGGGGTTTTTTTTTTTTTTTTTAAGACCAATTTGCAGGTCGACACTATGGCAAGTAGGTGCTTGCTGCGAAATTCACGTTGCAGGGAACTTGGCTTGTGCAGTTTCCGTTTTTTGGAAGCTTGTTTTTGTTTCTGCTGCCACCGGTTTAGACACAGCTATATACACGGTCTACGGTCCGAAAAATTTCCACAGGAGGACCGAAATCAAAAATCTGAGTTGACAAAAGGAAATCACACTGTGAAAAGGGAGTTTGCAACTTTCGAAAATTGAAAAACAGGGTGATATACTCCGTATAATGATTAATAGAGACGTTATACCTTAAATAGGTGTGAAATAGGAATGGCAGCAGCATGCAAAAAATTCAAATCCATAAGATCGAAGGAGCTGAGGAGGCGTATTAGCAGATTTGTTTTAATTTATTATCAGTTGTATTATTTTGGGCATAACGCCCTTGTCATTTTTTACTTTTCTTGTATTTTATTCTGATATGTTTTTAGACTAGGAAGGACGAAGAAGAAAAAGAGGTTATAAAAACCCAAAAGCAGGTGGAGGCCAAGTTGCGGTCAGGCGAATAGAACCCGAACTTGGACCCAAATCTCTCTCTCTCCCTCTATCTATATCTCTCTTGATTTGTTTACGTTTTGTTTAATGCCGTTAGTTTAGGATTAGAAACATCCAAACCCCATCAACGTCTTTTACTTTATCGAACTGAAACGTTTAAAATTAACTTTAAAGCGGATAGGTGTTAAATTGAAAGTTTGCTTAGAGTTAAGATTTAAAAAAAATTTAACTTTAACAAGAATCCTTAAAAAAAAAATTAATAATATTTTGCAAGCCTTGTTCAAATTTAAGAAAATATAACTTTTTAAAAAATTCGCACAGTCTAAAAAATAGTCAATTGGAATCGCCGGAAAAAACCGGATAAGCGGACATCTTAGGTGCCTTACACCTTTCTAGAACTATAAGAATCCCGAACCCCCCCTAATAATAGTTTTCAAAAAAATTTTAGTTTAAGTGTTAGAAACAGAGTTTTCTTGATATTTTTCTTAAAAATGAGAGTGGCGACTCCTACAAGTCGAAAATACCTAAAATAAAAAACCTTTTCGAATCTTTTTCGATTAATAAAACAGAAAATGGCGACTCCGCTGGGGAGTTTGGAGGATTCTAAAAACCCTAGGATTAAACATATTTGATTATTTGTGATTAATTTGTAGGGTTTAAATTCTGTAGGCTTTTTAAAATGTTGCATGCTAACATACATAACTTCCGTCAAACACACTTATTAATTTCCACTTAAAGGACGGATTATGCGGGTTAGCAGTCGTTCGTTAATTAAAAATCTCTCGGGGTACTCTGACGAGAGTGTAGTTGACTACTGATAGTCAACGATCGTTAATTGTCCCAGCTCAAGTAGTCCCGCTTGGTTACCTTCCACTCTAAATAACAACCCACTCTTAGCAAAACTAGGATTAGCGAGCGAACCCAAAGTCCCGAAACAAAAAATAGCGCATTGGCAAGAGAACCGACACCAAGGAGTGTCGGGCCCATTAGAAAGACCACCTTGAGTCCAAAAACGGCCCACGGCATAAATGGATGGTCATACTTAATGTTTAAAATTGAAGGATGTAATACGGGTGTTTGAGAAATATTTCAAAAGACGTATCATCCCTCAAATCGATAGGCCAATCCTTGGCAGAAAAGGGTCACATAGCTGTTTAGAACGCACAATATTGTCTATGTGTTTAAACCCTTATGTGAATATGTTGTTTTATCCGGAGATATCCTGCTCACGCTTCTCAAATACTTTTAGGACCCATAAGCACAAATATCAGTCACTATCCAAGTGCGGCCCAAAATAATCTTCGAGTCTTTAGTTTCCTAAAAAAAAAACGAAAAAGCTTAACGTTTTCTTTCGGATCAAAAGAATTTTGAGAAATTGATCTTTTTTCGACTTTACAAGGAAAGATTAGAGTTACATCTCAATCAAAAATCAAAGTACGAAGGAAATCCGTCCACTTTGTCTCGACTCAGTCGACATTTTAATTTAAATCCCAAAGTCAAGAGACAAATCCTGTCTATGTAACATTTCTTTATATGGTGAGCAAGTTTATCTCGAATCCAAGGCCACTTGCGTGTTTTAACATTATAGATATTTGTATTATTTCCCCTGACGCGGAGGGCAAACCAAACCTATCAGGCAAGTGAGGTCCCACTGTACGGGCACGCGCCCCCGAGTCTGGACAAGTTGTGTCGCGTCGACTTGCCCCCTCATTGTTGACATTTAAAATTTGATTCTGGTGGGTTACGTACGTGTACGCAGCAGGTCAGGACCGAGAGTTCTGCGTTTTCGCGCGCCTACGGCCACTAAACACTGTGGTCCTGTCCACACTGAATCTTTGATTGTATTAGAATTCGCGAAAAGAAAAGACGCAGACGCCAAAGAAACACGATGCTTCAGAATGGGGATAAACCCATGATCGAGGTGCCACACGAATGAATGAGTGCACGCGGCGCGCCAGTGGCCTCAACCCACTGCCGTGACAAAAATGAATTTTGATTCTGCAGTTGAGTGCAACAAACACAAATGAGGGTCGAATGCAAAGAATGCAAGATTTGCCTAATCCAATTTCATCTTCAACACTCCAAGGAATGGAAGACCTCAATCACTTTCCTCCTCAAGAACGGAAACAAGTAAGAATCTTCTCTCGAACGCACTCAAAATTCTCCCACATTGACTTAACTACCCCCAATACCCGTACGCCACCACGTCGGTCAAGCACCACATATCCGTAAATACTAACTGTCAAATCTTCCATCTCACCTCAAATCCAAAATACGAAACGATTAATCACCCTTCCCCCAGCTTCAAAAACCAAAATAACGATCCTCAAAATTGCCCAAAACTTTATCAAGCACTCACAAATACCCAGAATACCTCCATTGTTCCAACCCATACCTCAAAAGACTACCTTGTCCAAATACCAACGTCAAATGAACCTTTGCCAACTCTTCTGAGCTTGATCAATGGAAGCGACGGAGGAGAGAGTGGAGGTTAAAAAAAGAGGTAGTCAAGGTGAATATGAAAGAAGAAATCAGGAAAGTCATGAAGGAGTGGCACTATATTTCCGAAGGCGGATGGATTGAAGCTATAAGGATTATGCATCCATCCGGAATCACACCTCCCAAACGGGTTCAAAGTGCAAAGTTTGTCACTTTTGTACGGAAATCAACAGGAAACCTCTAGCAATTCTTAAAAAGTTTATTGTGATCTCAAATCGTGGGAGTTGGCAAAGGAAGCATTATGATGCGTCCTTTCGGGTCGAAGTTAGTGGAGAAGAGCTCTAGAGGGGCTTACATCACAAGAGCTGATGATGAAACAATGGAAATAGTTGAGAGTTGCACTCGGCAACGGATTCACGGAAAGATTTGGACAATAACGTAGAAGGATGCCCCGATCGCTACTACTTGGAGAAGAGTCAAACAGAAGTATACAAGGAAAATTTATCGAGGAGTATGCCTTTCGTTGGAGAAAGGACGGCCGCAAGAGTTCAACCTCCCATGTCCGAAGTGAGATCCACTGAAATGTTCATCGTACTCAAGAGTCTGGAGTTACTATGAAAGATGTTGGGTATGAGGGAAAAAGTTTGTCGAGATTGTCATAAGTGGGAGAGCTTTGGAGATTGGTTTCAAGAGGACAAGCTCACCAAACTTTACCCGCATTGCGATCTATGGAAAAAATCTACCAGAATTACTAATATTGGTAAATCAAAAGGAAAAGTGGAGAGGAGTTAAGTATGATCACGGCTGCTCATATTGAGGTATCTTCTCCCAAGGAATATCAAAACCATAATGTCAAATCAGGGAAAATTTCCTCGCCAAAATTTTAGGAGAGGCCTAAGTATTTACCCATTAGGGGATCTCAAACTCAACTTTATGAAAGGTTGAATGTTGAAAGCAAGGGTATGCTCCCTCATAGAAGGAAGACCAGCCAACCTTGGAAATTTTACAGAGCGCGATACAGATGTGTTATCATTCAGGAGCCGTTGGACACGACACAGAGAATTGTTTCAATATGAAGCACAAGATACAAAACATGATTCAACAACAACTTATCGATATTGAGGAAACCACTTGAATGGGTGACCTATTGAATACTCAAGAGTGAGTAAAGACATTTGAACGGAGTCATTGAGATATTCATATCAAAGGCCGGAAGAAAATGCACAACATTGGGCCAACAAAAAAAATTAGCATATGAAGTTTTGTTACCTTTCTTTTTAAAATGGATCACACTTTCTGGTTGGAACTACGTCTCGACCTGAATCTCAAGAATGAAGAACTTAGGCGCCTATGTCAGCATCGCAGTCATTTCTTTATCAAAATTCATATTTTGGTTAATCCTTGAGATGGGAACTACGTTTGACCGATTACGGCTCAACGGGATACGTAGCGCGCCACAACGGTCGGCATTATCCCAGTAAGGGGTTGAAAATTTAAAAAAGAATTTTCCAATTTCTCTTCATAATGGAAACTCGGGGACAGAATTTGAGAGGATCTCAAAAATTATTGAAGTTGGACTTCTTTAACGAGTCAATACGCCCCACCAACCAAATTCTACGGTTTGCACGTTCGACCTGAATTTCTCACAGAATGAGATGATAACGTGGTGGCCATATGTCGGCCTCGGTCGTTTCTTTATCAAAAAACTTCCTATTTTTGTTAACCTTGAGCGGGGGAACTACGTTTACTGATTCCTGCTCCCAATGGGATACGTAGGCTCGCCACAACGGCTCGTCATTCCCCATGAAAGATTTTCCATTTCTCTTCATAATGGAAACTGGGCAGAATTTTGGAGAGGATCTAAAAACATTAATTTGCAGTTAGACTTCTGTTAAACAAGCAAAGCGAAGACCAAAATTTGGGTGCACTCAAAATACGACAGTCTAGTTGCACAAATGGGCGGAATTTTTGAGATGATCTCAAAAAATCCCACATGTCATTTGTTACTTATTGAAGTAAATGGACAAATGTTTGAGGGGGGCCTTCAAGATTCAAGAATGAGCAACCTAAGAATTACAGAGCAAATTATGCGAGTTCTATATATTTTAGACCGGGACAATTTGTGGAGAGGGTCCCACAAAAATTCCGTCAAATATGTTCATATAAAGGAACGGGGCGAAGCGTATAAGTAAACTGCAAGAAGGAGAATGGAGACAAGACCAACACCAAAGCGGCCTCCTTTCAAACTAAGCAATTTTTTGGGGATGCGGAACAGTGAAGTCACAAAATGGCTATTTAAAGAGTAAAGAATGAAAAAAGGCCGTCACTGCACCCATAGTGGACCATCAACAAAACCTTGAAAATCTTCCATCTTCATTTTAATCGGTATTCTTTATATTGCCCTCGGAGCTGATTTATAAAACAGTTTTTTTATCTTGCAGGAATATAAGCCCGAACATTGATGGATTCTTTCAAAGGTTGCAAGAGCAAAGTGCGGAGAGGATATCTAGTTTTGGTAATGAGCAAGATTTACAGTTGGAATCATTCATAGCCTAATTGGAATAAGCAAACGACTCTCAAGCCCCCACTCAAAATCTAGTTCCTAACTTTCTTTTATCTTTACTTAATCATCGGATACTAAGTTTGGCTGTGAGCTTTGCAGGTGATGGGTTGGATAAAGTCAAAGTCGTATATTAAAGCGACATCCAAAAATTTTGAAGATGATCAAAAGAGTGACATAAACTTAGAGTGGTTTGCAAGGGAATAACTTGCGAGTCCACACATCAGAAAGATTTTGATGCGTGACCATATCTCCTTGATATCAAAATTATCGAAGTGTACCAAGTTTCGAGAAAGAAATGAGTGAAATGACTAACAAACCTCAAAATTCTGACTGAGTTTGAGTTGTCAGGAAGAGAGAGTAGAGTGTCTTTATTTTTCTTGTGAATGAATTAAGTCATTCACTCGAAATTATTCTTTTAAGACAGATTCATAGTCGCGACGTGCATAAAGCACTTTAGTTTTTTAGAGTTTGTCGCGTAGCAATTTAGGCCGTTACTTTGTTTCGGAATATGTCAGAGTCATAATGTTGTTTGTTGGGTATCCTACCCATAAGTGGATTAGTGTTTGATTGTCCAATTCAAGATTTAGCATTATAGTTTGTTGGGCGACCACCCCATAAGTGGTCGTATATATGCTTACCATTTCAGATTTCTATTTTGATCATATGGAATATTATCGAGCCATCTACCTCGTTACAGTTGGAATATTATCGTAGCAGCACCTGTTACAGTTGGAAGTTTATCGAACCACACCTGTTTACAGTTGGAATATTATCGAGCCATACTCCATCGTTACAGTTGGCATATTGTCGAGCCATCCACCCGCGTACAGTGCGAATATTTATCGATTCATCCACTCGTACAGTTGGAAATTAAAAATTATCGAGCATCCACCTCGTAAGTTGGAATATATCGAGCCATCACCTCGTTACGTTGGAATTTATCGAGGCCATCCACCTCGTTTACAGTTATGGAAATATTTGAGCCATCCCCTCGTTACAGGTTGGAATGATGTATCGAGCCATCCACTAGTACAGTTGGGAATATTATCGAGCATCCACTCGTTAATTTGGAATATTATCGAGCATCCACCTCGTTACAGTTGGAATTATCGAGCCATCCACCTCGTTATAGTTGGAATATTATCGAGCCCACCACCTCGTACAGTGGAATATTATCGATCCTCCACCCTCGTTACAGTTGTGAAATATGATCGAGCCATCCACCTCGTTACAGTTGTGAATATTATCGAGCCATCCCCACCCCTCTGGTATCAGTTGGAATATTATCGAGCTATCCACCCTCGTTACAGTTGGAATATATCGGTCATCCACCCTCGTACAGTTGACAATATTATCGATCCGTCCACTCGTTACAGTTGGACTATTATCGAGCATTTCCACCCTCGTCCAGTTGATAATTTAGTAAGTAGCTACTCGTTACAGAGAACTCCAAAGAGAGACCAAATCTCCCAAAAAACCAAGGTTTTCCTAGAAGCAAGAGGCACTTTATATCACTTTATGTCAAAGACTTCGACCAGGAATTGTTTATTTCATCAGTGCCAACAATATTGAAATTTTCAAAGAGTGTCTAGATGATTCAAAGGTGAATCTAAACAGGAATCTCAACGAAGGATCACGATTTTAGTTAAAAGACGGTTATTTGCATTTACATTATGAAGCAAGTAATTAGTTCAATCAAGACAATGCATGACCCAGAGGATAGTTATTTATTATATTTCTTATTATCGATCAAGTCGGCATATTATTTGGAGGTAGTTTTGCCGTATTATACAACACAAATGATATAATATTCAGGCATGCGGAAGTCATACACTGTTGAAATCATGCCGCGAAATCATGCATCGCGGAAGTAATACACTGAAGAATCATGCATCGAGAAATCATGCACGCGGAAGTCGTACAATGAAAGAATCCTTGCATACGGGAAAAAACCATGGGCATCGCGGGAAGTATGCATCGCAAAAACAATATAAGGGAGAGCTGCCCTTATACTCCGAGCTGGTTTAACCAATTATGAAAAACGAGAAAGATTTATGCCTCGGTCAAAAATTGATACATCGCGAGAAGATTTTATGCCTCTCGCTGATTTATACATGCGAGTAAGAATCAGCCTCGTTGAAAATTTTGACATCGCGAGAAGGGACCCCATGCCCCTCGCTGAAAGTTATGCATTGCGAGAAGGAATGTCCTACCTCGCATGAACTTTATGTTATCGCGGCAGATATCATGGCCACCGCAGAGGAATACCAGAATAAACAAAGGAAAATGGTGTATCCAAGAACACATTATCCATCGGGCTCCGCAACTGAATCTGTTATTTTGATTACAAAAAATAAAACACATCAAGAAGAGATCGAAGAGATACGACCAAAAGAGACATCAATATCGCATCGCATTATTTATTTCGATATCAATTATAGAGTACATTGAAGGTTATATCGCCAAACGCAAGGCATAAGCTTATTTGCGGACGAACAGATCCCATCGAGTAGACAGTCGAAAGTGAGTGAGGAATTAATGAAGTGTTGGACATGGTAAAGACACTGTCTCCCATCCTAATTGCATTTTTAAAGATGATGAGTTTTATCTAATCGGTTGTCGAAAGCATCCACAAAGGATTGAATTCTCCAAAAACCACCAAGTGCGGAAGACATCAAAAGGATAATTGCAACACAACGTGGAGGGAACTTATGTATTAGCAGCGACACTGGGACACAGTCCAAAGAGGAGTGTCAAACTCGTAGGACGCTAGCAGAGGAGAGGATTCCACCACACGAACCACCCCTCCGAAAGCTGGTGGGTCTTTGTCTTTATTCATGTAGTTTCAGTACTCGCATCCGGAAGTGAAGGTTTCGATTTAACGGAAGCAGTTCCAATCTGAGTGGGGACAATACGCCAAGAGCTTTGAAAATTATGTTTCGTGTTTAAGTTCTAATTTGGGTGTGAAGTGTGAAGAGCGCCAATTCATGGCTAAGAGGTTACAAGCCTCCTTTTCATACTCGTTTAATTTGTCACTGTCCAAAAACCGAAGGTTTTATCTAGCATAATAGGTTTCTTTTCCAAACGAGTGAGTCGACTTAAACACAGCCTGATTCTTGAAGGTTTAAGGGATATGTAGGCGGAGTTCAGTATTGAAATTCGGCTGTGATTCCTGCAACATTCGCTCTCTAATCCTATTCTCGAGCATTTTGTGATTACATCATATTCATGGTTATCGAGGCGGCTGCTTTTGATTCTTTCAAAATAGTGCGATAAATAAAGCTCATCGAAACTACAAGTGGCCCGGAATTCTCATATACCTGAGATATGTAGGAAACCCGTTCGAGGTAGGGGGTTTTCGCCCATAATGTCCTATTTACCTTGTCAATCCTTCCTTTAAAAAAAAAGAATAGGGTTGGACAATAATTGGTTGGTCACAATTTCATTTTTCCTCGAATTGCTGCATAACCGAGTAATAAATTAAAAAAAAATATAGGGACAGTTGTTGCAACCCAATTTTTGAACCCGCGCCGGTATAAATTCATTATCGAGCTTCCTAAAATTTTCCAAATAATTTCAAATTAATTAGTTTTAAAATTTCGAATATAATAATATTAACAACATGGATTATGTATTCCGGTTACCTTTCAGCCATAACTTGAGGTAGGTAAGGTATAGATTTGTAGTTTGTATAAATGTAGGGAGAGGGTGGGAGTCTGCAAAAAAAAGAAGGTAGAGAGAGAGCGAGAGAGAGGAGAGAGGGTAAAGAGGAGAGAGGGAGAGAGGAGAGAGAGATAGCGAAGAGAGATGTAGAATATATATATATATATGTATATTATATATATGATCCATAGTGGATATTATTATACATACATATATAATATATATATATTGATATGTATAATGTGTTATATATATATAAGTTAGAAAGTATTCTATTTAAACTAGTTATCTTTAAAATCACAATTATATTTGAGTCGCTTATTTGACAATTTTAAATAATATGTTAATACAATAATAAGTCTCAGTTCTTAAATAATTTATACCAAATTCGCTTTGTTCCTATGAACCCAAATTAATTTCCTCCACAATTTCCCAAGCCCAAAGACACACAGGCCTAACTCCCCACTTCCCCCCTCTTCCCTTCCTCCAGCTCCAACACCCAGGCCCAATTACCCCCCCTCAGTCCGGCCCACCTCAAACCCAACCCAATTCCCTAATTCCTTCTTCACCATCAGCCCGTTCATGGAATAATACAGCCCAACACTTACCCAATTAGCCGACCAAAAGCCCATTCTTACCCGACCAAACTCCCCTTTCTTTCCTCCACAACCTGCGTGAAGCCGAAAAGAGGAGAGAGAAAAGAACCAAAAAACAGAAGCCGCCCAGAGATCCCCGCGCCCAGACAGAAAAAAAATTTGTCTCTCACCCCCCAACCACGCTGAGGGCTCGCCTCCCCTCTCATCTCTCTCCCTAGTAAGTCCGCACCCCTCCCACTCGCGGCGGTGACACGCGGAATAGCAAGAGACCTGTGTACAAGCCGCTGTTGGAACACAGGTCTGCAACACGCAGAGCGACAAGCAAGGATCGTCTTGTTCGTCCTTGGTAGAACGAGTGGAGCACGTATTGACAAGGACGAAGAAAGAAACCATCTCCAACCCTCACATATGCCCCATCCCGTGGGACGACTTGAGCTCTCCAGGCATATTTCTCGGATTCGAATAGGATCGAATTTGAAATTCGAAAATGGGCTGAAAAATCACGTTCCCGCCCTCCCAATCTAAAAACCCTAATATCCTCCTATATAAACCCCTTCCGTCTTCAAGGAAGGGGTTAGAGATTTTTGTCGAAATTTTTTTCAGAAAGGCAGAATAGGGGTTAGCGATTTTAGGTCGGAAAATTTGGTTGGGATTTTATTTATTTTTTTGAGAAAGATCTAAGAGAAATTTTCAAAAAAAAATAAAATAACAGAGACATAGTAGTGATTTTTTTCTTAGAGAGAAAGCACAGTGAAAGGTTTAGAAGTTGTCAAGGCCTTTTGAAAGGAGAACTAGTTTCGGTTTTTGAGTTTGATATTCTGTTCAAATTCCTTGGTCGCTGCTCGAGTCGGAACTTTTGTAGTTGAGGTTGTCGGTGCTCTCCTCGTTTGTCCCAGATCGCCGCCGGAAAACGGGTTATGACTATCACTTTTCTTTAAAGCTCTCTGCTTAGCTGATTCTGTGATGGAATATGAAGATATTAAATTTTTATTTTGGCATGAACTTTGTGTCTTGGCTTACTTAGTTTTGAATATGATTGGCACAGTGTATGAATTGAAGTTTATTTATATTATATATATATTTAGTATTTTTTTTATTGTTTTTTTCTCTTCTAATCGATTTTACAGTAATAATGTTTGTATAATATTTCTTAATTTGCTCATTGTTTAAAAGTTCAAGCTAGTCTGGTTGCCTCTGTTTGGTTGTGAATTCAACATGTCATTAAGTTTAGTATGTCGAATGACATAGCTTGGCGTATTCAATCCCAGTTCCCTTCGAGGGTTGCCCCACTTTAAGTCTCCTCTTTCTTATCAAATTTTATTTCCTTTTCATTTCAAATATTTGATGCTTAACTTTTCTAAAAGCATAAGTTTGTGTGGTTAACTAATGTGTTGTTTGGGGTTGTTGGGTGTCCAATGTTCGTTTCTCTTGCTTGGTTCTCTTTAATAAGTTTCTTACGTTGCTTGAGCTTGTTATTTGAACTCAAAAATTGGTTAGGAAGTTTGAGATTTGTTTCAACAAGCCTAAGGCACTTTTATGCTTTATTCTTCTATTCAGGTAGGGATTGTATGTGGTTAGTGGTGACAACTCTTCGTCTTAGACTCTACATCTTAATGAAAGCATGACTTACCTTTCAAAGCATTTAATTTAGGTACAAATCGTTTAGTGGTTGTCTATTGCTATCTTCGAATTTACAGTAGGTTTTCATGACTTATGTATGTCCGAACAGTTTAAAGAAATCATTATTGCCTAATGCTGGCTTTGGTGAGGACTCTGTGTTTTTAAGCTAATATTTAGTGGTGTGCTAATCCTTTTCCTTTGTTATAATAAATGTGACATCGATTCGAGCCATTGCGGACTCCATTCCCATTTCTCCGGGTTCTAACAGATCCTGGAGTAAACCTATCTCAAGTCTAGGAGGTCTTAAGACCATTTGCAGGTCGAGGTGGTGCGAACCCAACAACGCTTCTTGGTCCTTTCTATTAAGTCCGTCCTCACGGTGACCTTATCCTCTCCCCCCCTTTCTCGCTCCCTCGTGCGCACCACACGATAATTAGTTTCTGCCTTCCTCTTTTATTGTTCCTCGCATTCCTCCACTTTTGGTCCTTTGGATGTTTTTTTTTTGTTCGTGCACCGGTTTTTTTCCACTGTATGTCCACACCTGCAAGTCTCCGGTGCCGCTGCCATTCCTTCACCTCTGTCTGCCTTTTCTTCCCCTAGCACAACCCCCCCCAGTATTATTACTAATCTGTTTTTTCCCTCCT